>CM053156.1:91161048-91761048 GCA_028571685.1 Heterohyrax brucei | reverse complement strand
ACAAAGTATCCAGCCAAGTTGTTTGTAGCTTTTGCAGTTGGAAACTGGGGCAAAGGTAGCTCCTTAGGGGAAGAGTCTACCGCTTTTTTTCCAAAGAACCAAGGTGAAAGGACACGTAAAGGAACTGCGGTCACCACAGTGCCTTCTGAAAGTTTTTGGAAAATGTATGGTCCTATGTGACCCAAATGCCTACCAGGATCTAGGACCTTCTTCCAGGAGGCTCCTCATGTCCTTTGCCAGCCAGTCCCTGTTCCCAGAGCCCCAGAGACAATCACTGTTCTGGTGTTTTCTATCATGGACTAATTTTGCTTGCTGAGAACCTCACCTCCGTGAGGCCACACTGCTTATTCCACCTTGTGTAAGACTCTTGTCCTACACCCTGGATATCTGTGGTTGGCTCGTGTTGTCGCGTCTCTGCATAGCTTGAACCTTTTTTGTCGTGGCGTCAGTTGGTTGTGTGAGTGTGCTCTTGGGGGCTCACCTGGGCTCCTGTTGATGGGCGTCTGGGCTGCTTCTCTCCTTTGGCTGTTACAAATAAAGCTTGGGTGAGTGTTGACTGTGGTCTGTGTGTGGACACGTGTTTCATTTCTCTTGAATAAATTCCTAGGAGCGGGTTGCTGGGCCGCAGGGAAAAGGTATGTTTGGTTTTCTCGTGGGCTGCAGACCTTCTTCCAGAGTGGCAGCTTCCACACCGGCACCAAGCCGTGCAGTGGGCTTTCTGTTGCCCCACACCAGTGGCTTCGTGGGTTGCCTCTCCCTGGCACGGTAACCACGGTGGGTAAGAAGCCCTACGTTGCTGCAAGTGTGCTGGAGAGCATTTCTGTCACCCTGGGCGCGGCCTTGTGTCTTTGTCATCAGCCTCTGTGCCCCAGGGCAGCCACCTCTGACTCAGAACTCCCAGCGAATGGTACCCTACAGTGGGTGCGTTTTTTTAAAATGATGTTCATAGTCTTTGCTTTTTTCACCGAATATGTTTTTTTTCTAAATTTTGTTTATGTCAACGTTGAGGGTGTACACGGCAAGACGTGCACCCATTTGACAGCATCTGAAGGTGCCGTGTAGTGACCGTCGGCCACCCCTCATTTGAGCTGTGCAGCTCCTTTTCTGAGCTGTCCCTCCGTCATGAACAACTCACCACCCCTGGGGGTCCCTGCTGCCTCATCTTTCCAGTTGGTCTTGCTGGTTTGATCCCATGGAGATAGTTCTTAAAAGAGTGCCAGGTGGGCGTTTTTCGGGGTGTGTGCCCTCATATCTGGCTTGTTTCATCCAACTGTATCATTTTGAGGTCGATTCACAGCAGCTGTGAGAAGGACGACAGAGAGCGTCCGTCTGTCTGTTCCCCAGTGGTGACAGCTTGCAAACTCACAGGTCAATGGCCACGGGCCGGGGGACTCGCGGGGCTGATGCGCCTTCTCTCAGTGCCAGAGGGAGTCTGCACTCAAGGAGGCAGCAGGCCAGGTTCTCTCCTGAGGCTCTGGGGAAGACCCTGCCTTGTCTCTCTTGACTTCTGGTGGCTTCAGGTATCCCTGGGTGTCTTGGTCACCAGTGCCCTGGTAGCAGCAATTCCACAGGTGGATGGCTCCAACACAGAGGCTTTTCTCGCCGTCCCGTCGGCTGCGTGTCCAAATGCGGGGCAGGCCTCCTCTGTCAGTCCTCGATGGAGGTTCAGGTCGTCAGTCTTTCTGTGACCTAGGAGCTTCTCTGTGCAGGAACTTCAGGTCCCGGGGACACACTCTGCTTCTGGAACTGCTTTCTTGGTGGCACGAGGTCCCCTGTCTCTCTGCTCGCTTCTCTCTTACATCTCAGAAGACACCGGCCTCATAGTCTGTCTTGTTACATCGTAATGACACAGGGAGATCGCCCCTGATGGCAGAATGGGGACCATTGCACACACTGGGAGTCACGACCGGGCCAGATTGACAGCTCTGGGGACACAGCTCAGTTCGTGACACTCGGCTTTTGGCAGCGTCACTGCGGCCTCTGCCTCCACCTGCCTGTGACCCTCCTGCTGTGTCTGCCTCTTCTTAGAAGGACGTCTCTCAGACTGGAGGAGGTCCAACACTGCTCAGGTGTGTCTTCCGGTGACCTGATGGCATCCTCCAACACTCTGTTTGCAGACAAGGTCACAGTCACAGGCACAGAGTTTAAGGCTTGAACATGTCTGCTTGGGGGTGCCTAACAGGGGCGTCTCGAGACCTCCCCACCTGTACACACCTGCTTGTGTGGTGGTTCCATCTGGGACCTGGAATGTTGTCTCCCCACCTCCCTTTCTGACAGCTGTGTGCTCACTAAGCTGTCTCTTGCCCAGGCCCTGGGGTGTGCCTTTCTCCTGCCTCTCAGCCTCGTTCCCTGGGGCCGAGGTGTCCGCTTCTGTAGGCGGTTTGTAGCCAAGCACAGAGCTAACAGCACACAGTCCAGCCTCAGCCGTAAAACGTCTGCTGAGTGTCATGGTAACCACCTTCCACTTTCCAGCTCAAGATGTAAAGGAAGGAGAATGTGCAGAGAGCTCTGATGTGCCACCCATGGGAGGCAGGAGCCACGTCTCTGCTCAGGGCCTGTGGCTTCTGTCTCAGGCCTCCAAGCAGGCAGCCTCTCACTGGGGTAGGAGGGACGCGCTCTGGGCTTCCTGCCACCCGTGCAAAAGCACTTGGCCAAAACAGTCGTGGTAAGCACGACCACCCGTGCTCCAGTATCAGACGGAGTGGGATCCCCCCCTCTCGGCCCGCGGAGCCCGGGACCCCAGGCGTGGGGAATTCTGTTGGGTGGCACCAGCTGAGCTTGTAGGACTGTGGAGTTAGCAGAGAAAGCCGGCAAAAGACAGTTTACATTCTTTGTTCCTAAAGTCACAGAGATGCCGCAGAGAGTTTCTGTACCTTTCAGGACATTGGCCTCACTGTTGATTCTTTCTCCACCACAGAGATTCATTTAATCTCTGTTTTTCTGAAACGTTTGAGAGTAACTCATGGGCGTGTCTTAACGTTAATTGGTCTGGTCTGAGGGCTGCCTTTGACGGATCGCAAAGATGGCATCAGAAGTGGCCACTCAAGCGATGTGGGCCGTGGCCTGCCCACTGCAGGCATCCTCCCTCATCTTCCTTTCTCCCCAGTTTCTTGACAGCTGACGCTTGTCAGGCCTGCTGCCTGCCATTTGGTGACAGGTCCCAGTTTGGGTCTGGTGACGCTTCCTCCTGACAGGCCCGGGTTCTGCACTTGGGACTGCAGGAGGACCTGGTGCCCGCTGTGCCAGGTTGCTCATGTGTCTGTGTTCTGTGGCTGGCAGAGGGGCCCCAGAGCATGATTTCTCCAGTGTGATGTAGGGTACCAAGTGTCCTGGGGGAGATTGTGGGGCCACGGATGCGTCCTGTCCCTCAGTTCCCCCAGCGATTGGTGCCCCCCGCTGGTTCTCACCACAGTGCTGGCCAGACCGGGCGTCCTGCCGGCCCCCACGCTGTTTGTTCATTGTGTGACACCAACGCCACGTGCGTACCCCGCGGTCGCCTGGAGCCCACCATCGTCTCCCAGCACCATTTGTCTTGCAGACGATAGAGCCGGACAGGTGGGCTGCGGGGGCCAGGGCTCCCCACCCAGGTGCATGCCCCAGGCTGGTACCCCATGGTGGTTTTGATGGCTGAGGGTCTTGTCATGAGCTTGTCGGCCATTTGCATGTCTTCCTTGGAGCAGTGTCTCCTCAAGTCTGTGACCTTTTTTTAACCGGGTTGTTTGTCGTCTTAGTGAGTTGTTAGAATTCTTTATACGTTCCATGCACAAGCCCCTTAGGAGATGTAGGGTTTGCAGGTATTTTCTCCAGTTCTGTGGGTTGTCTTTTCACCTTCTCAGCTGAGTCCCACTTCCACCTGGATGGTGACTATGTCTCAGTCACTGACCCGGAGCCTGGTGGCCCTGGGGACTGGGGCTGCCCGTGTCACGGCAGCAGCCCTGGGTTCGGTTGCTGCCGAACCTGCCCAGGCTCCTCCCAAGTTTGTCATGTGTCTAGAGCGTCTTGGTGACCTGCGTGTCCTGTGTCCTCCAGATGCTGACCTGACCCTGATGGAAGCCAGCAGCTCGGACGGCCGTGGGGAGAGGGCTGAGCTCTTTGCGCACACGGATGAGGGCCTGCTGGATGGGGAGGCCAGCTACCTGGGCACAGCTCTGACCCCCGAGAAGGACGAGGCTCTGCGCCAGGCTGCCGCCGTGGCCGACTTGCGGGCAGCACTCATGAGCAAGAACAGCCTGCTGTCCCTCAAGGCGGACGTGCTGGGGGATGACAGCTCCCTGCTGTTCGAGTACCTGCCCAAGGGCACGCACTCCCTCTCACGTAAGTCCCAGCTCTGGGTCTGCTGACCACTCTGGTTCGGATTGTCGGGGTCACCTGCTCGGAGACCACAGGTAGGGGGCCATGGTGTTCGAGACCCACTGGGCCCCTGGCCCCCCCAGGTCTGCCCAGGAGCAGGGCTGCGTGGTCATCTGGCTGATGCCCTGGCCGGGCCCAGGCCACTGGAGGCTGTGGTATGGCCACCCCTGAGGTCTGGCTCCAAGAGAGGGCGTGGAGAAGCTCTCTGGGAGCCAGGGCAGTGGAGGCAGGGTGCCCTCTGCTGGCCAGTGGGAGGGGGGAGCAGGGAGAGAGGCTGCGGAGTGAAGGAGGGGTGCTCCATGTTCCCCCAGGAGCACTGGCTGCCCAGTTCCACTGGGGAGCTGGATGTTGGCTTTGGAGTGCATTCACTTGTCCCCAGTAGGGCAGTGACCGGCTGCCTGGGCAGGGAGGACTTCCAGACCTGCTGCTGGACAGAAGCCTGCCTCTAGGGATGCGTGGCCACCCTCCCATGACTGGATCGCAGGGGTGTCCAGGATCCAGCCGCTGGTCATGGGATCCTGAGGGCTCGTGCAGGAACAGGTGGGGACAGGCAGCCACTGGGGTCCCCATTCAGTCAGTGTGCAGTGTGGTGGAAGGGAAGAGGGGGTACAGCTGGCTCCCCTGTGGCCCTGAAATGGGAGGCTTCAGGCGGATGGTGGAACCCTGGGTCCCAGCCGGAGGGTCTGCTAGCAAGCTGGTGCTTCTGAAGGACACACAGAGTCTTTGGGTGCAGGAAGAGCGTCTTTGTTTCTTTTTCACTGTAACTTGCAAACAGTGTTTTTGCAACTTTGTTTCTAGGAACACTGCAATGTTCCCAGATTGGTGCCCACATAGCCTCAGTGAGCTGGTTTTAGGCAGCCATGGGGCAGTGGATGCTGATGGAGGGGCACTGGACACCGGGGCAGGACAGTGGGCGCTGACACGGGGCAGTGAACCTCGCCGATGGCCACTAGACATAAGCAAGGCAGACAGGCCTCTCTTTCTCGCATGGCTCAACTGAGCGCCTTGTTCAGCCGGTGTCTGGGCTGGCAGCTATGGTCAGACCTGGCCTGGCGTCTCGTGGCACTTACTAGCAATTTGACTCTGGGGTTGGCAGGATTATGAAACCTCTTTAGGCCTCCTTTTCCACATCTGAACAATGGGGACAGCGTTGCTGACACAGTGGCTTGAACTACAAAGTGCTCTTTGTAAAACGTGGACTGCAGCATGGGTGGGTGGGTGACTTTGTGCTCTCTACCGAGTGAACCCCGGGGTTGTGCCACACGTGGTCTCTGGGTGGGTTGTGGAGTGCAGCGTGTACCTGGCTGCTGTGGCCGTGCTGCCCTTTAGACAGATGGAGGTGAAAGCCAGACGTGGAATTCCTCCTGGCCCACGTCCGTGTGTCTGTGACCGACTCCAGGTGAAGTCACCCCGAGGTCTGGGTATTTATTTCTGTTCTGGTTTAGCCTCCCTGCTATTCTTTTCTTGTAGACGCCTGCCCCTTCATTTCCTGTAAGCAGCTTGTGGGTGCTCGGAGCTCTGCTGCTCCCTGGCTGGGTGGCCGGGCCTTGAGGGGACAGTGGGAGACTGGGCCCGTCACCCTGCCCACTTCTCACTCTTGACCAGGGACGTCCCTTAAGTGAAAAGTCGCCAGACCGTCCACTCAGGTGAGAGCAGAGCACATTGTGCACCCTCATGCCGCGTCCCTGGAGAGGCTTGAAGCACTTTGGGGGCCTGTCTGCCCTCTCGGAGGCTTTGCTTTCATGTTGTGGGACCCGAGGCCCCACTTGCTGGGTTTTGAATGTTTTCTGGCTGAGCCTTCCACTGTTGTGACCTGTACGGTACCCACCCCACAGACATGGGCTGGGTTCTGAGAAGACAGGCTGACCCCTGAGGGTGGTGCTTTGGGGACGGATGCCCTGTGCTGGGTTCCCAAGCAGTGACCCAGCTCTTCCTGGCGGTCTCGAGACGGGAGCGTCTCTGGCCAGATGAACGGGACCCGCTCACGTCCGTCTCGCAGAAGAGTCTGTTGTGACGGGGAACTTGTGTACTAACAGAGCTGTCACATATGCAGGCCGTGTGGGGACAGCCAGACACCAAGGTCGTTTCTGGATGGTTCTGGAGCCTCCCAGACAAAAGCAAAACCGTTTCCTTGTTTCCACAGGATTAGTGGCAGTGGCATGACTGTGAAGTTGAGCAGGCAGTGGCCTCAGTGCCGGGTCAGGAGCCCTTGGCTGGTTCCTCTGTGTGAGAACATCGTGTATGCCGTGTTGGCGTTCAGTTCAACTTGCGTCTTGGTCACTGTGGCGAGTTCTCCGCAGCAGGCTGGTGTCCTGTTGGCTCACAGCCACTGTTTGCGAGGTGGGAGCCCCAAGAAGCATCATTTTCCGCCTCAGACGTTGCCGTGTCTTACAAGGGGTGTGTCTGCGTGTCTGTGTGGGACCTGATGGGCTGGTCGTGGGCTTCTCTGGCCCTGGGGAAATCCCTGAGAGTCCAGGTAACGTTGGGCTCTGTGAGCCACTGAAAATGAGCTGACCCGTTGTGTGTGATCACGACATCTCAGCACGGGTGATGCTGAACCCAGGAATGCTGACATTGTCTCCCCTGGGTCTCACGCTGGCAGGTTTTTAGAAAGAGTGAGCAGTTTGCCCTTACGCTCATAGCACTGTTCCCCGTTTCTCGGAAGAATGTCCCGGGCACATTTTCTTGGAAAACCCCCAAAAAACCAGGGGTGGTGAGGTGGAGCCTGGTGACAGCTGGCACGGGACCCATACGGGCAGAGGCTATGGACTCGCCCCCTGCTGGCCCTTTGTCCGTGGTGGTGGCGCCTCGGTGTCCAGGAAGCTGCTGGCTTTCGGGGGGACTCTGTGGCTTGTTGTGCTGGCAGTGTACAGAGTGGGCCTGGACCATAAACCGAGGGCCTCTGGGCTGGATACGGGAATTTTGAGTACATCCCTGTGAAAAGGACATTGGATGGAGATAATTCTCTACCCGGCCCCTAGGGTCGCCATGAGTCGGATCCGACTCGAAGGCACTTGGCTTGGCTTTAGGTAAATGGCAAAGTTAATATATTTCGAAGTACTTTTCAGAAGATACTTTCTGAAGGTGGAAGAAGTGAGGTCCTCAGTGGTTTCACGACATTCTGTTCTAGAACTTTATTTCATAGTTGCTTTATGGCTGGCAGAAAGAATCCAACCCCAGAGAAGTTGTAGACAGAGACCCCAGGCACTTGGGCTTGGCTCAGAGTGCCCCAGATACCCGCTTCCAGCAGTGTGTCACCTCGGAAAATCAGAGATGGTACATGTGGCACTCGGAGCCCAGCAGTGGGTGTGTGTATGCAAGGGTGAGCTACATTTCCTGTGTCCCCAGGCATTCATTTCAAGACGTTGTCCTAGTTATGTGGGAGGGTGTGATGGCTGAGAAGACCTGCTTCCCTCGGGCCCCTCCACCCTTCTCAGGACCCTCCTCTGCCATGCAGTCCGTACCAGGGGCAGAGGCTGGGGGACAGGTGCCTCCCCCAGCCCAAATAAGAATGCAGGGGTAGCCAGCATCTCCCAGAGGGGCCCAGACCAGTGCTGTCACCTGGCACCAACAAGCCCCCCGTAGCTGGGTGCCTGCGAAACCCCGAGGGCCGTGCAGTGCTGTGGTGGGCGAGGGCTTTCAGGGTGACCTGTCTCCAGGACCACAGCCCTGTTGTGTGACGCCCACTCAGGAAGGCCGTTTGCTTGCCTGTGAAGCAGCAGACTGTGTGAAGTCCAGTTGGTCTTTCTGCTGAGAGGACAGGGCTCCTCTGAATTTGCATGAAGAAGTGTTTTCCTGATACAAAGAGATTTGATTCACAGAACAGCAGTTTGAAAACACCAATTCTCAAAAATTAGCAGTGCTGTCTTGTTTTGCTGGCGTCCCCCTTTCTACCCTGCCCCGTCCCCAGCTCAGGGCCCCCCACCCGCCAGGCCCAACAGGACGGCCTAAAAGACCAGGCTTGAATCCTTTTGCAGAAGGTGCAGGGTCGGTTATGTAAAGAAGGATCTGCTAGGGTCGTGTGCTCCCTGAAGGAAAAACATCTTTAAAAAGAGCTTAGCCATGGGCTGTGGCTCAGGGAGAGTGACACCTGTCCTCACAAGTGCTTCTGGCAGCCTGGCTTCAGCGGGAGGTGGCAGCACCCTGCTCACATGGACCACTGTTCTGGGTGGCTGTGCCCTAAGAGCTGACAGGAGCCTTTCCACCCAGGCCACAGTGCAGCTAGACAAACTGCCACAGAGCCATGGGCCACAGGACACGCTTGCTGTTGGTCTTTTCAATGACGTCACGACTCCTGACGGTTGGTGACTTACGTGTTCCTGTTGTAGAGGTACCCCTGCCTGATGCCAGGCCAGCACTGAACCTTGCCTGCTTAAAGTGGGGTTCTGTGGAGGTAGCAGGCTCCTGGGGCACCAGGGGTCTCCTGGAGCGTCACCTGGACCTGCCGCCAGGCCTGGATGGCCAGCTCGGTGTCACCTGCGTCCTCCTCCTGTCACAGCCGACTGTGTCCTCGTGTAGCTAAGGAGCTACATAAAAACGTGACAGATGAGACGTCAGCTGCCTGGGACAGAGCATCAGGAGACATGTAGGTGGACACCCGCCCCACGTCTGTGCTGTGGCTTAGGCTCAGAGAGGCTGCCCACCTGTGCCCCAGGCAGCCCCGTGTACACCGGGTGCCTCCCGTGCATGCCCAGTGGCCAGTGGGGAGCCCACAGACGAGCAGACTGTTGGTGGGGGCTGTCAGCAAGGAGCTTGGCTGGGGTCAACGTGTGCCTCTGAAACAGTCACGTCCTGCCTCCTCCGTGGCTGGATGGGTACCCATGGATATCCCAGCCTTCATGTGCCAGGTGTGAGATGTCTGGGATCGAGGAGGACTGTTGGCTTGTAAGGGCGGGAGTGTGTGCCATGGCTCACGGGAGGTGACGAGGGGGCTCTGTCGCCGGGGACTTTCTAGAGGAATGGGAGGACAGAGTGGCCGTAATCCTTGGCTAGTGCAGGTGTGTCACTGTGCACTTTCTTCTGTGTGCAGCAGCGAGCGTGGCAGAGGAGGCGTGGGAGCCACGCTTCTTCCAGAAGGAGCACACTAGGCTCACTGTTGTCGCTTTCCTTGGACATGCTGGGCTCGCCCATCTGAGCCGGCCGTGTGAGCTGGGTGGTCCGTAGCACCAGGCAAGGCATACCTGTACCAAGCATTGGGGTCTCAAGAGGGAAGTAGGTGTCCCCGTGCCAGTTTCCAGAGCCCCAAGAGACGTGCTGTCTAGGTGGGGTGGAGGGTGGCCAGCAGGTGGGGACAGCCCCCACCTCCTTTGTGCTGTCCACCCCACTGATCGTGATGCAGTTGGGGCAGCGTGTCCCTGTGTGTCCAGTCTGTCTCTGGATCTGCCCCAGTCTTCTGCGTCATTGGACGAGTTTCTAAAGATGGAGGAGTCAGGCTGTTGGCCAGGCCGTGGACGCTGTATCTGTATTCTGGTCACCTAGCCGTGTCCAGCATCAGGGGACCAGTCAGAGGGTCACCTCTTCCGAGACTGGCAGCCTCACCGACCGGCATGATGTGTCAGAGGTGGAATGTGTCCCACGGGGTTCTCAGTGACTGGTTTGGGGGAGGCAGATCCCCAGGCCTTTCTTGCAAAGTGCCCCTGGGTGGACTTGAATCCCCAGCCTCTCAGCCAGCGACTGGTCTTATTGGCTGTTGATACGCCAGGGGCTTCTTATTTCATTCTGAAGGCTGAGCAAACTTGAACGCCGTTTATGAGAACAGGAAGGTGTCTCTTGTCAGTCGCCGTGGAATTTTTCAGCTGTGAAGTCCCGGAGGTTTTGCAGCCTGGGCAAAAGTCCCGGAGGTTTTGCAGCTCTGAGGGAAGCCTGCTGTGGTGACTGTTCTCGTGTGGATCCCTTCCTAACGGGACAGGTGTCCGTGTGCTGAGGGGGACAGGGTAGCCCAGGCTCCTGCCGCAGGCTCGCAGATTGCCTCCCGTGATGGAGGGGGGAGGCAGGAACCTGGGAGGGCACGCGGTTGTGGGCACCCAGCACCCTGCGTGCAGAGGATGGATTTTACCAACATTTGAAAACGAAGGAATTGGCTCATAGCAGTCGAGGAACAAGGGATGTTAGAAGTGTTTTAGAGCAGACAACATCTGATTCCATTTCTAAGTCTAACATTATCCCCCAAAGTGGTGTTACCAGCCAACACATGGGGTTCTCAGCAGACTCACGTACGAATTCCATTTCTTGTATTTTGTTGGATTTTTCATTTCAACGTCATGGCTCATGGATTGCTTGAAAGAGGGCTTTTTTATAAAACCAATATGTAACATCTTTCTGAAAACAGACTTTGACAGTAAAAGGCTGGTTCTGTACTTAAGGTCGCTGAGGACCGCAGAACTTGCTCTGTGCCGAGACGTCCACTGTGGGCTTCTCGGCAGACTGGCCGTTTCCACAGAACGTGAGTGTTGGTTTCACCAACTTAGAGTGTGTGTGTGTGCGTGTGTGTGTGTGCATGTGTGTACGTGTGTGTGCGTGTGTGTGCATGTGTGTGTGTGCTCCTCTGTGTAGAAGTGAAGACGTCTATCCCCTTGGGAAAGTTAATTTACTAATTTAGATTGAATTTAAGATACATAGTCTTGGTCGTCATCACTTGGACCATCGCATATAATTCAGGTACTACGAAAAGCTATTTTTAAAAAAAAACAAACATTGTTTGGAGAACACTTTTTGACTCCTAGTTTTAACCATGTGTGTCTTCTGTTGAACATTCCCTTCAGACAAAACAGTTCTAATGTGCTCTGTCTCTTACACACACTCTCACACGTGCATGCTCGTTCTCATACATGCATACACCCTCCCAGACACATGCTGCCGCTCACACACGTGTGCAAGCATGCTTACATGTGCACATACATGTGCACCCACGCGCGCGCACACACACACACACACACACACATATCTGGTGATAAAACCAGTGCAGACAGAATCCGATGAGCTGCTTCTCTGGAGACAGGCCCAGGACAAGCTCTGTCCCCACCCCCCGGGCTTCCCTAGCCTGTGTCCCCGACAGCAGGGCAGGAGCTCAGGCCACCAGAAAGCAGCAGGGTTTGTGTCAACGTGAAAGTCGTTCAGGGCAGGTCAAGAGCTTGAAACAGAAGGGACAAAACTGAAAGGAGCAAGAAGCCACAGAGAAGGAGCCGCAGTTTCGAGAGCAGCGTTCTGAGGGTCCCAGCAGAGAGCAGCCCTAGGAGGCAGGCCCGGCCGAGGCCTCGGCAGGGGGCAGAAGCAAGACTGCGTGGGAATGGCCCTACCACAGCGGGATGGCCCGTGGGAGCGGGCTCGCCGTCGGGTGCCTGGCAGTCAGAAACAAGCACAAGTGACATCGCCGACCAAGCAGAACCTTGGCAGTCTCTGGAGAAAGTTGCCGCCTTCCGGAATGCCTGTCCTGTTTCCTTCACTGTGTGGGGCCGCCTGAGAGCTGCAGTGGACGCAAAGACCAGGAAGAAGCTTGGGCACAGGGGCAGGGGGTGCTGCGGTCACCAAACGGGACCTGACGACACCTAGAATGAGCACATTCCAGAGAACAGAGGGAACCGTGGATGGGACAGAACAGAAAATGGTTCGTTCCAAGAGACAGTCGGAATCTAAGGAATCAAGTGGATATTCTGGAACTGAAAATACAGTAAATGAAAACTGAGTGTAATAGTCTAGACCAGAGAAGTTGTTTGGTGTATGTGTAATGGGAGTCTCAGGAGGAGAAAGGAGAGGAGAAAAATAGAAGCAATATCTGAAGATACAGGAGCTGAGAATTTTCCAGAAGAGATGAAAGGCATCAATCCACAGACCCAAGAAGCTCTGTCAGTGCACAGCAGGTTGAAAACCAAGTCAAACCGAAAAGACAGCCAGGAACTCAACACTGAACCAATCCAAAATCAAACCCTTGGCTGCTGAATCGACTGTGACTCACGGCGACCCTACAGACAGAGGAGGGGTACCCTGAGTTTCTGAGGAGCCCCTCCCTGGTGGATGTGGACTGCCCACCTTCTGGAAGACAGCCAGGCTCTTAACCAGTGTACCACCAGGTCTCCTAAAACAACACTGAGGTACCCAAAAATCAAATTGTTGGAAACCAAAAACCAAAAAAAAAAAAAAAAAAAAAAAAGTTGCAAGCAGCAAAGGAGAAAGAAAGTCCATTGTTTATGATTGGCTGAGGGAACAGACCTCAGCAGGTTAGAACGCTCGCACAGAGGATGCTCCAGGGACCACCAGCTTCACTGGCGAGTTCTCTAGACGTTTGTGGTGAGATAACGCCCACACTGCACAAATTCTCACAGAGACTTGGAAGAGAGAACACTTTCAAACTTGCTGCATGCGGCTGGCGCAGCCCAGCAGGACAAGGGCGTTAGGAGAAAGGCGAAGGCCAGGGCTGGCACACTCAGTGGGATGCGGAACTATGTCACTCTCCGCAAATGGAAGCCCACGGCCTGGACCAGGTGGGTTTGCTCCGGGAAGGCAAGGTCCCCTTAGCTCGTGAGAGTCTGTTTGTGCAGTTTACCACATTGGCAGAAAGCAGGAGAAAACCATCTCTGATCACCTCCACTGGTGCAAGAAAAATGCTTGATGAAATTGAGCAGCCTGCGTGATTTAAAAACAGACAACAACCCAAAAACTCAGCAGATCGGAATAAAAAGGAATATCCCTAGACTGATCCCAGCCGTCTGTGAAAACTGTAGTCAGCACACTGGGGTAGAGGGGTGCCTGCCTGGGGGTGAGGTGAGGCTGCTCCCTGTCACCCTGATTCCCAGGGTTGATGGGGGCCCTGGGCAGGAGCCTACAGGTGGCTGAGCACCTGAGGACGATGTCTCCCTGTTTGTCGTGCGGGTGGCACCTCCCTCTCCCGCCCTCGCAGCAGCTGTGAACTTCAGCAGGGAGGGAGGCGACCAGAAGAAGTAGAGGCGGGGGGACTGGACAGGGGCGAGTGGGACCCTGCGGTGACAGACGACACAGAACCCAGAGGACACAGAATTCGTAAGTGGATTGGCCGTGGAGACGGGGCGTGGGGCTGACACTGAGTCACGTGTGCTTCCTTATGCTAGAAGCTCGCGGGGAGCTCAGGGCACGCCATCGTGGAGCGTCCGTTCACAGCACGGTCCGCGGGTGACCGCCGGTGGCCCGACAGGAGCAAAGGCCTGGCCCCCTGCACCTAGACAGATCGCTGTCTGGCTGACCACTCGGGGCAGTTCTCTGTCCTGCGGGGTGCTGGGAGCTGGGATTCGTGGCACACAACCACAACTGTAGCAGATAGAAAATGCCACCTGCGTTAGCTCCACGAGGCCGCAAATGCCCAGGACTCAGTCAGACGAGAAGTGCGCAGTACCTCCGCACCCAGAGAGGGTCTGAGCAAAGGGGGGGTGGACTTCTGTGGTGGGGACACCCCATGCGGTGAGGCTGTCAGGTCCGTGTGTGACTTCGGGGCCACGCCAGTTGGGGGTGTGTGTATGTGTGTGTGAGCCTGTGTGCGTGCGTGACTGTGGAGGGCGTGTGTGTGACTTCAGGGCCACTCCAGTTAGGGCGTGATGGGGGACACAATGTAGAGTCTCTGAGGCAACATGAGAAAAAGGGGTGCAGCTCAAGAACTCTTCTAAATGACCAGAATTGATGGTCTGACAGCCTGGAGGGTCCCCTGGAAACATGGCCCCTGCTACCCCAGACCAAAAACCATTATTAAGATCAAGCCTTCAGACAAGAAAGGACTGGACTCGGGGACACAGCGTGAGCATGTGGTGGGTGTACTTTACGGTTTTCTACATTTATAGGAGGCTGCTGCACTGGTTTCTTTTCTACACGGGAGAGAAAAGGAAGGGACAGGTGCTCGTTAAGAGGACACTGGAAGTATAGAGTGAGAAGGAGGAATGTGCTGTCGTGGGTGACAGCAAATGGGTTGCGGATAGGCGGGCATGCAGAATCGAACTGTATGCTTTCACTTAATCAAAATAAAAAAAGAAAAGGATGGATGTTGGAATGCATTAAAAAAAAAAGAAAAAAGAAAACCACATTGCCGATGTCAGATGGATCTGGCTGAAAGCAGAGAGAATCAGGAAGATTTTGTCTGTGCTTTATTGCCTGTGCATCAACATCTGAGTGTGTGGATCATTTCAAAAGCTTAGGGGTGACGCTGTGGAGACTGGGGTTCCTGACACTTCACTGAATCCATGAGGAACCTGTGCCTGGATCAAGACAGTCATGTGAGCGGAACAAGGAGTTGCTGTGTGGTCTGAAATCAGGGAAGGCGTGCCATCAGCTTTCACCGTGTCTCCCCATGTGTATGCCAAGCAAATAATCCAGGAAGTGTGTTTTAGTCAGCTAGTGCTGCCTTAACAGAAATACCACAAGTGGACGGCTTTAACAAAGGAAAGTTTATTCTCACACAGTCCGGTAGGCTACCAGTCCAAATTTAGGACATCTGCGCCAGGGGAAGGCCTTCCCCCTTGTCAGCTCTGCAGGAAAGTCTGGTATGGCATCAGTCTTTGTCCAGGGTGCATCTTGGCCCAGGAACCTCAGGTGTGAAGGATGCTCCCTTCTCCTGACGCTGCTTTCTTGATGGTGTGATGTTCCCAGTTCTCTGCCTGCTTCTCTTTCCTTTTATCTCTTGCAGGATGAAAGGATTAAGAGTGGTGCAAGCCATACTCCAGGGAAACTGCCTTTACAGTGGAGCAGGGAGGTGATCCTATGAAGGGATTTACAGTTCCACCCTAGTCCCTTAGCATACAGCATAGGAAAATCACCAAATGGAGGACAGTCATAAAACACTGGGAATCATGGCCCAGCCACATGGCTACACACATTTTTGGGGGGACACCATTCAATCCGTGGCAAAGCTGAGCTGTAAGAATAGGGCCTCAAGGTTGGAGGCAGTCTCACCAAGAACGTGCAGCACACAGAGGACACAGCCCTGCGTGCTGAAGGTGAAGAGGACAGGGAGCCCGTACTGGTGAAGGTCAAGGACCACAGCGTTCAGGGCGGGTCACACCTCAAAACAGAAACTCTCACGACTGGACAGCAAGTGACACCGTGACAGAGGGAGAGACACTGAGACCGGCGAGGACGTCCCTTCACACGGATCCACAGTCAGCGCCCAGGGGACCCGCAGGCGTTGCGTCGGGCAGATCCACCGGCAAAGGCCGCTTTAAAGATTTAAAAAGTCCCCTTGGGGCCGAAGTGGGCCGGACCCAAGCCGCGTGAGAAAGCTGGACGGTGAATGGGGAAGACTCAAGAAAAACTGATGCCTTTGAATTGTGAGGTTGGTGAGGAATGTTGAATGCACCACAGACCCCGGCAGGATGGACAGATCTGTCTGGGGGGAAGTAGAACCAGAGTGCTGCTTAGAAACAAGGGTGGCGAGGCAGCCTCACACACTTTGGACGTGTTCTCAGCAGGGGCCAGTCCCTGGAGAAGGGCATCATGCCTGGTAAAGGAGAGGACCAGCCCAAAGGAGGAAGACCCTTGACGGGACAGACGGATGGACATGGGTGGCAGCGAGGGGCCGAGGCACAGCGGTGGTCACGAGGACGTTGTCCTGTGAGCACAGGATCCCCGTGACTCGGAACTGACTCGATGGCACGAACTATAGCAGTGACTAGAAGCCACCACAGAGACAAAGAAGAGCCCCGTGGCCTGTCACAGGCTGTAGAAAATATTCGCAATAAATACTCCTGGCCAAAGGCTCATGTTGAGAGCACGTGAAGAATCTTCTACAAATCAATAAGAAAAAGACAACTTACTGAGGCAACAAAAGAGGCGCTTTCTAGAAGAGGGTCCACAAATGACCAGTGAAAGGAGCTCAGTGTCGTGAATTGCCACCACCCATCTGTTTGTCTGTCTGTCTGTTGAACGGCATGGAGCACGTGTTGCCCTGGCGCTGGAAGCTGTGCACCGTCAGTTCAGACACCAGCAGGGTCACAGGTTTCAGGGAGCCTCCAGATAAGACAGACCTGGAAGAAGGGCTGGGGATCGATGCCCCAAACTGGCTGTGCAAACCCCACCAATCACCACGACCGCAGGTGGGCCGGGGCTGTGTGGAAGGGCACCAGCCAGCAGCTGCGACCGTGGGCTCAGACATGGGGGTGTCGGGGAGACGGTGCAGGAGCAGGCGTTCTTCCCGGGGAAGAACGGGAGCCCGTGGACCAGAGAAGGAGACGTCGGGTAGGGGCTGGGCCCGGTGGGGAGACCTGCCCCCTTCCTCAGGCCCACGGGTTTCTGGAGGAGGGCGTTCCTTTTCGCAGGGTAGACTAAGGGCAGATTTTCTGAGGGCTCCACTGTAGATAATCAGACGCTAGGTGTGACAGCCTGCTGCCTTGACTGGGAGGCCCTGTGCGCTTGGGACTGTGGATTCCAGGCCGAGGCCCTGCCTGTTGGAGAGCTGCTTCCATTACGGACATCTGAGCTTTTCCACGTGTTTCACTTTTCCACCTTGTGGAGTTTGAAAGCTTCACTGATGCTTATGAAGACAAGACTGTGTGATGCTTTGCGTCTTCTGATGTGTATGGACTGCAGAGCAGCAGTGATAGCACATGCTAGGTTACTTCCAAGACGTTATTTAAATGATAAGAAGTGATGAAACTTCCCCCCAGCAGTGACAGTAGTGTCAGTTAAGCACAATGGGCAGGATGGTGGCCCCAAAGTGTCTGTGGATGGGACCTTCTTTGGAAAGCAGTCTTTGCAGATGTAACTAAATTCATGATTTTTGAGTTAAGATTGTCCTGGATTATCTGGGTGGCCCTGAATCCAGTGACAAATGTCCTTTATGGGAAAGAAGAGGGAGATTTGAGACAGGGGAGTCACTGTGTGAGGACAGACACAGGGACTGAGTGATGTCAGGGACTGTCACAAACTTAGGAATGCCAGGGCCCCGAGAAGCTGAGAGAGGCCGGGAAGGACGCTCCCCTGGAGCCTTGGGACGGGGTGCGACCCTGCTGACCTCGGATCTCACGCTTCTGGCCTCTGCACTGTGGGAGAAGAAATGCTGGTTATTGTGAGCCCCCCAGTTTGTGGTGGGAAACCCCAGAAACTAGCCACTTAGGAAAATAAAATGTATTCTTGCAGGGGAACCTCAAAAGTTGTGCCCTCTGATAGATGGTACCAGGCCACCACCAGTGACTGCCCTGACGGGGAATGCGACGTCGAGTCCTTGAGATAGCCAGAGAAAAATGGGTGTGCCAAAGTCGAACGCAATTAGAAGACCACACTCAATGGTCCGTTGACAGGAGGGTCCCCTGAGGACACAGCCTCCAGACTCTCTGTTAGCCCAGAGCTGAAACCAGTGCTGAAGCCAACTCCTGAGACAGAGGTTGGGTTGGAGTGTAGGGGCACGCTCATGCCGGCAGAGTGCGCTGACGGGTTTGGATGTCTACATGAGGCGTGCAGATACCGGATTGTAAACTCATTTAAAGCACAATAAAATATCTAAAAGAAAAAAAAGGTGGTGTGGTTTGAACTGACTAGGTCCCCCGTGCTGTCCTGGCCCCAAATGGGAGGAGGCCAGCTTTCCCATGTTGAGATTCAGGGCAGGGGGTGGGGACAGAGGAGCAGGGGTCTGACTTCCCAAGATTTGTGCTCGTGGGTCTCTGCATCCTGAACTTTGTCTTCTGGGGAGAAAATAGACGTCTCTATGCAGAGTTTAGTAGCTGTTGATTTAACACGTAGGCCTGAATCATTAAATACTGAAGGCTAACATGATAATTCGCAATTTTAATTTCCACATTGACAGAAGCAGAAGAGAACCTATGAATGCATCCTCAGGAAAATGGCTTGAAGTAAAGCAACCCAAAATTCATGCCCTTCTCCTTGCTAGGAGGGGGGCCCTTGTCCTGCTAGGGGTGACCTCAGAAGATGTTGGGCAGTGTCCGGGGGGAGGTGTACTAGGACAGGGAGGGAGAAAGGCATTCAGGGCCGAGTCTTCTTTTCTGGGGGAAGAAGAGGCTGAAGGGCAGTGTGACGGTTCCCTCTTAGTGGCTGCCAGCTCTCTGGTGTGGCCTGCGGTAGGTGGACAGAGAGACAGACAGCCCTCATCCTGTGTGTGACCTGCAGCTGGCTATGCCAGGTGCCCTGCCCCCTGAAGTCCCCCTGCTGTGTTTGCAGGGACACTCAGCTGTCTGACGAGAGCAGCAGGTGCTGGGAGACCTGCTTCCAGGGTGCGAGGGGGTGGCCTGTCTGCGGAGCTGCCCTCTGGTACCCGGGATGTCACGCCTCCCTCTCTTTCCAGGCTCCTTGGGAACCCTGTTGCCACCCTGTGGTGGACGGCAAACCTGCTGCCTCCCAGGGTCTGTGACTGTTCTGTCACCGAGGGGGAGCGTTGCCTGGACCCTGCGTTCCGAGGGCTGCACAGCTGGGCTCAGCAGGCCTTCAGCACTGTAGCTCTTAGGCAGACAGGCAGCGGGTGGCAGAGGGCCCGACAGACGACGCTGCCGGCAAGGGTGGGGAGCTCCTGCTCAGTCTGCAGGAGGCCGTCCGGTGTTGCAGAGGTCCGTTGGAGCCTTTGTTAAAGGTTATTCATGAGGGTGAGAAGTGGAAATGGCTCAAATCTACGTGATAAACAGGGATACGTTCAAACGTTTAAAGCTGGACAGTTATTTAAAATCCTGGCATTGTACGGTGGTCACACTACACTGAGAGAAGAAGACGCTGGTGCAGCTGTGCTATCTTGCCATTCCAGCTTTTAAGTAGAATTTTATGCTTGTGCATGAGGACTTGAAAGACAGATGCGGAACCATCAGCATTTGTCCTTGCACGACGGCATGCTGCTGGGTGTCCACCTCCCCCGTGAACCTCCGTGAGCACAGTTCTCCACGTCATTCCGCTGTGCACTCTGTGCAGACCTCTGTCTCAGCCCCTGCTGCGGGTCACACATGTGTACACACTCAGGAAGCCCCTTTGGGTATCAGGGACCCTTCCATTCTCATGGAAGGTTTAGACTAGACAGAACTGGTGAGCTCTGTTCTCTGCTCTGTTGGGGATGGGGAGCCTTCATTGGTGACGAAACAGGATAGTGAGGAAGGGGGCAGCCACCTTTGCTGGGGACGCACGTCAGGAGTGTGTGTTGCCCATGGTGCCGGGTCTTGAGAGAAAACATACGTGTTGCTCACAGGGCGATGGGTGGTGTGCCGACTGCATCCCCTGAGGGTGACGGGCTAGGATGCGGGGACGCCAGCTGTGTGAGGAGGTCCCAGCACCTCAGGGGCCAAAGCCCAGTGGGGCCAGCAGCTGTCCGAGGTGCAAGTGGCAGGCGGGGGCTGGGGGCTGGGGGCTGGGTGGAGACTGCTGGGTTCTCAAGGCCAGGCTCCTGGAGATCCCGGCGCCACCAGGCAGGGAGAGTCTGGATCATGAAGGCCCAGGGCCTTGGATCACCCAGGGTCCCTGTTACTCTGTGGTGTCTCTGAGCCTAGTTACACAGTGGCCTTTGCTATGAGGGGAGGTCTTCCAATCTGTCACAGAGTGTGACAGATGCAGCCACATGGCAGAAGCCTGAGGGTGCGGCGAAGCCACAGAGGTCTGGGCAGGAGGTGAGGGCAGGTGGCCAGTGCTCTGGCGTCCTGCCAGTGTTCAGTCCAGCTGCCCACGCGGCTGGGACCCTCAGTGGTTCTCTTGACTTGGGGGCCAGTGGCCTGCTGTGGGTGTCCAGTGCACCCAGAACATGGGCTGGCAGCAGGGCTCATGGTAAAGCTGACTCTCAGATGCCAACTAGAAGGTGGGCATCTGTGACTTGCTGCAGAGCCCACAGGAAGGACGGGGGGCTCTGCCAAGTACAGGTGGATGACTGGCCAGGGACAAGTCTGGGTCTGTGGGCTTGGGCCACATGGGTCAGTGTGGCATCTTGGTGTTGATCTTCATCCCCAGAGACTGCCTGGCTGGCGGGGCTGTGAGGACGAGCTGTCTCAGGACGCACCCCTCCTTGTCTCGTCGGTGGGGTGGAGGCTGCGTCCTGGCATGGGGCCCACAGACCCTTCATGAAGGCGGAGCGAAGGAATGATGGGGTGCGCGCCTGAGGGCTCGTGACCCCCAGCCGAGGATCTCTTCAGAGCTGCTGGGCGGGCTGTCCGGCGACGTTCCCTGGCCAGCACAGGCCCTCTGGGTGTTTGGGAGGCAGGGTTGCTCTCACCTGGTGTTCCCGGTGCCTGCTTCGCCCATGCTGGGCCTGGGGGGAGGGGGGCGGGGCAGGGCAGGACCCGGGCGGTGACCCGCTGGGCTGTGGGACCCCCTCCCTCTGGGCCGCACCCCTGTAGGCCCTGCGCCCCGCCGAGGGCCGAGCCAGCGGCTCAGAGGCCCCCAGGGCGGGCCGGCGTGCGGCGACGCCCCTGCGGTCTGTCTTCCAGTGAACGAGTTCGCGGTGATCAGGAAGAAGTTCAAGTGCCCCTACTGCAGCTTCTCGGCCATGCACCAGTGCATCCTGAAGCGGCACATGCGCTCCCACACCGGCGAGCGGCCCTACCCCTGCGAGATCTGCGGCAAGAAGTTCACGCGGCGCGAGCACATGAAGCGGCACACGCTGGTGAGCGGGCGGGGCTGGGGCGGGGCGGGGCGGGGCGGGGCGGGGCTGAGGCGGGGCGGGGCGGGGCTGGGCGGGGCTGGGCGGGGCTGGGCGGGCGGGGCTGGGGCGGGGCGGGGCGGGGAGGGGAGGGGAGGGGCGCGGGCGGGGCGGGGCGGGGCGGGGCGGGGCCTGCCCGAGAGCTGGGGCGCGTGCTGGTACACGAGTGCCCGCGTGGGCGCGTGCGTGAGCCTGGGGGTGTCCCTGGGTGTGCGCCTGCAGGTGTGTGTGTCCGCCTGTCTGCACACGCAGGGTGTTTCTGCAGGGGGCAGGCTGCTGGAGGGCTGTGTGGCCCCCTCCCCACATCGCCTGCGTCTGAAGCTCTTGGGTTCCCTCCCACATCCGGATCTGCATCCTTCTGTCCTGCCTAGATCCCCCTGTTGACCTCTGCTCTGTCCCTGGCCTGGTCATGCTCCCATGCCCAGGCCTCATCTCTGCTGTACAGTGCCCCTAGTCCTGTCGGTGTCTCTCACACCAGCCTGTCCTGGGCCAGTGTTCTGACCCCAGAGTCAGCCTGTTGCCTGGCATGGTTAGCAGGGCCTGCGGAATGGATGTGCTTAGCAGGAGAGGACAGCAGAAAGGACACTCACAAGCTGGGCCTCAGGACGGGAGGGCAGTCATCCAAAATGTCAGGAGTGGCATCTCCAGGGCTGTAATGGCCTTCAGGGTCTGGCATGGAGTGGCTGGGGGTATAGGTGGAGGGAGGACACACCTGAAAGCTTTAGGGGCAGAATCTGTGCAGGGGCAGGGCTGAGGGACCACAGGCAGCTGTTTTCAGCAGGAGAGACCTGGTAGGCACCCGGGCTTGCAGCTTAGATGCGGCGTGCTGAGGGGGCAGCAGCGGGCACAGGAACCTGTTGGCATCTCCTGTTGGGTGAGGAACTGAATATGTGTGGATTTGGGGGGGTACCACCCTTTCAGGATGCTCAAAGGAACAGAGGCCCCCAGAGCAAAGCAGGGGGGCAGGGTCCCCAGGACCCTAAGAGGGGGGATGGGAAGGCAGGTCCCTGTGGAGGTAGGGGTCCCAGGACCCTAAAAGTGGGGACAGGAAGGCAGGTCCCTGAGAGGGAGCAGGGGGTCCCAGGACCCTAAGAGGGAGGGGACAGGAAGGCAGGTCCCTGAGGGGGGGCAGGGGTCTCAGGACCCTGAAAGAGGGGACAGGAAGGCAGGTCCCTGAGAGGGGATGGGGGTCCTCAGGACCCTAAGAGGAGGCACATGAAGGCAGGTCCCTGAGAGGAGTCACGGCTGGCAGGCAGGACCCTTACTGTGGAGGTCCAGCCACCTCTGTAGTGGACCCCACTGACCCAGGGCCACTGTCCTCCATACATGGGGTTCTGGTCTCCCCTCAGGGTCTTGGAGGTTCTCTTGACCTTTCCAGACTAGAGCTGTGTTGGGGTCGCTGCCCAGACAAATCGCAAGGCCTGCTGCAGAGCCTGCTGGCCCAGCACTGGGAATTCTTCTCTGGTTTCCTTTGTGCTTCTGCCCGGGGTGACGAGGAAGCCACCAGCGCCCTGCTTCACAGAGGGCCTTAGGAAGACTTTGTTGTTGGGGTGCCCTCGAGTTAATGGCGGCTCACAGCGACCCCGTCAGAAAGAGCAGCCGTGCCCCATGGGGGCTCCTGGGCTGTGGGCTTTGTGGGGGCAGAGGGTCAGGTCTTTCTCTTGAGGAGCTGTGGTGTGCAGCTGACCCAGCTCTGTCTGTGAGCAGAGCGCTGGCACTGCATGCCCCCCGGGCTCCCGTGCCCTCCGGGATAGGGCTCCATGTCGCGCCAGAGGGCCAAACGTCTTCGCACCTGTGTCCTCCTGTTCGGGGAGGGTTGGCTCTCGTGTTGTCACCCACCACCCCGTCATCCTGTCACCCTGCCGCGTGGGAAGAACAGCTGGCAGGGCAGGGGCTTGTTTCTCTAACCAAACGGTGTGTCACAGTGATTTTTTATTGAAGTTAGTGAGTTTTAATTAAATTCATAATAAATTTAGACAATGTATAAATTCACTACCTTAAATTTTTGTGGAGGTAAAATACATGTAGTATTTGCCGTTTTAGCCACTTAGTGGTGTCCGAAGGGGTGACGGGAAGCACAGTCCTAATGCTGTCCTAATGCCACCGATTCCAAAGCTGGTGTGTGACCCCAAGCAGACATTCTCCCCGCAACGCATCCATCCCCCTCCTGCCCGGGGAACCCCTGATCAGCGCCCCTCCGGCTGCATCTGCCTCTGCGGACACCGCCTGTGGGTGGGTGCCGTGCAGGGCCTTCATGTCTG
The DNA here is from genome assembly GCA_028571685.1 of Heterohyrax brucei. NCBI lineage: Eukaryota > Metazoa > Chordata > Mammalia > Hyracoidea > Procaviidae > Heterohyrax > Heterohyrax brucei. Next base: position 91,737,873 of record CM053156.1, on the reverse strand, counting down.
GCTCTCCTCACTTAGCACCGGGGGCTTCCCAGCCGCAGCCCGTGTGCCTGGACCTCGTTTATCTGCACAGCTGAGCGGTGCCCGTCGCATGCAAGGGCCATATTTTGTTCACCGTCGCCTGTCGACAGCACGGGTGGCCGTGGAGCTCGGTACCTGTCTGACCGTGGAACGGTGGCATTGTCCCTGCTTGCACTCCCGGGCACGGGCTTCGGAGCCAGGCTCATCCCCGAAAGCTGTGTTCAGAATTCACCAGGAAGATCCTGTGCTCTTCCCAACTCCTGCCTCCTCTCGTGGGCCAGGTCTCCCCGACACCATCCAAGACGCCCTGGAGTTGCCTTCTCCTTGGCAGCAGGGGGCCTGATGCCCTCCAGGGACAGAGACCTGCTGCAGTGGTGGTGGCCTCAGCCCACGCTCTGCTGAGGCCATCACGGTCTGGTCCATGGTTGCCATGGTGCCAGCACCCTTCCTGTTGGCTCCTCCAGAGTGTCTGTCCCCTCGGACGCGTGCCCAGCCATCTGGTCCAAGCCAGGAGAGGCTGAGATGCCCTCCCAGTGCCTGGTGCTCTGGAGCGCCTCCAGCCCTGCTCGCTGCACGTCCCCCGCCCAGGGCTCAGTGTCTCCACCTGGTGGTGCCGGCTGGTTGCCAAAACCGTTGATTTGAAGCACAGTTCTGTCTGGGACTGATCTTGGATTGTTTTTTCTTCTGCTGAAGGGAAGGGAGAGCCCTAGGTTCCGACATCCAGCACTGTCTCCCCAGAGGCAGGGTGTGGGTTTCCAGAATTTGGTCTGCCTGGCTTTCGAGGAAGCACTGAGCCAGCCCCCAGGCTGGCTGGACCCTGGGCCCTCGGGCAGCTGGCAGGACATGAGGCGCCCTGCATCTTGAGTCCCACGCCTGACCACGGTCGTGCTTTGGATCTGACTGGTTGGGCAGTGAGTGTCCACCTCACTGTCTTCATAGTTCAGTTTTGTGACTTCACGGAGTTCTGCTTCCAGGGGTGGTGGGTGGACCACTCTGGGGGGTCTCTGGGGTCGAGAGGAGCGCTCAGCCCCCTCCTGGTCCTCCCACCCCCTGTGGGACCCCAGGCTCCTACTGTTCCGAGGAGGCTCTCCCGTCCCTGAAGGGACACCTCCCAGCCCCCCTCTGTCTCTGCAGGTACACAGCAAGGACAAGAAATACGTGTGCAAGGTGTGCAACCGCGTGTTTGTGTCGGCGGCCAGCGTGGGCATCAAGCACGGCTCGCGGCGCCACGGCGTGTGTGCTGACTGCGTCGGCCGCGGCGTGGCCGGACCCATGGACCACGGTGGAGGTGGGGAGGGCTCCCCGGAGCCGCTGTTCCCAGGCGACGGGCCCTATCTGGAGGACCCAGATGACCCCCGTGGGGAGGGCGAGGAAGAGCTGGATGAGGACGGGGGCCTGGCCCCCGAGGATGCGCTGCTTGGGGTTGACAAGGACGACGAGGACTCACCACCGGGGCCCCGCAGCCCCTCAGGGGAACCTGATGAGGACTTGGCCTGGGTCTCCTAGGCCAGGTGGTAAGGGCATGGTGGCTGCCTTGTCGTGTGCCCATGGGCCCCCCAACCCAGAGTAGCGCCACGGGAGCGGCCCCTCTCCCAGCCCTCCTGCAGCCCACTTGCCTGCCCACCCCCAGACACACAGGCTGATGGGAACTGGCTGCTTAGAAGACAGGTCTGGGGGCTGCTGTCGGAGGGGTAGGGCGCAGGGACTGCTGTAGGCGGTGGGGCGCAGGGTGCTGTGAGAAGAAAGAAGTGTGAGTTCCTCCAGGGCCTTGCACCCCCCCATCTGTCTGTCGTCGGCCTGTCTGTGTCCGTGGGGGCAGACTGTTCCCAGCAAGTGCACATTGTGGAGGTGAGCTGGTAGGGGTGGGACAGTCTCCCCTGGTGTGTCCTGCTGGGTTCTCTGGAGTCAGGGAGCCTGGGCCAGATCCCAGCTGGGCCCCGTGGCCGCTGTTGGCCTGAGGCCAAGGATGGAGGTAGGTCCAGGGGCGTGTTTTGCACAGCTGAGACCAGGGGGTCTGGCCCACTGCCCCCGCACTTCTTCTTCCTTAGCATCCTGGCACTCAGCAGGTCAAACCCAATGAGGGTGCTGGTGCAGGAAAGCTTGAGACCCTCCCGCCTCTGGGCTTTGGTGCTCAATAGAAAACCCTCGGGGCCGGGCTTCTCGGTGCTATCGTCCGCCCAGGGAGGCCACCGCGTGGGGACGCTGGCCTCCAGGGCCCCCAGGCCCACGTGGTGGCCCCTGGGAGGCCCAGCCCCTGCTCCTGTGTTCACTTCCACGGGGAGCCCAGTGGCCTCATCACTCGTGGCTCTGCCCCCACCTCAGCCGTGCCCGTGGCCATTGGGTGCCCACTCCTGCCCGCGGCCCTGGTGACACTGGGCACCTGCCCCTGCCTTGTTGCTGCTACACTGAAGCCGCCTGCTGCTCACCCTCCCACGAGGGCCACCCGCTGTCTAAGCCACAACACTGAGGGAGCTTCGTCGGCGTTGTTCTCACGAGGCAAACACACCGTTGTTTCTGCTCCAGCTGCTGCCCAGCCTCTGACTGTATTTCCTGTCTTTCCAGTGAGCTCACGCTCGCCTCCAGAATGGTCTTTTTTCCCTCTCCCTGGGTGTTTTTCAGTTTTCTGACTGAAAAGCAAAGGCCTCACCCTGTGCACCACGCACTAGCAGCCCACGTGCCATGATGTCTGGGGGTGGGCTGCTGGACAGCTTCCCTGTGCAGGACAGACCCTCGAATGTGTGCGACCCCTGCCGTGGTCTTTCTGACCTGCCCGTCATTGACAGACACCCTTCCGAGCCCCGAACACGGACCCCACCGCGGCCAGCCGCTGTGGTCTCAGAACATTGTCAGTGGGACTGACAGCTGGGCACCCGGGGAGCCACCTGTGCAGGGACTTCTGGGTGCTGAGCAGCGGTGCCCGGGGGGATGACAGCGTTTTTGTTCGCTCTTTCTCCGCAGGCTTCACAAACCTTTTTTGTTGTGCACAGCTGTTGCCTCTGTGTGGCAACACCTCCCTGCCGTCACCCCCCAAGGTGTCCCAGTGGGAGAGTCTGCCTGTGACGCACGCAACACAGACTCCAGGCCTGTCCACTGGGGAGGACCGCAAGCTTTGTTTTTTCCCTAAAATGCAGTCCACGAGAGGGTGCTGCCTGTGCACATCCTCCAGCAGGGTGCCGTCCCCAGGGGTCAGGCTTTTCCCATCTGGTCACCGCCTGCCCCGTGGGCTGCCCCAGGGGTCTGTCCTGTGAGCCCCCTTATCGGTGGGGTCTGGGCCACAACCTGCCCTCAGAACTCTGTACCTTGCCTGGGTCTCGTTTCACCTCTTTTCTAGCCAGACTTTCTTACAAGATGCATTTCACTGCTTGGCCTCTGTACCAATGAGTGTCCCCTCATGACGACGGGGATCCAGTCGCCACCTTGGTTCACTGGGCCCCTGGGCCAGCCTGCTTCCCGCCAAGGGTGCTTGCCTCCAATACTCAGGACATCTTGCTCTCTGCCTGCTGCCCCCTCAGGACCTCCCTCCCTGCCTTTGGGGTTCCATGTTGGTGCCACAGGGGGTCTTCTTTAAAACCAGTACCAGTACCAGAAAAGTGAGGGTCCCGGGCACCCTCCCACCCACTCCCCCAAGTGTTCTCTTAGCTGCAGGTTCTGATAAGAGTGTAGGGTTAGTTTCTGAGACCCAGATGGACATGCCTCTCAGGAGGTAGCAGGAGAAAAAGACAGGAAATGTTTTTTTTTACGTGAACTTTTTTTTAAATCAATGTTTAAGCGAATAAATATTTTTTTATTGAGTAAAATGTGTAGATGACATTTCACATTTTGTGTTTTTTAGTTTGTGTCTGTGTTTTGGTGCTGGCAACACCGAAGTGGGAACCGCAGTCCATTGGGGGTTGCGAGTTACTTGGGGGACCTGCCGTTTGTCCACGAAGCCCTGGACCCTAACCAGATTGTGCATTTGGACTCTGGGTTCTGGGAAAGTCAGAACACTGCCATGATCCAGTAGGGACCTCGACGCAAAAGACACAGCTGATGCTTCCAACTTTGCACATCTTCCTTTTAAAAAAAAAAACTCTGAGGAAATGCAAAAACTGGAATCTTTTAAAATATGAGAATCTTATTTTATCTCATTCTGTGACATGTGCAACTCTTAAGAAAGCCATACTCAGTGGGTTTTTGTTTGTTTGTTTGTTTAGATCTGAAATTGTGACTCACAGTAAGGGTGCTGTTCGTGCTTTTCCTAAATATTTATTTTTTCAACATGCTTTCAACCTGTCAACAAAAACAAAACAAAAAAAAGGGCAGTGTTTGAAGATGGTTGATTTTTTTTCTTGGAATAACCTATATATCAACTTTATATTATTATAAACCTGTGTTTGTATTGGAAACGTGTTTCGTACTGGGGGAGAGATCTTTCGCAGCCAGTTGGGAACGTGACTGCAACCACAGGACAGGCAGACGTCACTTTCTGGTGGTGGGTCTTGCGGCGTCGTGTCTGCCTCGGCCTGCCTCGGCCTGCCTGGGGGTTCCTCTCTGTGACGGGATTAGCGTGGACATTCTTGCAGAAGCAACCAGTGTCAATAAATCGGGAAACTGCTGCTCCAAGCCACGCCTGTGTGTGTGTCACAGCCAGACTGGTTCCGGAGGGTGATCGGTTGACGAGATCCAGGGGGCTCAGCAGGGGCCAAGGCCAAGGGAGACCCTCCAGCACCTCCCTTCCTCCCCACCAGGAGGCAGACACAGATTCTGGAAAAATCCCAAATCTTTAATTTTCTCCTCGCCTGGTGTGGCCCAGACGCAGACACCTGAGGTTGGGGCCACAGTACAGATGCCACCCTAGGGCTCTTGGACCCTCGCGATAAGTGCGGTGGTCCCTCCCCGGGCACCCTCAAAGTGCATCGAGGGCAGGCCTGAGGCAGCCTGAGGCCCAATCAGCATCCTGGCAGGTTTGGGGTTCATAGGCAGGGTGGTGGCCAAGAGAACCCTGTGGCCAGGGGACGGTATGTGGTTTGACTTTAGTGCAAAAGGCTGGTTGGTTTCATCAGAGGCACTTTGAGTGGTTAGGACCCCCCCACCTCTGGGGTCCCAGGGTCACCGACTTCCCCATCAGGAAATAGACCTGCCCCTGGGGGTCTAGGTCTGTCCTCTTCCAGGCTGCACAGCCCTTTGGGGGGCAAGGGTAGCTTATTTTCTCCTTTAAGAAGCCAGGGACCAGGGAGGCTCAGTCCAGGAAACGCTGGCAAGCCTTCTTCCAGCGACATGCTGTGCACCACAACTCCCGGCGGTCCATGCCGTACACCTTGCGGCATTTCTTGGCATCACCACGGGGCTTCCTGAGAGGCACCGGGGAGGGCATGGGGCACTGTAGGGCCGGGGACCCGTGTTCCCGGCCCCTGCCCTGACCTTAGACACACACGTACCTGGGGTTGGCAGCAAGCTTAGAGGGCAGGGCTGGCGTGAAGCAGGCCCTGACCATTGGGGTCTGCGGCTCTAGATGGATGGGTGCCAGGCAGCCCTGGGAGGGAGACACAGCCATGGCCTCGTTCCCCTGTGTAGCGAGCACCCTCGAGACCCAGTCCAGCTGCCCACTCCAGCCTCACGCACCTGATAGGCGTGGTCACTGTGGATGTGACACACCGATCCAGTGGCCACAGAGCTCAGCAGTGAGGTTGGGGGCGGGGGCAGGGCCAGGGGCTGCAGCACAGCTGCCGAGGATTCGGGCAGCTCCAGGCGGGGGAAGGCGGGCGGCATGGAGGCCGTGGGGGACACTGGGGTGAGGCTGGACAGCCCATCAGTCAGCACGTCCACGCCAATGTCCAGCTCTGTGTAGTAGAAGTCCTCCTCACCATCGCTCTGCTCAGCCTCAGCCTGGCGTCTGGAACAAGAGAGAGCTGAAGGGGGTTGCAGCCAGTTCCTCTGCCCAGGCTGGTCTCCAAGCTCCTTCCAGACCTGTCCTGGCCCCGCCCTTCTCACCCTCCAAGGTCCCGCCCACCACTCTTTACCCCGCCCAGGCCCGCCCAGGCCCCGCCCCTAGGCGCCCAGGCTGGTCTCCAAGGGCCTCCCAGGCCGTCCTGGCCCCACCCACTCCGCACCACCCCGCCTCCGCCCCGGCCCCGGCCGGTAGCTGCCCCGCCTCCAGCTGCCCTGGCGGGTCTCCAAGAGCCTCCCAGGGCTGCCCTGGCCCCTGCGCCCCTGCCGGCACCTCGCCGCCCGGCCTCCACTCCCAGCCCTGCTTGTAGCTGCTTAGCCTCCAGCTGCCCCGGCTGATCTCCAAGGGCCTTCCAGGGCTGTCCTGGCCCCGCCCCGGCACGGCCCCGCCCACCACCGCCTCCCCACCCCGAGCCCCGCCCACACCTCGCTGCCCGACCCCTTGCCGCACCCCAGGTGCACCACGCGGATGTGTCTCTGCATCCCGGAGGCGGAGCTCAGCACCTTCCCACAGTTCTTCCACAGACACTGGAACATGACCTGGGCCGAGTTCTGGGGGACAGTGGCCGGCAGTCAGGCCCGGAGCTCGCGTGCCCCACCCTGGCCGCGGCCCTCATTGCTCACCTTTCTTTTCCTCTGGGCTGGCTCCCCAAACAGGAAGTGGGCCGCCTCAGGGGGCAGTGGGGGCGAAGGCGTGGACGGGGAGGACGGGTCGCTGGCCAGGTCCCAGTCTCCGCTGGTGCTGCTGCTGCTGTAGCTGCCTGGCGGCCGGCCCGGGCCCTCTTTCCAGGGCTCCAAGCCGGACTCTGTGGGGACAACCGGTTCAGGGTTCCACCAGCTCTCTGAGAGCCCCCAGTCCTTGGACCCTCCGGCCTTCCCTGTCCACCAGAGTTTGGTAGGCAGAGTCGCAGGGACGGGCAGGGGTGCCTGGTCCGTCCAGGAAACCCAGTGGTCAGGGAAGAGCCAGCCAGGTGGAAGCGGGCAGGTCCCCGGGGCTTGCAAGCCTGGAGCCCCAAGAGGAGCTGGGGGTTCTGGTGTCCATTTTAGAAGAGGACTCAAGAACTGCATCCCAGATGCCAAGGCTCTGCTTCCCACGCAGGGGCAGTGCTTCAGAGTTCTGGGGAGACAGCGGTCTTGAGGCTCACTCAGCTTCCACCCTTGAGCGCGACCTGAGCCTCACCTGAGCTGAAGGCTGCAGCTGGGGTCCCCAGCAGGAGGGGGCTGGTGGACAGGCTTGTAAGGGCCGCTGCAGCCATGACCTCATCCAGGCGAGCTCTTCCTGGAGGGGCTCTGGAGAAGAGGGGGCAGGGCGAGGTTGGGTGCCCAGCAGGTGCTCCAGGCCACGCCCCTGGCCAGCGCGCGCGTGCGCGCAAGCACGCACACACATGTGCAGGCCTGGGCACGTGTGTGCGCCCCAGGCTCCCTCACTCCCAGCAGCTGGGCTGGAGGCCCAGCTCCACCCCCGCTCCGGTTACACGGCCACAAGCCACCATTAGTAGCCAAGATCAGGGCAGGGGCTGGGCTCTCCCTACGCCTGGGTTCTCCGCAGCCTGGGCTCCGATCCAGGCGGCTCCTCAGGCCCTGGTTCTGGTCAGGGGTCTGAGGCCCCGGGTGGGGCGGGGACAGGCCGGGCCCAGCCCCCCCATCACACATTAACCAGGATTGTGCAACCGCAGCTACCGGCACAGCGCCCGGCCAGGAGAGCGGGGCGGCCAGAAGTCGCAGCGGCCAGGAAAAGGCCGGCCCTTCAGCACCGGCGGGATCCGGCCCCGAGGACCAGAGCCCTGCCGGCCGCAGGCAGCGCGCTGGGCTGAAGTGCAGATCCAAGACCCGGCTGCGAGGCAGTGATCAGCAGCCCGTGATTCTGGACAGTCGGCCCAAGCGCCCGCACGGGAGCCTCCTGCACAGTGAGACTGACACTGACCCTACACAGCAACTCTGTGCTCTGGTCACCGGGGCAGCGGGGCAAGGGACCCGGTCCAGGGGGCTTTTCTGTTTACCTTCCCCAGCTCTGGAGAGGTGCAGGGCCCCAAGAGCCCAGTTTGGGCCCTTGACCTGTGCCCCGCCGAAGCCCTCGGGGCAGTCTGGAAGGCACAGGCCTGCGCCCCACCCACCACCTCGCACGCCCCGGAGCACGTGTGCGCACGCCCCCCTGGTGCCAGCGCGCCCACCGCCACGGCCCTCGGCTCACCTCTGCGCGGGCACCGGGATATGCGCCGACTGGGGCCCCGGCGCCGCCCCCACCCAGCTCCCCGGGCCCCACAAGTCCACGGCCCGCGGCTCCAGCGGCAGCGCCAACTCCAGGCCCGCGACGCCGTCGCTCACAGCGGGCCCCTGCGGACGGGGCGGGCTCAGGGCGGGTGGCAGGCCGGGCCAGCCACCCTGCACCCCGAGTCTGAGCGACAGCCGTCCCCCCAACCGGCTACGGCCAGTGTGGACAGTGCGGCCCCGCCCCCGGCCCCGCCCCTAGCCCCGCGCGGCGGGAAGCGCTCTGTGACCGCCAGCCCAGCCGCCAGGCCAGACGGACACACGGACACGCGGACGGCCGGGCCCCCGTCTGCCCCGCCCACCAGGGCCCGAAGTTTGCGCGGCCCCGACGCCATCTTTGCAGCGCGAGAAACTTGGTCGGCGGCCCGGCCCCCTGCCCCGCGGAGCTGACAGCGCCCCCCACGCGCACCGGCCAGCTTGGTACCTGCGGCGGCGCGGGCCCCGTCCCAGGCGCGGAGATCAGGCCCGGCTCCTCCGGCTGCAGCCTCAGCGCCTCATCCCGCCGCGCGGTGGGGCCCGAGACAGCCGCGGGGGCCCAGTCGGCGGCACGGGACAGGGGGCGCCTGAAGCCTGGGCCCGGCGCCAGGGGGCGCGCAGCCTCCATGGCGGCGCCGGGGCCGGGCGGGCACGGTGAGGGCAGACACTCAGGAAACGGCCCTGGGCCAGGCCGGGCTGGCCGGGCTGCCGACCCCCGCCCTGGATCCGCCGCTGCAGCCGCCGCCGCCGCCACCGCCGCCGCCCGCGCCGCGGCCGGGGAGCCGCGGCCGCCCCGCCCCCGTCCAGCCCCCCGAGCACCCATTGGGCCGCGCGGGGTATCAACATTCCGAGGTGGAACACTTCCCGCCCCGCCCCCGCCCCGCCCCGCCCCGCCCCGCCCGGGCTGCTCCCTCGTGGCCCGCCCCCCGCCCCCCGCTCCGCCCCGGTCCCCGGCCCAGGCGTAAGCCCAGCCCTGCCGGAGAGGCGTTTTCCCCAGGGGCGTTCCCGCGGAGCCACAGAGCCCGGAAAGGGCTGCCGTCTCCTCGGCGGGCTTTCCCGGGAGTGGGTTACCCACTAACACCACTGTCTGCCCCGACAGCTCCTAGGCAACGCGAGCTGGTGGCCGAGTCCACGCCCGGGGCTACGCTGGTGGGGTCAGCGGGGGCTACGCTGGTGGGGTCAGCGCCTGTCCCCCCTCATCTGCGTTTTGGCCCGGCCAGCCTAGACATGACCTCAAGCGACAGGCCACCCCCTCAACCCGGTGAGAGGGAACCGGCAGCAGGCGGTGGGGCTGGTAACCCCCTCATCCTTGCAGGCAATCGGTCGACTCCCCAGGATTTCAGGAAGCGCAGCCACAAGGCGCAGCGTTCGTTCTCCGAGAGACTGATTTATTCAGACACGGTCCTCGACTGGCCACCCAAGCCCTCCCTGCGGTGGCGGTGGCGGTGGCTGTAGCCCTGCATGATCCACACAGCAGGCCGATCCTGAGCTCGGGCCCATCTCCATCTCCCGGATGCTTTCATACACGTTTTCCGGGGGGCTGTGGTCCACTTCCAGGCCCCTCTGCCGGGGGGCCAGCAACGATCCTCTGCCCTGGGAGTCCGGTGGCTCTGTTGCGGGGCCCGCCTCCCTTTTCTTAGGCTTGTTGACCCTGGAGTACAGGACGTCCACCTGCAGTGGAAGCCACCCAGAGGGGTCAGCACCACCTGTCTGCGAAAGGCCTGCCCAGCTCCAGCCCCCTGCTCGCTTACCTCTCTGGCTGGGGTCAACTCATTCTTCCCCTCCGGCCCATGGGGGTCCTTGCATGTCCTCTCAAGCTCCCGGATGCAGGCGTACTCAGCTGCCACAGGCCCTGCCGCTGGCCTGGTCCAGCTGCTGGTCAGTCGGGCCCCCGACCACACTTCAGGGCTGGCAGCCAGGCTGACTTTGGGGAGTGCAGCCAGCCCCACACTGGAACAGATGGCTGGGGCGGCCAGAACAGGCTGGGATGGCCAGGGTAGCTCTTGGTGTGGAAAGGCCAAGGGTGCTGCAGGCAGCCTGGGGGTACCCCTGTACCCCTCAAGCCAGTGGGGGTGCAGGAGGTCCACACTGGCAGGCCGTGGCACTGGGGGTGGAGGTCAGGATAGAGGTCACTTCGGGGCTATTTCATGGTCCAGAGTAGTTTGGGGGCTCGGTATGGTAAGGGTACAAGGATGGGGTTGGTAGCCATCTGTGATGTCTCTGGACCCCCATAGCCCAGCCCACCTTTCCCCACAACCCCAGTGCCCCCACTTTGGCTGCCATGTGAAGAAGCCTCCTCCCTGTTGCCGAGGCCCCTGCCCCCCAGGGCCCCTCACCGCGGCTACCCAGCAGGCCCCTGTGCAGCTCATGCAACCTGGTGTCTGATCTGCTGAGAACGCAGAGGTCGGCCTGTCTCAACAGTGACTGGGAGCAAGGAAGGCAGGTCAGTCCCTGGTCCTGCTGTCCTGGCCAGGCCCGGGGACTGCCCAGCACTCACCGCATCTGCTGGCATCCCAACGCCCTGTAGCCCCACCTGTGGCCTTGGTGCCCGCTTTCTGGGGGTGAGAGGGTTGTTTCAGGCCAGGGTCGTGGAGGTGCAGCCAGGGGCCAGCCTCCCCCCAGCTCCCCAGTCTACGTAGTGGGTGCCAGAGCTGGGTGCAGGGCTCTGCTCAAGTGGCACTGTCAGCCTTGGGGCAGCAGTGCTCCCAAGCCAGAGTTTTGGGTACAGGGCTGATGGGTAAGGGCAGAGGTACCTGTGGCAGGCCGTGCACAGCGCCCACAGCCCGAGCAGCAGTGCAAAGCCGGCAAGGACCCAGAGGGCAAGTGGGGCCAAGGCCAGCTGTGGCCTCATCTCCACACCAATCAGCCTGCAGCAGAGAGGGAGGATGCTGGGCCAGGAAGGGGGTCCTAGGGGCCCTGCACCTGGCTGGACCTGGTGGGCTCCTCGTGCTGACTCAGCACACAGGAAATGCCAGGCCCCCGGCCCCCTTCCCCTCGAGATCTCGGCATCCCTCCAGCTGCTCCCGGGGAGGGTATGGGAGGTGAGTTCTGCTGCCTGCCCCCACAGGGACTTCAGAGGGGATGTGGTGACAGATGAGCACTGGCCAGTGAAGAGAGGTGGGCAGCTGAGGATCAACCCTGGCCTGTTGTGGTCACTGCTGCCCAAACTTGAGACTACAGTCCAGGCCACAGCCCTCACTGACCAGGCCCTGTGACAGCCCCACACTGAGCAGGAGGGAGGCAGCCCTGTGGGCTGAGTGCCTACTGGCCGGCTGGCTTTTGGTCTCTCCCCTCCCTTACAGGATGTCTGCCGTTGCCGGGGTCCCAGCAACGATGCGGGCTCAGGGTGGGGACAGATCTGCCATGAGGCCCTGTTCTCAGGCCAGTGGGGAGGTGGGAGCCGGTGGCGGGGAGGGAGGTAGACAGAAGGTAGGAGGCCCACCAAGTTCCCTGGGCTGGCAGGGCTCCTGGGGGGAGCTGTGGGCTGTCCTCACGCCCGCCGGGGTGGGGGGTACCCAGTGAGGACCCCGAAGGCCACGCAGCACTTACCCAACAGCCTGGGCACGGCGGGCCCTCTCAGCCGGAGCAGGCGTGTCGCCGCCCCCCCCACTTCCTGCCAGGCGTCTCAGGCTCCCACGCCCGCCACCGCTGCAGCCCGCCACCTGCTGCAGCCGCCCCCCACGTCTAGTTGTGACTCAGGGCGACAGCGGCTGACACTCTGACATTTACGACCTGAGCGCCGCACACCCTACCCACCTCCCACGGTGGTCTCCACCGTGCTGACGGGGAGACGGCCTTCTGGACAAGCCACTACAGTCGCATGCCGGGGCTGGGCCACCCCACCCACCACTGACCACCCTAGGTGGCCATCGGAGGGCCCCATTTCCGCCCCCAGTGTGGCTTCCCAGACCAGCCGCGGGCCCCACCTTGTCTGCAGCGTGTCTGCCAACACGGAGGAGCAGTGGGGGTGCCGGCCTCCTGGGTGCCTTCGGACCCCGAGCCCAGCCCACCTTTTCCCACAGCTCCTCAAAGAAACCTCCACGCTTTAAAGACCCCCAGCAGCCAAGTGTCCACTGAGAGGCATGTCATAAAATCACTTTAATGTCCTGGCTCAAGGAACCTCAAGATGCTGGCAAATGTTCCCAGAGGAAACCCCCACCCTCTTTCCAGTGGGCAGTGTTGGTGGACTGGGCTGGCCCCGCCGGGGAGTGCCAGGCCCCTGCAGAAGTCTCTCCAGGGCAGTGGGGAGGGCCTGGCCTGGGCAGGGGTCCTTCCCAGACCCGGTGCTGTGGCGGTGGCTCTAGAATTCAGCCATCTTCTTGTGGGTGTCCGCCTTCCTCTGCTCCCGCTGCAGCCCTGCCTCCTGGGCCCGGAGCTGCCCCAGCTGCTGCTGGGCACCGGCCAGCTTCTCCTGCAGCCGGGCAGCCACCACACTGTGCCTGCAGAAAGCCTGCATTCAGCCGGGGCCACGTCTCCCCAGCCCAGGTCACCCAGGCCCACCTAGAATCAGCCCCGCCACTCAGGGCTGGCCCAGGGCGTCCTCCACAGCCCAGCCCCATCTCACACGTTCCCCCAGCATACCGGCCGGCATTGCGGGCGAGGGCTTCCTGGATGCCCCGGATGTCCTTCTGCGTCCGCCCGATCCGCTCCTCTGTCTGGACCAGCCGAAGGCTCAGGGCCCGCCTGGTGCTCTGGCTGGCATGGTAGGCTTCCTTGCCGCCCCTTCCTCGTGGAGGGGCCATGCCCACCTCCAGGGCCCCAGGGGTTTGGGCCCGCAGCTTCTCATTTAGGAAGTCAAACACATTCCGAGGGGGTGGGCAGATGGCACGCGCAGCCCCCTTCTCCCGGCACTTGGTGGGCCTGTGGGTGCCACCCTTGTCACCCTTCACCCTCCTCTGGAGGGCCTCTGCGCACTGGTCCAGGGATTTCCCGCGAGGCAGCAACACGGCGTGGATGGGTTCCACCCGGCCCTGTGCGTTTCGGCCCAGGCCTGTGGAGGGACAGGTGCTGGCCGTGCTGCCAGCCCCTCCCAAGGGTGCACCCGCCCTTCCAGGCCCCTCCAGGACACAACACCCACTCTTCCAGGGCCCCCAAGGATGGGGCAGCCCCCTTTCCAGGCACCCCCAGGACTGGCCACTCACCCTTCCCAGGCTCATAGCCCATCTTGGTGAGGAGCCTGGAGCCGATGCCACGGGTATGTGCCTCCCAGCTGGCAAACGCAGCGCTTCCCATGCCGCCTGCTGTGGCCCCGGTGTCCACCACTACAGGGCACAGAAGGCAGCACCCCGTCGGCCAGAGGCAGCCAGACCTAGCAGGCCCAGTGTGGCTGCCCAGGCATGCATGGGCTTATGTGACAGTGGTCCACAGCCCCGCAGACCTGGCACCGCTGGCTTGCAGTCATTGCCCTGCAGACCTTCAGCTGACCCTGGCTCCACTCTCCTCTCCATGAGCCTGGACACCTGCCCTGTGTAGCAGCCCAGCCTCTACCTCCTCTCAGCAAGCTCTACCCATCACCTCAGAAACAGGGGTCTCTCAACCTGCCTTCTTCCTAGCCAACCCAGTCGGGGGCTGATACCCTCCACAGCTGAGCAAGGGAGTGTCACCCTCTCCCGCCACCCCAGCCCCCACTCATGCCCAGTGGTGATTTCCCATGCATCTGCTCCCCCAGCTTCCCCCGAGAGGCCCAACATGGTCTCCACAGCCGTGACCTGGGTCGCCCTTTCCCCGCCTGCTCTCCTGTGGCTCCTCCAGCCCCCTGCTCCTGCCCACAGAGCTCGGTGTCCCTCTGCTTCACTCCGCTCTGCCTGCAAACCCAACTGACTGACAACTGTGGCAGCCCCGTGCCCCGCTCCTGCCCGGCAACCCCCCAGCTCCTGCCCGGCTCCCGCTCCTGCTCAGCCCACTTCCCCGCCCGCACTCCCCACACCTCTGGCATAGCTGGAGTTGTCCCCGTCACTGCCGTCAGAGTCAGAGGACTCTGCAGGCTCCATGCGCAGGGGAGGTAGCACGCTGTCTCCCTGTACCACCACCTCCTTCAGCAGGAGTGAGTCAAACTGGACGGTGTAGAAGCCACTGTCCACATCTGGTGAGGACAGGACAGGCTGCACGTGAGTGATCCCAGTGGGTGGGGGTTGGACTAAGACGGACACCACAGGGGTCTGAGGCCCCACCCTGGGGCAGAGGTCCCTATGCCCAACCTGAGGGAGGACGGAGGGCCCGTGGGCAATAACACATCAGAAACACGGGGACAGCCCTTAAGGAAGACTGTGGGTCTAGGACAGCCGCCAGGAAGAGAGGGAATGCCAGCCACGCCCGCTGGCTCCCAGCCCAGGAAGGGGACAGGACACCGAGCCCCGTGGCCAAGGCCAGGGCTGTCTCACCGGTGATCCGTGCTGGGTGCCACAGGCCGTCCTGGTGCTTAGCCAGACAGGCAGAGCCAGCCTGCAGGGAGCTCAGGTCCGGCTCCTGGAAGGGACGGAGCTCATCCACCAGGACCACCTGCCCGTGGGAGAACCTGCAGAGAGGGCTGGGGGTCAGGGTGCAGAAAGGCACACTGGCCCCGCGGCTGGGCCTTGTCCTGGGAGGGGTGCATGCGCACACACACACATGTCCAACACACACACGTGCACATACATGCAGATGAAGAGACATGTATGCACATATACACTTACAGACACATGCACAACACACAAAAACACACAGAGAGGCACACATACACATATATACCAAATCAAAAACACCAAACTGGTTGCTGCTGAGTTGGTTCCAACTCACAGCAATCCTACAGGACAGAGTAGAACTGCCCCATAGTTTCCAAGAAGCGCCGGGTGGATCTGAACTGCTGACCTTTTGGTTAGCAGCCATGGCACTAACCACTGCACCACCAGGGCACAGGCACACACACGCACGTGTAGCGAAAGATGGAAGGAATACACAGAGTTACTGTATCAAAAAGAGCTGGTCCACGTCCCCCGATTTAAGGAGGCAACACAGGGTCAGGAAGTGATGCAGTGGGAGGGACACGAGCCCAGGAAGGACACCGATGACAGACAGAGCTCTGAGAACGGAGAGCCTGGGGCACAGTGGCCAGTGCTACGTCTGCTAACCAAAAGGTCAGCAGTTCAAATCCGCCAGGCGCCCCTTGGCAACTCTAAGGGGCAGCTCTCCCCTGAGCTGGACTCCACCTGACGGCACTGGGTTTGGTATTTCTCTTGGAAGAACTGAACACCAACTGAGTTGTTTCAACAAATGGGTGCAGCACTGGAAGTGTTCCCTTGTCAACGCCAAGAAATCCGGAGGACAGCTGCCTGGCCCACAGACCAGACGACATCGATGTTTACGCCTGTTCCAAAGACAGGTGCTCCAGTCAAGTGTAGAGATCACTGACCAACACCGTGAACGTCACACACCAGGAGAGCACGCAAGACGGCATCGACCCGAGGCCGCCCCCGGGACAGGGAAGAAGGGGAAGCGAGCAGAGAGCTGGGGACCTCCACCACCGAGAAGCGGGGCTGGGCACAGACCTGGGGTCCCTGCACCTCAGAAGCTGTAGTCCAGGGGAAGACTGACGACAGGGATCCTCCTCCAGAACCAACAGAAAGGCTCTTCTGGAGCGGATGCCCTGAACCCAGACTTTGGCCTGCTTTTCTGTGAAAAAACACACATCTTTTTAAAGCCATCCACCTGTGTCTCTGCACAGCAGCAGCTGAGGGCCCAGAGAGATACGGCGCGGCACCCCTGTCCGCACAAATGGGGTGTATGGGGCCCTCATGATGTGACGGGTCCGTCTGGTCACCCTGCTAGGCTTCACCCCAGCGACGGGCAGGGGGACCTCACTACCTCCAAGAGGAGACACAAGTGAAGCACGTCCCTTGACCTGGGGTCCCTGTGCTGAGAAGCCCCTAGACCCAGGAGACAGAAAGAGGGGCCGTGCCACTTGAGATGGCACCAAGACGGCAAGCAGCAGCAGAACCAGAGGACCACGGTGAGGTGACACAGGGGGCTCTCTGGCACAAGGACACGGTGGTCAGACTCATGGCTGAGCACCTTCTGGCTGGGGCTTGCTGGTGGAGCAGGGTGCTCTCAGGCACTTACTGGCAAACCTAAGGAGCTGTGCAGCACTTGCCAGTATCTTCCATGAGCACAGGCTCAAAAAACCTCAACAAAATATTAGCAAATCAAATCCAATAATGTATAAAAAGAATCATACACCACAACCGAGTGGGATTCATTACAGGTACAAGGCTGGAACAACATTTAAGTCCATTAATGTAATCCACCATATCAACAGAATAAAGAAAGAAAACCACCCAATCACATTAGCAACACCTGTTTCAGCACGCCCCCGAAAACAATGAAACAATCAGGATGGTGAAGTGAGTGCTATCCCGTGGCCTGGTGACTGCGTTTTTGGGAACAACACTTTGACCCTGAAGCGTTATAGTTTGTGACTTCTGTCCAGGTTGATCAACATCTCCTAGGTACGTGTCTTAGTTACCTCGTGCTTCTGTAACACAAGTACCAAGTAGATGGCTTCCACAAACAATGACTTTCCTACAGTTTAGGAGCCTGGCAGTTCAAATTCAGAATGCCAACTCCTGGAGAAGCCTTCTTGCCCTCAGCTCTAGGGACTTCTCAGAACAGGAACCCTGAAGTCAAAAAGAGGTGCTCTGTTCCTGGTGCTTCCTTCTTGGTGGCAGGAGGTCCTCCTCCTCTCTGCTCCAAAGACACTGATGCAAGCCCCTGGACAAGCCCTGTCTCATCATTAACCCAACTGTCGCATCGAGGTTAGGGTGTGCGACACACAGGATCATCACATCAGATCAAGCAGTGGTGGGGCGTCCACATCACTGGGAATCACGGCCCAGCCAAGCTGACACATTTCTGAGGGACACAGTTCAGTCCACAACACTGGGTCAACTATTACAATCAACCTGAAGCTGGAAATATTCTGTCTAGTCCTGGACTGCAGCCTGCCATGTGACTGGTATGCACCTTGGAGGGACTGGTCACTTTCCTATGCAAATGAAGTGACTACAGCCTACTATGCAAATGAAGTGTCTACGACCTGCCAAAAAGGGACGGTCAGTCTGTGGCCCCAGGAGGAGAGCTATGTCTTTAAGCTGATGAGCAGTTTGCTTATATATGCAGCCAACCCCAGTGAGGGTGGCATAAGGAAGAAAGGAGAAAGGAGAAAAGGCCAAGGAGGGAACGCACAATGGTACAGGCATTCTGGAAGACAGTCTGACAGCTGCTTACGAAATGAAGCACAGGCTTCGCCGTAAGATGCACGACTGCCCTCCTAGCTGTCTGCCCCAAAGACGTGACAATGCGTGTCCACACAAAAACCTCCAGACAGATGCTGGCAGCATTTGTACTCCTAATTGCCCCAAACCAGAAGCGACTCAAGGTGTTCTTCCACAGATGAATGGATAATGATGGACACCCCCCCAGAGCAGAGTATCATTCGGCAATAAACAGAAAGAGGCTGCTGGACCACAGGAGGGCATCAAGGGACATTAAAAGCATGCTGCTCACTGAAGAAGCTGGTCTGAAAGGCCATGGACCCAGTGAGCCCAGGGCTGCGACACTCCAGAGAAGCCACAACTGCACAGTAGAAGGGCCAGTGGTTTGCGACGACTATGAGGCAGGAGGGGAGGGACGAAGTGGTGGCACGAGGGGCATTTTTATGGCAGTGAAAGTGTTCTGCCTGACAGTGTAGTGGCGGATGTGGGTCCAAACCCACAGGTCCCTACAGCATGCTCTGCACCGTGACTACCGGCTGTGATTAACGCACTGATACCAGTCCATCGGTTTAACAGCGCACTGAAGACCCACAGAGCGGGACAACCGAGTGAAGCTGTGTCAACCAGACTCCAGTCACTAATGGCAGTCAGCACTGGCTCCCCAGTGGTAAGAAATGCGCCGCCCTCCGCTCTCCAGCTGTGGTGGTCTCCCAGTCACACGGGTCCTTCTGTCTCCAGGGACGTCTGTGATGTTCCCAGGTGGGCTGAGACCAACTGCTGTCCCTTAGACTTCTGCCTTCTGGATTTTAAGGTGCTAGGCACCACTCATCAATATGGGGTGCAGAACATGCTCTTAGAAAAAGACTAGTTAGGCCAACTGACCTCGATGTCCCTTGAAAACACAGTCCCCAGCCCCTGTCCTGGCTACTCTGTCCTTTGAAATGTTGGGCTGAATTTAGAAAACCTTAAAAAATGAATATTTTAAAAGCTAAGAAGTGGAGCACAAAATAAAAAAAATTGGAAATTGCCAAGCTCTAGAGATAAGCAAAGAGGAATCCACATGGAGACTAAGACACAGGCTGAAAACTGTAAGACAGTTTTCCTTTTAAAAATAATAAAGATCTGCAACTACCCATCAGAGGAGCACAGCTCGTCTCTGAGAACATCAACTCCAAACAGAACAGTTGGTAACAAGACACAGGGTAGCTAAATGACAGAGCTCCATGAAGAAAAAGAAACCGTCTGTGGACTCAGAGACAAGAAGAACGTACGATCTGTAAGGGAAATCAAACCACGTCATCAGATTTTGACAGCAGTGCTTTCTGTCAGGACCAATGCAGTGACATTTTGAAAATACTCAAGGACAGTCAGGCGAGCCAAGGGTTCCACATCCAACAAAACTGACACCAGCTAAAGGACACGAACAAGCACACACCAACCTGCCACTGTGGGCCCAGGAGGACACAAAAGGGACGGGTGGTGAGCACCAGAGGCCCCCGCTGCGCTGAGACACACCAGGGCCAACAGGGAGATGACAAGGCTCCGTGACAACAGAGACCTATAATCAGGAGAAGTGGCAGGGAGGGTGTGGCCTGTACAGCAAACAGACGTGTCACGTGTTCATTGTCACACGGTGTTCACTGTCACATGAGCACCCATCATCACACAGCGCTGTCATACATGTTCGTCATACGAACATGTATCATCACAGCTGGTGCAGCTGAGGGCATCGTGTGTGGGAAGCAGGACAAAGCAAATGAGTCACTACAGGAATCTGGCTTCTGTACTCTCCCGTGTCCCTGAGAACCACTGTCCTTGGAGCAGAAAGAAATACAGATATAATCCAAAAGAGGTTAAGGAAAAACACTGCAGTCCTCAGCATGAATTGGAAATATCAGTATGAATTCATGAAGTATTTCATCATTACAAATACCAGTACCCATACACGGTTTTGCTACACACACACACATACATGTGTGTCTATGTGGATGCAAGTATCCACCTGTATTTCCCAGCTGTTTCTGCTGGAAAGACCTAGAGACAGCGACCATGCTGGTACCTACAGTGTGGGTCCCGGGACACAGGGTAACACAAGTCAGGCAGGGCCTCTTGGAATCTGGTCGAGTCCAAGACTGTGGAAGGGAACGCATGGGGGAGCAGCAGACCCCCTGACTGCCGGACAGCAAGGAGGCCACCAAAGATCAAAGACGTGGAAGGGCCTCAGGGCCAGTGTGAGGAGAGCGGGCAGAGGCAGGAGGACTTCACTAAGGACCAGGACTGCAGTGGGCTGAGACCTGTGACATGGACTTAAGACCAGAGCCCATGTCTGTCTATCGCATGGACACAGCTCATCCTTAACCCAGTGAAAGGAAGCTGGCTCACTGTCCCAGAAGCCAAGCAAAGCAGCAAACACCCCAACCCCACCCACCTCTTCTAGAAGAACTGCACCCCCGGGCAATGCAATCATGGTGGAGAGCAAACACCTCTTCATGAAATACCAGCTGACGACAATTAACCGATAAAACCAAGAAGCTCAACCCAAAGAGTCAATTTCAACTCACAGCAACCCCACAGGATAGGATTTCCAAGGAATGCCCAATGGACTCGAACCACTACCGTCTCAGTGAGCAGCCAAGCTCTTACCCACTCAACCACCAGGGTTTCCCAATAAACTGAAGGATTCACCTCTCTCCACCCGGCCACCCCAGTGAGTCAGTGGGGAGGGCGCCAAGGATCAATGACCACCAGTGTCACAGAATAGCCCAAGTGTCAAGCACACCCGACAGCAGAGAACACCCTGCCAGGGATGGAGAAGGACCTGCCAGCCCCTGGTCTCAGAGGGCTGGACAGCACCACAGGGTATGGCCCCAGGCATCCAGCCTTGAGACCTCACAGAGATGGTCAGGACAGGGTGGCGCGGAGGAGAGACGAGCAGGCAAGAGGCAGACGTACCAGGTTTTAAAAACCAGCACGATTCAACTGAAGTGTCTGCACCCCCCTGACACTCAAGCAGCAAGCCGCCAAGGACACAGGGGAAAGGACGTTATAAAAGTAGGAGCAGAAGTTATTTCTAGAGGAGGCTGAGGGCTGTGCAGGGCTGAGGCAAGGGCAAAACTGTGTTTTTATCTGAACGGTGACTACCCAGGTGTCTGCTTTGTAATAAACTGCTAAGCTGTGTTTGTTTACTATATCTGAAGTTAGTTTATAACAAGCTAAAAATAAAGCCCTGCTGACGGCTCATGCCACCGCAGGTGCTGCTCTGAGCCCCTCACACTGAGGTGTGACTCTCATCAGTACTTGCAGAGGAGACTGGCGCGGGGAGACACTGAGTCACAGCAAACCCAGGCAAAGGTGCCCCACCTCACAAGTAACCGAGGAAACACAAGTCAAATCGCAACACCACTTCAGCTTTAACCAGACACAGTCAGTGCCACTGGGAGCCACACAGAGAGCGGGGAACCAGGGCCAGCAACAAAACCTTGCAGTGAGAGCCTTCTCCACCACGCCCTGGGGAAGGAGAAGGGAACGAGATGTTTGCAACAGGCAAAAACCGGACACCATGAGAAGGCAGACAGCAGGCAGTTTCACAAGGGAGCACAACGTCACCATGGCTCAGAGTTCTACAGACACCTCTGTGACTGTCCCTCAAAAACACGCTGAGGGAGAAAAGCAAGCTCCAAAGTGACTCATACTGTGTGACACCTTTCATTTAAAAAAGGACAAACATATACTACTTCTAGATATACCCATCTGTAAAGAATTAAAATACACACATCCAAGTTTGGATAATGAGACTTTTGGGGGAGGAGACCACGGCAGCACCGGGGTCAAAATGTACTTCAACATTATCCATTTTATTTCTAAAAATCCAAATCAAACTCAAAAAAATAACTCATCAGCCTCATGTGGTGGCAAGGTGAGTGTTCACAAGACTTCAGCGCAGCTCCGTCCCTTCTTGGCTTGTAGCCTATGAGGCAGAGCTGCGAGGAACAGAGGAAAAGAGCTAGCTAACATCGGGGGCGACAGAGTTAACGAGGGGGAACAGAGCTAACCAACAGAGCTCAAGTAGGGAGAAGGGAGCCAAAGTGTGGGGAACGGAACTAACCTGCAGGGAGCAGAGTTAACATGTGGGGAGCAGGGGAGCTGTGGGGGACAGAGCTAGCGTGTTGGGGAACTCTCACAGCAGTGCCCGGGGCCTGGAGGAAGGACCACCTGGAAGCATTCACCTTCATGGTCCTCCGGGGATGCCACACCCAGGAGGACTGAGGGCTGGAAGCCTGCTCCTGCTCCGGGGGGCTGGTTACACAGCTGTGGCCCCTCTGAAAACCCTTGGAGAAATCTCTGACTTAGATGCTGCTCTGTGCGCACATCCTAGTTCAATAAACCTTGTGGAAAAAGAAGGAAGCAGGACTTTCTAAGTAAGATTTGAGGCCCAAAGGAACGTGTGATAAGGTGACATGTTCAGAGAACGAGAGTGGTTCACCCACTGCGGAAGCGAGTGTGATGCAGGTGTTACCATCAGACTGGGAGGCAGGATGGCCCCCCAGTACTTTGTATCTTAGCAGTGAGAAACAGATCTCAAAATACTTAAACAAGTGGAAAAAAAAACACTAATTCTTTAAAAGTGGGGAAAATGGAACAAGACTGGCAAAACGCTGACAAGTGATGGAGTTGGGTAGGCTCCGGCAGGGGACCCTCTCTCTCCAGGCTGGTACAGTTTGAAATCTTCCACAGCACAGGAAACTGTAAAGGTTTCATGCGGGAGAACGTGAGCAACGATGGGCTCGGCCCTGATCTTTTCAATAGGATTCCTTTCACCTATCTTGCTTCACCCCAGTAAAACGGAAGCAGACAGCCAACGAAGAACACTTCGGGAATAAACCCCCCACCACCCTACAGAGCTCTCTGCTTGTCAGCAACACCTCTTGGTTACGGAGGACAAAACTCTACCCCACAGAGAGGACCAGCTGGGGCCCTCCCGCTCTCTGCATGCCTGTAGTCCCCTAACTGTCGGGGCTTCACAGCTTTACGCGGACTTTAAAGGGGTTTACCTGCAGTTCTCCTGGAAACGGCACTTCCCCTCCAAGAAGAATGGGCAGGGCTTCAGGGACTTGTGTGTGGGGTAGAGGTACAGCACCCGGACAGCAGGCGAGCCATCCTCTGCCCGCTCTGTGCCCACAACCATGGCGTTGTGGTACTCCAGGGTGCCCCAAGAACTGTGGTAGGGGGCGTTCACCTTTGTCCCACTCAACTCTTCCTCGTCGTCCCCCTCCCCCTCTTCTTCCTCCTGTCTGGGGTGGTTGGGTTCAGGCCCCGCCTCTCCTTTAGAAACAGCCTCCGATTCTGCTCCTGGGGCCGCTGGCACCTCCAGGACCTCAGAGGGGGTCTTCTGGAAAGTGGGGTACTCGACACCCTCCTGGACTGCGGGGCGCTCTTGGTCCAGTGCAGCCAGCAGTTTGCTCTTCCTGACAGACACCAAGCTGGCTTCAGTGAGCTCGATCAGCTCCTTCAGGTCCCGCTGCAGCTGACGCAGATCGGCCTGTTCAGACGCCTCCAGGCCGGCGCCCAGCGCCAACTCCACCTGCTGCAGCTGCACGTGGTAGGTCTGCAGCGCCGTCTCCAGGCTGTCCTCGTCCATCCTGCGGTCAGGGAGGCAGAGGTGGGTCCCGGGGTCCTCAGAGAGGAGGATGCGGGAGCCGGAGCTGCAGGGAGAAGGCCGGCTGCCTCATCCTGACGCCACCCTGACTGGCTGACGCAGATGGAACACCAGTCTGGCAGTGCTCTTCCCAGAGCCTCACCCGCACGGCCTGGCAAAGCCCTCAGCCAGCCTGCGAAGCCGCTCAGCCATTTCTACCGCGGCAGGATTGAGAACACCGGCGCCCGCTCGAGGCACACGGCCAGCCGGCCAGGGGGAGAGCCAGAACTGGAGCCCATCCGCTGGTCCGAGCCTCAGTTCTACGTGGCCGGCTGAGTGCTACACCTCCCTCCCACAGCCTCCTCGAGATCGGGCGTCGGGCTGGACCAGGGCTCTCCGTGTCCTGAGCGACTATGGGCTGACGACCAGAGAAAAGCCCACGCTAGCTCCTCTCAGGCCTGCCCGTGGCACTCGGAGCCGGCACCAACGCCCCCTAGGCCGCCCCGGGCTCCCTCCGGGTCGACTCTCCCGGGCCCGCGCCCACCTCCGCGCCCCCGCTCACCTCGGGCCCGGACCTCGTCCCTTCGGACAGAGAACCCCTCATCGCGCCGGGCAGCTACCCAGCCGCCGCCATAGAGCGCCGCCAGCCGTGCCGGCTAGAGCGGTCCTGCCAGCCTCCTTCCGCCCTCGAACAGACAGCCCAGTCCTCCCGCGGGCGTCCGCCGCCGGAAGTGCGCGGCGCGCGGGCTGCCGGGAAGCGGCGCCCAGGGCCCGCCGGGAGCGGGCCTGGGGGCGGGGCCGTCCCAGCAGGCGCCGCGCGGGGTCAGGCGCGGGTCGAACGGCGGCGGGCGGCCTGCGGCCAGGTAGGCCGGGCGTCCCGCGGCGTGGGGGCCTGGGGCAGGGGCCGTGGCGGTTCGCACCCCCAGACAGAAGGTCGGGACTTGGGGTCCGCGGGGGCGGGGAGGGTCCGGGGCACCGGCAGCCTCTGTCGCGGTCGCCTGGCGTTGGGCGGCCCGCGCTGTCTCCGAGAGTATCGGACGAGGAGGGCGACCGCCGCGGCCGCTGCATCCCCGCCCCGTCGCCTGTGTCCAGAGAAGAGGCGTCTGCTCCTCGTAGCCTTCTGGCTACTGGCGAGTGTTGTTTCTGGGATGGGCGAGCAAGCCCGGACCTCGCGCAGCCGAACTTGGAAGAATGCCGGTTGCGCCGGCTGCGTTGGCGGAGCCGCGCGTGTCAAACGGCCGAGGCTGAGCACAGCGGGGCGGGCGTGGTCTGGGCGCCCTGCGTAGGGGCGTGTGCCCTCGGGTGTGCAACCCCTGGCTGGGAGTCCTGGGTCGGGGGAGGGGAGCCGGGCAGGGACGGGAGTCCACAGACGTCGTGAAAGGCCCCAGCCGGTGCTGTGAGCAGAGTGACCCGGAGAGGCAGGGCCAGGGCTGAGGAGCTCGTGAGTGGGCCGGGGAGAGGTGTCGGCAGTGGCGACCAGTGGAGGCCAAGGGGAGGAGGTGGGGTCAGGAATGGCCCCTGGCCCGAGCAGTCAGCAGACCAGACCAGGGGCGGGGTGCCGCGTCTCAGGGCGGTGGCCCTGACAGGTGTCGTGTCCCAGGGAGAATGTACACGCTGCTGTCGGGCCTGTATAAGTACGTGTTCCAGAAGGAGGAGTACTGCATCCTGATCTTGGGTCTGGATAATGCGGGGAAGACGGTGAGTGCGGGGCCCTGCAGCTGCATCCTGGCTACCAAGACAGCCTCAGGGCCCCTTGTGAGACCACGGTGGTCTCCCCTGGTTTCTCTACCAAGCACGCTGATCTACCTTCTGAGTAGTGGGCCGGGAAGGGGCATTGGGTGACTCTCTCCTCCTCAGACTTTCCTGGAGCAGTCCAAGACGCGGTTCAGCAGGCATTACAAGGGGATGAGCCTGTCCAAGATTACCACCACTGTGGGCCTGAACAGTAAGTGAGCATTGGGGCAAAAGCATGGGGTGCTCAGCCCCGGGGCGCCACAGAATCCACGTGGGTTGCTGCTCGCTGGGCTGCAGCCTTTTTCCTGTCCCCGGGCCACCTGTCCTTCCCAAACACCAGGAACAAGGTTACAGCCTGGGCCTCTCCCTCCCCAGTCGGCACCGTGGACGTGGGCAAAGCGCGCCTCATGTTCTGGGACCTCGGGGGGCAGGAGGAGCTGCAGTCGCTGTGGGACAAGGTAGGCTGCCTGGGTGTTGGTGTGTGTGTCTGCATCTGGAGAGCTCGGCCCGCCCCGCCACCTGGCTGGGCGCTGGCTGCCCCCACCTGCTTCCTCCCCTTGTCCCTTGTTCTCAGGGCCTGTGTGCTGTTTGCAGTTGCTTTATCTCCTTGGTTTCTGAGGCTCCTTTTGCTGGTTCTACTGCAGGCTCTGTGGTGGCTCCCCTGGAAGCAAGTCTCATCCACCTTAGGCTTAAAACGTTTGTTCTTATGGATTGTGGGATGTGGACAAATGACAGTCTAGAACCGAGGGTGAGGAAGTTGTGGAGCCTGGGTGGTGCTCAGCTGGTGGCCACTTCCAGGCATCTCCTGACTGGCTCGAGGATCACCATCCTCAGCTTGGTCAGCAGAACCTGTTCTTGCATACTGGCCGTTTCACATCGTGGGGAAGGCTTCCTCGAAGGCAGACAGCGGTGCTACCTTTTTGTTGACACGATTTCATGCATTTTTGAGACCTCGAAATGGGATTCTCATGCTTCTATGCCCCAAGGCAACCCACTCAGTATAGAATTGGTTTTGTGCCGTCTGCTCCTGCAGAGAGCCCCTCCTCTCGCATCGGTGTGGGGCAGGTTACAGAGATGCCCGCCCTGATACCTACTAGTTGCCTCGGTGTGGGACAAAGTGCAGAGTTGTGGTTTATGGTCACTCTTGTTTGGCTTCCACTGAGAAAGTGGCTCTGTTTTGCTGGCCAGAGCTCTTGGTATGCTTTCTGGGACTGCTGGCATTGGCCAGAGATGGCCAGGCCCAGGATGCTGCCGGTCAGAATGCTAGCTGCATGTGAAGACAACAGGTAACTTGGGCTACGTCTGCATGTCACAGGCTGAGTTCCTGAGTGGATGCCAAGGCCGGGGTGCAGGGTAGTTAGTGAGGGCCAGTCCCTGGGAACAAAGCAAGGAAGACCCAGGCATGGGCAAAGGGAGGAGTGTGGCCCTCCGCAGGTCCTGGGGAACTGGGAGTGGGGCCACTTGCAGGCAGCGTGCAGCCAGGCAGTTGGTTGTGCATGAGGAGTGGCTCCTCAGGGTCTGGTGTCCCCTTCTCGTGTCCTGTCTGCTGACCACTTTGGGCACTCTCATGATCAGCTGGCATGTCTGCTGGCCCCAGTCACTTAGCTGGCAGTGTAACTGAGACGCAGCAGGAAGCCCTTCCCACGTGCAGCTCTGGGACACAGGCTCCTGTTTCATGCGTGTCCCCTACCCAACAATGATCTCTCGGTGCCCGGGGTCCTGCAGTACCCTGCGTGGCCATAGTTGGCAGTTGGCATGTCTTGAGGATCCCTGGTAAGAGTGCCTTTTGGGGACCCAGGCCTCAGGGTAGAGGGCTGGGGGCATAGGGAGCCGTCATGTCACCGGGATGGAAGGGCCAACCCCTGGTTGTCTTCAGACCTCTGTGCCACTGGTGGGAGGGCAGTATAGTGGGGGGCAGTGAGTCAGTGCCACACGAAGGTCCCAGACCCATGAGTCTGCTGTGTCTGGGAGCCCACATTGCTGCAGAAGGTGGTGCCCAGGTGTGAGCACATGTGCTAACTGGCTGGGTGCTGGGCAGAGCTGGCTGGTGCCCCTTCTTCTGCAGTGTCAGCCTGATGTGCTGTGACAGTATGGCTGCTGGCATCTTGCCGGGTAAGCCCTCAGTGCTGCCAGTGAGTTCTTTGGGCAGAGAATGCAGACTGGGTACACAGGTCTGTGTACGTCTGTCCCTGTGACCAGGAGGGCGGGAAGGTCTGGTGCAGTCAACCTGTGAGCACAGGCCTGAAGGCTCCTAGAGCAGTGACAGTCCTCCGGGGCACCATGCTGTCATCTGCTGCGAGATCTTGTTTCTGCCATTCTGTGCTTGAGCCATGATGCAGCACAGGTGGCTTTGTTCTTGGTGGAGGACTTCTCCCTAGCTGCATCTGCTGTTCCATGCCGGCTGCCTGACATCTGTCTCAGGCTTCCTGGTGCCTGCTCTCCTGGCCACATGCCAGCACCTGCGGGCTCCATGCTGCTGCCCGTTTGGCCTGTCCCTCACGTAAGCTGGCCGGCCTTCACACCAGCATCAGGTCTTCCTGCCGGTCGCACAGGATGCCCTATGCAGGCATCCATCACCCTACATGGGCCAGAGAAGCCCTCCCTGTGCGGGACTGGCTGCTTTCAGGGTCTGAGGAGGCTGTCAGGCATGCTCAGGAGGTGTAGGGTGCATCTATTTGGCCTGGAAGGGCAGCTCTGGCTTCCCATCTCTGGGCTCATTTTGGTTGTCTAGTGCTGTTCTAACAGAAATGCCACAAGTAGATGGTTTTAAAGAGAAATTTTGTCAACGTCCAGTACACTGGAAGTCTAGTTTAGGGTGTCACTTCCAGGGGAGGCCATGTCTACTGGCACTGGAGCAAGGTCCTTCCCCTAGACTGGAAGTTTCTGAGGCACAGGGACCCCGATCCTTTTCAAAGGATGTGCTCAGCTCCTGTCACTGCTTTCTTGCTGGTTTGAGGTTCCTAACCCTGCTTGCTTCCCTTTCATCTCTTGTAGGATAAAAAGTGGTGCGAGTCACATTCCAGGGAAACTCCCTGACAGTGGAGCAGGGAGGTGACCTTAGGAAGGGATTTACAGTCCCACCCTAATCCTCTTTAGCACATGGCACAAGAGTCTAAAGAGGGAGGGCAATCACGCAGTACTGGTAATCACAACGCAGCCAAATGTCTGTACCTGTTTTTTTGGGGACACAAACCCACCACACTGGGCTGTGATGACAGGAGCCAATGCTGTGCACCAGGGTCAAGGCCGTGAGGGGAAGTGGGAGGCACTGCTTTGGTTGGTGCTGGCCCTTCTCAGTCAAAGTTCTGCTCACTGAAGCCTGGAGATGCTGGTGAGGGGGCAGCCACGGTCAGCAGGCCGCACCCTGGAGAGGGCCCAGCAGTGTGCTTCCGGGAGTCTACCACGACCCCCGACCCTGCAGAAATGCCCGATAGGCCCCTTCTAGGGGGCTGACCCTTGCCTTCTCATGGTGGCCATGTGTCCTTGTTCCGTGAGCTGTGGCCCTGGGGTGACTGAGTCCTGGCTGATGGGGCATCTGTAGATAGCAGTGTGCCTCCCTAATGCCCCATGGGCTCCCATCTTCCCAGTATTACGCCGAGTGCCATGGTGTCATCTATGTCATCGACTCCACGGACGAGGAAAGGCTGTCGGAGTCCAGGGAAGCCTTTGGTGAGGGGCCCAGCTGGCGGTGGCGGCGGAGGTGCTGGGTGTGGGGTGGAGGCCGAGGCGGCGGCCCGGGGGCAGGTCATCCCTCATGCCTCTGCTGCCACCCGCAGAGAAGATGGTCACGAGTGAGGCACTGGAGGGTGTGCCCATCTTGGTGTTGGCCAACAAGCAGGACGTGGAGGTGAGCTTCTAGGCAGGTGGCCCCTGCCCAGCTTTCCTGTTTAAGGTGATGGTGGACATGTGTTTTGGGCATTCATGGCTCTTGGCAGACACTGAGTCCACCTGCCCCAAATGCACAGAGCCTTTCTTGGCTGTCACTCAGGACCCTGAGCTGCTGTTCCTGGCTCCTTTTCAGGCAGGCCCAGTGACTTGGAGCCGAGGGTCAGAGTTAGAAGCCTTGACCCCTAGCTTTGGTGGTCACTGAGCCAACTCAGTCCTTGGGCAGCACCACTGAGGGTGGGGCACAGACTGGGATCACCAATGGCCACTGCTGGGACATTGTCACCAACGTATATCCCCCCCTGCATGGAGGGGGGTGAGGGTGAAGGGGTCAAGGGTGGAGGGCTGTGCAGAGGGGCCAAGCCTGGCCTCATGGTCTCGCCTCTCCCAGACCTGCCTCTCGATCCCTGACATCAAGACAGCCTTCAGCGACTGCATCTCCAAGATAGGTCGGCGGGACTGCCTGACCCAGGCCTGCTCGGCTCTCACGGGGTGAGTTGGGGCCTGAGCAGGTGGGGGGCGCGTGTGGCCCCACACTCATGCTCACCATTTCCACAGCAAGGGTGTGAGCGAGGGCATTGAATGGATGGTGAAGTGCGTTGTGCGCAACATCCACCGGCCACCACGACAGAGGGATATCACGTAGGTGCGCCCACCCTGGGGACTGTGTCCTCGACTGCTGTGGGTGCTCCCTGCCAGCTCCAGGGCCCGGTTGCATTTCATGTCTGGCTTCCTGGTTTACTTCGATTTTCTCTACGACAGACTAACTTTCTATGTCCAGAAAACTGGAGGCACCCAAAGGGTTCCGTTGGGCATGTTGGGCGAGTGCTAAGCTGGTTCCTGACCTCCTTCACAGCTGTTCTGGAGTAGGGGTCCTGCCACAGGCCCTTGTGACACCACTGTGTCAGTGGCTGTCCCATAGACCCCTTACCCAACCCACAGTGGGGACTAGGGGATGAGGAGCGGGGTTTTCAGCAGCTGAGGGTAGCTCAGTGCCACCCCGTGGGCCATGGCCTCAAGCCTCGGATGCCCTAGAGCCGTCTGTCTGCCTTGCCCCCCCTGCCCCTCCTGGCACAGCGTGGTACCTGTGACTTCTGCCTCCTGATCTGTGTCCTCAACCTGGGGGAATGTGGGAGGGACAAGCCCCTTGGGAGGGTCCGCCCGGTATAAGAAAGCTGGGTGCTAAGGCAGAGGTTTGGTGACGCCACCCTGCTTTGTACCCCCACCCTGCTTGGTAGGTGGGGGGTGCCTGTGCGGCATAGAGCCTTGCAAATATCCAGCTTTGACTACGGCACGGTGTTGGGGAGTGGGCCCCCACAGGTCTGAGGGGACATGCTGGCCTGTGTTCCTGGTAAAGGGGTGTTCTTAGAGGCATCCTGAGTCCCCCAAGTGGGAGAGCTTTGCCCCACCCTGTGTCCCTTTCTGAGCCTCTCCTTCACTTGCCCTGAGGCCTTGTCCTTGGTAGCTGCCCAGGCTTGGCGGGTCGACAGTGAGAAATAAAGCTGGTCTCAGCATCGCTGCTCATTCTTCTGATTGTCTGGGCTAAGGGGTGGCACCGTGGCACGAGGATTTGCCCTGGGTTTGAGGCCTCGCGAGGCTCCGTAGGGGGTGAGCAGGGGAGGCCTGGGGCTCTCCACCCCCCTCCACCTCCCACCATGTAGAAGGTGGTTAGCCACAGCCCAGAGACCCCATGGCTGCTTGGGTCAGGTCACAGTCCCTCTGGCGCCCCCCTGTGGGAACCAGGCAGGAGCTGAGGGGGCTGGAGGTGAGCCAGAACGAGGTTAGGGGCGCATTGGCCAGCACAGGGTATCTGGGCTCCTGAGGCCCCACCGTCTTCCCTGGGATTATTCTGATGGCCCTTCCGGGCCGGAGCCTTGGGGAGGGGTAGGACTAATGAAGAATGTTCTGGAGGCCACAACCCAGCCTTGCCCAGAGAGGAAAAGCCTTGTTTCCCAGAAAGCACGCGGGTGCTTGGGGCCGCTGAGTCCTTTCCTGGGAAATTCCCGGATGGATCGAGTGAGTAGAAGGCGGGGGAGGGGTTGCCTGACCCTTGATACTGCCACGGAGTTCCGGGGAGCGGCCCTGAGCTGGAGAGGGTGAGCAAAGCGTGTAGCCGCAGATGTGAAACCCACCGGCCCTGCTGCCGGTGCTGCCGCACGTGTCTGTCTCTGAAGGCATGCAGGTGATAGGACCCGACTCCGGAAGCCCCTGCACGGGGACGTGGCAGGGTGCCAGCCTGGTGCTCTAGTCACTGCTCTCCTGGGATGCATGAGACTGGACTGTTACAGTGATAGAAATAGTTTTATAAAAATAAGAAGTTAATGCTGATACCTGGTACGTGGTTGGGGTCAGGGACAACCCTTGGGCGAGGGATCCAAGCATTAGGGGCGGGAAAATAAATAGGGCTGGCGCGTGTTGTGGTGTGCGGGAAAGAAGCGCTCCCGGACGCTTCGCTCCAGCCCCGCCAGTCTGGCGTCCCGCAGCGCCAGCAGCAGCCGTACCCCCAGCGCCCCCTCCCGTGCGCCCAGTTCCGCCAGCTGCCCCCGCAGTTTTAGCTGCAGGGCTGCGCGACCCTCTTCTGGTGGCTGCGGTCTGCGGTCCTCTGGGCGTGCTAGGGCCTGCTGCAGCCGCACGAGCCTCCTAAAGGAGATGTCCTGGAAGGCCACAAAGTCCAGGAGGGCGCGCACGCATTCCTCGTACCCTGCGGGGGTAGAGGGAGAGGGGCTCAGGGCACTGCCCCCAGACACAGACACCCCGCTGCTGCCCTCACAGGGCCGACCGCTGAGCCAGCAAGGGTGGAAAACGGAGTTGGTGGGCAGAGCAGAAGTGTGTGTATGGGGTTGGGGGATCGCCAGTCAGTCCCAGGGACGGACCAAGACACCAGGTCCCTTCAGGAGATGAGTCTGCCTGTCCGGCCGCGGCACTGAGGTCTCGGGGTGGGGGCGGGGCGGGGGCTGCCGCGGGGCTCTGGTGGGTTTGGGGTAGCAGAACGTTGGACCCTGGGCTGGAAGAGCTGCCGCTGCCACTCCGTGACCGCCTGCAGTGCTTCGTGAGCCCGGGTCCAGAGGCTGCTGGCAGGGGGAGAGCTCACCTGGCCCCGGCGTGCTGAGAGAGAAGTTGGGGCAGCTGGTGCACAGGGCATCGTGGAAGAATGAGCCGGCCACATTGAGGGTCAGGCCCAGGGCCGTGCAGTTGCGGTGGGGCTGGCAGCGCTCTGCACTCGAGCTGCTGGCTGAGAAGGTGCCCAGAGGGCACGGCTGGCACTGCGTGTCCTGGCTGGGGGTGCCTAGGGTGGGACGCGAGCGAACAGGGTCACGGAACTGCTGAGCGGGCGGCCTTGCCCTCCGTGGCCCCGCTTGCCCAGGCACCCACCAGGAACGATCACACCGGCGCCGGGGGGGCACTGGGCGTGCTCCAGGCAGAAGCCGGCGTGCGCGAAGAAGCCAGGCTGGCAGCGGCAAGCTCGGTTGTGGGTGGCATTGCATGGCCGCGCCTCCTCTTCGTGCTCCCCGCAGACGACATTGCAGTAGCGGCAGCGCTCCAGGTAGTTCCAGAACTCCGTGTAGTGGCGCGGCGGGCAGGCACCGCACTCAGTGGGGCTGTGTCGGCTGCAGGGCCACTGCATGAAGGTGCCCGGTGGACACTGGCTACAGACCAGCCACTCACGCGTCTCCGCGTCCCGCCACAGGAAGGTGGGCGCATCAGTAGCTGCCCCTCCTACGACAAGCGCCGCCAGCAGAGTGGGCAGCGCCCATGGCAGGTCCCAGCCAGTCATCTCCGTGACCCTCGTGGTCGTCACTCAAGTGGATTCTGGGGGCTCCCTGCTGCAGGGGAGGCACGGGACTCACTAGGGCAGTGAATACAGCCTGCCTGGGGCCTCCCCGCCTCCCTGAATGCCCAGCCGAACAGTACCCAGCCCCACCTGCCTTCCTCCAGTGAACCCCAAGCCCTGTGTACCTCCCAGGGCAGCGTTACTTATGGCGGGGGCAGAGTGGGCTGGCCCAGCTCCCGTGGAACCCCTCCCCCTGTAACCTTCAGAGGGCGGGAAGGGCAGGCGGAGACCCGATTTGGGGCCGTGTCACAGCCACACCCCAAAGGCTCCCCAGAGCTCCGGTCCTCCAGTGGGCGGTCCCTGGAGTAGGTGGGGATGCTGAAGGGGCAGTGTCTCTGCAGCCAGCCCCTCCTCAATGGGAGACCTCACACTTGCCATCTTCCCTCAGGGATGACCTAGGGCTCCCCCTCCACGGGTCTGCTTGGAGCTCACTGACATACTTGGGGCTCACTGAGACAGAGACCCTGCCACAGGTCCATCCCCACCCATCGCAGGTGAGGCGGCACAGAGACGGGTACATCAGCAGCTTTATTCAGAAGGACCAATCAGCATCCCAAGAGCAAGGACTTCCCTTCCTTCCAGGCCTGGGCTCAGATGTGAAGCCCCTGCGGGTCCCAGCACAAGCTGGCCACCAGGCAATGTTCTGAGGATGCCCTTCTGGTGACCCCTTCCACCCTGCCTTCTGAGTCCCATGGTGGACCCTGCCCACTGTCCTGCAAGTTCTCGGCCACAGTGAAACTGGTGCAGGATCCAGGCCAGAGGCACGAGTTAGAGCAGGGTCCGTCGGCATTCGCAGAGCTGGGCCCCCAGGACCCCAATGGCAGCTCAGGGGGGCCCTGCCCAGAAGACCTGAGACAGGCTTTGCTTCCTAGTGACAGTGTGGCAGGCCGGGCAGGTCCTAGAGGCCTGTGGGGACACAGAGGGCTCACTGCACAGGCTGCTGCTGACACCCTGGGGTGGGTGGGGGTGCACCCAGCAGGTGGATGGGGCCTCATGCCGAGGGGGATGGGGGCCGACCTGGAGGTGCAGGCGCCAGCAGCCATGGCAGCGGTGGAAGGTGCAGTCAGGGCACCGGAAGGTCACCTTGTCCTCCGCCCCACAGCCAGCGCAGCTGGGGCCCTCTGCGTGGAGCAGTGGGCACATGTGGGCTTTGGCACAGGCCCCCTCCCCTGACCTACCCCATGGGGACTCTGCCCGGCCACAGGGAGGCCCCGGGAGATCCTGGCTGGGTCCAGGGGGGACGGCACTGGCTCCTGTGCCCTGGGTAGGCCGGTGGTCCCAGGAGAGTTTCTCAGACTTCAGGAGGTCTGGGGACAGAGGGCAGAGTCCCCGCCATGGAGCTGAGGCCCGGATCCTGAGTTGATGCGACTTGGGGAGGTGGGGGCATCAGAGCAGTATCCCCTACCCAGTCTGGCTGGCACCTCAGCCCCATGCGTGGGCTGGAGGTCAGGAGGCCTGGAGTGGCTTGCGCCCATGTCTCCCGCTGGGGCAGGCTGGCCAGTCAGGTCTGTGCACATCTGCCGGAACTGCTGCTGGTGATGCGGGCGCACAAACATGCCAAATCCTGCAGGGTGGGGCAGGGTGCTCAGCTCTGACCCTCTCCCTGGCCCGGGGTCCTCCCACCCCAGGCACAGCCCCCGGGGCCACTTGCTCTGCAGCAGAGGGAAGTCTGATGGCCTGGCTGTGGTGAGTGCAGCCACCACAGCTACTGCCTTCTCATAGTCATCGTCCCTCTTGTACGTGGTCAGTGCTGCCAGAAGCTGGCTGCAGCCTGCAGACCCCAGGGCCCTTCGAGCCTCCACCAGGTAGGCGGTCACGGCAGACCGGCCTTGCTGCTCTGCTCCCAGGTGGCTGCTGGATTCTCCTGGAAAGAAAAGACCGAGCTCCAGGGCTACACCAGGGCACAGGGACCTGGGACACCCCACTCACTTCTACTGACTCAGGGCCCAGAACCCCCAGGCTGGTGTTCCAGAGCGACACCCTGCAGGGGAGGAAAGAACCAAGAGGAACCCCTCCATGGAGACTGGAGTCCAGACGCTCTGCTGGCAGCTCAGCGTCTTCAGCCTGTGGGTACCTGTGGCAGAAGGCTTGGTGGCCAGGTGGGCCCACCCTGGTTCGAGGTCTCTCTGGGGTCCTGCTGCCCGGCTGCACCCTTGGGGACAGTCAGCTGGGAGTCATGATCCCACCTCCCTGAGGACACACAAGCCCTCCTTGGCCCAAGCCCCCAGGGGGCCCAGAAAGTCCCCACAGGGAAGAGATGGGGCTGCAGGGGGGGTCCGGGTGATGACACACCACAGAGCACTGTCTCGCAGGCCACCGAAGGCTGGTACCAAGGCAACCCCAGGTACCAAGGGGGAGCTCAGGCTGACAAGCCTCCTGTGGGCATCCTCCTGTCCAGCCAGGCCTCCAGGGTTGACGCCCATCATTGGGGAAACCCTTGCCCCGCTGTGGGTTGCCAATGAACCAGCATGGGAAGAGGTGGTGGGTGCCAGGCACAAGTCCAGGTACACAGGGAGGGGGCAGAGAGACGCAAGGGCACGCGGGGCCCAGCTCACCACAGGAGTTTGGGGCTGGCTGCCCTCGAGGATGGCTGTGCTTGGGCCTGAAGCCACAGCCCTGGCCGGTCAGCTGGAGGCAGACCTCCTCAAACTGTTGCTTGTGCTGAGGCCGGACAAACTGGTAGAGTCCTATGGGAAAGGGACACAGGCTGAGGACCCTGCCTGGCTCCTTTCCTGGGACAACCTGACTGAATCTCTGCCACTCTTCCCATGTCACCTCGGAGCAGGCTGTACTTTCCGGGGTCTTCAGCAAAGAGGGGCACAAGGCAGGCGAGCAGGGCAGTGAGGTCATCAGAGGCTTTGTAGTCTTGCAGCGCCTGGGTGAAGGTGTCGAAGCTTGCCTGGCTGAGAGCCTGCTTCACAGCCGCCAGGAAGGACTTGGCTCTGTCTGCCTGCCTGCCAGATGCTGGCTCCTGCGCCTCCAGGGGACACAGGCCAGCCCCGGTCAGGGGCTGCCACAGGCTCCAAGGCCCAGACCACCATCCCAGCCCCTATAGGCAAGCACTGGCTAACACGGACCTGGCCTTTCTGACCATGCCTGTCTGCTGTCAACAGGACCCCTGTCTTGGGGCAGCAAGTCTGTCTGGTACCCATAGTGGCCTCACAACCCCATTCCTGGAAATGGCAAAGTAGGGGAGCAGTCATAGGAAAAGAATATGGGTCTGGGGGACGTCTGGCTGGGCTGTCCGTGGTCACAGGCAGGCAGTGAGGGGCCCGCTGGGAGCACAGGCCAACACAGGAAACTGGGAAGCACAGGTGTGCACACCCCAGGAGCAGCCATGGGCAGAGGCCAGGGTCTCCCCATTTGGGGGTTTGCCCTGCACCAGTGCCAAGTGAGCAGCTGCACCAATGCTCCCGGCTCAGTGTCACCCCCAACTTGCCACCCCTATACCCCAGCCCACACAGGAACCCGTGACTAAGACCTGGAACCTAGGAAACCATGATCAGGAGTCCAGTCTCCACATTTGGGGACACCCTGAGCCCCCCTTACTGCCAGCTGAGACAACCAGCCCAAACATCTCTCCTCTGTCCACAAAGAGAGGGACCAGCAGCCCCCACCCTCACCCCTTTCTGTGGAGGAGTCTCACAGGCACACGTACCATAGCAACAAGCCCATGGACTGCACCATGCCGGCCCTCCCCAGACTCAGCCCCAGTCTTCCCAGAAGCCTGTGACAGCGACACTAGGGGCTTTCCCGGGAGCTGGGGGGCTTCCTGGATCAGGCCGTTAACTGAACTGCTCATACTTGCTTTCATCTGAGGCCAAGAGCAGACACACCGCGCAGCCGGGTGTGTCACTGCTTGGTCCTCAGCCACGCCGAACCCAGTGCTGTCCCTGCCACCCAGGCTGTGTGGGCCCAGACCCAGGGTCTCTGAGGGACAGGGCCAACAGCCAGCTGTGAGCCCCCATGGGCACAGGCACAAACCTCTGAGCCCACTTACAACCCCTGGGGACAGGCAGCAGGAGATATCTCAGAACCTGCTCTCATTTGACAAAAGTGTGAGGTTCAGGGATGTGCTCACCCCCAGTCTGTTGTGGGTCACCCCAGGAGTGGGAAATGCTAAGCCATTGACCAGAGTGTCCCCAGGCAGATGTGGGAGGGGCTATGAATGACAGAATAAAACCATTGGC
Organism: Heterohyrax brucei; assembly: GCA_028571685.1. NCBI lineage: Eukaryota > Metazoa > Chordata > Mammalia > Hyracoidea > Procaviidae > Heterohyrax > Heterohyrax brucei. Next base: position 91,701,165 of record CM053156.1, on the reverse strand, counting down.
TGGCACGCTCAAGAGTGTCACCACAGAGAACAGAGAACAAGGAGCTGGGTGACTGCCACCATCTGGGGCCCTGGACAGGCAGGGACACAGGTCTCTTGCAGGTGCTGTGTCCCTCCCGCCTGTGGGATCTGAGGGTTGTGCAGACACACCCAGGGACACAGCACTGGATGGCAATGGGTGCTCGGCAGCTTTCTTGTGAGGCTGAAATGACCTCCAGTCAAAAGTGAAAATCCACAGGCATCTGAAGTAGTGTCCCCAGAACAAGCCAGGGTCCAGGTCCTGGCCACTCCTCAGTGGTATGCTTGAAAACTCCACCCACACAAGTGGGATGGCTGGGAACCCATGCCACATCCCTGAGCCCACCACCCTTTCCCATCCAGGCTCTCCAAGTCCCCTGAGAGGCTCTGTGGGCAGGAGTGCAATTGTTCTGATGGGAGGCTCCCAGGGGAAAGGGGTGTTGGGTGGTGTCGGTTCAGACAGGACAGGGACCCAGGCAGGGCGGGCAGGGGCAAGAGGTGAGAGGTTGTTTCTCACTGGGCTCTGGGGAGGCCTGGCTGGCACACCACTCCCCCTGGCCTCCCTGCCTCCCTGCGGGCCTCTTTCCACACTGGCCCCCTCCCTTCCAGTCTCCCCAGACCCTGGAGAACGCAGAGGGACAAGTCCCCTCGTGGCTGAGCCACACTACCTTCTCTGAAATGCCCTTAATCCTGATGAGGCCCTAGAAATCCCTCGAGCCCCCAGTCCTGCCTGCCACCTGGGCTGCAGGCTCCATGGCTGTCTGAGAAGACGGACTGGGGGGTCCTTCCAGGCCTGGCTCTAACCCATGGAACCCGCCCAGCCCCATGCCCAGCCCACCAGGTGCCCCACACACCTGTGGGCGGGGACCGCCAACCAGCCTGATCCTCTTCCTGCACCCCCTCTGCTCGTCAGGCCGTCTCTTCTCCTGCTGCAGGCACACGGTGGAACGGTGGTGTGCCTGGGGGCGACGTCACCACCTCAGCCCACACCCCCCCAGCCCCCCAAGCCCATTGGCAGACCTCCCTCAGATCACCGCAGAGGCAGACAGCGCCTGGAGCCCCGGGCAGCTGACTTCCTCACAGCCCTGACTGGCTCAGACGACACTGAGTGACGGCAGAGCTGACGGAAACAGGCCCACGGTTCCTGCTGTTGGCACCTAGGCCCAGGGCTGGCCTCAGGTGGCTGGGAGGGAGATGCCAATGCCCTTAGCTGGAGCCATGGCAAGTCCAGCCAGGCCAGGCGGTCAGGAGCTTCTGGGCACAGGCTGGGCAAGACAGTCAGTCCAGGGCTGAGGAGACGTGGGCAATGCAGGGAAGAGCCCGTAGGACTGAGAACCAGAGTGGGTGCAAGCCAGGCTAATGCCCAGAGCCCCAGGACGGGAAGAGGGAAGGCTTTGGGGTGGACACCCTGGTCAGGCCCGGACGGATGGAAGGTCTGAAATCCTCCCCATTTTCTTTACCTCTTCCTCCCCGGGGAGGTCGTCATCCCCAGGCCCTCCAGCCTGCTGCTCGCTGTGCTCCAGGGCGGCCAGCAGCCCCTTGGGCCTCTGTCGGGCCACACCCAGCTCCTGTTCATACTCCAGGCACACACTGCTCTCCGTACCCCCAGAAGCCAGTGACCCTGGGAGAGCATGAGCGGCAGCAGTGATGCCCACTGTGGGGGTGAGCTAGGTGCTCTGGCTGTTGCACCCCACTCCACCCCATCCCACTAGTACACTCCCTGCCCTGGGACCCTGCTCCCGACACCTGCAGGCCTCCCTCACACACTGGCAGGACACCTGTAGGTCCTCCACACTTGCAGGCCCCCCAAACACCAGCAGGCCCTCCACACTTTCAGGGCCGCCCCCGCACACCTGTAGCCCCCCCAACACACCTATAGGCCTCTGTCTCAGGCTGGGCACGTGCACATCCAAAGTCTTAGCACTCCTTGTTGGGAACAGGGGGTCCGACAGTGAAGCCCCCGTGACGGCGCCATCTCCCACGGCTGGGCCTGGAGCAGCAGCCCTAGGGCAGGCCTCAGGCATCTGGCACAAGAGAGGCGGCTGGAGAAGGTACCCCCGTTTTTGTGGTTTTGGGGCATCAGCTCCCTCCTAGGGGTCACAGGCTGCAGGGCCACCTGGGAACTCACCGTTCTTTGAGCCACACGGAAGAACTGGACCACATCTCGGATGACAGGACCAAAGCTGTCATATACTCGGACAAACGGACGCACCCAGGAAGGCAGCTGGGCTCTGGCCTCAGCGTGGGCAAACCTGGCAGGGGCAGAGCTGTCACCAGGACCCCCAGGCTCCATGAGGATCTGTGATCTGCAGGCTCGGGTTCCCATGTGGGAGCACTGAACAGGCAGGCTCCTCCCTGGAAGGCCAGAGCCCTTCGGGCTGGACGGGCTCTGTGGAGAGGCCTGGGACCTTGTTCAGCTTTGGGTGAACTCAGGGACAAGAGGGGATTCGGGCCTTGGCAGGGCACGGGAGGCCCCGCACCCACCTGTGGTCGCAGAGGAAGACAGCCCCATAGTCCTGGCGGTGCCGGATCACCCGCCCGATGGCCTGGTTCACGGCCCTGGACGCCTGCTGCCGGTACCACTCTTGTCCAGAGAGGAACTGCAAGCGGGGGCAGGGTCAACAGTGCCTCCTGCCCACCCCCACTGCTGGCCCCCAGCATCTCACCTGGGTCTTGCTCCCCAACTCCTCACCTGACCCCTGGCTCCACTCTGGCCCCTCATCTCATCCAAGAATTGCATCTTGAGGACAACTCGGGGATCCATGCGTGGAGGGTATGGAAGGCCCGTGACGATCACACCCCGGCCATTCATGTCTGCGAAGTCCAGCCCCTCGCTGGCCTGGGGACACAGACAGGGAGCTCCTACCCACCTCCCTCCACACCAGCCAGGACTCTGCCCCTCGCTGGAATCCCAGCGAGGGATGGGGTGGTGGGCCAGGTGCCCCCAAACCCAGGTGACTACTGTCCTGCCCTGTAGCTAGGCAGATGTGACAGTGGAGCCTGGCCTACCCCAGCATCTGGGACAGCCAGCCCTTGCCCGGGAGCATCTGCTGGCCTGCCCATGCTGCGGTTCTGCCCAGCCCTGCAGAGGCCTCACCTTGCCCCGGCACACGGCTAAGAAGGTAGCTCCACGGGATCCCGGAGAGGCGATCTTGGCATAGTAAGCATCAATGACCTGGAAGGGGAGTCAGGTGGCCTAGGATCAAGCCTGGCCAGCTGGAGAGCAGGCAGGCCAGCAGGGTACCGGAAGCATCTCCAAAGCACAGGGACCCCAGGGTGAGGGCAAGGCGGGGTGCCTGGCTCTTGGCAGCCCCTCGGACAGAGGTCAGCATCCACGATGCTGTGTGCTGCTGCTTCAGCAAGCAGAGCCTGGCCAGGAAGGAGCGGCCCGGGGATCCGCTGTGGCTCAGGGAGCTGGCTTGGGTCTGGTCGGGGGCAGGTGGCTGCTCTGGGAGGCTGTGGCCTCAAGCAAGGGCAAGGACCTGCCAGCAGGGCCTGGTCCAGACCAGTTAGACAGACCTCTGTGAAGCCGCCTTTGTCCCTGGGCTCTACAAACACCGGCTTCAACTCCTCTATCTTCCGGGTGAAGTCACGGGCCTGGGGAAGAGACCCCAGCATGGCCGCCTGCGTCTGCTCACCACTTCCTTGGTCCAGGTTGCAAGCAGGAGGGGGCAGCCATGTTCTCTACCCACCACCCACTCCTCCTGGACTCTCTGCTGCCTGCGTGCCCTCACCCCCTCTCATGCCAAGACACCCACCCGCCAGAACTCAAGGCTTTTCTCCATCACCGGGTAGGAAGGGAAGAAGACCAGCAGTCCATGCGGTACCACTCGGGCGAGGTTGCCTGAAAGGAGAAGCCCGTGACCTAGTCTTGGCTGGGGGGGCTGAGACGCCCCCAGAGTGGGCTGTGGGCCGGGACATGTACTCACCCACAGCTTTCCCCAGCGAGGACAGGCATTCATCAGAAAATCTGCACAAAAGCCAAGGATGCAGCTGCTGAGGACCTGGTCCTTGGCTCCAGACTCTGACTCCTCCCTCTACCACCAGGATTGGGCCGGGTTCCCCGAGGGGCCGGCTCTTAGGATTCCTGTCTGGCCTAGGATTCTGGCCCAGAACCACCAAGGAGTCCTCAGCTCTACCCTTCAGCCCCCCAGCACAGTGCAGACTGCGGGGACAAGTGGCCTGGCCACTGTGTACAAAGCTTCCAGGCAGAGGGCAGGTGTGAGCCTAGGTCCCCTACCCTCCTCTCCTCCCACCTCGGCAGAGATGCATCCTGCGCTAGCTCCAGCTCCTCCGTCTGTGGGACCTGGCTGGCTGCACCCCTCCGACACCTCCACCGACACAGTCCACATGCAGACTGCTGCGACCACAGGGCAGCACCCCCAGCCCTCCTGCGCCTGGCTGCCACAGGAACTGGGGATCCCAATGAGCACTGCATCTCCCTCGGGATAGAGTCTGGGGAGTCCACAGACACCACTGCAGACAGTACCGGGCCCCCTACTCAGCCTACGGTCTGTGTGTGAGCTCAGTCCCAGCTGCCCACCTCCCAAGAGCCCGACCCGCTCCTCACTGAGTCCCGGTCTCACCGTCTGTCAAACGCTGAGCTCAGCTGGGCCCCATCAGGGCCTCTGGGGATGACCCCCACCCAGATCTGGTGCTTGTCGATGACGTGCGGGTTCTCCAGGCAGACAGGGAAAGGGCTGCGTGGCAGGGGGCAGATGAGCCCAGCACCGGGCCCCCCGTCCCCCCCCGCCCCCCACCCCTCGCCAGCCCTTACATCTGCATCTCCAGGGCGAGTGAGGACACAGGGGCCAGCGTGCCGCTGGTGAGGATGAGCGAGCGCACGCCCTGGCACACAAGCGTCCGCATGCTGTGGCCAGGGCTGAAACACCAGTAGCTCAGCACCTTCCCTAGGGACACACGGGTGGCACACAGGGAAGCAGACAGGGGGAAACACAGGGGGACCCACGGTAAGATACGGGAGCTGGGGTGGCAGGCACTAAGGTTCCTGGAGAGGGACGTCTACCCCACCCTGCACCGAGCTGGGCTTGTGCTGAGGGCACAGGGTGTTCTGCCTGAGGGCGGTGACCTGCTCCTTGCCTGCTGGCAGCCTGCCCCAGAGAGGAGGCCCCAGCAAGGACTGGGACAGAGGGCTAGTTCCCAGGCCCTCCCGGAAGGCCCTGTGACAGCCCACGTCGCCACAGCCCGTCACCTCAGGAAGAAACAAGGCCAGAGGCTGGGGCTGGGGCTGGGCGGCCTCCTCCCTGTGCCAGCACTGCCAGGACCTGCGGCGTGACCTCAGACATGACCCTGAGGTGGGGCCCAGTCCCGTGGCCGTCCTGGGAGGAGAGCTGCTCTGGGGACCCATGGAGTCCTACGGCTGGGGGTTACTCTCTGGAAGAGGTGGAGAAATTTTGAAGGAGCAGGTGACCAGAGCCCCTGCCAGGTCCCACCCTTCTACCCAGCCCCTGCCCGATTTCTCAGTATGACCAGAATGGAGTCATTTCCTGTCAACACCTCAACAAGGAGGGGCTGCTTCTGAGAACCCAGAGTTTCCAGGGAGAGGGAGCCAAGGGAACACTGTCACCCTGCTGACCTGAGAACCGTGGGGAGATGGGGCGCGCCCTAGGCTGAAGGGAAGCTGGGGTGTGGCAGGAAGCACAGCCTGGAGGGCCAGCAGCCTGCCCCTGGTCCTGGCCTGTCCACGTGTCAGCAGGCGGGGATGCAGGCCCACTCACACCAGTCTGGCAGTGACTGGAAACCCTCAGAGACGTGACTCCTAGCCAAAAGGTCAGCAGCTCAAAGCCACCAGGTGCTCCTTGGAAACCCCATGGGGCAGCTGTCCACTGTCCTAGAGAGTCACTAGGAGTTGGAATTGACGGTGACAAGTTTTCCTATCAGTGACTTTCTGTGTAGACATGGTGCGGCACCTGCCTACCCAACAGGGAGTCTGTACCAGCTCTGCAGGAAGCACGGGGACGTGGCCAGGGGGACAGGGGTCTGGGCTGGCCACTCCAGGCAGGCCCCAGTTCCATCTGGGCCTCCCCTAGGGGTCCTCGTAACTCCAGCAACTCTGACTGTCAGGACGGCAGCAGGGAGGAGAGGGCTGGACACAGAGATAGCAGCTGGGACCACCCTGGCCAGGAGACACCTGTGGCAGAGTTGACACAGGCCACGCGTGTGTGGCCAAGGGAGCCCCCCCTCCTGGGCTGTACCTTGCTTCCTGGTCACAGGTGCCCCCCAGGCGCCTGATCTCTGTGTCCGGTGCTGGCTGCTGTCGGAGCGGACGTGGACCTGTAGGGATGGCACGCCCAGCTGTCCAGGCCCACCCAGCTGTACCCGCTGGGCCCAGGGAGGGCCTGTGGCACCAAGGTGGCCCCTACCTTGTAGAACCTGGAAGCTCCCTGTGTCCCCACTGAACTGGCGCTGCCCTCAGAGGGGTCAGTGCTGAAGACCATCTGGAGGGCAGAGACCAGGGCAAGAAGTCAGCATGGTGCACAGAGGGCAGAGAATCCTCGGGGTGACCTCTGCTTGCCCGCTAGGGCCCAGCCTGGCCCTTCCTCCAGTAGACACACGCAGCACTCCACCTCTGCGTATCCCCTCCTCTGTCCCCCCAGCCCACAGCAGGGAGCTGCCTGTCCACACACTCTCTCCACCTCACAGGACCAGGTTATTGCTTGATCACAAAGAAACCTGCCCTCCAAGTCTTCACACAAACAAGAGCCCATCTGAGAGCAGCTGAGACTAAGTCCCATGACCGAGAAGGTACTCCCCGAGTCACCCCAAGAGACACGAGTGTGGAGGGCAAACAATGCCAAGGGGACAGACCACACACTCACAGGAGCCAGTGGGCAGGAGACTAGCCATAGTACTTGAGGGCACACCACACCACATGCCAAGTCTGCAGGCCGAGGGCCCAGAGGCCAGCCCTGGCCCAGCCGAGGTGCCACCCAGAAGAGAAACCAGAAAACCCAGAGAAAGGCAGAGCGGGTGAGCCGAGAGCGGGGCTGCGCAGGTGCAGGGGAAACCCCAGACCAGGCACACCACCGGCCCACTGCCACACCCCACACCCTCAGCCGCCGTGAAGTGTGTGCAGGCCCATATGCAGGCCCATGTGTGTACACATCTGTGTAGGGGTACACGTGTGTCCACGCCTGTGCGTGCATGCAGACAGGCCCCCGTGTGTGTGTCTACGGCAGTGCTGCCCTGAGCGCAGCCTGCAGACGGGCCCTGCCTGCCACGTGTGAGCCAGGGGCTTCCTCCGCAGCACAGCCAGACGCCTGGTCTCCTGGGCGTCTGGTGGCAGCTGCCCCCTGCAAGCCCTTGTAGCACCCCATCTGACCGGCTCCCCTCAGCACTCAGAGCCAGCAGGACCCCACAGACGGACACCTGAGCCTCCACACCGCCCATGACTGCCATCCTGTCAGCAGCTTGCCCGCACCCTGCAGCGCGAGGCACCGACCTCAGCGCCGGGCACCGACCTCAGTGCCGCACCCAGCTTGCCCATCTCCACTCCCACTCAGCGCCGCCCATCCACCCGTCACCCCTGAAGCTCAGTGGTGGCCAGCCCGGTGACCCCGTGCATGGCCCCATACAGCCCAACCTGGCTCTACCTGAGCCCTCAGAACAGACGTCCAGACAGCCACGCAGACTGCAATGGAAGTCCCAGCTACAACCCCGCGCAGCCGGCACCGCATGGCCTGGGCAGGCCCCCACGGTCAGCACAGCATGGTGTGGGCGGGCCCTGTGCCTGTACGGCTCCACACCAGGAACCTGGGCTGCCTTGTGGAGTGTGCACCCGCCGTGTTTCTTTCCACATACCCGGGCCTGGGGCGGCTTGTCAACCCACAAGGGCCGCTGGTGCCGGCTTGCCCTCCTGCAGAGTCTTGGCCCATTTGGACGTGAACAAACCACCCCCCCATTTGCCCACTCTCACACCTTCCCATGTGTCAGGGTACATCCAACGGCATGTGCTCCCTGCTGCCCTGATAGACCACCCCAGAAAGGACAGCTCCAGAGTCATTTCCAATGACCTCAGTGTCACAAAGCAGAGAAGCAGAGGCCACACGGGGGCATCAGTGGTACCTGCCAGGGCCTTAGGGCACCACATGAAGACAGAAGACCCACCAGGCTGTGCATGACTAAGAACAGCCCTGCACTCGGGACACGGAGGTGCCAGGGCACACCTGTGACGGGAGACGCGTGTCTCTGCGCGTGGCTGAGCAGGGAGGAGCAGGTGCCCCTTACACACTGATGTTCAGCTGTTGGTAGGGTCCCTCTCAGCCTCTCAAGGGCTTGCTGTGGGCTGGATGCTCTGGGCAGCTCCCACCTACACTCACCACAGCCCTCAGCCCAGCGGGAGGGACACAGTGCCAGGTGACGACTGCTGGGTGAGCAAGCATTCCGTCACACTTCCGCTCAGCCCGCAGCTGGAGGGGTGGGGCTGAGTCAGCCAGGGGCTGCGTGTAACCCCCAGCGGGGGGCGTCTGGCGGGGGAGCCTGGGGCGTCTGGCTGGGGAGCCTGGGGGTTGGCGGGGAAGCCGCTAGCTCCTTGCCTAGGCACCAGTTCCCCGGGACCTGGCATCTGAGGCTGTGCTCCAGGGAGGGGCAGAGCCAGCCCCCCACCCCAGCCACCCCCACAGCCAAGCGGATTCAGGCCCTGCTCACGCGGATGGGAGTTGCAGACGGTGGGCAGGGCCCACTGCAGTGGCAGCCCCTCCTGTCCCAGGAGCTGAGGGCACCCCAGAACAGGGCAGCTCAACTGGGACCCACAGGGCGGGTGCACAGGAGCCTCCAAAGGGGCTGTTGCTACAGTGGAGGGTAACAAGGCTGGGAGGACGACCCCAGCCCACCAGACACCTAGAGGGCAGAGACCTGCAGCCATGCTGTGACACTGGCCACAGAGGCAGACCCAGGGCAGGTCCCACTGCACAGGTTAGGAAACTGAGGCTTGGACAGGTGAGGTCATCCACTGCCTGGCCCATCACTGCCACACTCACCCAGTCTCCAGCCCCTCACCAAGCTCTGCTCCGATACATGGAGCCTCTTCTGGGAACGAGGCACTGGCCCGCCCCAGGCCTGTAGTATCACACACTCTCCCCTGCTTTCCACATCTCCCGACGAGGTGGAACAGCCATGGAGCGGGGTGCAGAAATGGGCTGAGGCCTCTCCCAAGGCACAGCTCCAACCAGAGCCCTGTGACCCTGTCCCTGCCCCACCAATCTCAGGTGTCTGGGGGCACTGACTACACTTGCTGCTGTGGCAGCCCCGGCACAGGGCAGCCATAGCGTTGCCTGGGCACCCTGGGGGCCCCTCAACGTGCCCTCTGGCCTGGCAGGCCTGCAGCCAAGTCACCCCTACAGATGCGAAACAGGGTAGGCAGGACACTGGGGACAGATGACATGACAAAGAGGCTGCTCTCTTTCCAGGACTAGCCCACAGAGCCATACCACCTGCCCTTCCTAACGATGTTTCAGGAAATCACATTAAGAAACAGGGCCATCTGCACCAGCAGGCTGGCACAGGCACAAGCCCAGAAGCTGCTTCGGCCAGTTCTGCAAATGCGGTGGGCACGGTTACAGACTAGCCAGCCCCCACAGCCTGGACCCACTGAAGACGCTACCAGGGCCTGGCTGGGTCAGAACTGCACAGAGGCCTGCGTGGACTCCAAGTGGACAGGAAACAAGCTGTATTACTAACGTGGAGCCTGGGGTGTCGTGCCACCAATCCAGATTCTGTGACAACCCTACCCGCCTGTCCCACCGGGAGGGATACGCACCCTGGTAGGCAGCCCTACCTGGATGATGTCCACAAGCTTCTGTAGTCCTGCCGTGTTGGTGAACACCCCCACACCTGGAGGACAGTGGCACCGGTGACTCTTCGCACAACCAGCTGGGCACCTGGACCCATCTCCCCCTACCGTAAAGAGCCAGCAGAGCAACACCAGGCCCTCCCACATTCCAGCCACGGGCGGACACAGGCCACGCCCAAGAAAAGGCTGCCCTCTTGGGCCCAGGGGTCCAAAGTGGCCTGGGAATGCTACAGCCACCCCACCCACAGCACAAGCCACATGAGGCCAGCATCCAGAGGGGAACAAGCCTCTGGGAGGGCCACACCCACGAGAAGTGCCTGGTGACTTGGGATACCAGCCCGCTCAGGCACCCGGTCTCCGCACACCTCAGCTGCATACCCTCACAGAGGACAGGCTGGGCAGCAGCCGGGAGGAGGCACCGTGACTGACAAAGCTGGCAGAGTATCGTCTGCACCACACAACAGTGTGGCCACACGGCATGGAAGGCTCAAGTCTCCATCAGGAAGGTGAGCACACATGCCAGTCTCACAATAGCGAGAAGGGTCCACAGACAGGTGGCCCGAGAGCTGGCAGTGAGTGGCACAAGCAGCCACATCTGGCAGCTCAGTTAAGGGTGACCAGTCCTCCACCTCGGGCAGAGCTGGGAGACACTTCCCACCGGTCTAGCAGCCCCGCAGCACAGCCTTCCACAGGGCGGTGGTGGGTGACTCACGGCCTGCCAGGTGCTGGATGACCTGGTCCAGCGAGTCCAAGATGCAGCCCTTGGTCTGAAACGTGATCTGGGCTTCAGCCAACAGCTCAAAGATATAGCTGCCAAGAGGGGGAAGGTGCTGAGGCCAGAAACCAGAGGCTGTGGTCTCCATTCCTCTGGTCAGCTGGCTGCCTCTGAGGTGGAGGGTGAGTGCCTTCAGGTCAGAGGGGAGCAGCGGGCTGGGGGGCCGTCCAGCGTATGGGTCTCAGTCGGCTCGACTCAAAGGAGCCAGAGCAGGGGTCTCAGAAAGGAATGTCAAGTGGGGCCCTGCCATGTGTCTGCAGAGCAGGGGGGAAGAGTGAGCCACGGGAGGGGGCACCTGGAAGGGCAGGCATGGCAGGAAGCCAAGAGCCAGGCCAGAACCTGACCATCCAGCTGAGGAGGCAGCAGCAGCTCAGAGACAGGAAGGCAGCTGGGGCCCCAGAACACAGCCCAGCCACCCACAGACCTGGCCAGGACCCCAGCTGAGTGAGACCTCAGGAGAGTCTGCCCACAGCATTGGCCACTGGGGGTCAGGGCGTGGGGCCACTGCAGGTCCTCAGAACAGGCTGAGGTAGTGACAATGACCACTGTAGCAAGAAGATGCCCGAGACCTGGAGTCATGTGGCAAAGGTGACTACACAGCAAACAAGCGCCTGGACTGGAGTCAGAAGGGTGCTCCAGGGCACTGCATGTGAGCACGGCATGTGAGAGCTGCACGTGACTCTGCGTGAGCATGGCACAGGAGCTCGGTGCATAAGCTCTGCATGTGAGCAGTGTGCATGGGCACTGCACGTGAGCAGTGTGCAGGAGACCGGCACATGAGCACTGTGTGAGTGAGTGGTGCACGTGAGCTCTGCACGAGAGCTGTGTGTGAGCTGCGTGAGCACTGTGAGCTGTGTGAGTGCTGCCGAGCTGTGTGAGCACTGCGTGTGAACTGTAGGCGAGCTCTCTGAGCTCACTGCATTGTCCACAACACTGTGAGCACCAAAGCACAAGCTGGCAAGCCCTCCTCATTCTACAGCATTTAACAGACACAGCCAGTGTGGACAGCCCGCAGGACAGAAGAGAGGCCAGCAAGAAGCAGGGGGCAGGCACACACAGCTACCTACTGCCCATCTTCAGCTCCAGACAGTCCCTGGGGCCAAGGGGCCAGCTGCCTGTCCCTCACCTCCCTGGCTTGGTGATGCCACTGTCTCCTGGCAGCTCGATGGCATCAATGGCCCCTTCCAAGTGGAGCAGAATCCCTATGGGCAACGGGCATTTGTCAGGGCAGCCCCCACCAGCAGACCAAACAGGCCCCTGCCGGATCCCAGCATCCACCCAGGCAGAAGGCAGGAGGGGCACTCACTCTTCAGTTTCGCAAGGTCTTCCAGCTCCAAGTTCAGCCCTGCACACAGAAAGAAGCAGAAGTGCAGCAGTGAAGAGCTGAAGTGTGGAAGGAAGGGGACCCAGAGGAAGAGAAACACTTGTAGGCACTGTCTTCAACTCAACAGCAACTGTCATAGACCAAACTGTGCCCCCAGAAATATGCTGTAAATCCTGACCCTGTACCCCTGGGTATCACTCCACTGTGATATGGGTTTTCTCTGTTCTGCTAATGAGAGAGTGTTAGTGTACAGTGTGCCTTAAACCCTTCTCTTCTGAGATGCAAACCGAGCACGTGCATCCAGCAAGAGAAGCAAGCAGAGGGCGGAGAGGGCAGGTGCGGAGACACACAGAGATGGCCAGGGGACAAACACGGTCACTTCCTCAGCTTAGGAGGCTGGCGGTCTGGATGCAGGGGCAGCAGACAGAGACCTAAGGACCTCAGGCCAGAGCCGACGGACAGGAGGCCAACTGCTGGAGCCAGCACCCCAAACTCAGGCTTCTGACTCCCAAACTGGGAAAATAAATGTGTCTGTTACAGCCGCCTACTTGTGGTTTTGTTAACAGCAGTGCTCAGGAACCAAGACAGTGACCTTGACCTTAAGAGCAGGAGAACCAAACGGTGGCTAGTTCTGAGCCATCACACTGCCACTGCTGTGTCAGCCCTCTGTTGGCAGCCACCGTGCCACTTCTCACCGAGGGTCTCCTTTTTCAGTGACCCTGCACGAAACATGATGTCCTTCTCCAATCATTCGTCCCTCCCGACCACGTTCCCAAAGTAAGACAGTCTTGCCATCCTTACTTTGAGAGCTTTGACGCCTCTTCCATTCTCAGCCCCGCTACCCTAACAAAGGCTGGAATTTTAAGAAGGCACAGCCTGAAGCAGAAGCTCAGAGGCGGCTGGCAGACGAACACCACAAGGTGCACGGTGCGTCTGTACAGGGTGCTCGGGGCGGTCTGCACGCCCCACCGGGGCAGGAGCAGCCTCCTGAGACAATAGGGTTGAGAACGGCCACAACGCATAAAGGAAACAAGAGAAGCTGACGTGGTTCACGCCCTGGTAGCCACACATCTGAGTCAACGACCCAGCGGAAGCAAACACCTGGCTGTCTTTGGAGACAGCCACAGCCTTCTCCACCCAAACGAGGAACTGGCGACAACTGAAGTCGGAGCCCCTGCCGATGAGACGTCTGGCCGAGCCCACCCAAGTCTCTTGCCCACCCTCATGAAGACCCAGCAGAAAACAAGGAAGGGTGCAGCCGTACCCACAAGAAGCTTCTGCGGGTACCACAAGGACCACTGAAGAAACATCTCTACAAACAAGAAGGGACCCACAAAAACGCCAGGTTACAGACGAGTGACAGACTTGTGGCTATCGACAAAACATCTTATGGTTCGCACGTCAAGAGCAAATCAACACCAGCTGGGAGCCAGTCAGCTGAGACAGGAGTCCAGGCCTCTGGAAAGTGCTGACAGGATTAGCTCCTCCGTGACCTGTGGGGCCACTCCCCGGCAGGGAACTCACCCGAGCCAGCCACACCCACGTCAGGCTCCAGGTAGAGCTCACGCTGCTGTGTGGCCTTGCTCTGCTCCTCCAGGACCTGGTCTATGACGTCCAGTCCAGAAGCCAAGTCATGAGGGGTCAGGTCGAAGGAGGCTGACTCTTCACACATCTTCTCCTGAGGGCCCAGAGACACCCAGGTCACAGCACAGACAACCACGTCCCAATGCGAACAGGGGCAGGCACGTGGAGACCGCACAGGGCGGGGCACAGACGTGGCCAGTAAAGACGGGCATTTCCAGAGCTGCGTCCTGACAGCCCCAAAGCCGGGGCATTCACAGCCACTGCGGGCCTCACCACCCCAAAGACAGGCTCCATCTGGCCCACACTCATGTTTAAAACTTATTTTGAACCGCCAGCATTTCATAAGCAGAAACTTTCCACTAAGATCTAGATTTTCTGCTTCTCTCAGAAACCCACAGACCTGCAATGTGGGGCCCACGGCAACACCAGCTGGGACAGCAGGAGTCGCCCTCAGCAATGGCTGCCTGTCCCTGGCCACTGGGCCTGCGGCAAAATGCCCTAACCCCCCATCCAGCCTTCCTCCAGCACCTCCATCACAGGAGTAGGAGCGCCGGAGGAGGTGGGGGACCCAAGGAGAGAAGCCTATGCAGCTGGCCACAGGCGGTGGGAGAGAAGGGGGATTGACACCCAAAAGCTGCCTTGGTTGGTGGGTCACCAGAGGGCAGACAAGAGACAGGAAGCTGCTGGAGCCACAGGAGAGACGCTGGGCCCATCAGAGTCCTGTGATGGGGTCAGGACCAGACTGGCACCCACGAGCCAAAAGAAAAGTGGTCTGTGCAGTGGCTTTGAGGAGGAAACGGGGCCGACCCAGACCTCTGGCCCAGAAGGAAACAGTCATGAGACAGAGACCATCTTACGGGAGAAAGTCCCCACAGTCCACGGCCTGGATAAGGACCCTCGAGAAAGGTTGGAACCCCTCACAAAGCAGCCAAGGAGAGGCCAGACTCACCACATTGTGGGCTTCGTCAAAGATCACCACAGTTCCCTTCAGGTCGATGCCGTGTGCCCTGCGGCTCTACAGAAAGGAAGACACAGACTGAAGTCTGGTAGGCAGAGGCCCTGTCCCTCACAGGAGGGAGGAGACCGAGGGGAAACTGAGGCATCAGGCCCCCTCAAGGCAGAGGGAGACCGAGGCGCACATGTGCACACACAGAGGAGGCCAGCTGGGGGTGTTGAAACCAAGGCACCAGGCCCCCTCACAAGCGGAGGGGGAGGGGAACCAAGGCACAGGCGCACACACGCACACGTACCCGTAGGAGGCCAACTGTGGGCATGAGACCCGAGCACCGCCAATGCTCCCAGCTGCTGCACACCCTCGCTCACTACCTGGCTTCTAGGTCTTTCTAAGGCAGCCACGCAGATGGCATGGACAGCTACCTCCCTGTGGCTGACATCTCTGTCTCTTGGGGCTGGTGGCTCAGCTTTCTCCAGGCGTGAGTGACATTTGCTGCAACATGTGAGCACTTCACGTACCCTGGGCTGCGGAGGCCCGCCATTCCGCATAGGTCATTGTAGACAAAGTCACAGGCTTCTGTAGGTGACAGGCCGAGGCATCTCACTGGTACTATGTTTTTTGGCCTATTACCCCGATGGTGTTTTGCTTCTTAATTAAATTCTCCTAAAAAGATACCCCCTCCTGACATGAGGATCAAGGAGGTGCCTCCTAAGAGGGGCTTCAACCCCTCGGTTTATGAGACTATATTGGGACAATCTGACCAGGAACTTCTGAGGAATAGAGATCAGAGAAATGGATTTCAATGCAGCATGCCTGACAGCACTGAGGCCTGCCCAGCTTCACTGGCTCCCCACTAATTACATTCCCCCTCCCTTTTCTTCACACACACAAGTTTGCAAGCTAACCCTTAAGAAGCTCTCAAGGATAATTCTCCACATAGCCATCAAAACTACAAAGCATCCTTTCTCCTTGCAGCCGGAAGAATAAATAAACTTTTAGGTTCATTGTAGCTGGTACAGAAAACTGATAACACTAAAGAAACATCTTTCTTAGTGCAGCTGGCTTAATTAGAGAATGGCAGGCACTTACTATCTGTACAGGAAGATATAAATAAGAACTTAGAGAAACAAATGGAGACAGCCAAATGGTTAGGCCTTGAGAAGTTTACTCCTCTGTGCCTTCCACTCTGAGTTACAAATAAAACCATTAATCGTGTTCTTGACATTTATCACCACTGAACACCTGGCTTAGACAATTATTCAAAAAGGCCTTGACAATTAATTAGAAGTAGAAGACCACGAGGGGTCACTTTCTTGTTAGCCAATAATGATGGGTCAGTTTCTTGTTAACCAATAGTTTATATTATAAAGAAAACAGGGTGACCAACTACGTCGCCTCACCTATAAAAAATAAAGACGACAGCTCTCGACACAGACAAACAGATACACAGATCATCTGCTGGTCGGGCTGCCTTAAACCAGAAAATTCTTTCCTGTCTCCTTTGTTCATTTCCCGCCGACGTCTTCCCTCCCTCCGTGCGGGACCCTACAAAGTGTTGGGACCGGCTCCTGGCACTGGGCACCTGTTCTTTGAAAGACACGTACCAGGCACTTCCTTCCTTCTGTGACTCTTCCACAATTCTTCCTTCTCCTAACTCTCTCAGAGAAGCTAAGTTCTCAATTTTAATGAAGCCCAGTTTATCAATTTTTTCCTTAGGGTCAGTGCCTTGAAGATTCTAAGCTAAAAAACCCTTGCCCCCCAAAGGCTGCCAGTGTCCTGTTTTCCTCTAGAAGCACTAGTCTCAGCTTCTGCATTTAAGCCTGAGGAGAGTGAGAGAGGGCTAAGGCTGCTGTCTGCCAAAGCGATCTCCAGCTGGGCCAGTGCCATCTTTCTCAACAACCGCCTTGCTCCACAGAATGACCATGGCAGGTCGGTCAAAAGCCACTCACCACACATGCATGGGTCCAGTGGACGCACTGCCCCTGCCAGGACCCCATAATCCTGACAGCTATCACCCACAGCAGGCCACGGATTCAGGCAAGGCACCCACCAACGCGGCTCTTTCCAAACAGCCTTGCTCTTCTAGGCCTCTTGTACTTCCACACCAACGTCAGAACCAACAGACAGATGATATGATACAATTGCTCTGGGCTAGGGCCAGGCACGGCTGAACTCTCTAGGCAGTCCTCACGGGCAGCCGGGTTACAGCAGCAGTGAATCTGCTCACTCTGCAGCCTGGGTCTAACCGTTGCTCTCCACCACCATGGCTGGCCTTGCTGGCTGACCACCACCCAGCCCTCGGCCCTCACTCACCTGCTTCCTTCCTGTCTATGCTGCCCCAGGCTACTGACCTCCTCTGACCCTCATGTGGTCCGGCATCTGCTGCCCAGCCACTGTGCGATTCCAGGCTCCAAGACACCTCCCAGAGTATCCCCCCAACAAAGGCCCCCAAGAGCACCCCGCCCCAGCAGGATTCACCCCACTCTCCTTCACTGACGTACATACTTCTTGGTTGCCACTTGCTGGCCCAAGTGTACCCTGAAGTCCATAGCCTGTCCAGTCCAAGAGCTTACATGACCTAGGGCCTGGGCTGTCCTGCTCCCCCTGAGCCCACAAATACCCCAAGACAGCAGAACTGCACACAAACAGCCTGAGCACTCACCTTGGGGTCCAACAGGTAATTGTACGGCATAAAGATGATATCAGCTTGCTGCTTCAGGTTCCGAGAAAGGTAATACGGACAAACCCTGGGGATGAGGACACAGAGAGATGGTAAGTTACGGCCACACAGAGGAACCATCACCTCAGGTGCCCACGGGCCACGGGGCAAGAGGAGTAAGGCAGGGCAGGCATGCAGGGGTAAGGTCATGAATGAGCCGCTGCCTGTGTGGCTGGGCCACTCTGCAACCACGGGCCTAGGGGCTCATGGGGACAGAGTAAGGGATCATGCTTCTCAAATGTCCGACCGTGTGAATGTGTCACATATTTCTAAAATCTACAGAACCAAAAACCTCAGCTCCCTTATGGTAATCAGGTAACCAAGAGGGAAAAAATACTAGAAGGATGCATAAGTTTTTCCACCGAGGATGAAAAAAAATCCTTCTTATCATAACTTGAATCCCGAAAGCCATAAAAACCATCACTGACCAGTTGTCCTTTGAGAATGAGGGCGGGCTACAAGCACCAAGCAAGACAAGCCGCAGAGCAAGAAGCATGACACCTCCTTGAGATGCACAGAGGACGCACTCTGCATGCAAGGACCCATCCCACAAGTGACCACAGGTGCCTGGGGTTGCGGGGGGTTCCACTTCTATTTACTGCGTGTACTAAGCACTTGTTAGTTTCATCATTTAAAAAGTGGAAAAGGAAAGACAGGCCCCCCGAAGCCTCAGCTCACCCAGAATACCTACCATAAAGGGAGGGGTGACCCAAGCCCAGCCAGCCCATGAGACCTCCACAAAGCAGGAAGCAGGGGGTCTCTGAGCCCCGGGAAGTCCATACTTATGCCTGTTCCCACTCTTGACCAGGTCCTCGATGTCTAGGATGGGGGTGATCAGCTCCTGTTCCAGACTTTTCTCTAGGGATACAGGGTAAGAGTCAACACACACTGGGGTCCCCTGTAGGGGATCCACACACCCTGAGATGACGCTCAGGAGTCAACACGCCCCCAGGGTCCCCTAGAAGGGCTCCTCTGAGGGAGGGTCCAGGACACAGGGGCTCCTATGAGGCAAGCACTAAGTGTGACCACTCCAAGACTTTTTCCTCATGGCAGGAATGACATGTCCAGTCAGCAGTGGACAAGACCAGAAAAAAAGGACTACCCTGTGGTCTGGGACCCAGGCAGAGCCAGCACAAGGGCCCCAGGAGACTGCCCCACACCCAGGATGGGTGCTCTTGACAGAGGTTGAACCCAAAGGCCAGGACATCCTCTTCCCAGGGCCATCCGCCTCCTTCTGAGACAGGGATGTGAAGGGCCAGCCTAACCACACCCTGGAACATTCCAGAATGATAAGCAACTTACTTTACCACCCATACCTGGGACAGCTTACTTTAATTATCCCTAAAGTTGTTTTTCAGAAAAGCCAATTTAGATCCAATTCAGAAGCACTGCTCAGATGAGACAGAAGTGACCACTGTATGTCCTTCCAATGGGGGACCAGAGAGCTACCCCAGGGCCTAGGGAACCAAACCAGCAAAACTAAACTGTGCAGGCCTGGTACCCTATGCGTCTTGCTGCCAGTCCCAGATGCCCCCTGCAGAATCCACCCTGAAGTCTGCCTGCAAGTAGACCTCATTACCTTAACCCCACCTTCTCCCCACCTCATGATGAACACACCTGAGATCCTGCCCACCTAAAATCCTTTCTCAGCACCAACAAAGCCCTCATTAGGGGAAGACGAAGCTTAAGGGTTGCCTCGTCCCCGCTCATCTCCGTCTGCAGGCTCCCTTCTAACGAGGGAGCCCAGGAGTGACCGCCTCACCCAGCCCCAGACCACGACCACCCTGAGACAGTCGGGCGGTGACCTGGAAGCAGCAGGCCGTCACCTGCACAGCAGGCGGGCAGGGAGTCAGCTTCTCTCGCGTTGTCTCTATCCTCCTCCAGCCTCCTCGCTCCCCTCCCCTTTCCCCCCTCATCTTCACCACTAAAACACACCAACCCTTTCACAGCCAAGCCAGCACAGCCACCACAAGGAGCCAGGGCCCTCACTCACTGCCAGCTAGGAGGAAGGGGCTGGCCTGCCTCTTCCTAGCTCCACAAAGATCTGAGAACAACTTATACTCTTAAATTCTGAGCAGCTGTTAGTTTCCTAATTTGAAAATGAAAGAGAGCCACCCAGGCCACTGGAGGCCCCCAGGAGCCCCCCAGGACCAGAGTCCTGTGCAGGAGAAGCCACACTGGGGCAGGCCCTGGGGCAGCAGTGAGGCAGGAGCCCACACCGAGACCAGGCTGCCCTCAGTCACACACCTGCAGTGCCAACAATACCCCGCCACAGCCTGACCCTGACCAAGCTGCCGGAGCCACTCCCTTGGGGCAGTGCGGCGACAGCGGGCCGGGGGCATCTTTAGCAGCACCACGGCAACCACAGGCCCACGGCACACTTTACTGAGAGCTGGGTGGAAGGCTGTGGGCAGGCAGGGAGGGCTGGCGGCAGGGAAGCAGTAAGGAGAAGGGCAAGGGGACAGTAGGGAACAGCAGCACCAAAGCAGGGGTGAGGTGCTGGAAGACCTCAGGCCAGAAGAGAAGGCCCCAGCTTGCAACTCCTATCTCCCAGGTCCTCGAGCACCCCCACCCCCTCTGAACCCCATCACGCAGCTCCCGGCGCACCTTCTCTCTTCACAGGCATGCCCCACTTCCCAATCCCCACTGCCTGCCACCCGGTAGGGGAGCCCTGAGGAGACCCCACCCCTCCTTGGCAGGACAGGCAGCACTGAGCCAGAGCCCAGCAGGTGGTCTACAGGCAGGTCTAGGGCTCAGAGCGCAGCCTGCAGCCAGGGAAGGGACAGAGGCCCAGGCTTCGGGGACAGAGACGGGGGTCTGCGGTTCTGCCACGAGCCCTTCTTCAGCCTGTGCCTGCAGCCTCTTCCCGAGCCAGCCGGACGTCACTGCTCGGGTGGCTCAAGACCCTCCTGACACACTGCCAATGAGGTGTCCCCCGCCAGCCCCCTCTGCCGGGAGCACAGACAGAAGCAGGCTCAGTTCTCCTCCACCACACGAGCATGTCTCGGGCCCTGCAAGCAGGTGGCAGTGGCACAAGGGAGAGAAGGGCTCAGGCCCAGCACAGCTGACAGGCAGAGCGACTGCGACTCGGCCCCTGGGTAGGGTCTAACAACATCCCCACCTGCCACGGATCAGCTGCCAGAGCCAGAGAGACAGACGGCTGTCCTGGCACAGATGCGCTCTTGGCTGACGGCCGCCTGGTGGTCCTCGACTGCCACAGGCATGGGACAAGGGCTCTTCAGTGCCACCTGACCAAGACCCCGGCCAGCTACACCGAGTGAGGAATGTGCTCCCCAGCAAGCTGTGGGGTGACACCAACCTTGTGCCACCCACCACTGTGCCCAGAGAGGCCTGGGTCCAGCACTATTTGTGAGGCGTGCTTCCCTGCCTGATCCTGCAGGGCCCAGGGGTGCCAGGGGGCAGGAGAGGCTCCCAGCAAGGGCTCTGGGTTCCACGCCAGCGCAGGCCTGGACTTGCGAGTCCTCAGTAAGCATCTCTTGAGCAAGCAGCCAGCCAAAGGACACAAGCAGCCAGGCCTCAAGCACAGGGGACAGCCAGAACAAGGGACTTCCAGGCACACACCTCAGAGCTTTCAGGCAGCATCACCTCGGCCCCCTCGCCCCTGGGTTGGAAGCCCCCAGCTGTGGAGGCAGGAAGCACAGAGGACACTCCAATCCACACAAGACTGGGTCCCGCAAGGCACAGATCTCTGACCGCCACTGTGGGACCCCCTCAGGCCCACATCACAGGAGGCTGGCTCTGCTCTCACTGCCGGGCAGTGGGAGACCTAGGCAGCCACACAAGCCTGTGTCAGCCCCGCACTGAGCACCCCCCTGGGCCTGAGAAGGCTGGCACCAAAGGAGAGCAAAGGTGGGACCTACCGGGCCAGGGCAACGGGTCACACATGTCAAGCCAAACTTGTGGTGGCTGCTGTTGTTCTGGACTCATTGCCACAGCAACCTGTGCTGGGGTCCCCAGACCCCTCCACCCCCGGTTAGACGGCACACCAGGACCTGTGGGACTCAGCACCCATTGGCTGTGTCAAAACGACCCCCCACAGCCAACACACAGGGGGCCAAAGGTGCACTGCAGCCATCCACCATGGAGCCTACGGGACGTGCTCAGCTCCCAGAAACGAGTGAGACCGAACGTGTGTCGTCCACCACGGGAGCGTGTTCAAGACGCTGGGTCCCCAGCGGGGGCTGGCCACAGGCACCTCTGCCTGGCACACACCCACAGCGCACTCCATGGAGAAAGGAGGAGCTGCACGGCAACCACCTCACCTGCCCAGCTTGCGCACATGGCACACTCCTACCAGGGAGCAGGAGAACCCGCCCAAAATCCAGGGTCCTAGGTGCCACGGAGGCCCACCCTCCCCCACCATCACATCCGCAGCCACCCAGGAGGCACTCCAAGGGCTCAGGGGCTAGGCCTGACCCACCTCAGAGCAGGCCTTGCCTAGGACGGCCCTCTCAGACACACACTCCCAGCAGTGCCCTCCCAGCTGAGCCAAGGTATAGCTCACTGGCAGCCCCAGAAGCGACAGCCATCAAAGCAGCGAGGCCACCAGCCTTGGCTCAGGACGCCACACACGCCACCTCACAGGTTGCCGTTGTGCTGGATGCGGGGCGGCCCCGGCGAGCCCTCTCACCTTCCACGTTGTTGTAGAAGTGGCAGGAGCGGCTCGCCACCTTCCTGCGGCACAGGTGGATCTGGGAGGGAAGGACTCAAGTCGCGGGACGCCACGGCCGGGAAAGGGCTGGCAGCTGGACTGGCCCACAGGCATTCTCCAGCCAGCACAGCAGAGGGGGCGGAAGTGAGCCCATTCCCCGTTCTACCCCCAGCCCAGCCCAGCCGGCAGAACAGGGGCAGCCTGAGCACCCCTAGAGGAGGAAGACGGCACCTCTGAAGCGCACCTGCACATGGTTACTCTCTTGCTTCTTCACCTCAGGGTGAATGCACAGCTGCTCTCGGGAGCCCAGCACACACACCCGGGGTCTGGTGGAAGAGACCCACGTGTAAGGTCCGGTGTGGACTGCCAGGTTCCCCAAGGCGCACACGGGGAGTTTCACAGACTGCGGTCATGAGGCAGCCAAAGACCCCCGGGACTGGAAGAGTGCTTTCGCTGCTACGGTGGCCACTGAGTCACTGCCAGGTGGGCAAGGAGACAGACCTCCTGCAGGACCTGCTGTCCCCACATTCGCTAGGTGGGGAGGGGTCAGCGCTTCTCCCACCATCACACATGTGACTCCCCCTTCTTGGGGCACCCCAAGGGTTCGGGGGCCAGGCCTGACCCACATCGCAAGCACCACTGGCTGGAAACTGAGGGCACTTCGGTAAGGGGGGGGACCTGAGACCAACCTGGAAATAGAGCTGTGGCCTCCCAGCATGACCTCAGAGCACTGGTCCCCAGGCAGCTGGCCCAGGGACGACAGGGTATACACCCACACAGCACCTGCTACAGGTGGCAAGCACTGTACTGGATCACTGTCCCAGTCACCCAGAGGCAGGCGTGGAAGGTGGCTGACTCACCGGTAGGAGGTGCTCCTTAGCTCGCCAATGACCTGCGTAAGCTGCGAGTGCGTCCTGGAGGCATAAACAATCTTTGGGAGGTCCGTGTAGCAAGCTGCCGAGGTGGGAAAATGCATCAGAAGGCACGTCAGTCGGCACAGGTGACCCCACAGCCCTGATACAGCCCTGCTGTTTGCTGACTGCAGGTGGCTGTCCAACACTGAGATACTAACACCCACACACCCGATGGCACACAAGGGGCAGACAGGCATCTCTGTTGGCTCTTCAGTGACAGCTGCATGGCAGAAACACGAGGTTTCTCGAGGGGCTACCAACGCCCAAGTGGACTCAGCCCACCTTGGGCCAACCCTTCCTTCAGTATCCCCACTGTCAGTCTAGAGATGGCCAGAAATCTGCATCACCTGGGGTGTCTTCACCGGCAGGGTTCACCCAAGACAAGGTCTGGTCAAGGAACAGCTCCCCTTGTGCTCGCTCAACAATCTTGCGGGCAGAAATGGAGTCTCGAAGGTGCTCCCGCCAGGCCAGTGTGGCGCAGAGCAGACAGAGCGTCTTTCCTGTGCCCGTGGGGCTCTCCAGGATGCCGTTCACTTTCTAAGCGGGAAGGGGACAGGGGTCTGGAGAACGTGTGGGGCTGGGTCCGAGAGGCCACGCAGGTCACACATCCCACCCTGAGAAGATGCCCTGGGACCAGACATGCAGCTCAGGTTCGGATTCTGCTCAGGTGGGCAGCCCACCCAAGTCAGGTAGAAAAGCCCCACAGGACTGGGGGTCTTAAGTTCATTCAGCCCTTGTCAGCAAACAATGTGCAGAGCATTGTCTGAATGTGCGTTTTCAGCTGGATATAAACCCCGAGATGAACGATGAGGTGTCAAGTCTCAAAATAGGACACTGTTCTGCAAGCGGTCCCAGTGGAAAGGCACCGCATGACCTACATACAAGCTCTCAGAGGAGAGCCCAAACGGGAAGTGTGGGAGGCACCAGATGTACTATGCAAAAGTCGCGCCCCCTGCCCTGCTTCACCGCTGTGGGCATGGGCCCCAGCCTCCTTGATACAGGCGGCTGAGCAAACACAGGCCACAGGAGCGCACGGGTCACAGCTACAGAGCCCAGGGCCAGGGAGCCAAACAGGTCCAAGAAGACACGCTAAGAAGCTGCAGGAAGCACCCCCCCCCCAACGGCACCTCAAGAGACTGAAGGCCTTCCACGCGAGGGCAGGGCACCAGCTGTGCTCTGTGTGCGGAAACTTCCTCTGGGCCTCTCCACAGCTTGTCCCCTGGCTTCGCCCCCGTGCGCCCCTCTCAGAGGAGCCCAAGCCTGACCTCCCTTCAGAGGATCCCTTACCATCTAACATGCCCATTTTTTTACTTGTTCGCTGCCTCTCCTATCCCACTAGGAAGGCCGTAAACCTTGCTTAGAACTGAGTCCCAGTGTCCCGGTCACTCTGCTTAGAGAGAACGGTCAGCATGCACGCACGAGAGGTGGGCTCAGGAGGGCCCTGTCAAAGCTGGGACCTTCCCCGCAAGCGAGCCCCCAGGTCCCGTCGTCTACCTTCTGCAGACACTCTAGAACCTTGGCCATGTACTCCTGCTGGCATCCGTACGGCTGGAACGGGAAGTCCACTGTCACCCCGTTCAGGGTGACCTCGGGCATGATGGCCGTTCCTCAGGCAGGCACAGAGCTGGGAGGAAGGGCAGGCTGCTCTGGTCTGAGGCGCAAGGCTCCCTAGGGACATCTCAGGTCTCGGCCACTCCAGGCAATGGACGCGGGGCGCAGAGCCGGGGGAATGCTGCTCTCCACAGGGACCCCTGCACACAGACGTGGACACTGGCCAACAGCCTTCCTGAGGCAACCGTCCACTCAGCCAGCCACTTCGGGAGGCCCCACCTCTGAAGGTCAGAGGCACGCCCCGCAGAGGGAGCTTGCCCTGCCTTGCTCTCTGCCCCACACAAGTCTCCGACCCCGGGAGCGGCGGCGGGGCCCCGAAGTCACCAGCCCCAAGCAAGGCACAGCTCCCAGGCCCGGTCATTTCTGAGTTGGAGGCCGAGGTCCCGGCAGCGGGCGGAGGGCAGTGTCAGAGCCTCCTGCCTCCAGCCCCTGACCCTCACCTCCCTTGGGTGTTCGGGGCCATTCGCCATCCCTCCCTCCTGGGCACTCCGGTGCCGCGGAAGAGCACGCTGGGCTCTAATCTGGATGCAAATCTCTAACCCTGGGCAAGTCACACGACTTCGCCAGTTCTCAGCTCTGTCTGAAAACCGGGAAGACCACACGCTACATGTTGGCAGAGTGACGGTCGCTCCCTCCCGGGCCCTGGCCACACGGAAAAGCGGCGCCCAGCGCCGGGGCGCGGCCGCGAGGAGCCTGGGAGGAGAGCGGCTGTCGGCGGCAGCATTTCGGAAGCCGCGACCAGCCCACGAGCTGCCTGGCTGAAAATCAGCCCCGGGGGTCCCCGCGGGTAGGCTCCAGGTTCGGGGGCCCCAGGGACGCACCCGCTCCGGGCGCCCACAGCCACCGCGGCCGCCGCACTCCGCCTCTTCGGACTTGGCGCGCTGAGGGCCCGCCTTGAAGGCGTCACTTTCGGGCCACTTCCGGTCCGCCGCTCGGCGGTCCGGGCGGGAACCGCTCCCGAGGCCGAGGTGTCCGCGCCTGTCTCTTTACCTCTTTACCAGGCTCCGGTCTCTGTGTCTCTCTCTCGGTCTCTCTCTCTGTCTCTCTGTCTCTCTCTCTGTCTCTCTGTCTCTCTCTCTGTCTCTCTCTCTGTCTCTGTCTTTCCTCCCTCCCCCTTCCTCCCTTGCGCGTGAGCGGACCTGGGCTCCTGTTCCGCTCCAGGGCCACCACCCAAAGACCACTTCCCCACAGCAAGCACCGCTTTGTAAGTCGACTGCTCAAGCCTCTAGTAAGCTTCCCTGGTCTTTTCTCTTCCCATAGGACCTGCGAGCATCTTGGCTCAAGGCTGAACCCTGCGAATGGCCAACGGGTGCCCTCACTGGGCTCCCAACCACCTCATCAGCTGCTGTTCTCACTCTCCCTGTGTCCAGTGGCTTTTCTGGTCAGCAACCTCACTGGTCAGGATGGCCCCCTCGGAGTCCTGGAAGGACTTCCCCAAAGGAAGAAGAGACGCACAATTCTGGAGGCCTTCCCTGTGTCAAGAAGCTGGCGATGCTCATCTCAGGCCTCACCAGCTGTCCCAAAAGGCACCAAGGTAAAGTGACACTCTGTTAGGGCCAGGGCTAGCAGAGTTCAGAGCTCTGATGCTTGCTGCCAGGGTCCCAAAGTCCCCCACTGATGCCTCCTTTAAACCACGTCTGTGCTGATGTGGGAGAAAATGAGCTTGGGGAGGCCCCTGGCACACAGCACAGCCACCCCACGCCCCTCCCTAGGAACACGCTGCGTGGTGTCCATCTCCGAGTCTCCCAGGACGCTCCCTGAGGGCTCACCAGGCACTGGTTTGACCTCGGGGATAAGTCTCCTTTACCTCCGCTTCACAGTGAGGAGACGCAAGCACAGAGCCTTCTGGAGACCCGGCAGCTACCACACCAGTAGGCCTACCCTTCGCCACGCCACACCTCTCCTCAGAGGGAGCTTTCAGCTCCCCAGAAGTCTGAGAAAGGGGAGGGCCAGAACGTAGAGACTCAGGGCCTCCTGGGCTGGGGCCGGAGCTAAGGCCTGGGATCGGAAGTCAGCACAGCACAGCTGAGGCACACAGTGATCCTCTGTGGCCCCACTACATTTACGGGACTGCTGGCTTGCACAGCACCTGTGGACTGAGCACATGTCTGCCATTTTCCTGACCTAAGCCTGAGAGGTGAGGGCGAAGGAAGTGAAGGCTGACCTGGTGGGCCCCACGGGTCCCCATCTGCCCTGGCAGGCTTTGTGGGACCCTCCTGGTGAACAGAACCCCATCAGGACAGCAGGACCAGTGCTCCCCTTGATGCACAAGGTGTCACACACTGTGACGAGCACCACGTAGGGAGATCAGGGGCCTGAGCAGACCTTGCCTGCAGCAGCAAAGAAGACCGCCCCAGTGCCACCACCGCACTGGGCCTGGATGGGGTGCTGTCTGTCAGCGCTGGGAAGACATTCGTCCCCCAGTACATGGGAAACTCAGAGGAAACCCGTGATGTGGACCAAGGAGGGGAGGAGACGAGCCCAAGGCCTTGTTGCTCCAGCCGGGGGGAGACAGCACTGCCATGACACAGGCAGCAAAGGCGAACATAGCTGTGACTTGAAGGTGCTTGCTGGGAGCCAGAGAGAAGAGCTCCAAGGGCCTGTCTGCTGGGGGCCAGTTGCTGTGTGAGCTCTCACCGGGCCTGGGCCCGTCAGAGATGCCTCCACCCTCACCCCTACCTGCACCTCCAGAGGCTGCAGCTGCATCGCCTGTCCCAGGGGATCACGGCAGGACTGAAGGGAAGGCCTTGCCCCTTGCCTAGACTCTGGATGAGAACCCTCCCCTTCCCTAGCCGGGGGGGGGAACAGGAGTGGGGGCACGTCATGGGCCACGTCCTGTCCTGTGCTTGTGGCCTTACTCTGCTGCTGAGGGCATCTGCTCACTCACAGGCTCACCCTGCACCAGGCATCTGGCCAGCACCGTTGCCACCCTCAGGTGGTCCCCACACGTGGAAGGACTGTGAGATATGGGCCCTTGTGCACAGGGGGGAAAGTGTGGCCCCAGGGTGTTGGGGACAAGTACGGGAGAATTGAGGGAGTTTCTGGAAAAGAGAGGAGCCACCTGTGAGGCAGGCGTGCTGCAGACACCCTGAGGGTCTCAGAGAACACAGCCTGACACCCCAGTTCCCAAAACCCTTCCAGAAGACCTGAATGGCAGCTCCCCAGGTGGCCAGGCCCTCACATGGGTGGGTCACAGGCTCCGTAAATGTTGGGTAAGTGGGCTGCAGAGAAGCAGGGTCCTTGGGGGGTGGGGACTGGCTTAGTTTCAGGAAATCTGACTAATAACACCTTTGACACAGCTGCTCACAGACAGCCTACCGTAGACTTGGTTGGCTTCGAGGCCTGACACCACAGTGGGGCAGGTGTTCAGCAGGCTGTGCCACATGCTCCAGCTGAGTAAGCACCCCCATTCTGCCACGTGCCTGGCACCACGCTGGGGGCTGTCCTGTGTGGCTGCTCCCTCAGGTCCAGATGAAGAAGCCGAGGACACACCCAAGGTCAGTGGGGTGGGGGGGTGCCGTCGGTCACTATTCTGTGTGGCCTTTCAGGCTGTGATCTCATAACTGCCACCCACGTAGTCAGGCAGGACTGCATTGTAGGGTCAGTATAGCCCACCACAGGGCTGGTCAATTTTGCCATTCAGCTGGGCTTGAAATCAGCCATCCCAGAGGCAGGAAAGGAGATTTCCATCACCACTGAGGAAAACCAGCTAGGAGGAAAGACAGCGAGGGTCCTTTCAACCCAGGATCTGTGCAGAGAAGCTCCTGGACCCAGGAGCTAGCTGTAAACCCGAGGACGGTGAGAAGCAGCAGCAGAGACCATGCAGTAGGCTTCCTGGCCCACAGTGTGAAAGCTGAGTGCCTTGGGCAGAGGCTGTCCCAATGGGGAACTCTGTCCTGGATGTTTCTGAACTGGCCGCAACTGTCGTGACCCTGAGTATTGTCTGTGACCTCTGTGGCTGTCGCCACAAATCCCAGAACCCAGCACAGAAGTAGAGAGTCCCATGTGGGGAACGCAGGTGGCAGAATCACCACCCATGATGGCAGAAAGAGGAGGCAGGTCTGA
Source organism: Heterohyrax brucei (assembly GCA_028571685.1). Lineage (NCBI taxonomy): Eukaryota > Metazoa > Chordata > Mammalia > Hyracoidea > Procaviidae > Heterohyrax > Heterohyrax brucei. The sequence goes on along the minus strand of CM053156.1, from coordinate 91,672,718 downwards.
CCTCTCCCTCCTAGGGACCAGCCTTGGACTGCTGATCTTGATTCTCCCTCGCCCTGGTGAGCAGAAAGGAGGTCAGACTGTCCCGATGTCATTTCACACCTTGAGTCTGAAGCCAGGCTGCTCCTTAATTAACCCTGTGTATGCGGACCCACCCCCACTCCCCCAAGAAGATTCTGGAGCTGTGGAGAAGCTGGGGCTGGGGTGAGCCTGCAGGACATGGGCAGTGGCCATCTAGGCTACAGAGACCTCCAGCCCCAGGACGTGGCTGCTTCTGCTACAGTGAATGAATGATGCTGACATGAGCAGCTTGGCATTCTCCTCCTCCTCAGCTCCTATGGGTGAGGTTGACGGCACAGCAGCGGCTGACACCTGTGTGCATGTGTACATGTGTGAGTTTTCTGTGCTGCATAATGAATTAACACAAACTGCTGAGCTCATGGCAGGTCAGAGTCCACACATGGCTGCGCCCTCCTTCAGCGTCACTCAGGCTGAAGTCTGCCGGGAGCCAGCCCTGACATCTTTTTTGGGGCCCCTATGGAGGAATGAACGGCATCGGCGGGGAAATGAATTGAGAAAGACAGGAAAGAGTTTTAGGAGAATGGCAACCCCGTAAAGATCTGTCTTCCTTTATTTTTTATAATTGAGGTGACGTGATTTGTACCCTGTTTCTTTTGTCATATAAGCTATTGGCTAACAAGAAACTGACCTGGCATTGTTAGCGAGCAAGAAACTGACCCCTTGTGGTCTTCTTTTTCTTGTTAATTGTCAAGGCCTTTTAGATAATTACCTGAGGCAGGTGTTTTTTGGTGATAATTGACACTGAAAACAAAGTTAACAGTGAAAACAAAGTTATGCTTTGAACTTAATGGTTCTATTCATACCTCAAGGTTAAAGGCACAGAAGGGTAGACTCCTCAAAGCTTCATTATTTAGCTGTCTCTAGCCAAGCTGTCTCTATTTGCTTTTTAAGTTTTTATTTTATCTCTCCCTGTGCAGATGGTAAGTGCCCACTGTCCCCCAACCTAAGCTGTTCTAAGAAAGATGTTTCTTTAGTGTTTATTCATTTGTTATTCCTATTATAATGAACTTGGGAGTTTATCTATCTTTCTGCTGTAGGGAACGGGATGTTTGTATAGCTTTAAGGGCTGTGTGGAGAATCGTCCTTGGGAAGCTTTCTAAGGGTTTTTCTGCAATCTTGTGTTTCACATGTGAAAAGGGGGGAAATGCAGTTGGGGGAAGCCAGCGGAGCCGGGCCGGCCTCAGTATTCCTGGACTGGTGTATTATGCTGGAACTCATCAAGCCGAGGGGGTTGTAAAACCCTTCTCAGAAAGCATCTTCTTTGGTCCTAGTGCCAGGGGATAACAGGGTATTTTTGAGGAAGACTTATTTAGGGTGCAAAATATCATCAGTGAGAATTCAGCCAAAAAATATGTCAGGGGTGAAATGCGTCCACTCATCATCACACAGGCATGTAGCTTTGCTGATAGTGGCCTTTGTGGGTTACGGGCCTCGGCAGAAGTCAGGCTGTGGGTGGGCTGAGCTCTCGTCTGGAGACTCCAGACAAGAATCCACTGCCGTGCTCGTGCTTGTCATTGGCAGAATCCAGTTCCCTGTTTGTGGTTGTGTAACTGAGCTCCTGTTTTCTTACTGACTGTCAGCTCCTGGGGGATCCTCTTGGGGCACCTGCCATGTGGCCCCAGCTGTTTCAATTTCTTTGCTTGACTCTAACTTTCTAAAACCCTGTGCCAGAAAACACAGTCTCCCTGCAGGTGTCAAATTTGGTAGTCCCAGGATTGTGAGCTCCTGATACGGCCTGCTGGGGTGATTTGAGCTGCACTCTTGGCCCCGGCTGTTCCTCCCACCTCTCCAAGGCCACCTCACCTTCTGAAAGTCTCCCGAGGGTCCTGGAGCTGTATTCTTAGCCCTGTTCTTTGCTGTGGTGCCTTGGTGGCACCATGTCTAAAACAGGATAATGTTCCATCTGTCCTTGAAAGCGTGGTGAGACAGTCAGTGCAGGAGAGGCTGAGTGCCTGTGGCCAGTACTTGGAGCCCAGAGGGTCTACCCAGGACAAAAGACAAGGCTGATGGGCTACCCCTCCCTCATGTAGGCACGTGCCCAGCCTGGACACACTGCACCTTCTCAGCTGGCGCTGGCACCCATGTCCCCTCTTGCACCCAGAAGACAGGCCCAGCTGGTCACGGAGTGAATGAGCTGCAGAGCTGAGGTTGGAACCCAAGCCCTTGACCCAGAGCTGTCCCCATCTCCACCCCATCCTCTCTGCCACCCCACATCTGCTCCTCTTCCCGCCCTTTCCACAAGGACCCCCACCCTGTCCACCTCTTCCTGTCAGTCCACAGCAGCGCCCAGGGAACAGGGGGCTCATCTCCACCGTCTCCCAAACCCCAAGAAACCAAGCTAGGGGTGGGGGTCTGAGGTGGTGAGCTCCCTCCTCCCCCAGCCACGGTGCGTTTGGTTGCAGGGGTTTGCAGTCCCGCGCCCTGCGTCTCTCCGGGCTCTCTGCACTGCTCTCCCCCTTCTCTCGGCTTCCCTCCCTCCTCCCCCGCCCCTCCCCCCTGCGTCCCTCTGACGGCCGCAGCCCTGCGGCGACGCGTTGCCGCCTCCCCTCCCTCTCGCCCTGCCGCTCCCTCCCCGGCACTGCAGCGTTCGCCACTGCAGCTCCTGCCGCGCCCGCTCCGGCCTCGCAGCCGCCGCCCGCCCGCCCGCCCGCCCACCCGCAGCACCATGGCCAGCACCGTGTCCGGTAGGCGCTGGGGAGGGTCTGAGCGGGTGGGTCCGCCTCGAGGGCGCGGGGCTGGTCGCCGCCCAGTTTGCTGTCCCGGACCCGGGCACAGCGGCAAAGAGGAGCCCGGAGTCAGGGCAGCGGGTCAGGGCGCCCAAGGCGGATACTGCGATGCCCGGCGGGAGGGTGGTGGCCGAGCTCCGGGGAACGCCAAGGTGGTCGCCTGGGTGAGACTTCCTCAGGAGGGTTCCAAGGACACGGATAGCCTGTCTTCAGGGTGTGGGCAGCGTCCCCTGAGCGCTAGAGACCTTAGACCTTGTGAGCACCGCCCTTTTGTAGGACCTCTGCCGCCCAACTCCAAGGGGGAGAGCTGGGGATAGATTAACCCTCTCGAACGAGGCCGTGCCTGCACCTGGCGTTGCAGCCGCTAGCTGCGGGCCCCAGGGACCACCCCACTGACACACTACCGCCCTCTTCGTCTCCGGGGTTCGGATGGGGGAAGGGTGCGCTCCTCCCAACCCCGCCACACTGCAGGCTGCCCCGCCCTACCCATCACACAGTCCCCACCCCGCCTCTGCTGCAGACCCCTGCGCTAGAGAGCCACGGCTGGTCCCCCCACCCCACCCTGCCCTTACCCTCACTCTCAGGCCAGGGCAGCGGGCCTCCTGGGCACCGAGGAAGCGGATTCACCTTTCCTGGAGATGTGCTGCCCTGTGTGGCCACCTGCTCAGCTAAGGTGGGCTAGGAGGCCCCTCAGTCCAGAACAGCACTCCTGTCTGGCCTTCCTCCACCCTGGGACCAGTCTCAGGGTCCCACCGAGGTCACCTGCAGCCCAGGGACCTCCGTTCATTCACCCTGCCTCGCTCAAATCCTGCCACTTGTCCAGAGGGGGCTGCTGACCATTGTCACTGGCTACACCCCACCTTGTTTGGGGGTCTTCAGAGTTTCATCAGTCTGACACTCCTGCTACCCCACCCCCACCCCCCAGGGATACTGGACGGGCTTCTTTTTTGTGAGGCTTGGGCAGAATGAGACCAGGAGTCGGGGCTCTGCCCTTCTGGGACCACGTGGGCCTCTGAGCTGTCCAGCAGAGGCCTTTGGCCAGGGGTGGGTGAATAAGAATGAGGACTTCCTCATAGTCCCCCTTGTCAGGGGAACCTTTCTCAGCAGCTGCCATGCTGCCCTCTGGTTGTTACACAGATGGAGGCTATCAGGCAACCTGGCCATGCCCACTTTCTGTGGCCACAGGGCCAGAGGCTGGCTTTTGGTTCCAGGTTCCCCTGATGCCCAGTTCTCTCCTCTTTTTGGTTTGGGCACTGTTGACCCATGTGTGGCCCCAGGATTCCTGTGGGCATCCAAGTGGCCACAGGAGGTAACGCCCACAAATTTTCCTTTTCTCTTTTGACATAAAAGTGGTTGGCAGACAAATGAAGTCTAAGCTGGTAGTGGCTACTGGGAACAGAAAGGAAGTCACAAGTGCCAGCTGTTAGCTGACCAGCACAGCCACGGCCACCTAGTGCTCTGTGGGGACCAGTGGGGGTGCCAGCCCTGCTGTCTGACCGTCCACACTGCCTTTGTTGGCTCGAGTCTGTGTCTCTGCCCACTTGGAACTTCTCCCGTCTGCAGGGGTTGCAGATGATGGCAGCTACCTGATAGGAACCAGGTCCCATCAGCTCAAGTGACCCTGGGGTTGTTTGTGACAAGATGTCCGTTCCCAGAGGCCTCCCCATTCTGTAGCTGACTCTCTGCTCATCCTGCCCGGGGGTTGGTTCTGTCTGCCACAGCTGTCCTTTGCTGTGCTCTCGCCCTGCTGCTCCTCCCTACACCAAAGGCCTCCCACACCGTCCCCGGCAGCACCTATGGCATGGAGCCCCATTCTCCTGACTTCCGTGGAAGGCTTGTGTGGACTCTCTTGGAGTCCTTCCTGCGTGGACTCTTGTTCCTGCTTCTTCTCTTATTCAAGTCTGAATGTGACTGCTGTCCAGCCGTGTGGCCTGGCACCTGTTAGCCCTCAGGGCCTCTGCTCCCCCACCTGGGTGGGGTGATAGTAGCAGCACCCTGAGATGTTACTCTTGGGCTGTGAGAGCTCTTTTGGGGAGGCGTGGCCCTAGTGCCCAGTAGTAGTGATGCCTGTTTCGTGCCCAGGAATGAGACTGTCCTTCAGCCCCATTTCCAGTGCTTCCTGCCCATTCTGCCACACTGGACTCCTGGTACTGTCCCAGGCAACTCTGGGTACTGAGGGAGGGACCTCCCAATGGGGGTGACTAACAGCAGCCTCCAGATCCTTCCAGGGGGCCCCCAGCCCTCTCAGATCCAGACAGAACCCCCAAACCTGCGCCTATCCTGGCATGCTGTGTGATACTGGGTGGCCCCCTCACCCTCTCTGAGCCTCATTTCTTCCTGTACAAACAAGATGTCAGAGACACCCATCTTCACGGACTGCTGCCGCAGGTCACCGACGGCAATGGATGTGATGTGGCACCCATTCAGACTGTCACTGCCTCTGTGACCGTGCGGCTAGGGCCGGCCCAGGCCCCTCTCCTGCTCCCCCATCATACACAGGCCTGTGTGTAGTTTTGCATCTCTAGCTTTCAGTGCTGAGAGAAAGAGGGAGATGGAAGCATCAGCCCAGAGCCAAGAGTGGTTTTCAGTAGACTCCTGAAGTCAGTAACGGAGAGGGAGAAGGAGATCCCTGGGGCCCTGTGCTTCTTGGAGTGGTCCCTGGAGACAGACAGGAGGGGCAAGTTAGCAGGGGAGGGGTGCCTGAGGCTCTGGGGACTACCCTGGTTCACACAGTGCCCGCATGAGGTGGTCCAGGAGATCTGGGTTTGGCCTTCTCTCCTCTGCAACCAAGGACAGAGCCTGACTTTAAGCCCCCATCCCCAGCTCCAAGAACACAGCTTCCTCTCACCTCCTACTTGCTCTTCAGGGCCTGGCCCCCTCTACCAGTCTGTATGTGAGGCCTCCCCGTACCTGCCCTCTCCTAGGTCTGCCCACTGCCCTCCTGCTGGTGCACCCCACCCCAGCTTCCCCTCCTACAGTCAGACCCCCCAGCAGGATCTCATCCCAGACCCTTCCAGAGGGTCCTGGGGGTGCCACTGTCCCTTGGCCTTTTGAGTAGTCTGCTAGACCACCAGCCTTTAAGAAACCCAGCAGGGAAGCCTTGTGCCCACCAGATGCTGAATCACGCCTCCTGTTTGGAGCTGTAAGAGACAGTCCCCCTGCCCCAGGTGCTTGTCCCCTAGGCAGGGCTGTGACCTTGAGAGTGCTCATCCGAGTCCCCAGCACCTCCACCCCTTCTCCCCCAGGAAGGCATTCCTACCTGCCTTCCCCATGCTGAAGTGATAGGGACCTGGAGGGCCCCTCCTAGCTGTTGCCTGCAAACCAGCTCTTGCTTCCAGTGAGTCTGCAGTGCTTCCTGTGAGAAGTTGAGGCTGGAGGCAGGGGGCCTTTGTGCTGCACTCAGTACCCAGTCTCCTGGCCTCCTCCTGTGAACCCACTCTGTGTCTTGATGTGTGATGGGGAAGGATGGTGTGAGGGGCCAGAGCTGTGGGGAAGTGCCGGCAGCCCTGCGGCAGGAGGAGGGCCCAGTCCCTTCCTCTCCTGGGACTTGGACCTGTTCTACTGCAGTCCAGGCTCCTCTTGCTCCCCCTCCTCCCCTTGACCTTGGGCAGGCAGGTACAGTGGGAAGGACGCAGATCTCTGGGATGACTGCCTGGCCCCGACGAGCACTGGTCCTGGTGAGCAGGCTGTCAGAGTCCTGCTCACAGCTGGGGAGACACGGGCGGGAGTGTCTGCTGTAGGAACTGGGTCACTATGAGTGAGTGCTGAATCATTTTGATTTGGAGACTGGAAGTCTTCCCCTCCCCTGGAAGGACTCAGGGTCATGGGGACCAGGCTTGCCCCCTCTTCCCTTGGGGGTAACAATGACTGCCCGTGGTTTGTGGTCTGAGAGGGGAGGGCAGCAGTGGTGCTGAATGAACAGCGACCCGGTCTGGCCTTAGCGGGCGTCAGCAGCAAGCCAGTCAGTGCCTGGTGGAAGATAGGTACCCGGCTGTCAGGGTTTATGGCTGGGCGTGGGGGCAGGAGGGCCGGAGGCTTCCTTCTCAGAAGTGCTGTCTACAGAGAGTGTGACGAACAGCTTCATGTCTGCACTAGCCCTTGTCTTGAGGGTCACAGGTCCCTCTCGTCTGCCTGTGCTGGTGACTGCCTTCAAGTCAGAGGGAGAAGGGAAGTCCATGGAGAGGCAGAGGGAGGTGAATTCACACACAGCAAGAAAGAGAAATGTGCAGAGCCCGAGGGAGCCGAAGAGACATACCTAAGACACAGACAGAAACAGACAGAGAGAGGGTGGGAAGACACAGAGAGGTGAACAGGTACAAAGAAGCAGAGGCGCACACAGCAAAGGAGAAACGGGAGACGGACCAATGCCAGAGGAGAGAAAGGGGTGAGGGAGGGGCCGAGAGCCGGAGTTGGGGCGCAGAAGGAGAGACAGGTCAGAGTCAGAGACAGAGACACGGGGAGAACTGACACCACAGAGAACACGCAGGACGAGACCCAGGACAGACAGGCAAGGTCTCGGGAGGAAGGGGCCAGTCAGCTAGGAGACAGGGAGAGGGATGGAGTCGGTCAGGCAGACCGCAGCACAGAGCAGAGGGCGAGATCAAGGTCTCACAGAGAGCTCCCCAGACTCCGAGCTGGAGAACCGGGCAGGCAGATGCGGGCCAGTCACGGAGGAGGCGGGGCCCTCGATGTGCGGTGCTGGCCTCCAGCCTAATGCTGGCCTCGCGCCTGCCCACAGCCTACAAGGAGAAGATGAAGGAGCTGTCTGTGCTGTCACTCATCTGTTCCTGCTTCTACTCACAGCCGCACCCCAACACCATCTACCAGTATGGGGGTGAGTGTCCCCGTGCTGGCCAGCGCCTGCCCCTCACCTCCCGCACCAAATGAAGCCCCCTTTGCCTGGATGCCTGCTGGAGAGGGAGGTGCCTGAGGGGAGGGGGAAGTCCTGTGTGAGCTGGCCCAGAGTCTGTGGGGGCAGCAGTCTGCTTTCTCCCACAGACATGGAAGTGAAGCAGTTGGATAAGCGGGCTTCTGGCCAGAGTTTTGAGGTCATCCTCAAGTCCCCCTCCGACCTGTCCCCAGAGAGCCCTGTGCTCTCCTCCCCTCCTAAGAAGAAGGACGTCTCTCTGGAGGAGCTGCAGAAGCGGCTGGAGGCGGCGGAGGAGCGGAGGAAGGTGGGGAGCCCCTCTCCAGTGGAGTGCCAGGAGGGGTCATGGAGGGTGCAGACAAGGGTCATGAGGCACAGGTGCCTTGCTGGGGGTCCTCCAGAGAGGTGAGAACAAGACCAGGAGAGGCAGCATCCCAGGGTGGTAGGCCCCAAACCTACCACTCACTGCCGTGGAGTCAATGCTGACTTACAGTGACCCGGTACAACAGAGCAGCCCTCAAGTTTCCAAGGAGTGCCTGGGGGATCTGAACTGCTGACCTTTTGGTTAGCAGCCCTAGCACTTATCCACTGTGCCACCAGGTGGCAGGCAGGCAGGGATATGGAGCCAGGCACTGCTCTGGGGGCACACCCTTGGCTATGGTCAGGGGGTGCAGTTGGTGACCCCAGGACACACACAGAGGGGCCAGTGCTGGGGGGTTCGTCCCAGTGACCAAGAGAACGGCTTTGTCAGCCTCACAGGACCCAGACCTTTGCAGGCTAATGGGCAGGGGTGGGTACAGGTTGGAGTGAGCTCCTCCCGGGAGCCTGTCTTCCTGTTGTCCGGCTGCGATTACCAGGGGCCTTAGCCCCAGCAGCTCTGCTGGCTCGGCTCCCTTCCTTTCCTCCCTGGGACCACTGCACTGCGGGGAGGTTGGCCTCACTGGGGAGCACAGACAGACGCCTTGAGCACTCCTCTGTGCTCAGCCTAAGTTTAGGAGGGCGCGCCCAAACTCTGGAGACAGGGAGAGGAGACTGCCTGCTGCAGGGGTGCCTGCTTGGGGAGAGGAGACAGCTCCAAGCCAAGGACAGAGAGCAGGCGTGAGCACAGGCCAGGCTAGCTGGAACTTTCCTTGGTAACCACTTTTAGTGCTCAGCCTGTCAAGATCCTGGCAGACAGCGACGGAAGGAGTGCCTCCTTGAGGCCTTGTGTCTGATGGGCACTGGGTGCTCCGGGTAGGGACGGCCAGTGAAGGGCAGGCTTAGGTGAGGGGCAGGGGACGGGCAGAAGGGTGATTCCCCTCCCCCCCACCCTTCCCACCCGGCTCCAGCCCAGGCCTGGGTGAAGATGGAAGGTTGTTTCCGGGGCAGCATCTGGGGGCTAGGGCACCCCCGAAGCCCCGGGCCGCTGGAGACGACTGGTGGAGGTGTGTTGGGGGATTGGGAGCGCTCCCAGTAGGCGGGCAGCCTCACGCCCCGCTCCCGCCCCACGAGCAGACGCAGGAGGCGCAGGTGCTGAAGCAGCTGGCAGAGCGGCGTGAGCACGAGCGCGAGGTACTGCACAAGGCGCTGGAGGAGAACAACAACTTCAGCCGCCTGGCGGAGGAGAAGCTCAACTACAAGATGGAACTCAGCAAGGAGATCCGCGAGGCACACCTGGCGGCGCTGCGCGAGCGGCTGCGGGAGAAGGTGCTGGCGGCGGGGCGTGGACAGAGCCTGGGGGCGCGGCCTAGCCGGAGGCGGGGCGTGGACAGAGCCTGGGGGCGCGGCCTAGCCGGAGGCGGGGCGTGCAGGGCTCCGGGGGGGCGGGACCGGGGAGGGCAGGGGTGGGGCTTGGTGTGCGGGCAGGGCTAAGGGCAATGCGGGGCCTGGGGTGGGGCGTGGGCCAGGGCTGGAGGTGGAGCTTGGGTGCGCGGGCGGATCTCCAGGCGTTGGCGGGTGGAGTTCATCAGGCGTGACCCGGAGGCCGCAGTCGGTGGCCGCAGCACTCGCAGACTAACTATCCAGCGGGCTCTGGAGCCTGCACCCTCGAGAAAGTTTCCACAGGATTTGCGCAATCCCGGTGGCACCTGAGGGCCACTCCCAACCTAAGGCCTCTGCTTCTGCCATCCCCTTTGGGGCCATACCTGGGCCTCTCCCTGCCCACCGCTAAGGTGCCCTTCTAGGTCCTGCGCCCAAAGCCGGGACCTGAGCGGCTCGCGGTTGGTAGGGCCTGGGGTCCACACGGGAGGACGGGCCGCTCATGCTGTCGCGCTGTCCCTTCCGCAGGAACTGCACGCGGCTGAGGTGCGCAGGAACAAGGAGCAGCGGGAGGAGATGTCTGGCTGAAGGCCTTTCTTCACCTGGCGCCTGGGTCCTGAGCCGAGAGAGAACAGTCGGGTTCTGGTTTCGTTTTGTTCCTCTTTGTCTTGATGCGCCTCTGTCCCCGCTCCCACTTCCAAGCTTCTCTCCCTGCAGTCTTAGCTGTCCAGTCCTTGTTGCTGACCACAGCCTCTCTTCTCCCTGGAGCAGCCCCAGGGTGGAGGACTCGGCCCATCGGTTAGGGCGCCAGTCCAAGCTGCCACTGGGTCTCTTCTTGGCGGCCTCTTGGTGGGTGTGGATTTGATCTTAATAAATCCAGCCAGCGGTGGCATGGACACATGGTCCTTATGCTAGCTTGTTGAGATCAGCGCCTTGGTCACAGAAGCCATTTCAGGAGAAGGGCAAGCCGCAGTCCACCTGCAGGAAAGGAGCAGAGTGCCCAGGGCTGGGGGCGGGGAGGAAGAGAAAGGGCAGCAGCGGGGCCAGTTGCCAGGCTTCCTGTGGCAAAGCCTTTTGGAACTAGGGGATGAGGGGTGGGCACCCTGGGGGCCTGGAATCATGGGACAGGGGCTGTGGTGTGGAAAGCATGGGACGTGTCCCAGCTGTGTGCACAGGAGCAGATGTTCACTGCCAGGTCCTCAGTGCAGGCCACTTGGACCCAGAGTGCTGTGGGTGGCGGTGATACCTCCCTAGCCCCACTCAGAAGTGCAGCGCCTAGCTCCAGGAAGCCTCAACTCCTGTTAGGGCTCCCAGTGACGTCCTTTCAGTGCTCTGCCCTGGCCCCCGCTGTGGGCAGGTATGGCTACATGTGGGTGTGACTGACATACGCAAGTCCTTAGGGAGTCCAAGGGGACAGCTGTTGGGTGGGGGACTCCTAGGATCAGCTGCCTAGTTGGACGTTGGGAGGGAGAAGAACAGGACTCCCATGCCAGCCTACCTGCACAGGGCTTGTGCTTACTCCCCTGGCTGCACACCCTTCTGGGGCTCAGAGGTCAGACACTTGGCTCCCAGCCTCTCTTGCCAGGAAGCCCTGGGACTGCGTCTTCCTCTCCCCCACCTCCCCTGGACTGGCCTTTGAGGACTGCCACCTGCCTAGACCCATGTGTGCAGCATGTCACTTCTGTGACAATATGTCACCTCTCCCCTGTGGCAGGCCTGTCCCCCAGCTGAGGACTGGGTGAGAGACCTTGCTAAGTGTCTGACGGACCAGCCGCAAGTTCTCACGGGATCCTATGCCAGCACCACAGAAAATTGCTGGGTCCGGCCCCAGCTTCCACCTGGCCAGGGGGGCCTGCAGGGGTAGGGTGGGCCCTGGCGCCCTGCAGTGGGCCTGTGAGAGAAGTAGGGATACTTCCCAGAGGGAATGACGCCCAGCAGCAGGCCAACAGTGCCCATCAGGTGGCTTCTGGGGGATGTCTTCTGGCTGGTCACTTCCATCAGAAGCCTAGGGTCCTGGGCACCCGTCTCATCCCCACAGTGAGACACAGCCACCAGTGTGGAGTGCACTCCAACTCAAAGCGACTGCACGGGGTTTGCGAGGCCGTCAGTCTCCATGAAAGACACGGTCACACCTGTCGCGTGCAGGGTGGCTGGCAGTTTCCAACCACTGACCTTCTGCTAGCAGTTTATAGCTTCAGTCACTGGCCACCAGGGCTCCTTCCCTGATGGTGAAAGAGAACTGAACCAGGGGCATCGGATGGGTGATTCAAGAAGAAACAGCTGTGTCTAAGAAGTAGGTGAAACTGTCCAGTGTCCTGCCTCTGCAGCTGAGAAGGGTCACCTGGTTGCTACTGTCCTCTGTGGCACGCAGCATGTCACCTCAAACTGGAGTCTGTGACCCATCTCTAACTTTCATTGCCATGATTATGGATTGTTCTTAAAGACGATGGTGGTTTTAAAAAAATGAGAGCAGAAGCTCACAGCAAAGCCTCTCCCCTCTTTGAGGCCAAGGGGTTGGAGGTGGTCTCTGGCTGTGGGTAGCACTGCCTGGGGCAGAGTGCTGCCTGGGCAACCAGCTGTCCCTGGGGATGAGCCATGTGCTCTGGTCAGCTGGTGAGTAGGACAGGCTGGGACCTTCCTGAGTCAGAGTGTGGAGGCCCGCCCTCAGCACCCAGCCTCAGGGCTTGAGGGTCTTCCTGCAGTGTGGCACCTTCTAGTCCTGTCTGACCCCAGGAGGGGGGCTGGGCACAGTAAAGTGAGACATCACAAAGCTCCTGAACCACACTGGTGGGCATGCTTGGTAGTGGACATCCACACTGGCCATAGTCAGGCCCACACATGGGCTTCATGTCCAGGCTCGGGAAGGTGCCTGCTCCCCAGGAGGAGTGACAGCTTGGCCTCTGTGTGCACCTGCCGTCTCTGTGGCAGCCTGAGTGACACTTCCACAGTTATGAGCACTCAACCTGTTCAGGATGAAGTAGAAAGTCAGAATCTGGGATGCACAGCAGCCAGAGAAGAGGTGAAGTCACCCAGAATCGGTCCAGTGTGGCAGGGGGCATGCCATGTCACGTTCAGAACACTCCTGTCAGGTGGGCAGCCTGTGTACCAGCCCATAGACCACAGGTCAAGGCTTCTGAATTCCTAGGAGGGCCCTGGGAGCCTGTGACAGCAGGTGGGGGTGGACAACCTCTCAGACGAATCACACTTTTCCCCCAACAGCAAAGGTGAGACTCCTGTGGAAGCGCCCTACAGACTGCCCCCAAACACAGCAGCTGTTCTTTGTTTCTCCATGTCAAAGCTCTGCAGCTGGTGGTTGTGGCTCAGGTCTCACTCAGGATGTCCCTGGGGGCTGGTGGAGGCACTTCCAAGAGGCTCATTCACATGGTGGCTGCTGGTAGGAGGCCACAGTGCTGCATGCATGGACTCCAAGGCCCACCTGAGTGTCCCCCTAGGATGGCGGCCACCATGCTGTCCAGCAGCGAGCAATCCAATGAACAGCAAGGAAGCAGCCATGAACTACACCACCACTCCTGCCACATACATTAGAAGTCACCAAGGAGAGCCTTCACGGGCGGGGAAGGGGAGAGTGCCCACACCTGGGCATGCATCTCAAAACCACCTCAGCAGCTCTGCTGGGGACACTGTGTGTGTTGTGCACGTGACTTGTGCTCCCTCAGTACCCAGGAGGCTGCAGCGGGGATCCTCCCAAGCAGGGTATTGAGCTCAGCTGGTGGGACAGCAGCACAGGCAGGTTCTGTCCCCAACTCGGCCCTCCTCTGACCCAGTCAGGCAACCTAAGGCTGTGGCTGAACAGGAATGACGGTGCAGCAGCTGCAGCGAAAGCACAGGGGCTTCCTGCTGACGGAGATCCTGCCCTGGGCAGTGACAGGTGTGTTACAGTGCAGAACCCTGAACACCCGTGTGTGCAAATCCACCCAAGTCTGAAGGCTTATTACATGCAGTCTCACTTCAGACGGCAGTGATGGAGCTTGTGACTTGGCCCCAGCCCTGAAAGAACTTGTATGCTAGCCATACAACTCTATAGATACCAATCAAAGTTTAAAGAGTTTTCAAAGGACTTTAAAATACATTTTAAAACCTTCATGTTCCCCACGAGGAAAACAGGTATTATTTTGTATTAACTTTTTTTCTTCTGGTCACAAACAGACTGACTCACTGTATCACTGCTAAATGTAAAGACAAAATCCAGCGATGGAAGTGACTAGCTCCCGTCGATACTGTCAAAGCAGGAGGGCTCTGATCTGAGAACTGCACAGTTTGTCAGTGTGGTCACCCTCCCTGTGTCTTCATAAATGGCATTGGAAGTCACTTACACTATGCACCAAGCTGAAGATTTCATCTAGAGCTCACCAGTTTCCCACAGGTGTCCTTTCTTGCCCCCAGATCCCACATTTCTTGCCCCCAGATCCCACATTTCTTGCCCCCAGATCCCACATTACGTCATGTTTCCTGTTTTTTACGATCTTGACATTTTTGAGGAAACCCTGGTGGCCTAGTTAGTGGGCTAAGTGCTGTGTCGGCTAATCAGAAGGCCAGCAGTTTAAATCCACCAAGCACTCCTTGGAAACTCGATGGCGGCAGTTCTACTCTGACCTCTAGAGTTGCTATGAGTTGGACCCAACTAGACGGCAGTGGGTTGACACTTTTGAAGGTTACTGTGATTTATTTAAAGGACTTCTGGTGGCACAGTGGTTAAAGCACTGCAGTGTGAATCCTTGGAAAAGACGTGGCACTCTGTTCTGTAGGGTCCCTGCCTCAGAAACCCCACGGAGCAGCTCCAGTTAAGTGTCCCAGTGGGTCACTGTGTTGCACTTTACTCAATGGTGGTGGATTTGGCTGGTTATTTGTCAAGCGCTGACCTTCCCAGGATTCCTGGTGTCATTATGTCTCATGATAGCTGTGACGACTTCTCACTGCACAACTGTTTCCCTCTGTAGTCGTTTCAGTCAGCTAGTGCTGCTCTAACAGAAATACCATAAAATTGATGGCTTTAACAAAGGCAAGTTTATTCTTACATAGTCCAGCAGGCTACAAGTCCATTTAGGATGCCTGCTCCAGGGGAACGCTATCCTTCTTGTCGGCTCTGGAGGAAAGTCCAGAATTGCACCCATCTTTGTCCAGGAAGTACCCTGGCACAAGAACCTCGGTCTGAAGGATGCGCTCTTCTGGCACTGCTTGCGTGATGGTGTGACGTTCTCAGTTCTCTGCTGGCTTCCCTTTCCTTTAATCTCTTGTAAAATGAAACACTTAAGGGTGGGGCAAGCCATACTCCAGGGAAACTCCCTTTGCAGTGGAGTAGGGAGGTGATCTCATAAAAGGGATTTACAGTTCCACTCTAATTCTTTAACATACAGAACAGGAAAATCACAAAATGGAGGACAAGCACAGAACACAGGGAATCATGGCCCAGCTACATGGCTACACCTACTTTGGGGGGACACAATTCGATCCATGACAATAGTTAACAAATAATGTGCCAGGTCTAGTGCCCCCTGCTAAGGGCCCAGGCCCTTGTCTCCGGAACCTGTGAATGTGGTACCGTCCACTTGCTGAGGATCCTTGGTGGGATAGCGGTCAGGCATTCAGCTGCTAACTGAAATCAGTCCTTCAAACCCATCCAGCTGATCCTTAGGGGAAAAGATCTGGGGATCTTCCCACATCAAGATTACAGCCTAGAAAACCCTGCCAGGCAGTTCTACTGCCACATGGGGTCACCTGGGTCTAAATTCACGCCACAGCACGCAGTGAGAACCAGTTCCCGAAGGAGTGTCCTAGGTTACCCCGGTGGGCCCGCTGCCTTGGATTCTGACTCCAGTGGCCTAACAGGACAGGACCTAGTGGCGCTGCCCCAGAGGGTTTCCAAGGAGTGGCTGGTGGACTTGATCAGCTGACTGCTGGTCAGTGTCCACTTCAGCACTGTGCCACTGCGGCTGCAATGTAGACAGGAGGGACCTTCAGAGCGGAAGAGGGAGGCATGGGTCAGAGGAGCTGGATGGCTGGCTCTGAAGATGCAGGAAGGGGCCAAGAGCCAAGGAATGTGGGTGACTTCCGGAAGCAGGGAAAGTTTGAGGTGGGTGCTTCCTAGGAGCCTCCAGGTGCCTTGCCTTCAGCTCAGTGGAGCCCAAGTCAGACTTTCAACACGCATGAAGAACTGTAAGACAGTGCCGTGCAGGCCACACCTGAGACTCTGCCAATCCTGTTTTCCTCCAACTTTTTGTCAGCCACAAGTTCCTGGGTTTTCTACGTCTGAAGTCTAACTCCTCTATGATGAACCACCATCCCATCTCTCCCGCTTACCTGCTTGTATCTGTGTGGACTCAGACACTGATTTTATTCTGCAATTGCAATCCAGTCCTATTTGCATTTACACTGACGCTCAAATCGCTCTACTTTGGCAGCTGTGACCCTTTGGGTTGGTTTCTTAGCAGGCTGTCTTCCTGGGGGCGCACGTTGGCTTTCTGGGTGCTCCAGGAGTGCCTGTTCGGTAGATGAAGACACTCACCTGACAAGGAAATGTCACTCCCTGCGGGCCATGCCCGGGGGCTTAGGCCTCAGGCCTTGGAGCTGATGGTCTTGCCTGTCGAGGGTCTGCCGCAGCCCCACCAGAGGCCCCTCCCCAGAGGGAACTGGGACAGACTTCTGGTCACAGAAGCAGTGACCACTGAGTAGACTGGACAGTTTGACTTTCATGACCCCAAACTTAGACTTCACACAAGGTCCCTGTGCCTGGCAAGAAGCCACAAGGCTTACCGTGACATCTTCATATGATGGCACCTGCTTCCTACTTCCTGTTCAGGTCTTCAGCCTCCCAGGTGCTGAAAACCCGAGTAGCTGGCCTGCATGTGCAGAACCTCTGGGCTCTGGGGTCACTAGCAAGGCTGGGAAAGGAGTGATTGCCTGCTTGGCCGGGCCATGACACTGCCAGGCACAGGACTAGGCTCTTACCCAACCCAATGGTGTCTGTCCTTCTGAAAGCCCTGCAAGGTGGGAGGTGTCCCTACACCCAACCAGGGGCAGTGATGAAGGCTCTTTGATTTAAACACAATCTGTTTTTGCTGGGTGCCACTGAGTTGGTTCTGACTCACAGCAACCCTCCGTACACAGAACCCACCACCTGGTTCCACCTCACCCTCAAGATCGCTGTTCAGCTTAAACGGTTAAGCCCACTGTTACAGCCACTGTGTCAGCTCGTCTCGTTGAGGGTCTCCCTTTTCGATGACCCTCTACTTTACTAAGCATGATGTTCTTCTAAGCATGATGTTCTTCTGCAGGCACTGATCTTTCCTGACACTGCACCCAAAGCAATCGTTCAGGAGGTGAACATATCTAGTCATCAAATGATTACAGGGCAGGCATTCCGCAGGGACCCACGGAGGCAGGCTCGATTCCATGAGGGGTCTCCCATGCTAGGCGTGTGATGCTGGAAAAGGGCCCCCTGGGTCTGAGTGGGGGGTCCCCTGGGCTACTGCACAGCTTAACTGAGTACTAACACAGCCCGCTGTACTGCACCCTGCAAACGCACACGCAACACAATGTTCACAGCCCTCTTTAAAGGTTGGATGTGGAAACTACGAACAAAAGAGTCTGTCATTCCAGACTCAGATATGTAGCCGTTTCTTCTTTCCGGACACTTACAGTCACATGTATAAACACTACAGGGTTTCTGGCACTTTATTCCAGCATTTCCCTCTTAAGGTAGACCCACGGCTCTGTGTTCTCCCCCACAGCCATCCGCCCCGACGCGCTGTCTGACCCTCAGGGCCCGGTTTCCAGCTACAGTGAAGGACCAGGACGCACTACTGTGTATGCAAGCCTATCCCGCGTCTCTTATTCTACCTCAAAACAGAGCCTGAGCTTTGGCGCCGCGGGGTCGCATTCGCGGGGCCCCGAACACTCCCGCGGCCGGCTCGTTTTGATGGGGAGGCGCGGCGCGTCGTTCGTCTCGGTCGCCCGCGCTCCCTGGCATTTCCTCCGCGACTTGCGCAACCTCGCGTTCGTCCTCGCCGTCTCCCGGGATCCGGTGCTCGCCCCAGGACGGGCCAGCAGGCTCCGGAGCCTCTGCTTGCGAATCCGGGCTCCTTCGCGGCAAACAAACTCGGGCTCGTTAGGCCCTGCGAGGCAAGTACCGAGCAGGTTGGCGTGCGCGGTAATGGAGCGCTGGAGATAAACAGCCGTCCTTCAGGGAAAGAAACGAAGAACGGAGGACTCGCGGCCCGCGGGGGCTGCACCGCGATAGCAGACGCACGGTGCAGGGACAGCGCCCGGAAGCGACGGCGTCGCGTCCCGCCTCCCAGCGCGTTTCCGCTTCCGCACACGCGCGCCGCCGGGTCTTATTTCACAGCACCGCCGCCTCCGCAGACGGCGCCAAATAAGTCTCCAGGTCTGCTCCTCTCGTGCGTGCGCGCCCCCGCCGCCTGCGTCCCTGGGAAGCGCGCGCCCGGGCCGCCGCCGCCACCGCCGCCGAATCGCCAACAAGGAGCGAAGCCAGCGGCCGCCGCCTTCGCCCGCCGCGCCGCCGCCGTCGCCCGCGCGTTGCTGCCGGCGCCGGGCGCCAGAGCAGGCCCGGCCGCGGCCCAGGTAAGCGGCGCCCGCGGCAGCCCGGCGCCCGCCTCCCCACCCCGCACCCCCGCCCCCCGCGGCGAGGCCTCTGCTCCGCTCGCGCGCCGCCGTCCAGTCAGGGGTCCCTGCGGAGCGTCAGGACGTTACGGCGGGGGGAGGGGAGGCGGGGGAGGGGCGGCGGCGTCAGGGCGCGCCGGGCCGCGTCAGGCGGCGGGGGCGGCGCGGGCGGCGGCGCTTCCTGCCTCCATCTTGGCGCCGCGGCCGGCGGCGGCGGCGGCGGCGGCGGAGGAGGGGGAGGAAGGCGGCGCTCGGCGGCCTCGCGCGGGCCTGGCCGCCGCCGCCGCCGCCGGGGAGCGAGGGGCCGCCGGGTCTGGCCCCGAAATGGCCTCGCCGGTAGCAGCCGAGTCGGTGTGGCGCCCTCGGTAGGAGCTGGCGAGTGCGGGGGCCTCGGTAGCGACGTTGGTGGCGTGGCCCCGTCGGCAGGGGCAGCTCTGGTGGGGGCAGTCGGCGGGGTTGTGCTCGTGAGCGCCGTGGGTTGCATCCGTGTTAGCTGGCGTAGAGCCGTTGGTGGGAACCGCGCTCGGGGCACGTGTTGGTAGTTGTGGCTGCGTGGAACTGTTAGTGGGGTTGCTAGGTGCCACCCAGTCGGTTCGGACTCGGCGGCCCCGTGCCCGGCAGAGCAAAACACGGCCACGTCCTCTGCCACCCTCACACTTGTCGCGCTTGAGACCCTTGTTGCAGCCGCTGTGTCAGTGCGTCGCCCTGAGAGTCGTTCTCTTTTTCAGGGACCTTAAGCCTGTTGTCCTCCAGCAGCACAGCTCCGCTGACGGCAAGGCACAGCGTGTGAGAGCTGCGTCGCCGTCTTGCTTTCCGAGTAGGAACTGTCTGTGGAGTCGTTCGCAGGAACACATTCCGATGTGGGCCCAGCGCTAGGAACCGGGTCTGCGTGGGGATGCGCCCACTGGTGGGGATCGTATTGTGAAAATTCAGTGGCAAGATCCGTGTTGATGCAGGCTTGTTGGTAGGAGCCGAATCTCTGTGAACACGTTGATAGGGATTCTCTTAACCCGGATTTATGGATAGAAACCATGATTCAGTGGGCCCATTGGTGGGAACTGTATTGACAGGGAGTCATTGGTGGGGAGTGGGTTGATACTGGGCCTTGGGTGGAAGTCCTATTGCTGTGGGTCCATTGGTAGCAGGTGCACTGGTGTGGACCCTTTGAGAAGCCTGCTACCTGTCCGTGTGTCACGCCATCGGTGCTGGTGTGGTGCTCCCCATACTTCACGTACCTGCAGGGCTTCCAGACTGAGATGGCCCAGGGAGAAAGGCCTGGTGATCTGCTTCTAGGAATCAGGCACTTTCGTGTCTGGAGATTGTTGTGTTACATTGCCCAGCAGAGTGTCGGGAGGACAGGCCCCTGGGTTGGAAGTGGACACGGCAGTGGACTTGGGTGTGCGTGCAGTCGGGAAGACGCAGCCAGGCTGGGTGGTGTTTCTCGTGTCGTACCTTGGGTCCCCGTGAGTTGGAGCTGGCTTGATGGGACCTGATGGCAGCAGCACGAGCCCTGGTAGGAGCTGTGCCAATGTGGACCCCGTGGTGAGGGCCACATTGAGCGTGGACTCCTCACAGGGAGCCTTGCAGATAGGAGACTGTCAGTAGGAACCAGAGTGTTGCGCAGCCAGGAGCGGTTGCTGTTCGCTTGATAGCCCAGTAGCTGGTTGATTTCTGCAGTAAGCCATGGTGGTTCTTCTTCATTGACACTTGAAGTATGGGAGAGTGTCAGTTTAACCAGGGTGATATCAGAGAGATCAGTTAAACCCGAAAATAACAAAGTAAATGAAGCAGACTGATGATAATAGTTTTTTCATAGGAAGTGTTTTAAAATTTTGGGGGGAGACATACTGGGGTGGGAGGATTTGTATGTATGTGTACAAACACACGTGCTTTTCATGAGTCAAAGCCAAAAGAAAGCCAAACCCAGTGCCTTTGAGTTGATTCTGACTCACAGCGACCCTTACTGGTCAGAGTGGAAGTGCCCCATACAATTTCCAGGGAACACCCAGCGGATTTGAATCGCGGACCTGTTCCTTAGCAGACTGAGCCCTAACCACTGTCACCAGCGTTTCTTTTATGCATGTAGAACGTGGAACGCTAAAACTACATTCAAGCCTTGTTGTGTGCTGTTAAAGTCGATTCCAAGTCGAGCAGCCCTTCAGGATGGCGTGTGCCATGCCCGTGGGCTCTCGACTGTCCCGGTACAGGGGCATTTGGAGGCCTTTTCTCCTCCTGAGTGGCTGGTGGTTTCAGGCCACCGACCTTCTGGGTGGCGGTGAGCATGTGCACGGCCATTGTGCTGCCACAGCCACGGCTGTTGAGTGGATTCTGACTCTCAGTGACCCTGCAGGGCAGAGTAGAACTGCTCCTTAGCGTTTCCAGGGAGCGCCTGGTGGATTAAAACTGCCAACCTTTGGGTGAGCCACTGCAGTGCTACCCACCGTGCTGCCAGGGTTTCTGCTGCCGCACCAGGGCTGCTTGCATCCACGCCAAGACCTCCCAGGAAATCACCCGTCCGCGAGCCGGTGACAGTGCTGGTGCAGCCAGGCTGGTCCACTCAGGGGGTGTGTTTAGGACAGGGGAGCTGGGGCTGTGTGCCCACCCACGGAGGGCGGGGCTGCCCACGCTCTGTGTTTTCTGATGCTTTTTGAGAGAAGCTGGAAATCTGTTTTTTTGGTATGAACTCTTTAAACTTTCAAAAAGTTGGCAACAAATTACAGATTCTTGAGACACCGTGAAGGTCAAAGAAGCCAGCCTGCCTGTGGATCACTGGTTTATAACCTTTGGTAGTTTCATCAAAGGAAACTCTTGATTAGCTCAGAGGACATGGAACGCTACATTTCTGAATCTGATGTACTGGCCACACACTAACGTTTTTGTCTTGATTTTATTATTTATGCTCAAAAGTGCTGTTTTAAAGATAGTTTTTGAGGGAAAATATGAGCCGGAGAGACAGAGCCATGTACACCAGAGACTTCTCCAGCGTGACATGGAAGGAGGAGAGCGCACCTGTCTGCCACCTGTGACCGCCCTGGTCGGGAGCACGACAAGAGTTCCTGACACAGCAGGAGAAAAGTGGGGTCTGACTGAGGCTGGAGGGTCCCCGAAGACATGATCCCCAGGCCTTCTTTTAGCCCAGAACTGAAACCATTCCCAGAGACAACTCTTTGGACAGAGGTTTGACAGAGGTTTCACTGTCCTAAGACATGATACTGGTGAAGAGTGCGCTTCTTGACTTGGGTAGGCTAATGAGCCTAGCCAGGCAACCCCTGTTTGGAGACGAGGTA
Organism: Heterohyrax brucei; assembly: GCA_028571685.1. NCBI lineage: Eukaryota > Metazoa > Chordata > Mammalia > Hyracoidea > Procaviidae > Heterohyrax > Heterohyrax brucei. Next base: position 91,651,386 of record CM053156.1, on the reverse strand, counting down.
CGAGGGCAGAGGGGACAGGAGCTGGTTGAGGGGTCACAGGAATTACGGGGTCGTGAGGAGGAGTGAGCTGCCATGTTGTGGCGGGGCTGGGCAGCTGGAGTCACGTAACAATGGGTGTGTATGTTGTAGGAGAAACTGACGAATTGTAGGCTTGCATTTAAAGCACAGTAATAAAAGAGCAGATTATTTTGTGATTTTTTGACATCAAAATTAACTTGGGGCTCAGTTCACACTAGTAAGGAACCCAGACTTTGGAGTTGGAGCTGGGTTTGTGTCTGGCTCCTCCACTTACCAGTTGGGTGAAGTGGGACAGAGTTGGCGCATAGCCTTCTGAGGCAGAGTTCCTGCGCTGAGTGATCCCTGGATCCTGCTGACTCCTGGACTTGTGGATCAGAAGCAGGGGACTTGATCACATATGCCTGTGTGGCTCTTCTCTAAGAATCACTGTATTAAGAGGGATGGTGGAGGTGGACAGACCTTCAGAAATGTCAGCGGGCTTGTCTGAGGGACAGTTTGCTGGAGCTGAGTTGATTGGGTGAGGAGGGCCAGACCTTTGTCAGAAGGTCACAGGAAGTTCTGAAAAAAAGAGGAAGTGTGTCATCCTGGTGGGCGGTGGGGGTCTGAGCAGCTAGAGTACAGCAGGGGAAAGTTCTGGGTGTGAATGTGGTAGCAGGACGTGGGCTGTAAAATTGTTACTCATGATAAAAAAAAAGTAAAAAAATTATTGTATCAAAGACTTCAGCTGTTTTTTGTGAAATGACTTGTGTGTTATGCTTTGGCGGTTATCTTGAAAGTTGAATCCAGTTGCCTTCGGTGAGGCCTTCACACAGCCTAGAGCCCTGGGAGGCTGGGAGGGTGGTGTGACTTCATGGTCCTAATGAAAGTACAGGTACCCAGGCACGGTAGCTGGACCATGAAAACTGGCTAAAACGAGATACTGGGGAGATGATTCTGACACCTGGCAGCCCGTGTGGGAGAGCCCTGTGCCCTCAGGGCTGTCAGTGGCGAGTTCTTGGAGCAGATGGCCAGGTGGGGCTTTTGGGGATGTCCAAGCAGGCTGGCACCTTGAGAGTCAGCACTTGAATGCAAATGTGTTTGCCTCTTTTAAGTCCCTCCCACCGCCAACTCTTTGTTTTGAAACCAAAATCTGGAGTACCAAAGTCCTGATAGTGAAAGACACAGTTGTAGAAATGTTTTCCTGTCAGTGTCAATGAATTCATGGTTCCAGCTTTTCTGGCTGGAAAGAATCTGGGGATGGTCCTCTGGCTGCTCTGGCTCAGGCCTGTGACTCTACCAGCTGGAGAGAGTCCACTTGAACCCTGTAAAGACACTGTGATGGGTGGCCATTGCCTTTAAGTTGAAATAGTGCTGGCGGTGGTGGTTGGTGCCATCTGGTTGTCTCTGTCAGCAGCCCTGTGTGTGACAGAAGGAGGCATTGCCCAGCCTTGTGCTGTGCCCGTAGTCGTAGGTATCCAAGCCCGTCATGGTGGCCACTGCGTCGGTCCATGCGGTTGAGGGTCTTCCTCTTTTCTTCTGACTCTCTACTAGGCGTGATGTCCTTGTCCGTGGACTGATGCCTCCTGACAACATGTCCAGAGTCTGTAAGACACAGTTGTGCCATGCTTGCTTCTGGGGAGTGCTCTGGTTCTCCTTCCTCCAAGACATGGTTCGCTTGCACCACGATTCAGTCATGGGAGTAAAGAAGCTTTCACATGCATATGGTGTGGTTGAAAATGTTATGGCTTAGGTCAGACACACCTCAGTCTTCAAGGTGACATCTTTTAAGACTTTAATGAGGTCTTTTGCAGATTTGCTCAATGCCATGTGTCATCTGATTCCTTGATTGCTGCTTTCAGGGTTGTTGATTGTGGATCCAAGTAAAACAAAATCCTTGACAGTTTCAGTCTTTGTCCATCACAGTGTTGCTTGTTGGTCCAGCTGTGAGGATTTTTGTCTTCTCGTTGTTGAGGGGTGGTGCGCACTGAAAGTCTTCCATCTTCATCAGTAAGGGCTTCAAGTCCTCTCTCACTTTCAGCAAGCTAGGTTGTGCCACCTGTATAGTGCAGGTGGTTGATGAGTGTTCCCCCAATTCTGATGTCACCTTCTCCATACAGTCCAGCTTCTCCGATTATTTGCTTGGCATACAGATTGAATAGGTATGGTGAAAGGATACAACCCTGATGTGCACCTTTCTTGACTTTTAACCATGCAGTGTCCCCTTGCTGCTCTGTTTTGAACAACCACCTCCTGATCCATGTACAGATCCATGTAGCACAATTAAGTGTTCTGGAATTTCCATTCTCCACAGTATTATTCATAACTTGTTATGATCCACATGGTCGAAGATCTTTACACAGTCAGTAAAACACAAGTAAACATTTTTCTGGTATTGTCTGCTTTTAGCCAAGATCCATCTGACATCAGCAGTGAGATCCCTGGTTCTACCTCCTCTTTGGAATCTGGCCTGAATTGCTGGCCATTCCTTGTCGGTGTGTTGCTGCAGCCTCTTTTGAATGATCTTTAGCAAAATCTCACTTGCATATGATATTAATGATGCTGTTCGATAATCTGTGTGTTTGACTGGATTGTCTTTCATGGGAATAGGAGTGAATACGGCGGTTTTCAGTTGTTTGGCCAGGTAGCTGCCTTCCACATTTCTTGGCATGGCTGAGGGAGCGCTCTCGTGTCGCCCCTGTTTGTCTAGACTTCCCATTTGGTATCTTAGTTCATCGAGGGGTCGGAGCTGCACTGAAGGTATCTGCAAGGAACAAGGCTCCAGGTAGTGGAAGGATGAGTGGCTTGTAGTGTATAAGGAGGTTCTGAGGTTTTCAATGCAAATGCCTATCCTTGATTTTTAAACGGTGCTTTTTCTCTTTCGTCATTAGGTTTCTGTACTTCTTGCAGGTAGGAAGAGGGCAGTGTTTTCTTTGTCCTAGCATGAATGAGACCCTGGTGGCATGGTGTTAAAACCTGGGCTGCTAGCCTAGAGGTCTGTAGTGAAATTATGCTGTGTTCTTTTGGTTCTTTGAGTCTTGGCCCTTCTCTCTTCCCATTTTTGACTTGCCCAAGGCCTGGGTTCTGGGGACCTGTCCTTACTGGCCTTTGTGCTGGGGTTCAGACAACACAGTACCCCACAGTCAAGGCCAGGTTTGTGCTGGAGGAACAAACCGAGAGGTGGACCAGTGGACTTCTGCCCAGGTGGCAGGCAGCTCCCGCAGTGTCACCTTTTTTTATCGTGCCTTGCCCCCTCTTCAGAGGGTTTCTGGGCTCTGTGGGTTGAGGACTGATGAGGGACGGGCTGTCGCTGTGACCGGTAGCCAGAAAGTCACAGTTTTTTTTCCTCCCCTTTATCGACCTCTGGTCCAGTGGAGGCCCTTCTCTGCTGACTCAGAGTTCCTTGGGTTTCCTTCCTGTCTTCAGTTAGGAAGAAGCCTGCCGTGTGCCACTCAAGGGATGATGCGTGGGAAGGAAAAAAGGAAATACAGATGGTCTGAAGGCCTTTTGTTCTGCAGAAACTCCCTCCCGCAACAGAAAATCGTAAAAGCATTGAAGTGCTACACAGGTGTAGATAGATTAAGTCTGGATTAAGCAAAACCTTCAGTTCTTGAGGTCAAGTTCTGTGACTCATAGTTAGGCATAATGACAGTGAACTTGCTGGGACGCAGCAGGTGACCGAGGCTTATAATTGTGGACGCCGCCATCGGGACAGTTGTGTCCAGGGAACTGAGCACCAGTGAGCACCCTGTGGTCCCGTTTGTACTCAGGTAGGCGTGGGAGCCCACTGTAGGCCAGAACCAGATGGGCCCGGTCCTCTTCCTGGCCGTGGTGGTCAGGGGGTACAGCACTGGGGCAGGTGATGTCGCGCGTCATGATTGCTTTGGAGAATCAGCGTGGGATTTGACCTAGGCCGTCAGCAGTTGCTGTTGGGTTGTTGGGTGAGGGTTGTTTGTGTCCCTGAGCTCCCTTGGGGTCACTTCTTTTCACAGTGTTAAGTTAAAGACCTGTCTTAGGAGATCCTTATGTCGTTGTGGGAGGGCAGATGTATATACCCACTGTTTATGTCCCCAGTTCCACAGGGGAGCTGTCATCACAGAACTGCGGGTCCCCGGGTGGCTGTTGGTCAGCGCATAGTGCAGGGCTGTAGAGCTCCACAGGGAGCTGTCCTCTCAGAGGTGCAGGTCCCCGGGTGGCTGTTGGTCAGCTCCCACTGCAAGACTAGAGAGCCTCTGCCTGAGTTTGCGGAGCCACGACGCCTCATCTCGATCCTGTAGGGTGGTCCTCGACGTTGTGTGCGCCTGAGGAGGTGAGCCGTCAGTGGTGCAGGGAGTCTGGCAGTGGAAAGGCCCCTTCCCGCCACCTCCCCCCAGGGCTGTGCTGTGAGGTGCGCCTGTCTCCTTCCTGGCCACCAGGCCACTGGGGCCCCTTCTTGGAAGCCCTGGAGGGAGGCTTCTGCCAGGGTTGCACAACAGCGAGACCCTGTCTGCTCCTGCGCCGTCTCACCCAGTGACCTTGCGTACAGGACAGTGAGCCCCTGTGTCTGGTCCTGTGCCACCTCATAGGCCATGCTGTACTGGGGCGTATGTGGCAGCCCTGTGTGAGTCCATGTCTTTGTAGGGCTTCCTTTTTCCCCACTCAGGTCCTGATCTCTGCTAGTACCACGGCCAAAGTGCAGGAGATGAGAGGGCGGTGTGCCATCCTGGTCAGCTGGCCCTGCTCTGACCATGAGTGTGTGGCTGGAACAAAGCAAAGCTTATTCTCCCACAGTGCCCCAAGCTGAAAGTGCGAATTCAGGGTGCCGGCTCCCGGGGAGGTCCTTGAGTTGTGTCAAGTCTTTCCTTGGTCTGAGAGCATCTCCACAGCAGACCGTCCCTCAGGCCCCAAGGACGCATTTTGCTCTCTGTGCTGCTCTCTTGATGACGTGAGGGAGGTCCCCAGCTCTCGCCTTGCCTTGCCTTTCCTCTCTTACTGGGTAAAAGGTGTTGCAAGCCACATGCCAGGGAACTCTTCCAGTAAGAATGTTAACAGTCCCGCCCTGATCTTCTCCAACATGGTTCAATCCTGCGCTGTTAACCAGAGGCAGAAGTGAGGATTGACGACACGGGGAAATCACAGATTAGAGGACAGTCCCCCCGCACTGGAATCACAGCCCAGCTGAATTGCTACAGACGTGTTTTAGGGGACAGGATTTGATCCTTGACAGCTGTCCTGGCTGTGCTCCTTCAAGACAGACGTTTTTCCCTGTTGGCAGGCCTTGGTTTCTGGTGTTGTGTCAGGTTTGTAATGAGTTGTTGTAACAGTGGTCTCGTGCAGTATCCGTTCTTTGTGACTGACTGACTTCACTCAGCATAATGCTGCAGAGATCTATCCGTGTTCCTGGACGTTCAGACTTGTCACTGTTCTTTGCCGTGTACCATCCATGTGCGTGCGTCATAGATGACAGGCTCCTTGTTCTTTCTGTCTGTGTGCTATTGTGAGCAGCACTGCAGTGAATGTGGTTTGAATGTGTCCATCAGTGTGAGGGCCCTCTTCTGGGCTCTGCTCCTAGGAGTGCGATCGCTGGATTGCTGGATCGCACCGTATTTCTATTTCTAGCTTTAAAGGGAGCGCCATACTGTTTTTTCCAGAATGCTTGTACTGTTTTGCATGCCTGTCCTCAGTGCCTGAGAGTTCCAGGCTCCTCACAGGCTCTCCAGCATTTGTACTTCCTGGGGTTTTGATTCAAGCCAGTGTTGTTGGGGTGGGATGACACCTCACTGTAGTTTTGATTGGCATTTCTGTAGTGGCTGGTGTGGCTCGTGGCCAGCCACCTGGTCATTCCTTGCCAGGAGCCAGCCCAGCAGGGTTTCGGGACCACGAAGGGAGGGAGCGGTGTCAGCGAAAGAAAGAAATGAGACTGAGACAACTGGAAGTCTGAAGAATGGCAGCCCACTGAGGTCTGTGCTTCTTTAGCTCTTTGACCACGTAAGCTGTTTGCTAGTAAGAAGTTGGTACCTCGTGGTCTCTTTTCACGTTAATTATTAGGGTCCTCTCTGTTAGCTAGTAAAGAACTGATACCTTGTGGTCTTTTTACATGTTAATCGTTAGGGCCTCTAAATAACGGTCCCAGACGAGTGTATTTGTGGTTATAGTCAACAGTCAGAACAAGGCTCATCCTTGAGCTCAGTTAACACTATCTATACTTTGAGGTCAGAGGTACAGGAAGAGGGAATAGACTCATCTTTTAAAAAGTTATACTCTGACTGTCTCTATTTGTTCCTTCTTTGCTCTTTTTATCTCTTCCTGTGGGGACAATAAGTGTCCACCATCCCCCACTCTAAGCCTCTCTTAAACTGTTCTAAGAAGGGTATTTCTTTAGTATTTTGTCTATTTGCTATACCAAATATAATAAACTTGGAAGCCTATCTGTTTTCCTGATGTAGGGAGTGGAAATGCTGTGTGTGGTGTCATTCCTGGGGAGCTCCCCAGGGCTTTTCTGCAATCTTGCATTTCACATGTGGAGGGGGAAGTGCAGATGGGGGAAGCCAGCGGAGCTGGGCCGGCCTCAGTATTCCCGGGCTGGGTGTGCTGTGTCGGAATTCATTAAGCCGAGGGGGTTGTAAAACCCTTCTTTGATCCTTGTGCCAGGAGATAAGAGGGTATTTTTGAGGAAGGTTTGATTGAGTTGCAAAATATTATCAAGGAGAGTATGGCCAGAAATATGTCACGGGTGAGATGCCTCCGCCCGCCATCACATAGGCTTGTAACTTTGTTCACAGAGGCTTTTGTGGGTGACGGGCCTCGGCAATTCCTGAAGCTCTGAGTTTCCATTTGCTGTGATTCTCCACCTGAAGGACTCTTGTGAACTGTCTTTCAGAGCAGGTCTGTGATTGTTCCCTGAATTTTCATTCATTTGAAGACGCCTTTATTTCACATTTCTTTCTCAAGACCATTTGCATGGGGTGTAGGATTTGGGGCTGGCAGTCCCTCCCTTCATCCTGTTCAGCTGTGTCTCTGGCCTCCGTGGTTTCTGGTGACAATTCTGTGCCATGTGCGTCTGGCTGGTGAGCACTCTAGTGGGTAATGCGTACTTACTGGCTCTCTGAATTTTCAGCCTCTGAATTTCTTTCCTTATTTTTGGTTTTCAGTGTTTGATTATGATTTGAATGTTGATTTCTTTGTGTTTCCCCTGTTTGTGGTTTGCTGAGTTTTTAAAAGTACGAGTTTGTTTCTTATTAAACTTGGGGAGTTTTCTGCCCTTATTTTCCGTGTTTTTGTGCAGCACAGCACTTCTCTCATCTCCTGAAACCACAGAGACGTGCGTGTCGGACTTTCAGTGTTTGCTGTTTCAGACTGATGTGGGGCTGGGCTCATTTTTTTCCAGTCTCCTTTCTCACTGTTTCAGTTTCTGGTGACTTATCTTTGTGTTCATTGACCCTTTTCTCATCTCAGTTCTGCTGCAGAGCCCGTCCGGTGAACTTCAATTACTGTATACACCAATTCTGAAGTTTCTGTTTGGTCATAACTTGTCTTTCTCTGCCAAGACTTTGTGTCTCCCCACTTGTTTCAGGGTGTTTGGCTTTACTCTTGGGACTGGTGTAATATAAAAACCCAACCCAACCCAGTGCTGTCTAGTTAATTCTGACTCATAGCGGCTGTACAGGACAGAGTACAACTGGTGTAACATGACAGCTTTTGATGTCCTGTTACTGTCAGTGACCATCTGAGTGGTTTCTCCGGATTGTTTTTTTTTCTTGAGAATTGCTCAGACTTCCATGACTCGTGTGGAGTAACTTTGGGTGGTATTCTTTGTACTTTGGGTGTTGTACTGTGAGGCTCCGGGTCTTGTTGAAATCTCACTGGGAACGTAGGTGTCTGTCTGAGCAGGAGGTGAGTCTGGTTGCAGCCGGGCTTTGCGGTTCAGCCCCTGTCGTGGGCTGTGGATCGGTGTCAGTTGTGTCATTGGTCTTTGCTGGGTTCTTGGGGTCCGGTCGGTGTGCTTCATGCACAGGCTCACCAGAGACCAGAGGCCCACACGTTCACAAAGGGATTCGTGCATGGGGTCTCCTGAATCTCCTGCCTGTCCACCATCTCCGCACATGCCCCAGGGCCCCTTCCTTGTCCTCTGGCTGGAAGTGTCCCCTCCATGCTGTGTGTGTCGTGTGACGGTTGTTCTCCTGCAGCCAGGCCTTTGGCTGGTGGAGGGAGAGCACAGTGGGGTCCCTCTTAGTTCCTGGACCCTCGTCTCCTCCAGTTAGAGGAAAGATTTTTGCCTCCCGCAAGGTTTGAGACACCTGTCCCACTGATATCCCATGCTGCCATCACAGTGCAGCAGGACAGAGCTAGGGAGACAGAAGGGGCATGCGTGTAATGCAGGGGATTTCTCCACTGTTAGTGTTCTGCGTGGATTCCCTTCTGTGTGCAGCCGGTGCGTTTCTGGAGTCAGGCTGCCTTGGATAGAGGAGACAAGGGGCAGAGTGAAGACTGGGCCACTGCCTTCAGAGCAGTCTTGGTTCCAAGTGTGGCCTCTCCTTGTCTAGCTTTCCGGGCCCTCGAGAGCCACCCGCTGCCTCCGACTGGGCTTTCAGTCACAGCCAGTGGAAAAGACAGGGTGGACAGTGCTGGCTGTATCTGGGCTGCTGCCGGCAGCTCTGTTTCTCTCTGGTCATTACTGCTGGAATGTAGTGGGCTGGGACGTAGAGGTGACACTTGGAGGTATTTAAAGACGACGCTTGCTGTTTCATGTGCAGACACGGAGACCATCTGTGAGCCTCTGCCCTGCTTTGTTTTGTCCAGGACTTGGGACCCTGGAGGAGTGGCCCAGTGAGCCCCGCTGTCCTCTGGGGCTGAGCCATGGCGACCCCGGATGTGAGTGTGCACATGGAGGAGGTGGTGGTGGTGACGACCCCCGACACTGCGGTTGACGGCGGCGGTGTGGAGGAGGTGAAGACGGTGCTGGTGACAACCAACTTGGCCCCCCACGGGTAAGGATGGCACCCGTCAGTTCAAGGCCCAGTCAGGGGGGCTCTGGTGGTTCTGGGTCTCCCTTAGGCGTAGCTGGCATGGCAAGTGTTTTAGTCACCTGGTGTTGCTCTAACAGAAATATCAAAGTGGACGGCTTTAACCAAGGGAAGTTTATTCTTACACAGTCCTGTAGGCTACAAGTCCAAATTCAGAATGTCCACTCCAGGGGAAGGCTTTCGCTCTGTCGGCTCTGGAGGAAGTTCCTTGTGTCACATCAGTCTTTGGTCAGGAAGCATCTTGGCGTAGGAACCTCAGGTATCAAGGATGCGCTCTTTTGGTGCTGCTTGCTTCCTTTTTATCTCTTGCAGGATGAAATGATTAAGGGTGGTGCAAGCCACACTCCAGGGAAACTACCTTTACAGTGGAGCCAAACCAAACCCACTGCAACTGAGTCAATTCCAACTCATAGTGACACTGTAGCAGGGAGGTGATTTTATAAAGGGATTTACAGTCCCACCCTGATCCTCTCTCACATAATCCACTCTTAACCACAGGCAGAGATTAGAATTGACAGCATCAGAAAATCACAGAATGATGGGCAGTCACAGAACACAAGGAATCCTGGGCCAGCCAGATTGCTACACATATTTTTGAGGGGATACAATTCCGTCCATGACAGCAAGCTTCTGGAGGGTTTTCTTGGATCAGTCAAGAAGACCCAGCTGTAAAGAGTGTTGTGACACTGCATCTTCTGCTCCTTTCCTGCATCTCCTGGTTACCTGTCACCACTGAAGAAATACACAGTGGTTTCTCTGCTGAGGAGACAGAGCAGGAGAGAAGAGACAGCTGGAGGGCCAGTGATTTTTCTGGGTGTCCCTTGTGATAACTTGGCGTGTTTTCTTCTCTGTTTCATGTAGTAGATGTCCACATAAAATATGAACTGATGAAAAAGACCATCTTGAGTTTGATCCCTTTTGCTGTCCCCACAGGCAAGACGGAAGGCTGCCATTGTTATGTGGCCGTGGAACGGCTCCTCCCTGGGAGTTGTCACCTTCTACTCTTGTTTGGGGGAGACAGAGTGCAACAGGCAACACCAAGCAGGGGCACCACCGCTGCACCCCTTCCTTCCCGGGCAGATTCTGGGCTAAGGCGCCTCTTCCCTGCTCTAAAGCCAGCTGTTTGTTGTTGCGTGTTCATACTGGCCTCAGCTTGGCACAGCAGCAAGAGTGAGCTGTTGCCTTTGTTCCTGCTGACAGAACTTCTAAGGAACGTACCAGAGCTGCCTCACGTGGGGAGGCAGTTGGAGCTGTGTGGCCGACCGAGTCTGAGAGGGTCTTTCTGCCTCTGTTTTCAGGCTGCTTCTAGCTGGCACTCTGGGGTACTCAGCTGCCATGCTGGGGTTCAGCACTCACATTCCTGGTCATCCCATCCCTGTGTCATCCTGCTGTGCCCCACACCTGGGTGGAAGGAGCCTCTGGGTGGTTCCAGCTATACAGTGGTACCTCCACTGCCCAGACCCCAGACACTGCGCATGGAGCGCAGCTGTCCCTGCACGTCCTCAGACTCGGAGGCCTTCTAGGTGTCTAGTGACTGACAGCATTTACAGGGGGTGGTCTGTGAGAGCCACACACTAAACAGGTATGTCAGGCCCACGGCCATGCTCTCGAGGTGAAGAAGTCTGCCTGAAGAACATGGTCCTTGAGCAAGGTGACCATGTGCATGGTCCCCTGCTGCAGGAGGTACTCAGGAGGAGAAGGGCAGGGACTGAAGAGTGCCACCTGGGATGCAGCGTTGCTCGTGAGCTCCGAGGCAAAAAGGAGGCCTGTGTGGCTGGGTGAGTGGGGCGAGCTGAGGGGTGCCCAGGCTGGGCCAGGAACAGGGTGTACCCGTGCTCAGTGGACAGAGACCGCTAGAACGGACTGGAGTGGGATGAGATGGAATTGGTCTGGTTGGGGGACTGTAGAGAGTTCATCCCGGGGTGTGCCAGATTGGATGTGCCAGAGGGCCCCTCAGGAGGAGAGAGTCAGTGCACTGGATAATGCACTCAGGTCGAAATTGCAGCATGGAATGATATTGAAAGAAATAATCCAGTGATCATATCATGAAAACTATGATGTCATCGTATTAAAAAGAGGGATGTACTACAGTCTTTATAGTCTTTCCAAGTGGAGAGGAAGTTGACAAGACTGGTTGTAATTAAAATTGGGTTTATGTGTAGTTGATGAAGCGGGATCTTAGGGACAGCCGTAAAGCACAATAAAGAAGCAGCATACCATGTCAAGAAGGGTAATATGGGAGTCTCAACAGCCACTAAAGCAACCCTGAAAAAGGTGAAAATTAAACTCACAAAGAAGAATGTCTCAGAACAGATTAATAGGAACAACAGAGAAAACACCAACACAAAAATAAGCACATCACAACAGCAACACTGAACCCATGCCTATCAATAATTACATTGAATGTGAATGGACTGAATGCTCCAGTAAAGTGACATCTTGGATCAAAAGACATGACTCATCCATGTGTTGCCTACAAGAAACTCACCTTAGACTTAAAAGATATGAACAAACTGAAAATTAAAGGATGGAGGAATATATATCAAGCTAACAATGAGCCACAAAAACAGGCGTGGCAATTCTAATCTCAGATAAAACCGTTTTTAATGTAAAATCCACCCTTGTGGACAAGGATGGACACTTGCTGAAAGGTTTAATACACAAGCAGGACTTAACAATATTAAATATTTGTGCACCTAATGTTGGAGCACCTAAGTATGTCGAAGAAACACTGACTACACTCAAAAAGGAGATAGATCACTCCACAATAGTAATAGGAGACTTCAACACTCCACTCTCAATATTAGACAGATTGTCTAGAAAAAAGCTCAGTAAAGACACAGAAGACCTTATTGGCACAATTAGCCAACTAGACCTCATTGACGTATACAGAACTTCCTGTCCATCAGTAGACAACTATACCTTCTTCTCCAGTGCACTTGGGACATTCTCCAGAATAGACCATGTGTTAGGACATAAAGCAATTCTGAACAAAATCCGTACCATTGAATTAATGCAAAGCATCTTCTCAGATTGTAAAGCCATAAAAGTCAAAATCAATAGCAGAAAAAAACATAGAAACTGGAGCTCATGGAAGCTGAACATCTTGCTCAAAAAACCATGAGTTATAGAAGAAATCAAGGATGAAATAAATGTATGGATTCCAATGAGAATGGAAACACTTCCTACTAGAACCTGTGGGATACAGCCGAAGCAGTGCTCAGAGGTCAGTTTATCTCCATAAATGCACACATTTGGAAGGAAGAAAGAAACCAAGTCAAAGAACTTATCCTACAACTTGAACAAGTAGAGAGAGAACAACAGAGGAACCCCTCAGGCACCAGAAGAAAACAGATAATAAAGATTAGAGCAGAACTAAATGAATGAGAGAATAGAAGAACAATTGAAAAAGTTGACAAGACCAAAAGCTATTTTTGTTTTTTTTACTGGTTTTTTTTTTTAATTTTTATTTTTATTTAACATAACTGAGTGAAAATCTACATTCACATATAAATTTACATGCCCCCCTATATGCAGCTTCCACTGCTCTCCCTGTCTAGTGACTGCACACTATTCCTCTCTGCTCCATACATGTCTCATCCTCTCAACAATCTCCTTTCCCCTCCTCTCCGTCCACTCCCCTTCCTCCAGCCAGAGGTCAGCAAGATGATATCCTATAGATGTATAGAACCATAAAGTGCTTCCAATATATGGTTACTCTGCATTGCCAAGTCCAGTCCATTCCTGTCCAAAGAGTAGACCTTTGTTATAATTTATAGGAAAGGGCAGCATCAGGGCAGGGGGCCATGCTCTCAGAGGAACCCCAAAACCGCTGGACCATCAATTGAGGTCTTTTAGTGGAAATCTCATGATGCACCTCTTTTTATTCTTGTGTTACCAGTGAGGCTCCTCTCTGTGAGCTCCGTCGTGGCTATCACTGGTGGTGGCCAGGCACCATCCGGTTCTTCCGGTCCCAAGTCGATGTAGGCACCCACTCTTGTGGGTCTCTCTGTCTTCTCGGTTGTCTTTACCGCATGCCATTTTGGCCCTCGGTGAGCATCCGTTCCTGCTGAGTTGGGACCATTTGCTGTGTCCTCGGATGGCAGCTTGGCACAAAAACTGTTTTTTTGAAAAGATAAAATTGACAAACCATTGGCTAAACTTACTAAAGAAAAACAGGAAAGGAAACAACCCACATAAGAAATGAGAGGGGAGTTGTCACAACAGATCCAATAGAAACCAAAAATATCATAAGAGAATACTATGAAAGACTGTACTCTTAACAAATTTGAAAACCTAGAAGAAATGGACAAATTCCCTGATTCATCTTACCCACCAAAATTATCACAGGGTGAAGCAGAAGCAGAACAACTTAATAAACCCATCACAAAGGAAGAGATTGAAAAAGTCATCCAAAAACTGCCAACCAAAAAAAAGCCCAGGCCCAGATGGCTTCACCGCAGAATTCTACCAAGCTTTCAGAGAAGAGTTTACCTCCAATACTACTGAGACTATTTCAGAGTATAGAAAGGGGTAGAATGCTCCCAAATTCATTCTGTGAAGCCAGCATAACCCTGATACCAAAGTCAGGGAAAGACACAACCAAAAAGGAGAACTAAGGCAAATATAACTGGGATCTAGATGCAGAAATCTTCACCAAAATCCTTGCCAATAGAATACAACAGCATAACAAAAAAATAATACATCGTGGCCAAGTTGGTTTCATACCAGGGATGCAAGGCTGGTTCAGCATCGGAAAACAATTCATGTGATCAACCACATAAATACCACAAAAGACAAGAATCACCTGATGTTGGTTATTGATGCAGAAAAGGCATTTGAGAATGTCCAACACCCATTCATGCTAAACACTTTGGCAAATTCCTCAATGCAGTAAGGGCCATTTATTCGAAGCCAACTGCCTGTGTCATCCTGGATGGAGAGAGACTGAAACAGTTTCCCTTGAGCACAGGGTGTGCACTTTGACCTCTTACTCAGCATGGTGCTAGAAGTTCTGGCCAGAGCAGTTAGACGAGACCGAGGAATCAAGGGCGTCTGCATCGGCAGAGAAGTCAGAATCTCCCTGTTTGCAGGTGATATGATCGTATATGCAGAGAATCCCAAAGAATCTATAAATAAACTACTCAAAATGAAAGAGTTCAGCAAAGTCTCAGTATACAAGGTAAACATAAATAAATCATTAGGAGTCCTTTATATCAACGAGATTATTGAGGAAGAAATCACCAAGTCAGTACCACCTACTGTAGCCTCTAAGAAGATAAACTACATAGGAATAAATCTAACCAGAGAAATAACAGACCTTTAGAAAGAGAACTACAAGCCCTTACTGCAAGAAACTAAGGGAAACTTAAATAAATGGAGAAACCTACCCTGCTCATGGATAGGAAAACTTGACATAGAGAAAATGTCTATTTTACCCAAAGCAATCTCCTTATGTAATCCAATCCCAACAGAAGTTCCAGTGACATTTTTTAATAAGGTGGAGAAACAAATCACCAACTGTGTCTGGAAAGGGAAGAAGCCCCAGATAAGTAAAGCACTACTGAAAAAGAACACACCGGGAAGCCTCTCACAAACTGACTTCAGAACCTACTGCACTGCTGCAGTAGTCAAAACAGCCTAGTACTGGTACAAAAAGAGACTGGTAGATCAATGGAACAGAATTGAGACCCCAGAGATGACACCATCTGCCTATGAACAGTTGAGTTCAACAACGGCCCTAAGACATTAAACTAGGGTAAAAAACAATCTCTTAACAAATGGTGCTGGCACAGTTGGGTATCCGTCTGCAATAAGTTGAAACAAGACCCATACCTTACGCCTTATACAAAAACCAGCTCAAACTGGATAAAAGACCTAAATATCAAATCTGAAACGATAAAGCTCATCCGAGAAAAAGTAGAAACAATGATTGAAGCTTTAATACACAGCGTAGACAGACTCCAAATCTAAAGGGGAATTATTAAGAATCAAACACTTTGGAAATCCAAGGACTTTATTAATAGAATTAAAAGGCCACCTACAGAATGGGAAAAAATACTTGGCAACTATATGTCAGACCAACACTTGATCTCCATAATCTGTAAGGTACTACAAAATATCAGTAAGAAGAAGAAAAATCATCCAATTAAGCAATGGACAAAGGAGATACAGGCAGTCAAAAGACACATGCAGACATGGTCATGATCATTAGCTATTAAAGAAAATTCAAAACGACAGTGAGATATCATCTCACCCCAACAAGGTTGTCGATGATCCAAAAAACACAAAACAGCAAATCCTGGAGAGGCTGTGGAGAAATTGGAACTCTCCTACACTGTTGGTGGGATTGCAAAATGGTGCATTCCTTTTGGAAAGCAATCTGGCACTCCCCTAAAAAGCTGGCTGTAGATACACCATTTGACCCAGTAATGCCACGGCTCGGAATGTATCCTACAGAATCAAGATCATTTACACCAACTGATGATATGCACACTAATGTTTATCACAGGACGGTCTACAGTAGCAAAAAGATGGAGTCAGTCCAGATGTCCAGCAACAAAGGAGTGGGTAGGTAAGCTATGATATGTGTACTCAGTGGAACGTTATGCAGTGATAAGGAACAATGATCTCAGGAAACAGAACCTGGTTTCAGCTGGAGGATGTTATGCTGAGTGACAATAGTCAGCAACAAAAGGACAAACATTGTAGGAGAGCCTACGTTGAGGACTTAAAAAGAGACTCATGCATAGATGGAAAGATTGACAGCTGTGAGGGGGAGGAGCTGAGATGAGATGGTAGAAATTTGGTTGGGTGAAATCGGTGACAACACACATTAGTAAGAAGATCAATAGTAACTGGACTTCAACTCGAGCACTCCTCCCATCTGAATCCAATATTGCAAGGACAGAGTAGCTGGGGCGGGGGGCCGGTGACCATGCTTTCAGGCGAAATTGAGCCCAGGTGGCACAGCTAGCATTTTGCTAATGAGGACTCTGCACCCCACCTCGGTGAGTGGCGTCTGGGGTCTTAAAAGCTGCCAAGCGGCCATCTGAGGGTACAGCAGATGGTCCCAACTCAGCAGGAACAAATTATCACTGAGGTCCATAATGACATGGGGGAAAGAGTACCCAGAAGACAGAGAGACCCACGTTAGTGGGTGTCTGCATTGACTTGTGACCGGAAGAACTGGATGGTGCCCGTGCACTACCAGGGATAGCCGTGATGGAGCTCACAAAGTTGAGTCTCACTGTCAACACAAGAATAAATAGGGGTGCACCCTGAGATCACTGCTGAAAGACTTTTTGATGGTCCAGAGACTTTGGGGTTCCCCTGGGAGTGTGACCCCTGGCCCTGATGCTGCCCCTGTCCGTAAATCATAATGAAGGCTAACTCTGGACAGCAGCGGATAAGACATGGCAGTGCAGAGGGACCATATTTTCTGGGTACTGTATGGTTGTATGCGTCTATAGGATATTATCCTTCTGACCTCTTACTGCAGGAAGGGGAGTGAGTGGAGAGCAGGGATAGGAGAGTGTTTGGAGGACTCTTGGGAGTGGTGGGAGCAGCATATAGGTGAGCATGCAAGTTTATATAGGAATGTACATTTTCATTCAATCATAATAAAAAATCAAATTGCAGCGTGGAGGTAGTTTTCGAGGGCAAGGAGGGGTGTCTGTTGAGCTCCCAGGAGCTGCCAACGTTGGAGGGTGGGTAGAGGATGGTGCAGAAGGAACTGGAGGAGGGGCCTGGAGGAAGTGGCTGCTGGCTCCTTGCTGCTGGAACAGTGTGGAGTCAGGTCACATGGTGGAGGAGCAGGGGAGTGGACATGTGACAGGGAGGGGGCCGCCAGAGGGCTGGTGACGTCAGGGCTTGGTACGGTGGTGGCTGTGGTGACAGGAGAGGTCTGGGGTGGCACCTGAAGGCCGCACCCCCCACCCAGCTGGCCACACACAGCTCCGAGGGCAGAAATAGGAGGCTGCCCACCAGTGGGAAGAGCCCCAGAAACATCCTGGCTGTCTCGGTGGGCTCCTGCAATCTCTTACTGCCTTCTGTGGACCCCCTCATCCTGGGGTCTTCCAGCTTCAGGCCTGAGGGCCATGACCTCCTGGGCTACACTGGAGCGGACCCGGAGCCTCTCTGGAGGGGACACAGAGCCTTCCTGGAGGGGATGCCGGAGCCTCTCTGGAAGCAGTAAACTTTTGATGTCACTATTCTACCTAAAACCACAAGTCACTGCCCAGCCCTACCTGGTGTATAAGGGTGGCAAGAGAGAGGGCCTTGTCCAAATCGTAGGCAGTAAGAACTCTTTGAGGCGGGCCTCCTGCCGCTCTGGGGGTGGCAGTGCCTCACAAACCCTCTGCTGGGTCCACGTGGTTGTCTGTCCCAACGTCTCATGGTCACACTTGGGTGGTCTCTGCCCTGAGGCCACTTTGACTCAGCATCATGCCTAGGTGGGCCGCAGCTGGGGTGCAGAGCAGCGGAGCCCCTCATGCCCTCTACCCTGGCTCAGTGGGTGCTGCTGTAGCCTCTCCCCAGCCCTTACCACCTGGAGCTGAAGGAGTCCCTCGGCGTCCTCTCCGGAAAGCTCCTCCCTGAGGCCTGCGTCTTTGGTAGTGTTTGTCCGTCATCCACACGGCCCTGGTTCCCGCTTGGCCTCTTGTCCCTCGGCCCCGTAGCCTGGTGGGCATTCTGTCGGCTGACCGGGGCAGCGCCCTCCCACTTCCCCAGCCCCCCTGAGCTTGCCCCTTCCCAGTCTTTGCCCTGTCCCAGTCCAAAGTCGGTGCTCCCTGTCTGGGGTTGCCAGCAACAGCACCGACTTCTGGTGCAGCTCCTGGCTGGACCTCGCTATGTGACAAACAGCACTGAGCCCAGCAGGCCTGCAGACAGCAGGGCATCAGCAGGGGGCACTGGGGCCTCTCCACGTGGCTCTCCCTCCAGGAGGCCTGGTGTTGTTGAGGAGGTTCCAGCAGCAGGAGTGGGGGCTGCAAGGCCCACGGGGTCCGGCTGCCTCCTGTAGGTCGGCACAAGTCACAAGGTCAGCCCACAGCTGGGGGCACCTCCCTCAAAGGTAGGAGCTGTGAGGACCAGAGGGGTTTTACCATGTGGAAGGGCACTGCCAAGGTGCAGGAGAGGCTGCGGGGCCCACTGGCATTCAGGGAGGGGAGGGGAGGCCGTGGTGCCCATTGGTTGGTCACAGAGATGAGGTGCCTGGCAGTTCATGGAGGTGAAGAGTGGATTCATCCTGGGACCTGAGCCCTTTCCTTTCTTCTGTGGGAAATCTTTTAAAAACTTGAGAGCTAAAGTCTTCTCTTGTTACAAGTTTGAAAAGCACTGGGGGAGTAGGAGCTGGCTGATGGCCTGTGGGTGTGGGCGTCTTGGGGTTCAGGAGAGGAGTAGAGTAGGGGCTCTGCACTGGTCAGGGCTGCTGTGGCAGCGGGCCCCTGTGGGCTGCCTGGGAGTGCTTTGTAGAGCACCAGTGGTTCACACACACCTTTGCCTTAAGTGAAGTGGGGGGTCTTCAGAGTCACTTTGAAGGTCTAAGTCTAGTAAATGAGCGGCCCCCCGGAGTGGTGGGGCCATGCCCCTGAGGCGTTGCCTGCAGAAGGTCCCTGTTTCTCTCAGCTCTCTGATCCTCTGGACTGCTTGCCCGGAGCAGGGGCACTGTTGGTCAGGGCAGGGCCAGGCAAGGGGGTGGAGGCTCCGGGGTGCTGCTCCTGAGGCCTGGGGCAGGTGTCCTGGTGGCCCTGACCAGCAGGCGCAGCTGGGGACGTGTGGTGGGCAGCCAGGTGAGTAGGCTGTCCAGGGAGGCTTCTGAGAGTACAGACGCGCGGTGTTCACTGAGAGCCTGGGCACCGCTGCATCGTCACGCTCCCCAGTCTGCCCTCTGCCCGTGGTCCCCGTGGTGGCTCGTGTTCATTGCTGGAACCCAAGGAGCCCCTCCCTGTTGGGGACCTGCAGGTGGTCAGGAGTGTCTCGTCCTTAGGCAGCCCTCACAGTGCAGCCCTGACGGGAAGGCTCACCCTGCAGATGGTTGTCACAAGGTGAGCTCAGCTGGGGCGTGGCCAGGTCTCGCCTGCCTGTCTTGCCGCCTCCTCCAGATGACACCTTGTCTTCCAGCCCCAGGAAGGCTTTGCTGCCCCGCCAGTTCTGCAGGGTCACTGTGTGTGCAGGCGTGGGTCTCCTTGGGGTTGGGTCTTGGACACAGGCCAGGGGCCTGCCGGCCTGCGCTGCCTGGGCTGCCGACAGGTTGCTGTCCTCTTGTGCTCTGCAGCCTAGCTCTCAAGGTGCTTCCCCCGTCCATACCCCAGACTGCTGCCCGTCGTGCTGGCTGGGGCATCCTGCGTGGGCCCATCATGTTGGCCTGCGCGTCCTCTGTGGGCCCGCCGTGTTGGCCTGCGTGTCCTGTGTGGGCCCACCGTGTTGGCCTGCATGGCCTCTTGGGCATGATGAGCTGTCTTCTGGAAGGTGGGGCCCTGGCCTTTTCCTCGTGCCCGGTGCTCTGTAGGCGTAGCTGGGCCTCTGTGCGCCTGTTTAGATGACTCCAGAAATGGGCCGTCGGCTTAGAATGTGTTGTAAGTATCCCCCCCTGCCCACCGTCTGCGGTCTGCTTTGTCTTTGTGTTACGGTCACCTATGCACGTCCCGGGATGGCAGCTGCTGCCGCCGTCGCCCCGCCCACCAGTGAGGGGCGTGTTGGGGCAGCATCTTTCCTCTCTGGTTCCACAGTTTTCATCACCCTTCACGGGAGCTTGGTGACCCCCAGGCAGGGGCTCCCCCTCTCTCTGTCTTGTGCTCGCACATCACCTTGGGCTCTGGGCGCTTGCCGGTTGTGGGTGTTTTCTGTAAACAGGGTTGGGCGATATTTGTTCTTGGGTGTCGGTGTCTTTCGGTTTGCGTAGTGTTTTCAGGGCTCATTCGTGTTGTGGCCTGTGTCAGGACTTCATTCTCTTGGTGGCCACATCTCGTCCCGTGTGCACGTGGCAGTGTCATGTCTTGTCATCTGATCGTCTGTCAGTGGGCACTGGAGGGTCTCCCCCTTCTGGCTGTGAACAGTGCTGGGTCGACACGGGTGCCCAGGTGTTGGCCCTGCTTGGATTCCCCGTAGGTCTCTACCCAGGAGTGAGATCACTGAGGCACATAGTAACTCTGTGTTTAACATTTAAGAAGCAGATCTTATTTTTGTAAAAAATATTTTGTGGTATTTTTTTCTTATACATAAATTTTTAGGCATATTTATCAGTACTTTCAGGGTTTTTTTCACATGAAAATTTCTGCTACTTTGAGATTAATTTAAAATTTTTCCTCTTTGTAGTTTCTTGGTTTCCATTTAGTCTTATATTTTGGTTCATCTATAATTTACTTCCATGTGAGAGGACCCTCTGTGCCAGGTGTTTTTTTTCTTGTTTCTGAAATGCTGTTTTCTGATAGGTTCTGTGACTGTGTGAAATCATCATCTTAGAAGGCAAAGTGTTTCGGCCTCTGAGCATATGTTGTGCCATCATTTCCAATGCCTGGTACTCTGCTAGGCACCAAGATAGCCGCCCCTGGAATCAAGGCTGACGGAGAACCGGCTGTTTCATGGGGCAGCCTGGTGGCAGCTAGCTGCTGTCCCTGACCTGCCCAGTCATGTGATGTTGGAGTACAGCGGAGAGCCCAGTGATGGACTGCTGTGCTCCCTGCCAGTACCCTGTGTGGGGCTGACGGGCTGACCCTTCTCTACCACTTTTGGTTTTCCAGGGGGGACCTGACGGAGGACAGCATGGAGACGGAGAACGCTGCGGCCGCTGCAGCTGCAGCCTTCACAGCCTCCTCGCAACTCAAGGAGGCCGTCTTAGGTAGGATGCTTCCCTCCCCTGTGGCCACCCCAGGGCCATCCTGCTGGCTGGTCCCAAGCTGCAGGTGGCTCAGGTGGCAAGGTGACAGCTGGAGAGCCTCACAGAGGTTCCGCAGCTGTTGGTGGCCCCCTTAGTGGCGGGGAGACCCATGTTTCTGCCATGCGGCTCTGTCCCTGCCTGAGATAACAGTGAGGGAGGGTTGCCCAACTAGGCCGCTCATGCTCTCGTGGGCTTTTGGTCATCACTTCTGTCTGTGCTGACTGTAACTGTGAGTGAGCAGAGGCAAAAGTTTTTAACACCCTTGGTATTCTCCTGTTGCTCGAGATGAAGGATTCTTACCAATTTAAAAAAGCTGATAACCGCTGGAGTCTGTTTTGACTCCTGGTGACACAGCGGGGCAGAGTAGAACTGTCCTGTGGTGTTTTGAAGGCTCTAACTCTTTGCAGAAGCAGATTGCCACATCTTTCTCCTCAAGAGGGGCCAGCGAGTGACTCTGCATATCTTTTTGTTGGCAGCTGAGTGTTGTAACTGCTGCGCTACCAGAGCTGCTCTGAAGGGTCCTAGAACACAGTGACACCTTAAAAATAAGTTTTCCTGGGGTCACAGTGGAGCCCTGGTCACACCGTGGCTGAGAGCTCGGCTGCCTATCTAAAGGTCGCTTTGTGCTGGAGCCAGACTTGAACAGGGTTGTGTCGCTGCACCTAGTGTTTGCTCAGTGGGTGATGTGAACAAGACCCCCCAGGAGCAAGTGTCTGCCCAGTAGGAAGCAAGGTTGTCTGCCTGCCCGCTGGGCCAGCTGGTCTCTGGGCCTGCTTGGGTTTCTGGGTTGGTGGCCGCTTTCCCGCTTTTGTGGGACCTGGTTTGGAGCGATTATAACTGGTGGTCCTTTTTCCTGTCCCTGTGAACCCCTGTGAGAAGTGAAGATGGCTGAGGAGGAGGAGGGGCTGGAGGCCGAGGTGGTGTACCCCATCACCTGTGGCGACAGCAGGGCCAACCTGATCTGGAGGAAGTTCGTGTGTCCTGGTATCAACGTCAAGTGTGTCCAGGTGGGCGTGGGGCTGTGTGGATGCGCCCAGGGAGGCCCTGTCGGGCACAGGGGGAAGGCATCCCAGCGGGGGTCCAGCGCCCTGTGCTACCTTCCTTCTGTCCTTTCCCCATGGCATGCTTCCCATACGGGACCTAGAGACTGTGTCCTGCCCCGGTGGCTAACATACAGCCCCCTGGTTTTCATCACTGAGGGGACACTAGCTGCCCCAGCCACCCTCTGTGTGGGGCAACTCCCGTTGTACCTGAAACATGTGTCTCGACTCCGGTGCTCTTCTGGGGCTGGATGTGTGGAGTGGGGGCCTCTCGTGTACCGGCCCCAGCTAGGCTCACGCGGGCCTCTGCCTCCTCTGCAGTACGACGAGCACGTCATCAGCCCGAAAGAGTTCGTCCACCTGGCCGGCAAGTCCACCCTGAAGGACTGGAAGCGGGCCATCCGCATGAACGGTATCATGCTCCGGTGGGTCTCCGGTGGGTCTCCGGTGGGCGTTCGGGGCTGGGTTGGGGCAGTGATCAGGGCTGTGGTCAAGGCCTCCAGGCTGAGGCAGTGAACGCAGTGGATTCAGACGGGCAGCCTGTGCTCTGGCCAACACGCAGCAGCCTGCAACAGTTCAGACATCCAGAATTTTTGCCCAGTCTTTTACTTTCTAGAGACTCTGCCTGGGGATACTTGTGGCTTTTTCCCTGTTGACACACAACCCACCTACATGGTGGTAGATGGTTGCTAACTCTGGCTCCGTCATTTAGTGTGGCCTGTGGCGCTCTTCTTTAGTTTTGCCTCTCTCGTGACTCCTTCAAGAGACCTGATGGTGCAGTGGTTAAGAACTTCACTGCCAACCAGGAGGTCAGCAGTCGGAATCTGCCAGCTGCTCCTGGAAAACGGGGGGAGGAGGGGGTGGTTCTGCCCTGTCCTGTAGGGTCTCTGTGAGTTGGAACCGACTAGACAGCAGTGGGTTTGTTTTGGGGTTTATTACTGTTCACTAAAGTACCCTTGCAGAACATGCATATCATACATGAGCAACTGAGTGGATTTCCCCAAAGCCCTCCCAGGCTCAGAGACGGGACGGGTGGCCCCCAAGCCCCCTGCATAAGTCCCCTTTTTGCTAGCCTCTGGGTTAAGTGCTACTACTGCTGACCACAAGGTGAGCAGTTCAGATCCACCAGGCGCTCCTTGAGTACTCTGGGGGTCAGTTCTGCCCTGGCCCCTGGGGTCGCCATGAGTTGGATCTCATCTACGGCACTTGGCTGGCTCCAGTGTGGCTTCCCCTCCCGGTTCTGGGAGTGCTGTCCTCTAATGCAGTGCTTACAGGTAGAGAGCAGGTACAGAAGAGGGGCCTGGAGATGCGTGGGGGCCTGTGGGCCAGGCTCAGCGGTCCTAGTGAGGCAGGAAGGGTGAGGGAGGCTGGGTGCTGGGCTCCCGAAGGCTCCTTGAGGACCTTTGCCCGGGGCCTGGCTTCATCAGAACTGTCCTTTCTCCCCTGGCTGGGGGACAAGACTTTGGGGGTCTGCCTCATCGTCTGTCCGGTCAGAGCTTGTGTATGACTGCCGGTCTCCCTGTCTCCCCGGCCACAGGAAGATCATGGATTCTGGGGAACTGGACTTCTTCCAGCATGACAAAGTCTGCTCCAACACCTGCCGCAGCACCAAGATTGACCTGTCAGGGGCCCGCGTGTCCCTGAGCGGCCCTGCCACAACCGAGTACATCCCACTGACGCCAGCTGCAGCCGACGGTAGGTGCTCTGTCACTGCTCGGTGCCCAGATATGCAGTGGCACTCTGGCTGTCCTGGTGCAGCCTGCTTCCTCTCTGCCAGAGGCTGTACTGGCCCCTCGTGGCGTGGCCCTTGAGTGTGTGACCCCATTTTTGAGACCCCATAGGGTGTGTGTGCGCATATGTGCACATGTATGTAGGGTCGTGGGGGTATGTGTGTGCATGTGTGCACATGTATGTAGGGTCGTGGGGTGTGCGTGCACGTGTGCACACATGTAGGGTCATGGGGATGTGTGTGCATGGATGTGTATGGGCACGTGGATATGTGGCTGTCTGCCTGTGTCCTTTGAATACATTGCCA
Source organism: Heterohyrax brucei (assembly GCA_028571685.1). NCBI lineage: Eukaryota > Metazoa > Chordata > Mammalia > Hyracoidea > Procaviidae > Heterohyrax > Heterohyrax brucei. The sequence continues at coordinate 91,627,440 of CM053156.1, read as the reverse complement.
CAGGTGTGGGATGGCGTGTGGGTGCTGCTCCCCCAGGTTGGTACCTGGCTGTGATTCACAGGAAGAATAACTGTTCCTTGGGAGCCTCCTGGGCTTCATGACTAGAGAGACTCTTAAAACTGCAGTTAAAGTGGACTTGAATCCTGAGCCTTCTGGGTGGTGATGCCACTCACATTGTCCCTAAGCTGCCTGTCTCATGGTGCTGGAGCCAGACTTGTGCCCTGTGTGACCAGCCCTGCTGTCAGTCATGGTCCCTGTCCCCATCACTGGCTTAGGTTGTGACCATCTAGGGTCATGGCTTGTCCCTATGCAAGACCCCCTGTCCCCACAGTGTCACCCTGACATCTGCTGAGCAGTGGGTGCTGCAGTGCCGTGTCAGACCCTCCGTCTGTGCTCGGAAGCTGCGTGCGTGCCTCTGAGCACCGGTGGTGGGGGCGGGGCTAGCCCTTCGCGCGTTTGGGGGTCCTGCGTGTGCTCCTCTGAGTGTCGGCAGCGGCGGGGCTATCCCTCTGTGCATTTGGGGCTCAGGTTCAGAGACCAGGAGTCTTGTCGTGGGGTGAGGCTCATGTGTGCTTCCTGTCGGGTTGCAGTAAATGGTTCTTCCGCGACCATCACGATAGAGACCTGTGAGGACCCTGGAGACTGGACCACGTCCATTGGGGGTATGCTGCTTGCCCGTAGTATCTTCTAGGGGTGCGGATGCCCCGGAGTTCCCCGTCTGTGAGGAGACCCCCCCGGGGCGGGCCCTCTGGGTAGAAAGGCATTTCTTCTGAGATGGGGGCTTGCAGCGGCTTAATGGGGGCTGGTGCCCGCTGGGCCATGTGCCTGGTCCAGAACCTTCTCAGTGGCCTCACCGCCGGCGGTGCCGCGCCTGCAGGCGAGCTCTGAAGTGGAGCCTCCGTCAGCTCTCCCTGGGGCTGGGGCCGGGACTGGGCGGTGTCCCGTGCAAGGCCTCTGCCCATGGAGTGTGTCCTCCCTCCACAGATGACACATTTGCCTTCTGGCGGGGGCTGAAGGACGCTGGGCTGTTGGATGAGGTCATCCAGGAGTTCCACCAGGAGCTGGTGGGGACCATGAGGGGCCTGCAGCAGCGTGTCCAGGATCCCCCGCTGCAGCTCCGAGGTGAGGCCCACCGCTCCGGTGGCACAGGAGGGGCTCACACTGGCCAGTGGGACCCTGCAGAGGGGTCGGGGGTCCACGGGCTCCTGCTCTCACTGTCTGTCTGTCCTCCAAGATGCAGTGCTTCTCAACAACATAGTGCAGAACTTCGGCATGCTGGACCTGGTGAAGAAGGTGCTGGCCGGTCACAAGTGTCAGATGGACCGGTCCCGGGAGCAGTACGCCCGAGACCTGGCAGGTAGGGGCCCGTGGCTGGGTGGGAGGGTCAGCTGCCTGCCACCGGCACTGTTCCAGGTGACCAGGTGATGGTCACTGGCCTGGGCTCCAGGGGTCTGGTAGCTTCCCTCTAGGCTGTGTGTCTACATGTTTCTGACACACAGACGTGGAAGGGCACTGGCTTTGGAGGGCCACAGGAAGTAGGAGCAGGCCCCAGACCTGGGGGGTCTAGCAGGGCATGTGCAGCTGCAGTGAAGGAAGAGTGCTGAGAACATGGAAACAGCCTGGTGGGAGCAAGCCCCACAGGGTGCGGGGTGCACGCTGCTGACGTTCCCTGCCTAAGGGAAGACTCCAGAGATGCTGAGGGGACCAACTGTAACCCCAAGAGCCCTCCCCTCTGTGGTGGTCCATGTGTCTTCGTGTGTGTTTACATGAGCATGTGTGTATGTGCATGTGTGTGCGGTCACGAGGTACCTGTATGTGCACTGTGGCTGTGGGGTGCACACATGTGCTGATGTGTGGTCGTAGGATGTGTGTGTGTGCATGTACATTGTCGTAACTTGCACAGTGTGTACATGGTCATGGGGTGCATGTGTGGTCACTGATCACTGGCTACTCGTATTGCTTACATATAGCCACAGGAATTATTGTTACAAGGTGTGTGTGTAGGCACGCACACATGTGGTCATGGTGTGTGCATGCACACATGTATGGTCACTGGGTATGTATGCGTGTACACGTGTGTAGTCACGATATGTTTATGTAGTGTGTGTGAGTGCATTTGTGTCTGATCGCTGGGTACTCGTGTGTATGCACATATGTGGTCCCTGGGTGTGCACGTGTGCTTGTAGAGTGCGTGCATGCATGTGTGTATGGTCACTGGGTACATGTGTGTGCACATGTATGTGCCATCACTGGATGTGCATGGGTGTCTGTGTCCGCATGCACCCATGTGTGGTCCCTTGGCATGCATGTGTGTGGACGTTTGCGTATGCAGTGCTGTGCGTGTGTGTGTGACACAGGCTCCTCAGATGTGCTGTTGTGTCAGGTACTGTCTGACTCAGGTCTGTCACACGCAGCTCTCAGGACAAAATGGCTCTTGTAGCTGGAATGTCCTAGTGCAGACCAGGAGAGCCTGTGGGTACAGCCCTGCTGCCTGGGGCGCCCAGTCCTGCTGACCCCACCGTGCTGTGGTCACCATCTGGCCTGACCTCCCCTTGCCTTCTGCCCTGATCACCCTCCACCCCGCCTGCCCTCTGCACCGACCGTCCTGCCCTGCCCTCTCCCCTCTGCCCTCTGCCCTGACCACTCACCCTCCCCCTGCAGCCCTGGAGCAGCAGTGTGATGAGCACCGGAAACGGGCCAAGGAGCTCAAGCACAAGTCCCAGCATCTGAACAACGTGCTCATGACGCTGACGCCTGTATCCCTGCCGCCCCCTGTGAAGAGGCCCAGGCTGGCACGGGCCACATCAGGGCCGGCCGCCATTGCCTCACAGGTGCTGGCGCCATCTGCACAGATCGCCCTTGCCCAGGGCATGCCCGTCTCCCAGCTAGCCAGCGTGCCGCTCAGCAAAGTGGTGTCTGCTCTACCTGCCCCTGCCCTAAGCAAGGGCCCCCTGCAGGCCCCGCCGGCCAGTGCCCCAGCTTCCCCACTGCTGGGGGGCTACACAGTCCTGGCCTCTTCAGGTACCACCTTCCCCAGCGCTGTGGAGGTGCACCCAGACGCATCAAGCCTCACAGTCCTGAGCACGGCTGCCCTGCAGGACGGCAGCACTGTGGTCAAGGTGGTGAGCCCCCTGCAACTGCTCACACTGCCCGGCTTGGGCCCTGCCATGCAGAATGTGGCCCAGCTGTCCCCCGGGGGTGGCACAATTGTGACAATGCCCGCAGGGGCTGTTGAGGGTACTGTGGCTGCTCCAGGCACGGAGGAACACACAGCCACTATTGAGGTGGCTGCTGTGACGGAGGACCACGAGCAGAAGTAATGGATGTGGCCAGGCCTCTGGTGGGCAGACGGGCTGCCACCTGGCACACAGGTGCTGGGGTTCTCGGCAGCGGGGTCAGGGGCGTGGAGGGCAGCTGAACCAGAGAGGAGACGCTGCATGTAGAAGTCAGGAAGAGGTGCACAGACACCAACTTGCAAGCTTGTCTGCAAGGCCCAGCTCCTGCCAGTTTCTGGGGAAATAGATTTTTCCACCTGTCGCTTACTAATGCTGTTTACACGTGGGCTTCAGCAGATCCAGGAGGATGCACCAAGCAGCAGAACAAGAGCTGGCCGGTGGCAGCGGGTTAGAGGGGAGGCCCGAGCTCTCCGTGGCCCCCGCAGCCCTGCCCCATCGGGCCCTGTAGGACCCGAGCTGGCCAGGGGAAGGGACTTTATGACATATGTCTTGGGAAATGAGCCCAAGTGTGAACACTGGATCCTATGGATTTGGTTCTTCCCCCATCTGTCAGCTGCAGTGTGGTGGCATGTCCTCCACTCTGAGGACACTTGTGGCCAGCAGATCCCTCTGTGCTCAGGGCCTGGGGCCATGACCCCAACAGGAAGCTATGGGATGCGCTTCTCCACCCATCCTGGCACAGCAACTGGGAGTGTTTTTAAGTGGACTCGTTAGGTTTTTTTAGGAAGAGTCAGACATTTTCAACCCAAACACTGCTGAGTGCCTCCCATCCCCCGCCTCTGTCACTGGCATCCAGTGCGGTAGGGAGCAGCCCCTGGGCGCCGGACCCTCTGGTGCCAGGCGAGCTAGGCAGTGGTGGGAGGCCGCAGCTCTGCTGTTCCACCCACCTGCACCCACACCCGCAGCTGCCACCCGGGGCTGGGCCTCATGAGCAGAGGCGGCAGGAGGTGGAGGGTTCAGCTTTCCAGTGGCCCTCTGATCAGGGGAGGCTCTAAGGACCAGCTATCACAGGGCACAGCTCCTGAGCTCGGGGTGCAGATGTGGATGGTAGCAGTACCTGGTCTGCCGTGTGGGTCACGCGTCAAGAAGCGGTCATCTGGGGTTGTGTCCAGCATGCAGGGGCGGCCACAGGCCACAGGCAGCCCCAAAGCACATCTCAAGGCCTTGCAGGGGCAGTGAGTGGCCGTCTAGTTCATCATCGTCGGCCCCTCCAGCTTCCTGTCACCCACCATTACACCCCACTGGCCTGCTGGGCTGCCCCAGGCCCTGCCCCTCATGTCAAGCGACTGAAGTTCTGCTTGTTCCCTTCGCTGTTAGGTTTTGTCACTGTTGTCCTGAGTCAGCTGGTGGCAGGGCACTGTTTACTTGAATTGGTTGTGTACATGTTTCTAAAAACTCAGCGTGACTCGAGACCCTGTTACGTGTTCGTTCTGGGCCTGCAGGGTGACTCTCCCTGACAGCCCTGCGGTCCCCCTGCACCCTCAGCGCGCACCAGCTCAGACCACTGGGGAAACCGTGTTGCAGATAGAGATGCTTCTCACCCCAGAACCCTCCGTTGCCTGACCCCAGCAGCCTTGCTGTCCGGCCCAGACGCCCCTGCTGTGCCAGGTGCTGGGTGGTGCTGACCTTACTCCCTGTTTTAACAGCTGGGATGGGGCCCGTTTCTGCCCCAGTCCCGTAAGCCATTGAGGCCCCGAAGTTCACAGCAGGGATAGGCCAGAGACAAGCCTGAGGGTTGACCCTGAGGGAAGCATCCCAGCCCCGGTGCTCCAGGGGCCTGTCGTCCTGGAGCCCCTGTGGCCTGCCCCGGCCCCCCGCCCTCCTGTGGTTGTGCTCTCTGCGTCCAGCAGCCCAGACCCTGGGGAGGGGCCTTTTGGAGGGAGCATATGTGGAAGGTGGGGTTGGAGTTGGGGAACCTCTGATTGGGTGTGCAGAAGAAGTGGAGTTGTGTTGGGGTTCTCAGTGAGCCCCCAGGTGGGCGGCGCTCTGAGCCACTTTGTATGCTGTTTTGCTAGTAAACTGCTTGGCATTTTGGTTTCAAATAAAAGCGTGTTTCCTAACTGCTGTCTGTCTTCGTGCACTGGAAACGACAGGGATCAGGCTGTGTCTGCTCCGCAGCCACCAAGCCACCCAGAGGTTGTGAGAGGATGTTTGCTGTCACTGGCCTCCCACGCTTGTTCTGTTGGAGTGCTGAGTGCTGCTTTGCCCCCCGCCCCAAGACTTGAATGTGGGAAATGGTGGGGGATCCTGACTTTCACATCGAAGGTAGAAAATGGGGTGCCATGAGCTTGCACCCCCATCTCCGGGGCAGAGGCCAAGTCACTGGTGGGAGGGACTGAGGGAGGGCCCCAGAGCAGGAGTGCTCTGCCCCAAGCCCCTGAGGGCACACCAAACTCCAAGGCCCAAGGTCCCAGCCGACCCACCGAGGACCTGCCTTGGCTCCCTGCCCAGCCCCCCTGAGGCTGTCCGTCAGCCTGCCCTCTGCCAGTTGACCCTCGCCCTCCGCACTGTGGTCTCCTCCCACTTGCAGTGAGTGCTGCTTCCGGCCGCTCTCTTGATGCACCTGTGTCGGGCTTTTCCTGGGTCCTCTCACTGTGACCTCTCAGACACCCTCACCATCCGTCCTCTGTCCCCTGGACACCTCACCCTCCGGCCTCTGTCCCCCTGGACACCTCACCCCCTGGCCTCTGTCCACCTGGACACCTCACCCTCCGTCTTCTGTCCCCCTGGACACTTCACCCTCCGTCCTCTGTCCCCCTAGACACCTCACCCTCCGTTCTCTGCCCCCCCCGGACATGTCACCTGTAGTGTCGACCTGGGTACCTCATCCATCCTCCCCAAGGCCACAGTGCTGCCCAGGTCACCAGGCTTTGTACCCAGAAAGTCACAAAGCTTGTCTCCTGCAGACCTGACCCTTGTCACCCAGAACCCAGGAGCTGTCAGCCCAGGCCCCCAGAAACTGCTTCCAGCTTCTCCAGTTGCTGCTCTCTCTGGCTTCTCTGCCTCAGAGGCCTCACCTTCACCCCAGGGACCCCTGGCTCATGGCAGCAGGGGATTATGTCACTTTGCTGGCAGGCTCGGGTCAGGGTGAGGTGGTCGTCATGGCCAGGGGCTGCAGATGTACAAGGCCAGGAGAGTGGACAGTGGGAGGCCAGGGGCTGGAGGCTGGAGTGGGAACAGTGTCCAGGAAGAACAGCTGGGGGAGGTCTGGGGGACCTGACAGGAGGGGGGTGGTCCTGGGGAGGCAGTTTTGATAGTTCTGGGGATGTGGTCTCAAGGGGCATGGTCCTAGGGGTTAGTCCTATGGGGGGTGGTCTGGGGGACCTAGTTCTGGGATGTATGTTACTGGGGAGTTCCGGGGGTGGGTAGGGGCAGTCATGGGGGAGATGATCATACAAGCCTGTTTTTCTGGGAGGAGGTGGTCCTAGGGGGTGAAGGGGTAGTGTGGGTAGTCCTGGACGGTATGGAAGTAGAAGGCCAAGAGCGGCTCCCAGGAAGTGGCCCAGCAACTGGGTGGCCATAACCCTCTTCAGAGACCAGGATGATAGGGCAGGGGCAGGTGTTGAGAGGAAGACAAACAAGAGTTCTGTTTTGGACCCGCTATGCTCCCCAGATTTGAGGTGCCCGGAGCATCCTGGGGGAGTGGGTGGAGGCTGGCTGGGTTCCCATGCAGACATGGGCAGGGACACCTCCTGTTCCCAGCTCCTAGTGGGATGCACTGTCCAGGAGGTGCACTGCAGGGCTTTAGAGGGTCTAACACCCACCCCATTCTCCAGCTGCTCCTGTGTGGCCTCCGAGGCTTCTCAAGGCAGGCCCTGCGCTGGCCCGCACATCCGTCCAGGAAGAGCAAGAGGGGAAGAGAAGTTTCTGGAAGCAGGCCCTGGGCCAGGAGGCTGTGCAGGGGCCCACTGAGCTTAAACTGGGCAGGCCAGAGGGACAACTCACCTGTCTACCCCACTCAGCCCCCTCGTGGGTGGGGGTCCCTTTGCCTGAGTCTAGGAAGGGCCAGTCTTAACTCTCTGACCCCTCACTTGGATCACTGAAGCACCCTGAAAGTCAAAGGGCTCGGTGCTGGGACTGGGTGTCCTCGGGCAGCTGCTGCCAGGAGAGCACAGCTACCCTTAGGCCAGGGCAGGCCCTGCAGCAGGTGACACAATGCCCGCTCCGGGCAGCTCAAGGTCTGTTGGGAGGTAGCCCACAGGCGTCCTCAAGGAAGGTTTTGGGAGGCAAATCCATCACTTAGCATCCCGGGCCAGGCCTCGGCACCCATGGGGACAACTGGTCTATGGATCTGGGCGTCAGAGCTGCTGGGATGCAGTGGGCGCTCAGCGGTGAGTGTAGACCTCCACTCCCAGGTGTCAGGTCACTTCTCAGTGACGCCTGCCCAGCTTGGAGCAGGGGGCTGGTCAGGGAGGTCCCATGCTCTCCTGGCTTGGCCTTCCCTCCAGTTCCAGGGCTCATCCTTGGATCCCTGACTTTGAGTCTGTGCCATATTCCAAATTTCCTCCCCAGCCCCTTACGAAGGGCCCAGGCTGCCCTCCATTCAAGCCTGTCTCCCATCTCAGTAAGGGTCACATTGCCCAGCTAGGTGCTCAGTTAGAAGCCCCAGAGACAAATTGACTTCCACTCCAGGCCGTGGGCAGTAGTGAGATCTCTGGAGAGATGGATCCAGTGTTTTCCTGCATCACCGTCCCCCCTTGGGGAGCTCGCCAGCCGTTCCCATTGGGATCACCTGCCTGCTGCCCCCTCACTTCCTCACCTCCCAGCTGCCAGTGTGATGGAAAACGTGAGACCCTCCCTTGCAAATGCCAGCCGGATCCTGCTGTCACCCTCTATACCTGGGTCTCAAGGCCCATGCCCCATCTGAATCATGACTCTCTCACTCTGCAATTTGGTGACATTTCTGTGTCTGGAACCAAATCAGTTTTGTAAAGAGCCATGTGCTTGAAAACAGGTGTGTCTCGGCATTCATCCACCAGGTGAGACCCAGCGCTGTGTCCCACAAACATTTGCGTGCACCCCGCAGCTCTGTTAGCCTGAAGCTGCCGCCTCCAGGAGGTGTGAGTTGCGCTCTTCCTCTCCTTTGGTGAATTTATTTGAATCCTCAGCACCCTCCGGTCGTTATTTCCGCATTTAAAGTTAGGTTGTGAGGCGTGTACATGTTAGCGGTTGGCTCAGCTTCTTGGGTGGCGCTTTTTAAATAGCTGAGAACACGTGTGTGGACTGTGACACTAATTTGCACAGTGTGACAAATGTTTTCTTGGAAGTGTAGGACAGAAAGTTAAGGGTGCGCCTCATGTAGTAAAGAGAGTGAGTATTTAGGAAACTTCAGCTGCAGATCCGAGTCAGAAACGCTGGGAACCAGCTTCGGGGTGCCCTCTGGCGCAGTAGGGGCCGTCTCTGCCCTGTTCCTAGGTGCCTGCCGCTTTTTCTTCGCCCTCAGTCTCGTCTGATGTGGGCTGTGGCTGTGTCTTCATCTGCTCCTTGGTTTGGGTTGGCGCAGGCCTGGGTGTTGTTTCCCTTTGAACAGTATCTTGTCTGTTTTGGTGTTTCAGTCAGCTAGTGCTGCTGTAGCAGAAATACCAGAGTGGACGGCTTTAACAGAGGAAAGTTGACTCTCACACAGTCCAGTAGGCTGCAAGTATTCAGGGTGTCTGCTCCAGGGGAAGGCTTTCCCCCTAGCTGGCCCTGGAGGAAAGTCCGGTATGGCATCAGTCTTTGTCCGGGGAGCATCTTGGCGCAGGAACCTCAGGTCTGAAGGACGGGCTGTTATCCCGGTGCTGCCTGCTTGATGGTGTGAGGTTCCCAGTTCTCTGCCTGCTTCTCCTTCCTTTTATCTCTTGTAGCACAAAAGGATTAAGGGTGAGGCGAGCCACACTCCAGGAAAACTCCCTTTACAGTGGAGCAGGGAGGTGATCCTGTGAAGGGATTAACAGCCCCACCCTAATCCTCTAACATACAGCACAGGAAAATCACAAAATATTGGGAGTCATGGCCTAGCCACATGGATACACATATTTCTCGGAGGACACAATTCAATCCATGACAGTGTTTTTCTTGCAAGCAGCAAATTAGTGTATTACAGTCCTCCTTTTAAAATCCCACCTATGAATGGCACCAACACCACTGAAAACTCTGTGCAGAAATTGTTGAACAGGACCCTAAACTGCTGTGTAAAGCTTTGCTGAGAAAAAAACAAACTACCACTAAAAGTAGATCACATATATGAAATCAAATGATCAACACTTACTTTAAAACAGAGAATCACTTTCGTCCTTTGAGCGATGAAAACAGCATGAACGGAAATGGGCCAAACAGGAAATAATGAGAATATTTATTCATTGTCAAGAGTGTCACCAATGTCACTGAACAATTTATGTAGAAATTTAAATGGAAATACAAACTGCTGTGTACCTTCACCAAAAAGCATGAGATAACATTATATTTATAAAAAACAAAAATCCACCTGCTACCCTCGGCCTTTCGACAGGATCTATGATGTTTCGACAGTCCTTTGATGTTTGTTGTGAGTACTCATCTGTTCAGATCCATGTTTCTGTTGAGGTTTTTGGTAAACTGAAACACTGGTGAGGAATTTCTCGAGTTGTGTTTTATTCTAGGCTGGATTCTGCCTGTTTTATCTCTTCCTGTCTCCTACAGTGTAAATGACCTCTTGATGCTGTTCTCCTGCGCGGTGGCTTTAACACATGCCTGCAAATTCTGTCACTCTTGTTACAAAAGCTAGGAGTCTCATCACGCCCTCCCCTCTGCTCTGAGCTGGCCTTGTAACGCACTCTTAAATGCACAGACTACAACAGAATGGTGCTGTGTGTCGTCTGAGGCTCAACTAGGAAAAGCGATCAAGCTTCCCGATGGGTGGTCTCTGTCTCTGCACCTCTGTCCCTCCTCCCCCTCTCTGTCCCTCTTGGCTTGCTCCTTCGGAGCCTGAGCTGCCATGCTGGAGAGATTACACAGGGACAGAGAGAGATGTTCCAAGAGCCCCCAGGTCCCAGGTGCTAGCTCTGGGACTGAGGAGCCATCCCTGCTGTGTCCTGTCTGAATCCCTGGCCTGCAGAATGCATGGACATAATGAACGGTTGTTTTATGCTACCGAGTTTTGGGGTAGTTTGTTACACAGCCCCAGTAACTGGGACATCCTGTTATCTATGGGTGAGTCCTTTCCCCCAAGGCATATGTGAAGACCCACGCTGAGGGGCTGGATCTGGGGGAGGAGCTGCACTGAGTGGGTGTCTGTAGGGACAGCTGAGGCTGACCGCCCTTCTGCACTGGTGGGGTTTCTCCAGGCCGAGACCTTAGACATTTCTGGATCAGAGTCTGTGCACTTTCCATCGCACCGTGAGGCTTCGACATGTTTGCTGTCTTCTGGTTTCCACCCCAGTCTTGGCAAGAGTCCTGCTTGGTGGGCAGGGTGGGCCGTGTCCCAGGCACTGGTAAGGCCCATATAGGCCCTGGTCCCTGCCCTGGTAGCCCCATCTGGGCTCTGGATCCTACCCCACTGAGGGCTGGGGGTGGGAGGCACGCACCTTCGGCCCCCAAACTGGCCAGAGGATAACACCCAGCCTCTGAGGCTTGCACCTCACACAGCACTCCCCGGGTGTCCCTTCTTCGCCATGACATCTGCCGACTGGTCATACACATGTCTGAGCTCTGCAACACAGGGAACACACTTGTATGAACACACACGCACAAACGTACACACGCTGTTTACTTGGGCTACATTTACAGGCTGCAGTGAAACGGCTTTGGAGTGTTTTCCAGTCAACCGTCCCCCACCCCCTCGTGAGTACTCATCTGACTTCCGTAACCCTTGTACTGAACTTCGCGTACGTGGAATCGCATATTAAATTGTCTTGTCTGCCTGGCTGCTTTCACTCACCATGTTTCATGATTTATCCGTGCTCTTCTATGTACCTGTTGTGGTGATGGTTTCCTTCCCCAAAGTATTTCATTGTATGAACGTACTACAGTTAATTTACTGAGGCTCCTCATGACGACTATTTGGGTGGTTTCTGGGGGGGGGCCGCTGTGGACACAGCTGCTACACACGGGCGGGCCCAAGTCTGGGTGGCTGTGTGCGCTCACGTCACCCAGGCAGACACCTCGGAGCAGGAGTGCTGCAGCGCACAAGGTGGAGTACACACTGAGCTTTATCAAGAAAGACCAAACTGTCTTCCAAAGCTGTGGTGCCGCTTTGCACTTCCCCCAGTGACATGTGGCAACAGCACATGGCACAAGACTTTAAATCAAGTTATCCTAGTGGGAGTGACCCCTACTTGTCCGTCTGTTTGTTCTACAGGGAGCCTGTGTGTTGCTGTGATGCTGGATGCTGTGCCACTGGTATTCAGATCCCAGCAGGGCCACCCATGGGGACAGGTCTCAGCTGAGCTTCCAGACTAAGACAGGCCAGGAAGAAGGACCCGGCAGTCTACTTTGGAAAAGAATTAGCCAGGAAAAACTGTATGAATAGCAGCAGAACACTGTCGGGCACAGGGCAAGAAAATGAGCTTAGGTTGGAAGGCACCTGGAAGACAATGGGAAGAGATGCCTTCTCAAAGCAGAGTCGACCTTAATGACGTGGACGGAGTCAGGCCTGTGGGACATTCATCTGCTGATGTGGTATACTTAAAACAAGAAGAACAGCTGCAAAGATCCATTAATAACTGGAATGCAGAATGTATGAAGTATGGATCCAGTAAAATTGGATATTGTCAAAAATGAAGTAGAACACGTCAACATTAATACCCTAGGCACTAATGAGCAGAAATGGACAGGTACTGGCCATTTTGAATCCAACAATCATATGGTGTACTGTGCTGGGAATGAAAACTTCAAGATGAATGGTGTTGCATTCATAATTAAACAGAACACTCAAGATCTGTCCTAGAATACAATGCTGTAACTGATAACATAATATCCATAGGCCTACAAGGAAGGCCAGTTAATATGGCTATTATTCAAATTAACACACCAACCACTAAGGCCAAAGATGAAGAAACTGAAGATTTTTACCAGCTTCTTCAGTCCAAAATTGATCAAACGTGCAATCAGGATGCACTAATAATTACTGGAGACTGGAATGCAAAAATTGGAAATAAAGAAGGTTCAGTGGTTGGAAAATATGGCCTTGGTGATATAAGTGATGCTGGAGATTGCATGGTAGAATTTGGCAAAATCAGTGACTTCTTCCCTGCAAACACCTTTGTTCACCGCCATAAACGGTCACCACACACACGGACCTCACCAGAGGGAGGGCACAGGAATCAGACTGACCACACCTGTGGAGGGAACAGTAGCAGAGCTCAACGTCGTCAGTCAGGAGGAGACCAGGAGCTGATGGCGGTGCAGACCACGAGTGGCTCATACGCAAGTTCAAACTGAAACTGAAGAAGATTAGAACAAGCCCACGAGAGCCAAAGCAGGACCTGGAGCATATGAGGCCTGATAATGAAGTCCGCGAACTAAATGGTTCTAAGTGCTACACACCTCACTACTGAGTATCACTACAGTCATCTTTGAAGTCCTCCCTTGGGAAGCACTGAGGCCAGTGTCTAGTCCACCTTTCAAAGCAATTTTGGAACTCCTGGAACGGCCATCGGGCATGGCGGGAAGCTGGCAAGTTTGTGAACTTAGTTGTATAGTTGTCTGTGAGGGAGTTTTCAGCCAGTAAACAAGTCACTGGATTGGAACACCCTCCCTGCTCACCTGACTTGATCCCCATTAAGTTTTTTTCTTTGCCTGAAGATACAGGAAATATTGTAAGGAAGACATTAGGACGACCTTCAGGACATCAAGGGCACTTCGACGACAGCTCTGAGGGCCAGTCCAGAAAAAGAGCTGAAAAATTGCTTTGAAGGGTAGACTAGGTGCTGGCATCAGCGCATAACTTCCCAAGAGGAATTCTTCAAGGGGACCATAGTGATATTCAGAAATGAGGTATGGAGCACTTTGTCAAGGATGAGTTTGCGAACCGAACTGGCAGTCCTGGACTCCACCTGAGTTTAGAGACCATCTCAAGAACAGACTTGATGTACCAAACATTAAAGACCAAAGACCAGTTGCACTGTGGAATGCCATCAAAGACATCACACATGAAGAAAGCAAGAGATTACTAAAAAGACAGGAAAAGAAAGAAAAGACCAAGTTGGACGTCAAAAGAGACTCTGAAACTTGCTCTTGAATATTAAGTATCAAGTACCTAAAGCAAAAGTAGGAAATTATGAAGTAAAAGAATTGAGCAGAAGATTTCAAAGGGTGACTTGAGAAGACACAGTAAAATCTTACAATGATGTGTGCAAAGAGCCAGAGCTGGAAAACCGAAAGGAAGAACACGCTCTGCATTTCTCAAGCTGAAAGAACGGAGGGAAAAATTCAAGCCTCGAATCGCAGTAGTGAAGGACTCTACAGGTAAAATGTTAGACGACTGAGGAACTGGTTGATGTCTAGCCATTTCAAGAGATAGCATATGACCGGGAACTGAGTGTACTGAAGGAAAGAAGAGGTTAGAGCTGTATTGAAGGCACCGGCAAAAAACAAGGCTCCAGGAATTACCAGAATATCAATTGAGATATTTCCATAAAAGGACACGGTGCTGGAAGTGCTCACTCGTCTGTGTCAGTGAACCTGGAGGGTAGTGACCTGGCCAACTGACTGGAAGAGATCCATACTGATGACCATTCCCAAGGAAGGTGATCCAACCGAATGGAGAAATTATTGAATAATATCACTGACATCACAAGCACCTAAAATTATGCTGAACATTTCAAAAGTAGTTGCAGCAGTATATTGATGGAACTGCCAGAGATTCAGGCTGGATTCAGAAGAGGCTGTGGGGCCAGGGATATCATTCCTGTTGTCAGATCTTGGCTGAAAGCGGAAAACTCCAGAAAGATTTTTACCTGTGTTTCATTGACTATGCAAAAGCATTCGACTGTGTGGACCGTAACAAATTATCGATAACACTGCAGAGAGTGAGAATTCCACGACACTTAATTGCGCTCATGAGGAATCTGTACATGGATCAAGAGGCAGTTGTAAGAACAGAGCAAGGGGGCGCTGCACGGTTTAAAATCAAGAAAGGCATGCGTCAGAATTGTATCCTTCCACTATGCCTTTTCAGTCTGTATGTCGAGGGAATACTCCGAGAAGCTGGACGCAGTGGGCACACAGGACGCGGGGGGTGCACTGGACACAGTGCACAAGTATCTGTCTGAGTCCCTGCTTTCAAGTCTTTTGGGTATACAACCAGGAACAGGATTGCTAGCTTATATGGCAATTCTGGAAACCCTGGTGGCATAGTGGTGAAGTGTTACAGCTGCTAACCAAAAGGTCAGCAGTGCAAATTCATTAGCCTATCCTTGGAACCTCTAAGGTGTTGGGGTTAGGGTTGCTATGAGCTGGAATCAACTCGATGCCACTGGAAATTTTTAAGGCTAATTCTAGGGGTCCCTGGCACAAACGGTTAAGTGCTCAACTACCAGCTGAAAGGTCAGGGGTTCAGACTTACCCAGAGGCTCCTCAGAAGATGAGTCAGGTGATCTGCCTCTGAAAGGTCACAGCCTTGACAAGTCTGAAATTCTGCTCTGTCCTGTTGACCTGGCCACCACGAGTCAGAATCAACTTGAGGGAAATTCATAACACGCTAACTCTATGTTTAATTTTTTGTGGAACTACTGAATTCTTTCCCCAAGCAGCTGCACCGTTTTGTATCCACAGCAGCAGTGGAGGAGAGCTCCAGTGTCTCCACATCCTCATCAGCACTTGCTATGTTCTCCTTTTTGTTGCCGATAATAGCCATCCTAGCAGGGGACAGTGCTACCTCCTTGGGTCTCACTGAGTTCTGATTTGCATTTTTTGTATGGCTAGTGTCCTGAGCACCTTTTTATGTGCTACTAACTGTATATATATTGTTACGTGCTATTGACTGAATATATTTTTTATGTGATATGCCTGTTAAGCTATTGCATTCGTTTTTAAAACACTAGGCTGTTTTTTGTGGAAGCTCTGGTGGCGCTGTGGTTAAGTGCTCTGTCTGCTAACCAGAAAGTCAGCAGTTCAAATCCACCAGGCACTCCTTGGGAATTCTGTGAGGCAGTTCTACTCTCTCATAGGTTTCCTGTGAGTCAGAATCGACTCTACAGCAGCAGGTTTGGTTGGGTTTTGGGTTTAGGCTGTTTTTTGTGTTTCTTTTTTTTTTTTTTTTTTAATAATACCATTTCTTCATCAGACGTTTGTATTTATTTTCTCTCAGTTGACAGCTGCCCTTTCATTTTCCCACTGGTGTCTTATGAAGAGCAGACATTCTAAGTATTTATGTACTAGTTAATTAATTTTTTAAATGTTCTTCCCAAGAAATATTTGCCTGCCCCAAGGTAATGATGACATTCCATTTCCTTCCAGGAGCTCTACAGCTCTAGTGCCTATATACAGACAACTTTATCTTGAATGGATTTCTGGTGTGGTGTGAAGCAGGGTTGTGACTCACCCTCGCTCCATGCGCTTGTTCACTTGCTCCATCATCCTTTGCTGAAGACTGTCCTCTCTGTGCCTTGGTGGCCTCTCTAACGCCAGCTGACCGGGTAGTGTGGGTCTGGACTCTGCTGCTCCCTCTGTCCACTCTGATGCTGGCAGTTACATTTCTTCCAGTCTTTCACATGTTTTGTGAGAAGGAAAACTTCCAACATCTCCCCAGGAACCCCAGTGCTTGCTGCAGGGAAAATGTAAATCATTACGAATTTGCTTATGACAGCAGCCACTACCACCGTCGGCAGCAGGGCCTGGAGGCCATGCAGTGCCAGCTGGTGCAGGTGCGGGGGTCCAGGGCAGACGAGACCTGGGCCTGGGGAGAGGATGCACATCCCCTGGGAGTGGCTGGTGGGGTGCCTGTGATGCCCAGTGGTCTGCAGAGTGGACTTGAGCCTCTGGCATCAGAAGCTGAGGGTTCTCACCCTTCTAGCCTGAGTGCCACCATCTATCTCTCTGGGCCTACCAACGGAGGTGGATGGGGGCAGAATGACAGGGTTAGAAGGCCACAGAGGAGGCAGTAGGGGTGCAGGGGACCATTTGTCACTAAGATCTTCATCACCGTCATTTCCATCAGCTTCACAGGATGAAGTGGCTTCCAGCTCAGGGCCTGGTCTGAGGGTTTCAGGCAGGATCCAGAAAGTCTGAGGACAGAGGTGGTGGTCATGGCAGGGGCACAGGCAGAGGGAAGACTCAGTACAGAGCAGCTCAGGGGACCAGGTGAGGGCAGCAGGGTGATGCTGGGGGATGCACAGCCTCTCAAGGTCAGATCCCCTTCCCTGGGTCCCTTGTCTAAGACCACCTCTCTCTGCTTCCATGGGAATGGAAGATGATCCCTGTTGGCTGAGTCTGAGATCCTTCTGGCATGCTAATGATACCTGATAACCCTCACACCTCATCGATCCTGCCTCTTCTCTCTGGGTCAGGGTGGGACCTCCAGGTAGCTAAGTAGAGGCCTGGTGCCCATTGGAGAGGTTACCAGAGGCTGTTACACCAAAAAGGTTGCTACACCAAATTCCCTGCCTCTGAGCTGATTCCGACTCACAGTGGCCCCGCAGAGCAGAGAGAACTGGTCCACAGCGTTGCCAAGGAGGGCCTGATGAGTCTGAACAGCTGACATTTTGGTTAGCAGACACTCGTCACTAGGGTTTCCAGAGGCTGCTGGGACCCAGCGAAAAGGATGGGATGTACCATCACAGGTAAACCGAGGCCCGTCCCCTTCCCGGGGCTCTGGGGACCTCTGAGTACAGCAGTGACACTGAGGAGGGGGCCCTGGGGGCTTTGCTGCCAGCTGGGGAGGTGGGAAGGGGTGCGGCGGGCTGCAGTGAGGCTGAGGCTGTGGTGGCGGAAGCATCGCTCGCCTCGGAGTTTGATGTTGGCAAAAACTCACAAAAGTTACGGAAACAGTACAAAACCTCTGTCTCCTGTGTAATTTCCTGTTTTCCCGTTTGCTTGACTGCACAGACACACACATACAAACATGCATACACATACACATACACGTGCACACAGTACACACACATCCATGTACACACATGCACACCCATACACATACACTTGCATGTGCGCACACACACACACATACACAAATACACACACGTATACACACACATGCAGGTCCACCTTGGCTAGACACCCATGCTGTCTGCCTCTCTCTGGCGGGGTAGGGCCTGGGTCTTTCTGTGGCTTTTTTTTTTTTTAATATGTATTAAAGAAATTAGACTTTAGATGTAATGTGAGCTACAGGTTCTTTTTCACAATCGGTACTTGGCTTTTAACTCCATGCTGGTTTTCTCTTGCTTCCTATAGAAGCTGTTATTTTTGCATGGTTCAATTTATCAGTGTTTTATTTTTCTAAGCAGTGCTGTGCTGGTGTTTCTTTAACTGCTCTCTGCATTTGTGTGTGCCTGTGGTGTGAATGTTCCCACCACGGCCAATGTCCCACTACTGAACTGGGAGCAGGAGAGGACGCATCGGCCAGCTCACTGCCCAAGTGGCTTGGGCACGGCCTGGCCCCTAGGGCACGGCCTGGCCCCTAGGGCATGGCCCCCCTCCTAGGGCACTCTCCCCACAGGGCACAGGCCTCCCAGACCTCCCCCTCCACCAGGGCCAGGTTTCCCGGCAAAGGACTTCCCCAAACAAAAGCAGCAAGCCACCCCCCAGGGTACGGCCCCCCTCCTAGGCCTGCCCCCTCTTCCCACCCCCCTCCCAGGGCCAGGTTTCACTGGGAAAGGCCTTCCACAAACAAAAGCGACCTTGTTTGCTTCTAGTGCCTTTTCATTTGTTTCTGTTTCAATCTTTGATCCCTGTGCTCTTGTATTTTGGCTTCAGGTACCGGGGAGGGAGTCTCCTCCACATTTTTGCTGCAAG
Source organism: Heterohyrax brucei (assembly GCA_028571685.1). Taxonomy (NCBI): domain Eukaryota; kingdom Metazoa; phylum Chordata; class Mammalia; order Hyracoidea; family Procaviidae; genus Heterohyrax; species Heterohyrax brucei. The sequence continues at coordinate 91,609,294 of CM053156.1, read as the reverse complement.
ATGCTACCCAGTGCTATCACACTTGTTGAGTGACCCCTCTTTCCTTGTGATCTGAAATGGTGCCTCCCACCGTCTGCTGGCCACCTGTGTATGCTCCCCTCTGCCCCACTGACCTGGCCACCGCATGCCCCAGATCACACTCTTCTCATCTTAGTAGCTTTACAGTGTGTTTTAATACAGGGTAGGGTTAGTATTCTTTATTAGTTTCCTTCCTGTTCTTAGCTGTGTGCTACGCTTTTCTCGATGAACTTTAAAATCAGCTCCGGCACACTCGCCACCTGTCAGTGCCTTAACACTGTTGCTAGGGCTGCCCTCAGCTGGTGGGTGAATCTAAGACAATGGGACATCCCGAGGTGCTGCTAAGGCCCCTACAGAGAACAGGGTGTTTCAGCCAGTTTTTATGCTGCTCTGTTGTTTCTCAGCGGCGCTTCTAAGTTTCTTTGCACATTTCTTGTTAATTTTATCCCTCGGTCTTGTGTTGCTGCAGTTAGTCGTGGGATCTTCAATTCTGTCTGCTAACTTGATGCTCATGTACATAAAGGCTGCTGGCGTGATTGCCCGCGGTGCGACCAGACACCTTCCCGACTCGCATGGTCCCTGCCCACAGGATGCTGACTTTGGTTTCAGAGAGATGTGCTTCTTTGTCTGAGGGACAACATGAGTGCACTAGTTGCATTTATTGCTACGTAGAACTAATGACCAAGAACACCAAGGGGCTGAAGACTGCAAACTATCATCTCAGACATGTGATACGTCACAGTTGGGAGCCGTCTGGCTTGGGGGTTTACGGCTGGGGTCTCTGATGACATCGTGGTCTAGCTATGGACTGGGCCCTCACTTTCTGAGGCTTGGGGGCGCGCTGCAGCAGGTACCTGCAGAATGGCTCCCGTCTGCGCCCTCCACATCGGTGCTGGCTGCGGGGGAGACCTCCGCAGATCTGCTTGGGTATTCTCACTACACGGCGCTGCTGGTCTGAGAAAGCCTCTTCCGACCGAGGCTTGGAGGTCATTGCCCCGTTTTCTTTCCGTCGGCCACACCCGGTCTCTCTCAGTGGCGGACACTGCATGCCGGTGTGAACACCTGAGCCGGCATCAGTGGGGTCACCGCAGGGCCGTGTGCTAAGCAAGGCGGTCAGAGGCTGAACTCGGGCTGCCCCCACGGCACCCTCGCTTGGTCATTGTGAACGGGGCTGCTGGTGGTACTTGTGGCCCTGAGGTGTTAACAATGTCCCCTGCTCTTCCTGCTCTGTGGAGAGCCGGCGATCTCTGGCTCTAACCCCAAAGATCCTTGGGGCCTCGTCCTTGGAGACCCGGCCTGACCGCAGGCACGTTTCACTTTTTGAATAAACACCAGTGCTTCCTCAGGCGGAAGGGCTGGGGTCCCTCCCTCGCCCTCTGCCCGTGATGTGTCTGGGTGCCAGTTAGGGAAGGGTCTCCGCTATTGGCGCCACCCCATCCCCGTCACCGCCTCCGGCCCGCTGGGCGGTCCTTCCCACCTCACCTGCCTGAGGCCAGCTCTCTCCGGCCGGCGACGCTGTCGGCCAGCCTCCGAGTACCCCTGTCCCCTGGCCCGGGGCGTGCACGTGTGAGGCCGGGGCTGGTGGGGCTGGTGGCCTGTGGGGTCTCCTCCCCCGCCAACGCGCGTCTAGAATCGCCGGGCGCGCTCCGCGGATCTGGGGCGGGGACACGAGCTGTCACTTAGGGGCGGGGCTGAGGCGGGGCCAGGGGCGACCCAGGCCGCTGGGGGGTGGGGGCGGGGTGGGGGCGGGGCGGGGGGCCGTGAGGTAATTTCCGCGATCCCGCGTCAGAGGTTTGAGTCACCCCAGAGGCAGAATCGAAAGTGATGGCCTCGCGCCGGGCGGGGTCCCCGGGCGCGGCCGAATGGGACGTCATTCGGCCGTGGTCAGGGACGGCCGCGGGAGCTCCTGAGGGTAAGCGCCCGGAGGTGGGTCGGGGGCTTCGCCGGGAGGCAGCGGCTCCCCGAGCGCCCTCTCCTTGGACAGAGCCGCCTGGGGCCGCGGGCAGGCGATCGGAGGCTGGAGGGGCCTGGCTAGGGGAAGAGGAGGGGTCAGCGCCCTGCGGAGGGGCCTCCTGGGTCCGGAGGTGCGACCCCAGAGGCTCCGACGAGCCAGGCAGCTGCTCAGCACTGGAGCTGGCCGGAACCCCACTCCACCCTCCCGGCCCTGGTCCTGTGCATCCTCCCAGGCTGGGACAGGGGAGCCGCTGGTCACAGCTGGCGCAGAACCGAGCCGTTAGTCTGGTCCTCACGGGCTCCAGCCCTCCGCCGACCACCCCAGGCCCCAGTCTCTGGGTATCCTCTGGGTCTGGGGGTCCCAGGCTGGTCCCTGCTACAAGGGTGCACTGAAAAGTTTCCCCTCGGAGTCATCAGGGCAGAAAGGCCAGCATCTCCTCTGAAGACCCCATCTTTGTGTAGTCCCCTTTCCCACCCCCCAAGTTTTCCTGTCCCGAATAGCGGTATTTGCAGTGAGCCTGAACCCCTCTCTCTCCCAAGCCTGGGGGCTCCCTTTTCTCCTGGCCGGGGGAGGTGATGTCAGGTGCAGGGTGACCCGGGGCCTCCCTGTGCTGGTGCCCACACTGGGAAGGAAACCAACCCTGGGCCAGACAGGTGTGGGGCACACTGCCCCCAGGAGTCACTACCGTCACTCAGGAAAGGAGCACTGGGCCTGTGTCAGCAGACCAGGCGCTGAGGGCCCTTCCGATCCCCGGGCTGTGAGAGCTGGGGTGTTGCCTGGAGAGCCCTGGAACCCACGGGCCGGAGGGGCTGCCCTACCCTGAGAGGCTGCCGGCTGTGGCACCCTCCCTCCCTCCTGCCCCGAGCTGTGCTGGAGACCCTCAGGAGGGGGTGGGTTGGCGGGCTCTGGGTGAGTGAGGCCTGCCTCTTGAGAGACCCAGTCTGTGGCCCAGAGCATCCCCTCCTAACAGTGCTCTCCTTGGTGCCACACTGGACAGAACCCTCCGCCCTTCCTGGGTGTCCTCGGCCCCTCCTGGCCCAGACCTGAGCCTGCTTCCCTCCCGCCCAGAGGAGCCACTGAGCCCGGGAGCCTCGACACCACTCAGCGCAGAACCTGGCCCGCACCCAAGATGGGGTCCCAGGCACGAAGCCCCTCGCCGGCCAGTCCCACCTGTGCTCAGGGGCCGTCCCTGGCCGCCCTGCACGCACAGGTGGACCTGCGTCTGGGCTGCTCCCGCTGCACCCAGCGCCTCAACGAGAGCACCTACCTGCTGCGCAGTGACGTGGACCATGACTGTCCCCGCGAGATCCTTCTGGCCCGTGCCAAGCAGGACGCCCAGCACAAGCCCTGGCGCCAGGTGGGCCGCAGGCCCCGCTTCCCGCAGCCGGCTCGCTATGTCCTGTGCCGTCACTACAGCCCCGGGCGAGGCTGCCGCCGCCACCACAACCAGTGCACCTTCGCCCGCAGCCCGGAGGAGGCGCTGGTCTGGACCTTTGAGCGCACGCACGGCGTTTCCCGCCTGTGGCTGAAAGCCGCGGTCCGGGGTGGTGGCGCTGGGACCCCAGGCCTTATGCACTGCCCTGCTGATGCCATCCGGACGGAGTTTGGAGGCCACTTCCAGCTGCTCTGCTCCACCTGCTTCCGGCGCCGCCCACCACGCCTCTGCCCTGTGGCTGCCGGGGGCCGGTGCCCAGAGCACGGAGCCTGCCGCCCACTCCTGGCCCACGTGAGCATCGGGCACAGCAAGCAGCAGATCGTGGAAGTGCGGCCACGGCCCAAGCACAGGCAGCCACTGGCTTACTGCAAGTTTGTGGCGAGGGGTCAACCGTGCCGGCACGGGGCAGCCTGTTGCCAGTTTGCCCACAGCGACGTGGAGATGGCCGTGTGGAAGGCGGAGCAGCAGAGGGGGCTGCAGCGCGGAGACCTGCTGCAGCCCCCCGACCCTGGGGGCGAGGGACACACAGCCCCCTTGGGCCAAGCCCCCAAGCTCCAGCTGTACTGCTGCGCCTGCCTTGTCACCTGCCACTCACAGGAGGCCTTCGAGAACCACTGTGCGTCCCCAGAGCACGCACGCATGGTGGCCTTCCACCCGGCCGTGTCCTGGGAGCACCGTGCCCCGCCTCCCGGGATCCCCCAGTTCCAGCTCTGCCCAAGGTCAGTGCAGCTGTGGGGAGGGTATGGGGACCGGGGTCCCAGTCTCCTGCCCTGCTGTCTGCCTGCACACTGGGCTGAGGTGGTTGGTCTCAGAGGAGCTGGCCCTGTCAGCTGTCCACGGTGCTGAGGACAGGCGAGGCCTTGGCTGCCTGCTGGTGTGGGGGTCCTCCACACTGTGGGATACCCTCTCCCGTCCCCAGGCCTGATATCTGTGAGTATGGGGATGCCTGCACGAGGGCGCACTCGGCACAGGAGCTGCAGGAGTGGGTGCAGCGGGCACGGGCAGCCGAGCTGCGGGTGCAGGCAGCCTGGCAGGAGGGGTTGGTGTCCTACCAGACTCGCCTGCTGGCCGAGTACCAGCGCAGCAGCAGCGAGGTCCTTGTGGTGAGCAGAGGGGCCCGGTGAGGCGGACAAAGGGAGTGGGAGGCAGGTGTGTCCTACACTGCTGACCACCAAGCCCCCTTGCAGCTGGCTGAGACTGTGGATGGCGTCTCAGTCTCCTGTGACCAACCCCTGGTGCATGAGGACAAGGGGAGGACTGCTCAGCATTGCTGGACATTCAACATCCACTCAGAGGTGAGGAGTCCATGGCCTGCTGTGGGTCAAGGGCGCCCTGGGGGACCGTAGGCGTGCTGGGCATAGGGTAAGAGCCGGGAGCCCCTCTGTGCCTCATGTCCTCATCTGCAAAGCCAAGGGTCCACCATGAACTGTGTGTCCGTAGCTATACCTTGCTTTGCCCTCACAGTGACCTCTAGGTAGGGTCCACAAACCCACTTTACAGATGGCAGAAACTGAGTCTCAGAGAGGTGGGGCAGCTTGCTGAGGTCACACAGCCAGGAAGTTGTGTACAGGTGAGTCAAGGCTCCTTACCACCTGTCTCCCCCCTCAGGCCCCCCTGCTGCACGTGGCCCTGCTAAAACAGGAGCTGGGAGCCGACTTCTCCCTGGTGACTGGCCGGCTGCGGTGCCCGGGCCAGCTCTACGCTGCAGGGGAGCGCTTCCGGGTGCCTGGCTCCCCAGCAGACTTCCAGGTGAGGGTGCACGTGCAGGGAGCCTCCTTCGGCACCTTTGAACAGTGGGTGGTCTTTGACTTTGGAAGTCGGCCAGTGCTGCTGCGAAAGCTGGGACTGCGGCTGGGCCAGCTCGGTGGACTGGGGGCCCAGGGGACCCCGGCACCCAATGCCCCCCAGGAGTTGGAGCGCTGGCACACTGGCAACCGCCAGGTCGTGCCCAGTGTGGAGCGAACTGCTGAGCAGGTGGCCCTGATGGCCAAGTACAAGGCCCCTGCCCTGGCCGTGGAATTCAGTCCTGGCAGGTGTGTCCCTGGGCCTCTCACCTGCGCCAACTACCGGCAGCGAATGCACCAGTTTCTCTACGAGGAGGAGGAGGCCCAGCAACGACTGGTGGCCAAGTGAGTGACAGGTAGGGTTGGGGGGTCGCAGCGGCCAGGCCCTGAGCTGACGTGGCCGCCCCCCCACAGGCTGAACCTGCGAACCCAAGTGTCCCTGAAGACGGCGCTGCAGACGCCAGCTGTGGGCCTGCTTGTGGCCCCGCCTGGGACGCTCTACGCTGAGGTCACCCTGCCTGCCTCTCTGACACCAGACACAGACCAGGGCTTCCTGCTGGGCCGGGTGGTTAGCACGGCCCTGGTGGCGCCCGTGCCAGCGCCTGACGACACGGTGTTCGAGGTGCGCCTGGAGGCCCGGGCCAGCTCCCAGCAGGCCTTGTGGCTGCTGCTGCCAGCCCACTGTTGCTCAGCCCTGGAGCTGCAGCCCCAGACCAGCCCTGTGCTGGAGGTGCAGTTCCAAGTTGACCCGCTGACCTTCCGCCTCTGGCACCAGGCAGTGGACGAGCTGCCTGAGGTGCAGCTGGTACTGCCCGACCTGCCAGCCTGCACCCTGCCATGCCCACACCCTGTGCCACCCACCCTGCGCGGCAACAGCAAGCAGAAGCAGGCAGTGGGGCTCATCTCTGGCCGCCCCCAGGGCCTGAAGCCCAGCCCCCCGCTGCTCATCTATGGCCCCTTTGGCACTGGCAAGACCTACACTCTAGCCATGGCCTCCCTGGAGGTCATCCGGCAGCCTCAGGCCAAGGTGCTCATCTGCACACACACCAATAGGTAAGCAACTCTCCCACACTGCCCCAAGAGGGGCTCTGCTATATGGGGGGGGGCTGGCATCACCCCGAGAGAGGCTGAGGCCGGGCAGACAGGGTCTTGGATCTGGGCTCTGGCTTGTTGGGGGGCTCTCTGTAGGCAGCCGCCTGAACTACCCAGAGCCACCAGGCTCCAGAGGGTGACCGAGGGCACGTCTTCCACCCTGGGTGGACAGTGCACCCCATGGGGCATGCTCCCCCTTTGTCCCAACATTTGCAGCTTGCCAGCCTTCACCCTGGGCTGAGGCAGAGCAGGAGGTGGTGTGGCACCCTCTGCGGGCCCCACACAGGCTGCACGGGGCCAGAGTGCCACTGTGGAGGCCCTGGACTGAGAAGGCGTGGCGGGTACAGCCTGACAGCTCCAGCCCTTCCTGGGTAGAGGTGGCTGTTTGTTTCCACGGCGGCATGAACTTCTCCGCCCTGCTGTTCCTCTTCGGCCCCTGTGGTTTCCTAGTTCCCCTGACATTGCCTGCTGTTGTTTAGCTGGGGTTTCTGATTCCCAGACGGGGGGAGTCCCCTCCTCCCCTCCCCTTCCCTGGGTAGTAGTGGTTTTGGCCAGTGGCTGGCAGGGGCAGGCAGCTATCTTGTCTCCCTGGGTCCTCGGTGGTGCTGTCCTGCGGCCTGAGTGGCTGGGGGGTGCTCACCTGGGCAGTGCCAGCAGCCCACCCCCAGCCTCTCTGCTCTCCTCTTAAGCTGGTCTCACCACTCCCCTGCTTAGGGTCCCAGCCACTGTGAGCAAGAGCCGTAGAGTGGGAGGCTGAAACCCCTCATGGTTCTGAGGCTAGAAGTCCCCACTCAGGGTGCTGGCAGGGCTCCAGGGCAATCTTGCCACCTCCAGCTCCCGGTGGCCTGGGCATCCTTGGCTTGTGGCAGTGTCACTCTGGCCTGGCCTCCCCTGTCACAGGCTCCTTCTTTCTCAGCTCTTCTATCTTAGGGACACGTGTCAGTGCGTTACTGCCTCTGACATCCATCTAGAGCTGGGCTCAGTTCACTGCCAGCCTCTTGGGATGGCCTTGGGCCATGGTCTTGGCTGTATCACCGCTGTCCCCACAACTGTGTCCCAGCTCAGATGCCACCTCCTGGGAGCAGCCCTTCCCTTGACTGTCCTGGCATGGTGGGCTTTTCCCCCTTGTCTTTGTCCCCTCTGATGACACCGATGGCCCAAAGCAGGCAGTCTGTGCCTCACGGTGATATCCCCTTTCCAGTGCGGCGGACATCTACATCCGGGAGTACTTCCACAGCCACGTCAGCCAGGGCCACCCCGAGGCCACGCCGCTGCGGGTCATGTACACAGACCGGCCCCCCAGCCAGACGGACGCCACCACGCTACAGTACTGCTGTCTGACCAAGGACCGCCGGGCCTTCCGCCCGCCAACGTGGGCCGAGCTGCAGCAGCACCGCATCCTGGTCACCACCACTTCCCAGGCGCGTGCCCTCCAGGTGCCCGCTGGCTTCTTCTCACACATCCTCATCGACGAGGCCGCCCAGATGCTGGAGTGCGAGGCCCTGACCCCGCTGCGTCACGCCAAGCCCAGCACTCGGATCGTCCTGGCGGGCGACCACCTGCAGGTCACGCCCAAGCTCTTCAGCGTGCCCAGCGGCCAGGCGGCTGGTCACACGCTCCTGAACCGCCTGTTCCTCCATTACCAGCAAGAGACGCACGCGGTGGCCCGGCAGGGCCGTGTCGTCTTCCACGAGAACTACCGCTCCACTCAGGCCCTCGTGGCCTTCGTCTCGCGACATTTCTACCTGGCCCAGGGCAACCCCATCCACGCCAGCGGCAGCGTCCCCCGCCACCCCCAGCACTACCCGCTCATGTTCTGCCACGTGGCAGGCACCCCCGAGCGGGACCTGTCTCAGACCTCCTGGCTCAACCCGGCTGAGCTCCTCCAGGTGGTGGAGAAGGTGCAGGAGCTCTATGACACCTGGCCCCCCTGCTGGGGTGGCCGGGAGCAGAGGCACATCTGTGTCGTGTCCCACGGGGCCCAGGTGAGCCTGCCGCGCACGGGACCCAGGCTGGCCCTTGGGGTCTGGTGGCCCTGGGTGTAAGCCTCAGTTTCCCCATTTTCCCAGCTTTTAGAGGGGTCCGTTTTTGTCCTGTAGGTGGGGTGGGGTTAGAACGGGGCTGCTCAGGGCTCAGGGTCCTGTCTCATCCGTGTGGGGGGCAGGCGTGGATGCCAGCCTGTGTACCCCTTGGAGGGCAGTGGGAGGAAGGGCTGGGCCCAGCCCGCCGGGCCTGCCAACTCTCTGTGTCTCCAGGTCAACGCCCTGAGGCAGGAGCTGAGGAGGAAGCGCCTGGCCGAGGTGTCTGTGGGCAGCTTTGAGATCCTGCCAGGTAGGTGGGCCAGGGACAGGGCCAGGCCTGAGGCAGTGTCTCCTCAGCTCTGTCCAGGCGACTTCTGGTCGGGCCATGACTGACAAGGCAGGGTCTGTTCTGTGAAGGGGCCAGCTTCCCCCCGGGCAGGGGTCTGGGAGCCAACCTGAGGATGGCCCTGCTCACTACCTGTCCAGAGCCAGCTGGATGCAGCAGGTCCCCTGACCCATGTCTCTGCAGGGTGGGAGCAGGTCCCCTGGCCTCCTGAGCCCCGGCCCTCACCCTCTGACCCATGTCCCTGTAGGCAGGGAGTTCCGGGCTGTGGTGCTGAGCACTGTCCACACCTGTGACAGCCTGCGCTGCCCTGGCGTGCCAAGCCTGGAGTTCTTCACGGAGGCCCGTGTGCTCAACACCGTCATGACAAGGGCACAGTCGCAGGTGGTGGCTGTGGGTGACGCAGTGGCCCTCTGCTCCTTCGGGGCCTGCCGCAGACTGTGGAAGAGCTTCATCCGCGAGTGTGTGGAGCACCAGAGCGTCTGTCCCCAGGGGCTGTCCCTGGAACATATCGAGCTGGGTGTGGCCCAGGTGCAGCACTGGCCCCGTGGCAGGGAGCCAGCCACAGCCATCAGAGCAGGGGGGCCTGTGGCTGCCTCAGAGAACACAGCAGCTGCAGACTTGTCCCCGGACCATGCCACAGTCAGGGGGGACACATCTATAGCAGAGCCCACTGCTGCAGGGAAGGAGAAAGCAGAGGCGGGGGACACGGAGGCAGGGGCCACAGTCACGGGGTCCGTGGCCAGGAGGAACCCAGGTGCCAAGGAGACAGGGGCCACGGCCGAAGAGGAGACGGCACCCGAGGACCCCGAGGACTCTGGGTCTGACTTCTGGCCATCGGACTGGGAGCTCAATGCTGATGACCCCATCCTGCAGGAGCTCTTGGACGAGAGCCGGAATGTGACGGTGACTGTTCGCGAGGACGGGCTGCTGGACACTGTGGCCGGGCCCGTGTTGGCACACCAGGCCCACAAGTATGTGAACTTGCCCCCTGCCAAGCTCCGCAGGCTGCTCCGAGCCGAGCCCGAGGCATACCACCGTTGTACCTTCCTGCAGGAGACTTTTGAGAGGGCGACGGCCGTGGCGCTGGACGGTGTGGTGCCCAGTACCTTCCAGGTCAAGGGCCGCGTGAACTGTGGCATGGCCTTCACCGGGGACGAGGTGCTGGTGGAGGTCCTAGACAGGCCTGGCGCTGAAGAGGCACCCGTGGGCCGGCCACAGGGCCGTGTGCTGGGCGTGCTGAAGCGCTGCCGGAGAGAACTGGTCTTTGTATGCAGGATGGATCCCTGGGATCCCCGCATCATGGTCCCCATTGACAACTCCGTGACCAAGATCTTTGTGGCGGAGCTGAAGGACCCCCTGCTGGTGCCCATCCACCGCCTGCTCTGCGGCCGCGTGCAGCGCGTGGGGCAAGAGAGGCTCTCGGGCACAGCTCGGCGCACACGGCTCTTCCGGGTTCAGATTGTGCTGTGGCGCGAACGCTTCTACTACCCGCTGGGCATTGTCCTGGAGGTGCTGCCTGAGGCCACCACCTGGGAGCGGTGCCTGCACATCCTCAACCTGGAGTACGGCCTGCAGGAGTCCTCGCCGGACCCGGCTGCCATTGCCAAGGTGATACAGAAGTACCACTCAGAGCTCAGCCGGGCACTTGGGCAGCGAGAGGACTGCCGCAGCTTCCTGACCTTCACCGTGGACCCTCAGGGAGCCTGCAACCTGGATGATGCCCTCAGCGTCCGGGATCTGGGAGCCCAGTATGAGGTGGCCGTGCACATCTCTGACGTGGCCACCCTCCTGCCTCGGGACAGTGTCCTGGACACGGAGGCCCGCCGGCGGGGCACTGCTTTCTACGCACCTGCCCGGGAGCCAGTCTCCATGCTGCCGGCCCGCCTGTGCCGGGAAGCACTCAGCCTCCTACCAGGCCAGGACCGCCTCACCATCTCCCTCTTCCTCACCGTCGAGAAGGCCAGCGGCCGGCTGAGTAGCCAGCGAATCGCCCCCTCTGTGGTCCACTCTGACGTCCAGCTATCCTACGAGGAGGCTGAGCGGATGATCCGGGAGTACCCCGGACTGGACCAGGAGCTGCCACGCTGCCTGGACTCAGTGGACGCCTGCGTGGTGGCCGCATCCCACTTCTCCCAGAACCTGCGCCGGCGCCGCCTGGGCAGGGACTGCCACTACGAGCCGCCCAGTGAGGACAGCGCACTGGGCTTCCGTGCCGCCCACACTATGGTCAAGGAGTACATGGTTCACTTCAACAGCAGCATCGCTGAGCTCCTGGTGGGCAGTGATCAAACACAGATGGTCACACCGCTGCGGTGGCAGCCGGCACCCTGTAGCACCCAGCTGGACGCCCTGAGCAAGAAGCACTGTGGGCTGGTCCCCCTGTCCCTGCACCTGTCCCAGCACCTGTGTGGCCGCGTTCTCCCTGGCACGAGGCTCTGCCTGCTGTCCTCGCTCTGGAGGCAGCTGCAGCTGGCTGCCCAGGCCCAGGACTTTGGCCAGATGGTGGACCTCATTGCCACCTACGACATGCACCCCTCGCTGGCCCCCGCCCACTTTGAGCTCCGCAAGGCCCTGGGCCGCTCGGCCTTTGGCCGCTCCGGCCTCAGTGAGCAGCAGCTGGCTGCCCACCACTCGCTGCAGGTGTCCTGGTACACATGGGCATCTTCGCCCATCCGCCGGTACATGGACGTGGTCCTGCAGAGGCAGGTCCTGCTGGTGCTGGGCCTTGGGGGCCCCACCTACTCGGCCAAAGATATCGACGGGCTCTGCCGAGACTTTGGACGTCAGCTTGCGCGTGCCCAGAACTATGAGCGCCGGGCCCACAGCCTCTACCTGGCCTCACACCTCCGGGCCCAGCCACAGGACAAGTTGGGTTTCACGGTGGAGGTGGAGGTGGGTGCCCGCTGCTTCCGGGTGCTCTTCCCGGCACATCGTGAGAGCCTGCCGGAGCCCTGCCCCGTGCACTACCACAGCCTGCAGCTGGCCGAGGCCCCACAACCCCTGCGGGGCCAGGCTGGCCTGCAGCTCCGCTGGTGCCGCCGTGTCTACTCACTGCAGGGTGGTGGGCTCTGTGCCCCCGGGCCTGGGGCTCTGCTCGACCCACACACCCATCCCCTGGACCCTGGGCTGTGGCGGAGGCTGCTGGAGCTGATGGAGCAGCAGCGCTGGCCCGAGGCGGCCGCCCTGGTCCGGGAGCAGGGTGCCAGGGAACCACAGCGGTGCGAAGTGGGCCGGGTGGCACGGAGCCCCTGTGGGCACTTCCTGGAGGTGGTACGGCCGCTGGTCCCCGGGGACGTGCTTCAGCTACAGCTGGGCACTTCCTTGCAGCGTGGCCTCCCAGCACCCACTCTGCAGCTGTGGACAGTGGCACCTGGGCTCAGCCTGTGCTTGGAGCACGCAGAAAAGCCTGGTCCCTGCTTCTCAGGCTGCATGCCCCGGCAGGCGCCAGACCGCTGCCCCAACGTGGAGGAGTATGCCCGCGTGTGGGGTCCCTTCTGTGCCTTGGAGTCTGCCGCCAGCGTGGTGGCTGAAAACGACTCCATCACCCTGCAGCATGTGGGCATATGCTGGGATGAGACGCGGACACCACAGGGCCAGCTGCAGGGTGTCTTCTGCCTGGAGGCCTCCTTCCTCCGTGAGCACAGCATCGACCTCAGCTTCGGCCACTGCTGCCTCTGCATCCGGCTGGGGGGGCTGCCAGCCGCACCTGGCCTTGGGGAGCCCTCTGCCAGCCTTGGCCCCCACCTGAGCATAGACCCCAGCACCTACACCTGGGTGGCCCACGGGTTGACAGAGGAGAGAGACCCAGAGGAGGGCCAGGGAGGCCGGTCAGAAGCAAACAAGCAGGTGCATTTCTACATCAACCATATGACCACAGAGAAGGTTCCGGAAGAGGTGCTGAGGCCCGGCACGCTCTTCACCATCGAGGTGCTGCCCAAGCAGCTTCCTGACCTGTGAGTGGCTCCCCCTGGCTGGAGGCAAGCGGGGCAGCCCCTCAGAAGCACGTGGATGTCTCAGTGCCCCTCTGTTCCCACCCACCCAGGCGCAAGGAGGAAGCCGTGCACAAGCTGAAGGAGGCATCCTCGCTGGTTGTCAGCATTGCCCTGGGGCGGCCCATCCCTCAGCACCCCTGCCGTCCCCCGAGCCACTCTCCTGGCCCCCACCCCGTCCACAGAGGTAGGTCTGGGCAAGGGGCCCTGGGCAGGTCCGGGGCTCGGGGCACACTCCCCACGCCTGCCTCTTCCTCCTGCACCTGATCCTGGTACTAGGGTGGTACTAGGGTGGTCTAGCCTTCCCACCCTCCCCTCTTGTCTCCCCCCAGCAGCCTCCAGCAGCTTCCTGAAGCGGCAGACCTATGACCTCCCCAGAGGCCACCACAAGCTGAATCCTAGTCAGACCGGGGCTGTGCGGGAGGCCTTGCGTAAGCAGTTCACCGTCATCCAGGGCCCTCCAGGTGAGGGCAAGGGGTGGGGTCTGGGGCGGGACAGGGCCCAGGTGGGCAGGCCCGGCAGCCACCTGAGGCAGGAGAGCAGAGCAGAGGCTGGTGGGCAGGCGGAGGTGGAGTGAGGTGGTGGTGTGCTCACTGGTTCCGCTGTGGCAGGCACCGGGAAGACAGTTGTGGGCCTGCACATCGTGTTCTGGTTCCACAAGTCCAATCAGCCTCGGGTGCCTGCAGACACTGAGCTGGGCGGCCCCTGCATCTTGTACTGTGGCCCCTCCAACAAGTCGGTGGATGTCCTCGCAGGTACACAGTGAGAGGTGGCAGTGGGAGGTGCCCTGCTGGGACTGTGGGGACACCGCCTCACGTCCTGCGCCCCTAGGGATGCTTCAGAGCTGGAGGAAGGAGCTGAGGCCCCTCCGCGTCTACAGCGAGCAGGCGGAAGCCGTCGAGTTTCCAGCGCCCAGTCTGGGCAGCAGGAGCCTGCCCCGGAAGGCCCCCCGGGAGGGAAAGCCAAACCGCAATCTCAGGTGCCACCCGTCTGCCCAGCCGTCCGTTGGTCCTTCTGTGTCTGGGGCAAGGGGCAGAGCTGTCCAGGTGGGCAGGGGGTGAAGAGAGGGCAGGGTCTCACGAAGGCTATCCCCCAGGAACATCACCCTGCATCACCGGATCCGTCAGGCCTCCAACCCCCACGCGGCGGTCCTCAGGGAGTTTGACACCCGGGTGCAGAACAGGGAAGTCTTCTCCGAGGAGGACATCGCTGTGTAAGTGGACAGGGTGGGGGCATGACACCGTCTGCTGGCCCGGGCATCCCGGAGTGACCGGGTGGTCGCCTCCGTGCAGGTACAGGAAGACGCTTCGGAAGGCACGGCTGTTTGAGCTGGACCGGCACACGGTCATCCTCTGCACCTGCTCTTGCGCGGGCTCGGGCAGCCTCAGGCAACTGGACGTCCGGCAGGTCCTGGTGGATGAGGCAGGCATGGCCACGGAGCCCGAGACACTCATCCCTCTGGTGCACTTCCCAAAGGCTGAGAAGGTGGGCAGTGGGGCATGGCCGGGCAGGGGGCGAGTTCCTCCTGCAGTCACCGGGGGGTGCTGGTGTGTCAGCATGAGGGTCGCTGTGGGGTGGAGACCATGGGGGGCTGGGGCCCCAGGGCCAGGCCTGCTGACCCCTCCGGGTGGTGCCTGTCCCCAGGTGGTGCTGCTGGGGGACCACAAGCAGCTGCGACCAGTGGTCAGGAGCGAGCAGCTGCAGAACCTGGGGCTGGAGCGGTCTCTCTTCGAGAGGTACCACCACAGTGCCTACCTGCTGGACACGCAATACAGAATGGTGAGCCCGCCCCATTCAGCCCTGGGGCCCGGAGATGCCAACGCCCACCCTCCCGTTGCCTCCACCCCCTACTGCAGCCTTAGCCTAGGCCCAGGTGGGCTCCTCCCGACTCACTGGCCCTCCCCTGCAGCACGAGGGCATCTGCACCTTCCCCTCCATGGAGTTCTACAAGGGCAAGCTGAAGACCTGGCAGGGCCTCAGGCGGCCAGCCAGCGTCCTGGGCCACCCAGACAGGAAGAGCTGCGCGGTCATCTTTGGACACCTGCAGGGCTGTGAGCGGAGCCTGCTGGTGTCCACGGATGAAGGGAACGAGAATTCCAAGGCCAATCTGGAGGAGGTGGTACAGGTGGTGAGTGTGGGTGAGGTCTTGCCTGGGGGCTTCCTGGTGGAGGATGGAGTCAGAAAGGCTTCCTGGAGGAGGAGGAGAGGGTCAAGAAGGCTTTCTAGAGGAGGATAAGTCAGGGAGGCTTCCTGGAGGAGGAGCCCTCCTGGTGCTCAGGGCTGAGCAGTGACCAGGACCCTAGGTTCAGCTTCACTACCTGCCAACCCCTCAGGTCCGCATTGCCAAGCAGCTGACCCTGGACAGGACAGTGGACCCCAAGGACATTGCTATCCTAACACCCTACAATGCACAAGTAGCTGAGATCAGCAAGCAGCTTGTGCAGGAGGGTGTCACTGGGGTGACTGTGTCCTCCATCACCAAGAGCCAGGGTGAGGCTTTGGTTGCAGGCACGGGCGGGTGGGCACAGGCACGGGCGGGTGGGCGCAGGCACGGGTGGTGGGCACAGGCCAGAGCCTCACCGTCTCCTCCACCCTGCACACATCCCAGGGAGTGAATGGCGCTATGTGCTGGTGAGTACGGTCCGCACGTGCCCCAGGAGTGAAACTGACCAGCGGCCTACGAAGAGCTGGCTCAAGAAGTTCCTGGGCTTCGTCGTGGACCCCAACCAAGTGAACGTGGCCATCACCCGCGCCCAGGAGGGACTATGCCTCATTGGTGAGGACCAGATCCTCGCTAGAGAAGTAGGGGCAGGGGACGAGGCTGATCCCAGGGGGCGGGGATCCCCAGGGGCCGGGCTGCTGGGGGCGTGGCCGGTCCTCCTGGGGGCGGGACATGGGCGGAGCTGCCCCAGGGGGCGGGGATGTTCGGGGCAATGGCTGTGGGGGGGTACAGGGCTCCCCAGGGGCGTGGCGGGGCTCCCTAGAGGTGGGGCAGCCCCTGACGCCTGCCCCTCCCAGGAGATCACCACCTCCTGCGCTGCTGCCCTCTCTGGCGACGACTCGTGGACTTCTGTGAGAGTCAGCACAGCCTCGTGCCCGCCCACCTGGTGCGGGTCCGGCGGAGGCCCGCTGTGTCCCACTGAAGAGCCCACAGGCCCTCCTTGCCTGTCTTTTCCTCCTACCCAGACAGAAGCTCCGAGGGTCCTCGATCCCTCGGACTCCTCTTCTGCGCTGCTTCTGGGCAGGCCCTACGCAGAGCGTCCCTATGTGCCTTCACTGCCCCTGCCTTGATGGGCTAAGGTCCCCGAGGCTGGGAGTGGCGTCCTTCAGCAGTGACAGCCTCCTGGGTCAGGAAGGGGACCCCTCTGAGACTGCCGATCCGTCTTAGGTGCCATCTGCACCCGCCCTGGATGCCGTC
Source organism: Heterohyrax brucei (assembly GCA_028571685.1). Classification (NCBI taxonomy): domain Eukaryota; kingdom Metazoa; phylum Chordata; class Mammalia; order Hyracoidea; family Procaviidae; genus Heterohyrax; species Heterohyrax brucei. The sequence continues at coordinate 91,593,237 of CM053156.1, read as the reverse complement.
CACAGAGACCAGCTTTTGTTTTGATTTTTAGAGACCAAAAGCCAGTCTTTTTGTTTGTTTTTACTGGAACAGGGACCTTGGCCCCAGCTCAGGGCAAGGTGGCCTCCCTGAAGATGAGGCCTTTCTCTCTCCATCGCTGCCTGAGTCTAACTCTGGGACCCACAGCTCTGTGTCCCTTAAGGGCTGCTGGGCAGGGGGAGCCTGGACAGAAGCCCACCACCCATGCCAGCCACTGCTCCGCTGGGATCTAGAGAGCTGCAGGGGCAGCCGAGTGGGCCTGGAACCGTGGTGCTGGCCTTGGGGGGTCTGGACCTCTGGCGGCCCCTCAGAGATGCCTGCCACCCCAGCCACCCTCCTGCCGGGCAGCTCTGGGCCTGGGAAGCAATGCTCGTCATCTGGGTGTGAGCCCCCTGCCCCTGCCTGATGCTGCACTCTGTTCATCTGCGCGATGGGCTTCCTGATGCCTGTGCAGGCCCCATCACGGGCCACGCACGCTGCCTGATTCTGACATTTTTAGCAATCAAAGTCTACATTCCAGCCTCTGTACCTCTCGGCCCGCGCTATGTGACTGAACCCTACTTTTATAAAGGTAATTCTGCAGCTCCTCTCTGTGTCTGGTGGTCTCAGGTCAGGGGGCAGCAATAAGGACAGCCTTTCCTCCTGCTTTGGAACTGGGACACAGTCGTCAAGGCCTTTAGAGCCAAAGGTGGGTGAAACGCTGGACATTCAGGGACACAGAGGGTGGTGTCACCTGGGCACTTAGCGTCTGCTCCCAGGATGGCAGGAGCCTGGGGTGGGGATGAGCCATTGTACTGAATTCTGTTCCCAAGCTGGCTGGCCCCACGTGGCCTTGGGACACAGCCCCAAGTCCTCCAGCCATGGCCCTCCACCTGTGGGCCTGGTGATGGATCTGAGACGGCTCCCCCAGTGCCTTTCTTGGGAGCACGGGGACTCGCCCCACATGTCCCCCAGCCTAGGGATGGGACATCCAGGAGCAAGTCTCCATAGGCGCACTGTGTCCACAGAGAGCTTGACCCTCTGGGTGTGAAGAGGACTACGTGGTGGGTCAGTGGCTGGAGCAGCCCAGGAGGGGGCCCCATCTACAACGGGGGCAGTTTTGAAGCTTTCTGACGACCTTAAGGTTGTGACCCTCCATCCTTCTCATGGGACCCCCAAGACTCAAAACTGGCTCCCCAGTGACAGACACCCTTCTCAGTAACAGCATGAGGGGGTGGTTGCTAACATAGGCTGGATAGCCAACAGCTGAAACAGAGGGCCAGTGGCCAGGGGGGGGCCCCGGAGCTGTGGTTGTCCTGGAGGGGGGATGAATGACAATCCATGACGGTCCTGGACAGGGGGTTGGGGATGAGCACTGACTGTCCTGAATGGAGGACAAGTCAACGGCCATCCTGGATGGGGAGCGGGGTGCCCGCCAGGACTGTCCTGGGTCAGGGGTGGGGGATGGGCCATGGCTGTCCTGGATGGAAGACAAGCCCTGGCTGTCCTGAACAGGGGACAGACAGACAACCAGAAGGACACCTGAGCCCAGGTCATACCCCTAGCTGTCACACTTGGAGTCAGCTGGGGCCTTGGTGGCAGTCTCTGGAGAAGGGGGGCTGTCAGGCGTTGGCCTCCCTGAAGGCACAGCCTGGGGTTCCCTGGGAGGAGTGGAAGCTGTGGGGACCCGCGGCCCCCTGGAGGAACCCAGCCGAGACGTCTGTGCATGGGTCTATACTGCTCTCTATTTGTGGATAAATACTAGAAAATCATCGGTCAGGAGGCGCGGCCGGGGGCGGCCGGGGGGGCACTGCCGGCTTGGTGCGCAGGGTGAGGCTGTCCCGCCAGGGCTCGTACACCAGCGTGTGGCTCTCGGCTCTCTTGATGGTGAACCTGTAAGTGCGGTCGGGCAGCAGGTTTCGGACGTCAAAGGCACAGGTGGCCACGGGGACCAGACCGCACTGCGCGTGCTCCTGCTGGGTCTGCGGCTCTAGCAGCTGGAAGCGCAGCTCGAACTGCTCGGGCAAAGCCGGCTGGATGGTGACGAACCAGCGCAGGCTGGCCCAGTCCTGGTGGGCTACCGACTCCTTGCGGTCAAACATGACAGGCATCTTGGCGCTCAGCATGAGCTGGATGTGCGGGACCTTGGTGGCGCCGACGTCGGATACCAGGCGGTGCTTGACGTGCAGCCGCCCCGGCACCATGGTGGCCAGGAAGCTGTCCATGACGGCAGACAGGTCGGCTAGCCGCCGCTCCACGTGCCCCCAGCCGGCCAGGAAGGGCCGAGGGTCCGGAGACTCAAGCAGGGCCTCCAGCTGGGCGCGGCCGCGGTCCAGCTGCTCCAGCAGGCCCCCAAGCAGCAGCAGCTGGATCTTGCTCTGTGCTGTGCCAACCTTCTTCATGCGCTGGAACTTCCACGGGTCGATGAGCTGGAACATGGTGCTGGGCAGCACCAGCGGGTTCTGGTCGCCCAGTGCCAGGTGCTTGGGCAGGATCTCCAGGTGGTAGGAGCATTTCTGCAGCAGCTCCATGCGGGCGCGGTGCCGCTCCAGCAGCTGCGGGCTCAGGTCGCAGGTCAGGAAACCCCGCAGGGCGTTTCTGCGCTCCACGTAGACCCTCCAGGCCTCCGGCTCCAGCAGCTGCCCAGCCTCCACCTCCTCTGCCTCCTCGGGGTCCAGGAAGGCCTGGGGGCTGACTGGCTTCAGCTTGTCCAGGCCCAGGCCGTTGGCCACCTGGAAGTTCATTGTCTGGGAGCTGGCGGGGGAGGGGGAGTCGTGAGCAGGCCTGTGGCAAGTCCTCCTAGGCCCACTGCCCCTGCCCTGGGCCTCTGCCCTCCCCTGGGGGAGGGGCTATGTGCAGCCCTTCTTTCTGGAGGAGGGGCTGGAGGACCCGCGGTCAGCTGTGCTGGGGAGACTGTGCAGGGGCCTCAGTCTTCTGGCTGTGAAATGGGGTGGTGGTGCCTCCCAGGGCCATTGAGAGAATTCAGTGTGACCCTGTCTGAGGAACACCGGACACCCCTTGGGAACACCACTACTTTATGGGCTTCCCCCTATCCACGACTGCAGGTATGGAGCAGGGGTCAGGCTCCCCAGACACAGCCTGTGTAGGCCTTTCAGGACCAGTGCAAATGGGGTTTTGTGGATCCAGATGAGTCCCTGACTCTGGAAACAAGCCCAGCATGTGTGTGAGATCCATCTCCCATTTCACAGATGGGAAGTCTGAGGCGCAAAGCTTTAGCAGCTTGCTGTCCTTCCTCCCCAAGCCTGAGCTCCCAGCTCCAGGTCTCAGCAGGACAGGATTGGCCCCCCAAGCCAGCACAGCTCTGCTCTCCTCCCCTCCCCCGGCTGTTATTTTATCCAGGGCAGGTGGAAGCCCAGACCAGGACCACAGGACCTCTGGCCCAAGCTAGACTCCGGAGTGGATTCACACCAGCGTCTGGGGGAGAACTTAGACCCCCCGGATCTGACCAGGGGCCAAGGAGCTTTCCCGAGGCACAGCCTCTCATTTGGAAAAGCAGAGGGACCCGAGTGAAACGGGGAGCCCGCTGCCCTGCGCCCTCGGCCGGGTCTAGCCCACCGCCCTCCTCCAGGCCCTCCTCCAGGCCCGCCTCCGCGACTCCCATCCGCCATCCATCCGCCGTTGGCCCACTCCGCAGCCTGGCGCTCCAGGGCTTGCTTCCCCGCGCACCCCAGCCGGCCTCCCGGCTTGCGAGGCTTCCCCGCTTTCACGTGCGGCGCCCCGCTTGCCTCGGCAAGCCGAGCAGAGCAGAGCGTGCAGCCGGCTGCGTGCAGAGCCGTCGGCGGCGGGCCTCCCGCGGGGGCTGTACAGCGGGTTGCCTGGGGAACCGAGGCCCGTTGTGACGCCCCACCAGTGGATGGGGGTGGGGCGGAGAGCTCGAGAAATCCCGCGCGCCTCATTTGGCCGGGGCAGCGTGAGAGAGCGGAGGAAACCGGAGCTGGCATGCGGTGTTGCGCCCAGACGGCGCAGGGTCGCTGGATGGATCCAGGACCCCAGTGGACTGTCTCCCTGTCCTCAGTTGAATCCTCTGCCCTAGACCCCGCCCCCACTTCAGGCTGGGATAGAGCTGTCCAGACGCTCCGCCTTCTTTCCCTGGGGACTTTGGGGCGTGTGGACTGGGACCCCAACCACAGAACCACCCCTGCAGGTAGCTAGTCTGAAAGCCTGCCTCTGAGTGGGAGCGGAGCTTCTGTTGCGCACAGGGGCCTGTCCCAGAGTCATTCTGTGGGCACAGAGCTCCCGGCAGCCACCGGTACTGGGTGTGGGTCAGGACCCCCTGGGTTCCCAAGAAGAGGAGGCCAGTAGGCCGCCTGTCATCTAGAACCCTTCAGAGGAACCTGTGAACTGGAAGATGAGAGTCACTGTCACTAGAGGACACTGTGTCCGGCAGCAGGGAGGGGAGAGACCAGGTCCCCCCCAGGCTACCCCTCTTGGGAGACTTGAGGATTCTCCTTTGCCTGGGCGCTGCTGGTGCCAGGTTGGGTAAATGGAGCACCTGGCAGATTCAAACTGCTAACCTTTTGGTTAGCAGATGTAGCCCTTAACTCGCTGCGTGGCCAGGGCTCCCCTGAACGGATCCAGCGGAGCTCTGAAAGAGTCCTCAGATCCTCCTTCTCCCACTCATAACCCCTAACTGGTCTCGGCACTTGGGGGGTCCCTAGCCAGCCCCTCCCATGGCACAACCCAGCTGTCCTGGTGCATGTGATGTGGGGTTCCACCTGGGCCCACCTCCAGGGGAGGCCTTTTCCTGGGGGGGATGTCTGTGCTTCAGCCACCCCTCCCCCAGCTGGTGCCCTCCCCATCCAGGCTTGGGCTGGGGGCCTGGGAGCACAGGACTGAGGAAGGGGCAGTGGGTAGCATTTCTGCCTTCCTCTTCCCGCTTTGGGCTGTGCTCAGTGGGGACCAGCTGATGGTCTTCGTCTCTGTTGTCCCTTGTGGGTCTGAGGCATAAGAGTAGATTTGGAGAGGGCTGAGGGGGGCTGGGAAGCAGCGGGAGGAAGGCCCTCAGCGCAACCTTCCTCCCACTTCCTGGCCCAGGAGTATTCTGGACCTCGGCCCCCTCTTTTTTTGTTATTGTTTGGTTCCCAGCTGATTTTTAAACCATTGTTAAATCTACTATTTGAAGACGACTGTGGGTTCATATGCAGTTGTGAGATGCAGGTTCTGTGTACCCATTACCCATTTCTCCTGGTAGCGGTGGTGGTGGTATCAGCTGCCATCAAGTGGGCACCTGACCTGGATGATCTTGGGCATTACACTGCAGGACTGCTCTCTAGGGTTTTCTCAGCTGTAATTTTTAAGAAACCAGATCACAGCTGAGTGAGTCAGAACCACTTGCCTTTAGAGTCCCAGCTGCTTGCAAATGGCTGTCATTACCCAGTGGTGAGAACTTCCCCTACTGTCCTGCACTGTCACATCAATACCCTGACATCAGTACAAAAGACACAGGGGGCTGCATCCCACAAGGAGTCCCTGCCGCCTCGTGGGGCCACATCCCCTCCATGCCTACCTTCTCAGCGCCCGACAGCCGCTGACCTAGTCTCCATCCCGTAACTGTGCCATATTAGAGTGCCGTCAAACGGAACTGTGCCTGTGTCACCTTCTAGGGCGGCTTCTCCCCCACAGTGCGACCTGTGTCACGTGGAGAACACTGTATGATAGAGTCGAGCCTGGGTCGCTGTCTAGGGTGTCTTTTCCCCCACAGTGTGACTCTGGAGTGTCTGTCCAGGTTGTCTTCTGTGCCCACAGTTCCTTTCTCTTCCAGCCAAGCCGTGTCCTGGGTGTGGACAGGCCAGTATGTTTATGCTGGTTCCCATCTGTACCAGCTAGGTCTACCACCCCGATGAACAGAGCTACCCTGGGCCTGGAAGAAAGTGCCCCAGAGCACAAGGACCCCGCAGCTATGCTCTCCAGGCACACGAACCCACAGGGCAGGGATCCTCACAGAACCTGAAGGATGGAGGTGCTGAGCCCCCACCTCCCTCAGGAAGCTCCATGTGCACCCCAGATGACCTGGCTGGCTACTGGGAGCCCAGTGCTGAAAGGGAGGGGGAAACTGAGGCACAGAGAGGTTCCACACAGCTGAGAGCAGGACCAGACCCCAGGTACCTGGCAAAGAACGGACCCCCAACTAGAGCTGTCTTGTGCCCAGGTACCTTCACCCTCGCTCAAGCACCTCTGCATGGTCACCTGGCACCATCCCAGTCTGCCCCTCCCCCGAGGTCAGGGTAGATGGATGGGGGAGGCTAATGGGGGACTGGCTTAGGCTAGTTTCTCTAGAGAAGCAAAACCAGTGAACTGCTAAATGTCTACAGAGATTTACATCAAGAAAACGGCCCACGAGGCTACAGAGGCTGGAATATCCCATGTCCATGTGTCAGGCTGGAGGCCTCTGCCCAAGTCACAGAGCCGCAGGGGCTGCCAGACCCAAGGTCAGCAGGTCAGACAGCAGGGGTCTTGCTCACTGGCTTTGAGGACTGATGAGTCTCAGATCAGCAGTCATGACGGCAGGCGAGATGCCAGCTCAGTTTCTGGGAACAGGAGGTCAGTCGAGCAAGTGTCAGCTGTAGGATCCAGAGCAAGGAAGACCCTGCAACCCCTGTGGTCCCCATGTGCTGGATGCAGGCCACACCCCCAAGGAAACTGCCTTTTAGCTGTTGGGCTGCTGACACAGCACACCCTGTCATGGCGGTGATCACATCATGTCAGGTGCCATCGTGGAAGCGGTCACATTACCATTCAACTGCCAAACCAGCGAGAAGAAGGGCCCATCCAAGTTGATACAAGGCTTAACAACCATAGGGGCTGCTGGCAGAGGCCAGGGAGGGCCACCGGTGAGGTGGCCTGGGCAGGGGTCTTGTGGCTAGACTACGTTGTTCCAGATAGACAGGCAAGGAAAGGAACAGCACGTGCCATACCTCAGGTGGGAACAAGAGGCAAGGAATGTGAATTCACAGGTGGACAGGTGGCTCTCAGGTCATCGCTAGGTAACCAGCCTTCAGTAGGCGTGAGCGCACTCAGAAGGGGAAGCGGGGGTGCACGGAGGAGGTGAGCGGGTCTCCCCAAGTGGAGGAGTCTGCAGGCGGGGGTACAGCGACCTGACGGGGAGTGGGAAGGGCATGGTGCGCAGGCTTGGGGTGGAGGCATTTACGGAACCCTTACAGGGGCTTCTGTGACATTTCTCTGATTGCCCTCCCTTGGGGGGCCCTGGGGCTTGGTGGCCTTCCTCGGGCTCTCTGTCAGGTCACCAGGAGGAAGCCGGGCGCTCCTTGTGGCTGGTAGCAGCCCACACTGAGTCCTGCCAGAAAGTGTCCTTGCTCTGTTCTACTATCTGGGTGTCTTCTCCTGGTGACAAAGGCCTGGGGACAGGGTGTGGAGGGAGGCAGTTCCCTCCCACTGCCCTGACAGCCTGGTCACCTCCAGGCTCTAGCTGCTGAGCCTCAGAGGTCAGAACCCTGAGGCAGTGGGTGACCAGGCTGGGGTGTTTGGGAGGAACCCAACACCTCACCAGTGCACTCATGAGGGTGCTTCCCTGGTCCAGGGAGGGGGGCTTCCCTGCAGCCACAGACAGAAGAAGCAAGCCTGCTGCAGTGTAAGTTAGCTCAGGGTCTCTGTGTCCCCTCCAGGCTGTGCCCACCAAAAAAACTCTAATGTGTTTTTTGGAGTAGTTTTAAATTCACAGAAAAATTGCCCAGAAAGTACGGGGAGTTTGCAAAGTCACCCACCCGGCCTCTCCTGTTAACAGTCCCCTCAAGTGGCAAGTGTGTTCCAGCTGACAGCAGTAACAATACATTGTTACTAACTGAAACCCGGAGTTTACAGGCGGCCCTCTGCCCGCAACCTGACAGCGAGAGAGGGTTGCCGTTGCAGAGATGGGACTATCGATACAGTGCTACTGAGTCAAGTGGTTTCCATCCAGGCTCACTACTTGCAGAGCCTGGTGGGTCTTGACAAATGCATGTCCTGTGCCCACCATCCCAGCTTCCTATGGGCTGATACCACAGTCCTGAAAAGGTCTTGTGCTCCACCCCCACCCCTCCTCATGGGTCCCTGGCAACCTCGGAGCTTTCCGCTGTCGCCACCTCCAGAAGTGCTCTGGGAAGCCTCCAGAATGCATTCCAGGGAGAACTTGGTTCCCAGGCCCTCCTGGGCAGGGTGGAAGGCCAACGGCCTTCACGGTGGTACCCGTCTGACGGGCAGGCCAGAGAAGAGGCATGGGACACTACCTAGTCTGTGGGCTGTGGATAGAGGGGATGACAGTTTGCGTGGTCACACACAGGTGTGAGCTCCATGGAGGCCACTGGGGCTTGGCGGGCGCGGAGAAAACGGCAGGCCTGCCCAGCAGCAGAGTGCCCGCTGGGATCCCTGCTCTGAGTTAGATCCTACTCACGCAAGGTGCCTGGGTATCCCCGCACATGCCCCGCCCGGGGGGGTGGGACCGCCGCCTCATAGCCTCAGCGCCCTGACAACTGAGGCCCCACCCAAGGCCTTCCTGGGTTTGACCCGGGAGCCAGGCTCCTGTGCTGGCCAGTTAGGGACAAGCTGCTGGTCACAGAGACACCATTAAGGTTGAGGAGAGGAGCAAACTATTGGATAGTGGGGGCTGGGGGCCGCAAGACCCCTCTCTGCCCACTCCCAGCCTGAACCCTGCCCAGAGACAGCCCAGGGCTGTGGGCCTAGGCTAGAAGCCTCTGGAGTGACTGAGGGTCAGTGTCTCAGCCCCTCAAGTCCTGTGTCAGCTGGGACACCGCCCAGGAAGCACTCAGAGCAGCCACTGCCCCACCTGCCCTTCCAGTTTCTCCATGACGTTGCTGGCAGGTCCCCGAGCCATCAGGGGTGATGGCAGCCATGTTCAGCCTTCTGCAGAGCAGGGTCCTCAGCGGGGCCTGATGACACACAGGCTGTGGTGGTGGGATGAGGCCAGCCTGGTGACATGCAGGCCGCGGTGGTGGGGACGAGGCCAGGGGAGCATGGAGCCCTTCCTCAGGAAGCAGCTCACCTTCCTCTCCCCGTTATGGAACAAGATCTGGCTGGCGGGCACACAGGACGGCTGGGAGCTCCCTGCCCCAGAAGCTGAACCCGGCTGTCAGGGCTGAGGGTGGCTACATCCTTGCCCGCAGGCTCTCGGGGCAGCCAGGCAGTGGGTTGGTGGCCCTCACCCATGTCAGCAGGGCCACATCGGACATGCTCACAGGCCAGCAGTATGTACTGTAGCTGGAATGCTTGCGTAGGGGTTCTGGGGGACAGCATGCTGGGGCCAGGGGTCAGAAATCAGCACTGGACTGGAGAAGGGGCTCTCCAAGTCCATGTCCATAAGTCGGTCCATCTGTGCGACCTCTCAGGGCCTGCTTGGGGCGAGCTCTTCTTGGCCTTTGGGACCCGGCAGCACGTGGGCAGAAGGGGTGGGATTCTATACAGTGGGGCCGTGGCGTGGTCACTGCCACAGGGGAGCGGCAGGACACGGGCCGGCAGTGCTTCGTGGGGCGGATGGTGTGTGCTGCGCTTGCATCAGCCAGACCCGAGGTGTTTCTGCAGTGGGCCCCGCTGGCCGGCCCTCTGCCCTGGGGGTCTGGCCCTGCCACCGGGGCCTGGGTGGATCTTGAGTCTTGAGGGTCCCAGTGAGGAGAAATGAGGCATTGTCTGAGCCAAGCCCTGAGCCACGCCTCAAGCCCTGACTGTGTGGCTGGCAGGAGTGAGGCCCACAGCCCAGCCTCTTGGGCCCAGGCCGGACTGAGATAAGCAAAGACCCTCCCCTGCTTTGTGCTGTGGGGTGTGTGTGACAGACAGGCAGAGTTGGGGTCAGAGACCCCAGTCGCAAGTCCACACTAGCTGGGCCACCATGCACTGGGCACAGGTGTGGGTCAGACCTAACCCTGGACTGTGAGATGGCTTCCCAAGAGGCTTGCTTATGGAGTGGACACAGACCGGTGGAGCCCACTCATTCTCCTAGCCCCTCAGAATGGGACAACAGATAGGAGCCTGCAGGTGCTGTTCAGAGTGGCCCGTGCTGGGGAGGGGGCCTCGCTGGGGACCCGAGTTGTGTGCTCTACAAGGTGTGATCACAGAGGGGGCGGGTGGGTAGTTGCCTGAGTCACCATGCCTGCTCTGAGCCTGACCCCATATCCAGCCCTGGACGTGTGGCACACACCTGACCGAGTTTCCAGGCCTGTCCCTTCAATGTCTCCTTCTTTGCCCCCTGCCTGGCCTCAGGGCTCTCCTGGGACCAACTGCCTCCTCCTAGTGTACAGCACAGGAAGTGGCAGGAAGGACATAAAGTGAGAAGGACAGACACTCGCTGGCCCCAAGCCCTGCCTGATGGCTGTGACATGATCTCTGTCCCGCACTACTGAGAGCAGCATTCCCTCAGGGCCCCCTCCAGCCTCCGGGGGTCCCTGTTTGCACCGCCTGCTGGGTGCTTGCCTTGTGACAGGTGGAGCCTGGAGTCACAGGAGGGGCCTTTGAAGTTCAATGGGAACCACGGACGCAGGGAGCAGCTCCTGGAGGCGGGGGCGGGGTGTGCCTGGGCTCCGAGTGCTGTGGGGGAGATAATGACCGTTTGTCTGGCTGGGACATCAAAGGGCTGACCAGCTGCAGGGTGTCATTAGCCCCAGATACCCGGCCAATCCAGGGGCTGCTGGTGGGGAGATGGCCCTCACCTGGGCGCACTGGGCCCCCTGCCCTGGCTGTGCTCACCTGTGTCCCCCTCCAGTGAGGCCCCGCACACCCTGCCAGGTCCCCCTTGCTACCCCTCTCCCAGCTGGCTCTGTGTGTGCCACACCTCGAGGATAGTCTGAGCAGCCAGGGGCTGATGGACCTGCTTCAGCACCCCACGACAGCCTGATGAGGCTACATACGGGGGAGTGAGAGATCAGATAGTGGGGACACCTTGCTTCACCTTCTGTCCCAGAGCCCTGTGGTCCCATGGGGTGGCAGCCCCATGGCCTTTTCACATGTGAAAAAGTGAACTGGGGCTCAAGAGACGGTGCTGGCAGCCCCGTGGGGAGACTCCCGAGCCTGCCGACCCTCTGGGTCTGTCTCAGGGGTGACTTCACAAGTGACTCCACTGAGAACACATGCCTCCACGACCATCACGGCCCCACCCGGCCTGTCTCGGGCCTGGCCTGCCCCTCTGGCCCCCGTGGGGCCGGTGCTCACCTGTGACCATGTCAGTCTCTACCCTAGCCCCCCCACATCTGCTCTCCTCCCTGCCAGGACTTGCTGTCCCGAGATGTTTCAGGAGCCACACCTCTGCCTGTTGGGTACTCTGTGGTTGGGATCCCCCTTTCCACCTGGCCTCAGCTACTCCAGGTCCTCCAAGATCCCTCCCCCAGGCTGCTTCTGAACTCTTGGGTCACGGAGCCGCCATCAGAGTGGACAAGGGCCCCGTTACAGAAGTCCACTTCTGAGGCTTCCCTGGGGGCTGGGCCTGAGGGTCCAGCAAGAGGCAGGCTCAACAGGGAGGGGGGACTGAGTCAGGTGTGGGGTGCCCCCATCTGGACCTCGGGGATCTGAGGCCTGATGAGGCAGGTTGGGGATATTTCTGTTTCCTTTGGAGGTCTCTGGGACCAGGAACAAGCAGAATCTGGAGGTCACACCTCAGGTGGGGGCCTAGGTGGACTGCTGTCCAAGTGAGGCACCTGATAGGGGTATCTCAGGCAGGCCCCTGCTCCACACACAAACACTCCTGTCTGAGACTCCTGGGCAGGCAGGGGAGTGAGTGCCTGGGACCTCCTCCATCCTGCTGCTCAGAGTCTCAGGTGTGCCCATCTTTACAGGGGGGATCCAGGGGGCACCATCAGGCAGGGAGGGCACTGGGGACACCCTCAGATGGGGAGGGCCCCAGGGGGTAGGCCCCTCTGTCCGCTCCTGTCCAGCCTGGCTCAGGCTCCCTCCACTGCAGTCACTCTAGCACCAACACCCTGAGGCAGGTGGGCCCAGTCAGGCTACTCCTCTGTGGCCACCCCCAAACAAGGGCACTTTAGGGGCAGCCAACCAGGGACCCTCATTCTCTGAGGAACCCACCAGAAGTCCAGCAAAGTCTGGAGGTCAGCAGGTCCTGACAGTGGCCGGGGCCAATTCTTACCCTGTGGCCAGGACTCTCAGCATTCTGTGAATGAGAACGTGGTGGTCAGTCCACGACAGGGTCATGGAGAGCCTGTGACCAAGGCAGGCAGACAGGGTCAGCTTGGTGGCTGGCCTTGGTGGAGTGCACCGCAGATCCCTGAGGCCGGGCAGGAGTCACTGGGTGCTGACCAGGGGCCAGACCTGGGCCCTTGGCCAGCCAGGATGGGGACGCTGTGCCTGCCACTTGCAGCAGGCACTTCAGTGGGATCAGCAAGACTGAGGCCCAGGGGCTGCTCCTGTCACCCGCCAACGCGCCAGGGGCCTTCCTGGTCTGGCCCGGCGAGAGCAGCCGAGGGGACTACCCCCTGTCAGGTACTTGGGGTGGGCTCGGGACACCACCCAGCGGGGGGCAGCACTGCTTGCTGAGGGCTGGCCCGCTGGCCTGGGGGTCCCGTCGTGGGATTGCTGGCTAGCTTCCTTGTCAGTTCACGTGTTCCTCCGTGGACCCCTCCACTCACTCAGCTCTATTTGTTGGTTCTTTGCCCAGCTACTCGCCTGTTAACCAGCCCGCTCACTGCTTCACCCACCACCCACTGACTTCATCTCTTTCCTCAAGCGACCGTCCACTCAGTGAGTGTCTTCCGTGCACCCACTCTGAGCCCAGCTCTGTGTACACTGCCCCCGGGGCCCACGCTGCCCTCACCGCCCCCTGGTCTGCACCGGCCCAAGGGGCTGGGCTGTACGGCTGGGTGTGACCAGGCCCCTTGGGGGGCCATGGACTCCACTTGTCACAGGCGGTAGGGGTCAGGGGCAGGCAGGACACAGCTAGGACGTGGTCCCATGCCAGGGTCCACCACTACTGCCTCTTCAGGGTGGCAGAGGTTGGCCTCCACCTGCAGTGGGGACGGCTCTTCCCCGGCCTGGAGGGGCTGCTGGCCTACTATGAGACCGAGTGCAAGCTGATCCAGAACCTGCTGCTGCAGCCCTGTGCGCCCCGGGTGACATCTGCCCTCTAGCTCCGCTAGCGCTAGGGGCCTTGCTGGCAGGCAGGTTCCCAGGCAGTTTCCCCCACACACTCCCCAGAGTGGGGGACATTCCCTCCCAGGCCTCTTCTCTGTCTCTAGGGATCTCTGGAGGTGTGAGGCCATGTGGGAAGGTGGGGTGGGCTCCTGGAGGGGAGGGTGGGGCCATCAGTGCTGAGGAGGAAGGTTTGGGAGGGATCTAGTGACCGTGGGTATCTCCCGGCCACCAGACAGGCTGCCCCGGTCTCTCCTGTTCTGTAACGACAGCCGGGCCGGCACAGTAATGAGTGTCTGGGGACAGACGTCCGGTTTGGGCAGAGGGGCCACTTAGTTCCCCCATGTCGTGGGTCAGGCCTTCCTAAGGTCAGCACCTGTGTCCCTGCTGGAGCCAGGAGCCCAGGGGTGGGGTGAGGGTGGGAACAGGAGGTGAGGGGCTCCCAGTACTAACAGGGGCCTGGCTGCGGCCCCTACCCCCCACCTCGAGACCTTTCTTCTCGGGGCCCCCTCTCCTGGAGACCACAGGTAGAGGTGGTGAGCTCCCCACCCACAGAGGCCCCGGGAGCCGGATGGGTGGGAGCGGCCGCGCACCGAGTTCGTCCCGCGGAGGAAGCTGGGCGAAGGCTTCTTTGGGGAGGTGTGGGAAGTCCTGTGGCTGGGCGCGGTGCCCGTGGCCATCAAGACCATCAGATCAGGACTGTGGGCTCTCCCTGACTTCGACGCTCCAGGCGGCCGGGGGGCGCTGCGGAGTAGGGGTGCGCCGAGGGGCCGAATCTTCAGCGGAGCCCCGTCCCGCGCCCCCTGCAGCCGACGTGAAGCTCGCGGACCTCACCAAGGAGATACAGACGCTCAAGGGTCTCCGGCACCGGCGGCTGACCCGGCTGCACGCGGTGTGCTCCGCCGGGGAGCCCGTGTAGGTCGGTCACCGAGCTCCTGCGCAAAGGCCACCTGCAAGCCCACCTGAGCGGTGAGAGCGGCCGCTGACACCGCCCGCCGCCCCCCGCGCCCTGCCGCGCCCCCCTTACCTCTCACGGCCCTCCCCTCAAAGCCCGCCTGGAACCCAGTACCACCCCAACCTCTGCTGGCGACCCTAGAGCTCCCCTCCCAGCCCGCCCCACCCCTTGACCTCAGGGCATGCCCCTCGGCTCCTCCTTGCTCCCCGCCCCTGCGCTTTGAGCCCACCTCCTGCAACCTGGGCACTGCCCCCTCGGCCCCCCTTCCCCCCCCACTGAAGCCGCAGCCTTCAGCCCCCAGCGTCACCGCTGACCTCCCCAGGCTCTGCTCTGCCCAGCCCCGGCCCCGGTTCCAGCTCTCTGCCCCGCCCTCGCCCCCAGCCCTGACTAGACCTCTCCCGACTTCAGACCTGCTCCCAGCTCCCCTGCACCTCCCCCACTACCCAGGCCCCAACCTACCCTGTCTCTCTGCTGCAGCTCAGCCACAGCCTCACCTGACCCCACCCAGGTCAGAGGCCCACAGGACTGTGGCTCCGGCCTCAGACCAACAGATGGTCACATTCTGGGTTCTGGGCTGAGCTTTGTGGAGAGGTGGAGGGGCGGGCCCATGCTGGAGTTTCTTAGCCAGGACACGCCATGTGCCCCTGGTGTGCTGAGGGTCCTGCCTGCCCAGCCCTGGCCCAGTGCTCGGCACAGGATCTCACTCACCCATCACTGCCTGCCAAGGGCACTGTCCTCACCCCACTGCCAGGTGAGGATGGGAAGCAGACAGCCAAGCGATGGCCCCCGCCTGCCGCCGCAGGTCCTGAGGGCCCAGCCCTGAGCCTGGTACACCTGCTGAGCTTCGCCTGCCAGGTGGCTGAGGGCATGGGCTTCCTGGCGCAGCAGCACATTGTGCGCCGAGACCTGGCCTCCAGGAACGTGTTGGTGGGCAAGGACCTCACCTGCAAGGTGGCTGACTTTGGCCTGGCCCGGCTTCTCAGGGTCAGCTGGGTGCCAGGCTCAGGGCTGCCAGAGGGGAAGGCGTGCCCCACCTGACCCCTCAGGGTCCTTGTCTCTTCCCAGGGGGACACCTAGTTGCCAGGCAGGGGCACCAAGGTCCCTGCCAAGTGGACGGCACCCAAGGCTGCCAGCTACAGTGTCTACTCCCAGAAGTCGGATGTCTGGTCCTTCGGTGTCCTGCTGTCCCTGGGTATGGGGTGGCACGGCTTGCCCAGGGCATTTGTTGAAGGGCAGGAGCAGAGCCCTGTAAGATAGAGAAGGCACTCACACCCTGCGGAGTGTGGAGGGGGCCTGCTCGCCCGCCAGGGTGCGCACCTCGCCCTGGGTGCCTGTCTGAGGGAGGGCCCTGCCTAGCGACATGGCCTCAGTGAGGAAGCATGGCTCTCCCTGGTGGTCAGAGGGTCTGGCGAGGGGCAGATTGGTGACTGGGAGGCCTGCAAGCCAGGTGTCCACTCTGACCCTGGGTGTGTTCATTGGTCCCCTCCCCAGGAATGGCCAACCACAAGACACTGCAGCAGGTCTCCAGCGGCCACCGCTGCCGCGCCTGGCGGCCTGCCCCGCGGAGGTGTACGCTCTCACGCTGCAGTGCTCGCGGGGCGGCCCAGAGGAGGGGCGCTGTGCTTCAGGAGAAGCTGGGTGCTAGCTGTGAACACCTCCGCCAGGCCCTCCCATGACTGGGTGCTGGGCACTGGGGCCCCCACCCCTCCCTGCGGGTGGCCTCTCAGGACATTGGCTGTGAACTCCTACAGCAATGCACAGAGCTGGGAATCCCTGTGATCTGCATACCCATGGAGCGTCTGGCCCGGGCCTTAGGAGCTGACGCCCAGGCCTGTGCAGACACCCAGCCAGCCAGTGGGTGTCACCTCCTCAGCCTGACCTGCTTCCCTGGCACACCAGGGAGATAAACTCAGAAGGGCCTGGTGGAGTCCGAGGCTGTCCGACCTGGGGAGACACTGGGCAGGGAGGCCTGGGGTGCAGAGCGGAGCCTGTTGACGTACACCGTGCGCCCCAGGGAGAGCACGGTCACCGTCAGCTGGGCACGAGTCTGTGCCCAGGAGCCAGCATCCAATAAATGTTTGTCGCCTGACTCAGAAATGCACAGACCACACAGCAGGCCCGGGACCTGGGACCAGCGTTGGGGATGGTGGCTCTCTTGGGCAGGGGCAGTGGAGGGAGCGAGAGCAGGTCCTGCCAGCTGTGAGGCCCTCAGGGCATCATGGCATTCGGCACAGGGAGCGCAGGGCTGTGCCAGGCCCGGTGGGCCCTGGACGTCTGCAGGCCTGGAGGGGGCTGTGGGAAGCACCTTTTCCATCTCCTGGGCAGCAGAGAGGGCAGGCAGGATGTCTAGGGGTGACCCATCTGGGGGAGGGTTAGAGGAAGTGAGGAGGATGGGGGTGCAGGCCGAGACAGCCCTGGTAAAGGGGACCCCATAGAGCCTGGCTGGCTTCTGGGGGGCAAAGAGGAGGGGTGAGAGGGGGCCAGGGCAGGAGACCCTGTACCCTGAGGCCTCATCTCTGCTGACCAGCAAGGTGGGTTTCCGGGTCCCTCCCTGAAACAGAGCAGCAGCAGTGCGGCCTGAGACTAAAACGGGCTGGGGTCTCCAACACCTTGAGGGTCTTAGTCTGCTTTCCAGAGCCCTAGGGAGTCAGCACAGCTGGGAGGGGAGCGACACGGGGCTGGGCCTGCGTTATCTCCTGCTCCTGGGCCTCTGAGCCACCACAGGCTGAGCAGGTTTGGTGTTCCTGGGCCTGGGGGTGGGGCTGGGGCTTTTGACTCATGAAACTTGCCTTCCAGTCCGGCTGAGACACACACGTCACCCCTGAAGGTTAGAGTGAAGATGCCACTCTGCCCCTCTCCTCCTGTAAGAGAAGTTCCCACAAGTGGTTTCCTGTGGCTATTCTCTGGGTCATCGCTGCCTGGAAAGCTCCCCCCGGGGCCCTCCCACACTCTGCCCTCCCTGCTCCCCTGTGGCTGTCCTGTGAGGGGTGCGAGCTCCCGGGAGCAGACATTGCAGGGTCAGCAGGAAGTTGGGTGGCTCCCTGGGAGTCTTGGGTCACACAGGATGTGGGGAAGGGCAGACAGACACCCAGGGGGAGGGTGCACCCCAGCTCCTGGATGAGAGAAAGTGGGGTTTGCCTGGGAATGGGAAGGGTAGGTGGGACGGAGGGGGAGCAGAGGACCAGGGGGGCCAGCCTTCGGTCCTGTGGGCAGGGCAACGCTGTGGTGGGAAGAGCAGGCAGGGGGTGGTCTCGCCAAGGAGGTATAAGTTGCGGGTCTTGCAGTCTGGGCCTGAGGTAGAGGTGCTTCTGCTTCTGGTTCCCCGTTCTGAGTGCCCCTCGTGTCCCGTCTGAGAGGGTGGCAGTAGCCTCTTCTTCTGCCCAGTGTCTGCACCCCCAGGACTTGCCCTGCAGCAGGGCATCTTCGTCGGGCTTCCCAGGGGCCCCGAGTCTCTAAGCCGTCTCTTCCAGGAATCCTTCCAGGTCAGGCCACACCTGCCATTCTGCTAGCTTTCTGTCTGTCTTGTCTGCCGGCTGCCGGGCTCAGGGCACCGGGCACCCAGCCTACTCTGGGCACAGCAAGTGCTCTAGCTGGTAGGGTGGCCCTCCAGGGGGCCCCTGCAGTGCTGGAACCCCCACCCAGAGATCAGGACCGGGGCTCAGGCCAACCTTGCGCCCACAGCTCTTCTGCACTTCTTGGCTCCCTTCCTGCCTTTCCAAGTTCTTCCTGTTATCCGACCCATGGCGTTGCTTGCTTCCACCTTGGCCCAGCTCATCACACACACCGGCAGAGCCAGCCAAGGGCAGTCTTGGCAGCACCTTGTTGTGGGGGAACAGCCTGAGCAGCCTTGGCTCACCCCAGCAAGTTGTGGTCAGAGTGGGGGGGGCTCCATGGTGAGAGGGCTGCGTGCCTGGCCGTGGAAGATGACCCTCTAAGGGAGAGCAGCACCCCTGCACCTGGCCTCTCGTGGCTTTCTTTCCATGTGTGAGATGGGGGAGTGGGTACTCCTCCAAATGCAGCCTCCACCCCAGGCTGTCACTCGCATCAGTGAGTAGGCTGCCAACCCCAGCCACCTGCAGTGGGTCCCTTTGCAGTGCCACCTCCCCCACCCCCAGCTCAGGTCCAGCTGAGAGGCCAAGGGCCCCTCAGTGGCTGCTCTGGAGGGCACATATCCGAGGAAGAGATACACAGAGAGGATGGGGGATAGTGCAGGCTCGGCCTGGCTGCCCACAGGTGCGAGGTCAGGCAGGGCCCAGGTGCCCTGGGGGAGGCTCCCTTGGAGCTGGGGCGTGGTCTGCCTGGCCACCTCAGCAGGAGGAAGTGGGAGGACCCGTGGCTGCGTGGCTGACCTGTCAGGGAGCGTCCCGCCCACCTGCCCGCCCTGGTGCCCACAAGTACAGTGACGCTTCAGTCGGGCGAGGCAGCCCGGCCTGTAGCTGTGGCCACCATGGTGTCCCGGGCCCCAGTGTGCCTATGTGTGGGCCTCTGGGACTTCAAGGCCCGCACGGCTGAGGAGCTGAGCTTCCGGGCAGGGGATCTCTTCCACGTGGCAAGGAAAGACGGGGAGTGGTGCTGGGCCACTCGGCTGGACCCTGCGGGCAGGGGCCTGGTGCAGGGCTATGTGCCTCGCAACTACTTGGCAGAGAAGGAGACGGTGGAGTCAGAGCCGTGAGTGTCCTCCCGGCTCCCGAATGAACACAGATGCTGTCCAGGGCCCCCCAAGGACTGGGGCAGGGCAGAATCTGGACGGCCTCCATTGTGCGTCTGAGGCTGTCAGGGACAAGGTGCCTGGGAGGTCCTGGGGAAGGCCTGGCTTGTGTTGGCCTTGAGTGGACCTGCAGCCCCTACCCCGGCTCCCAGGTCAAGGCTGGACAGATGACTGGGTCCTGCCTCCGGACCCCCTCAGGCCCTGGGAGGGCCTGACTCTGCGGTTTGCTTTGTCAGGCCGGGGGCGCGAGGCCTCGGAGGTGTGAGGTTATCCTTGGGCTCAGCCCAGATCCTGGTGCTGTGCTTTGGAACCCAGACGGGCCCAGGGGCTACGAGGGAGCTCTGGAGGCCACCGTGACTGGGTCCTAAGGGGAAGTCCCAAGTTGGGGGCAGGGCTGTTCCAAACAAGGAGAGCAGCCATGTGACCTAGTCTGAGGGGCGGAGGCTGTCTCCAGGTGTCTTTCCGTGGAGTGGGGCGTGGAGGGGCAGGCACACAGTGGCTGTGGACGTTTGCTCCCTGCCTCCTCCTGTCACTGGCAAGTTAGTCCCCAGGGCCGTGGCCTGATGGCCAGCTGGGGCTGCTCGCAGCAGAAGGCCCACCCGGAGCGAACCCTCACCTGAGTGCACCGACGACAGCGGGGGTTCCCCCGGCAGCCGGCTGCCAGGATGTTCTGGGCACTGTGCCTGGAGGGCTGGGCAGGGGCTGCCTCCTGCCAGTGCTCTGTTGTGACAGCAGCATCCCCACATTGCCTTCGTGTGGGAGTGTGGAGCCTCACCGTGGACAAGACGGACACACGGTCCTTAGAATCTGCCTCCTGATGCATGGGCACAAGGAGTCTGGCAATGGGGCTACAAGACAGGGGTCCTGTGACTGGGATGAGGCTCAGTGGATGGGCAGTTTCCGGTGGGGGGCCAGTGTCCGCAGAGGCCCTGAGGAGGTTTGAGGTGTGAAGGGACCAGGGTGGCAGCAGGGCTGGGGCGAGCCTGCGGGCCAGGACCCCGTTGTGTTCCGCAGTTTGAAGTATACTGGTGCCGTCTCGATGGGGCACCCTGTGTGAGTTCGAGGTCTCAGACACACTGCGATCCTGCCCTGTGTCCCGCTCGGCCTACTGGCAGATTTGTGTGGGGGAGGAGTTGCTGCTCCCACACATCAGTGGCACCTCCTGGGGTACGGTGTGCCGGCAGACAGTATCCCATTTCCAGGATGCTGGAGCCTTTCCTGGTGTCTGAAATAGGGCACTTGTCATGTTTGGGGTTTGTGATGGGCCAGGGACAACAGCAGAGGGCCTGGGTCAGTGCTGGGAGCCTGAGGAGGCCAGGGGGTGGGCAGGAACCAGCAGGTGCGGGGTGCTGGGATTCAGGGTGAGCAGGTCTGGGGGTCAGAGAAGCCCCAGGGGTCAGAGCAACCCCAAGAGTCAAGATCAGCCTCTGAGAGAGACTGTAGGGTCAGAGCAGGCATGGGCTAGGGTCAGAGTTGGGGTACAAGGTTGGGGTGTGGGTATGGGCTGGGGTCAGGGTGTGGCATGAGCTGTGGTAAGGGTGAGGGTACAGGCTGGGGTCAAGCTGGGGGTACAGGGTGAGGATACAGGCTGGTGTCAGGGTAAGGGTACAGGGTGGAGTACAGGCAGCATCAGGGTGAGAATACAGGGGCAGGGTAGGGTATGGGCTGTGGTAAAGGTGGGGTTACTGGTTAGGTGTACAGTCTGTGGTGGGACAGGAGGTACAGGGTGGGGTACAGGCTGGGGTCAGGGTGATGGTACAGAGGGGTTCAGGCAGTGTCAGGGTATGAGTACGGGCTGGGGTTGGAGCAGATCCGGGGCCAGGACAGGGCAGTCTGGTCAGGTGGGCAGTGGCTTGGAGCGTCTCCGCCCCGGCAGGTGGTTCTTCGGCTGCATCTCCCGCTTGGAGGCTGTGCACCGGCTCCAGGCAGACCGCAACGAGACAGGGGCCTTTCTGGTGAGGATCAGCGAGAAGCCAGGTGCCAACTACGTGCTCTCAGGTACCTCCCCGCCTGGCCGTGAGGCAGCCCCATGTCTGCGGGACACCTCTCTGGGCCTGCCCTTCCTCAGGGTGCAGACCTCCCCAGGGTATAGGAGGTGGTGTTTCTTTCCCAGAAAGCACGAATGCCTCTAGGGGCCTGTGGGCACCCCTGCACACACAGGTCCTCCAGCGGGGCCTTGTCCAGCTTCACTGTCAGGGCTACTGTGCTGGGTGTCCCTGGATGAGTCTCAGCCTGGGTGGGCCGGGCTGCTCGCTCCAGCGCCGTCTCACGTGTGTCCCTGGCCCCAGTCCGTGACAAGCAGACTGTGCGGCACTACAAAATCTGGCTGAGTGCTGGGGGCCGCTTCCACCTGAACGAGGCCGTGTCCTTCCCCAGCCTGCACGAGCTGGTGGACTACCACCACACCCAGGACCTGTCCCACGGCCTGCGGCTTGCTGCACCCTGCTGGAAGGTAGCCGCCCACCCCCCCGGCTTCGTAACCCCCTGCCCATGTCCGCCTGCCTGCCCACTATGGCCAGGCCTGGTCTCTCCCCTGGCGACCTCTCCCAGGACTGTTTGAGGCCTGGCTCCTGAGGGACACAGTCCCCAGGGCTTGCTGAGGGGGCTCAACAGCTGGGGTCTCCTGCCGGGGGAGGTAGGTGTGAAGGGTGGGTGACCCCTGATGGCTGTTACGAGCTGTGGGGGGCTGTGCGGTGGCTTCTGCAGAGGAGGGCATGGAGACGGGAGGGAATGGGGTAGGGGCCCAGAGGAGAGGACCACAGGGGACAGATGGGACAGGAGGCAGGGTGCAGGAGGACCCCCTGGTGCTGCCCCACTGCGTCCTGGCTCTGCACCTCTCAGGATTGGTGGGAGCCTGGGGCAGGAGTCAGGGTGCCTGGCCATCAAACTTGGGCATGGAGGAGAGCCCCCAGCAAGGGCCAGCTGGTTGGGGCAGCCCCTGGGAGCACAGCACCAGTGTCCCCTCCTGGGCCCCTTCCTTCCTCACCCTTGCTGGGTCCCCACAGTATGAGCCGGAGCCACTGCCCCACTGTGACGACTGGGAGCGTCCCCAGGAGGAGTTCACACTCTGCAGGAAGCTGGGCTCTGGCTACTTTGGGGAGGTCTTCGAAGGTCTCTGGAAAGGACAGGTCCGAGTGGCCATTAAGGTGATCGCCCGAGGTGAGTGGGCCCAAGGAGGGTGCTGCTCCCTCCGCCTGACAACCGTCCACCCAGCACCTGCAGCCCTACAGTGCCCCACTGCATAATATCCTCCTTAAATGCATATAGGTTTTTACCTAAATCCATGTATTTTAAAGGGCATCTTAAGTCTATTTATTTTTTTTAAAATTGTGATTAAGTATGCAATCCAAATCAGTTTTGCATGCCTGCCTATCTGCAGCTCTTCAGCTCTCCTTGCCCGGTGACAGTACACTCCTCTTTTCATTCTATCCTTGTTGTGTCCTCTTAAGCTCCTGTTCCCTCCTCTCCACCCTTTGGTCTCCCATCTAGGAAGAGATCAATCAGTAGGGCAGCCTCCTATGCATGCACAGAATGGTAAAGTACACACATGGTCACACTGTGTCCTAAAGGGACTTTTAAGTCTTTAAATGGAAAGCCGTTTAAAAGCAGAGTCCTCCAACTGAGAGGGTTTGTCTATGGTTCAGGGTTCTAGGCCACCGTCTTGGGTGCACCACTCCGGCCTGATCGGGCGTTGGCCACTTGGGGGCATCAGTGGTGCCCCAGGGGTGTGGTTAGATTAGTTGGTGGCACAGGGATCCCTTACTGTCCGCTCCAGGTGGAGCCGCAGGGGGACCAGGCTGCACCTCTCTGGCATTTGGGCCTCAGGAGCTGGCCCTCCCCGAGTGTATGAGTGGTTGCTGGGTGCTGGTGTGGTGGTGGCGGGTTGGGGCTGTGGGGCTGTGGGGGAGCCATGCTGCGCCCGACGAGGCCCTCTTCCACAGACGACCTTCACCAGCACAGCTTTCGGGCGGAGATCCAGGCCATGAAGAAGCTGTGCCACAAGCATGTCCTGGCGCTGTATGCTGTGGCTTCCATGGGGGACCCCGTGTACATCGTCACAGAGCTGATGCTTAAGGGGAGCCTGCTGGACCTGCTGCGGGGTGAGTGGGCAGAGGGCGCCCAGTGCCCCTCGCACTGTGAGAGCCACCCGGGCAGGCGACAGGGACTTACTGAGGTGTCTCGTGACATCACCACCTCCTTGTAGAGACATGACAAGATACAGAGGCCTCTCCTCACCCATGCCTGTCAGCACAGGCCACAGGGGTGCCCGTGCCTCGGGGGTGCTGACCCTCACCATCTCTCTGGGTCCCCCTCTGGCTCTGGGTGGCAGACGTGGCTGCTACTGCTCTTCCCTCCTCCCGGAATTCACGTCTGAGCGTGACACACCTCGCATGCGCACAGTGTCTCTTGCCGACACAAAGACCGTTTCTGGGAAGCACCATTATTTCATTTATTGCCAAACCAAAAAAAAGCCAAATCACAGCCAGCCAACTCTGAGATGCCATTGTTTGCCACTGCACCCCAATTTCAGAGATGCCAACCCGGGAAGAAAGGTGACGTTGATGAGGGTGTGCCTGGGGGTGTCTGTCTGTCTGTGTCTGGGTGTGCAGATGTGTGTATTTGTGTGCCGTGCACGTGACAACACCTGGAGATCTGATCATGATCATACCTACGAGATCTGACCATCATGAGACGGCCCCTGCCATCCAGTGACCCTCAGCAATGACAGCTTTGGCAGTGCCGTCCCCGTGGGGCAGCGGGCTGCCGTTGTCCCTTCTCAGTGACGTGGGCAGCACTGCAGTGAACATCTCTGAGCACGCATCTCTGCTCAAGGGCTGTCCCTTTGGTCCTTGGTCATTCGAGTGCCTCCCCGAAAGGCTGCTGACACCCGTGGTTCTGGTTTTTACACCAGGCCAGCAGCCCTTTGGCTGGAGCCCAGGTCCTGGTGCTCACAGAGCTAGCTCTGCTTAGGCTGGGCTCGGTCCTCCCACCCCGGTGGACCCTGGGTGCCCTCCCCCCAGCACCTCTCCCCCGAGCTGAGCCTGGGTGCCTTCCTGCCCCCCTCACCCCCCACACTCCCCCAAGCTGACCTCCGCTGCCCTGGCTTTGCAGACTCTGACGAGAAAGCCCTCCCTGTCTTGGAGCTGGTGGACATGGCGTCACAGGTGGCTGAGGGCATGTGGTACCTGGAGTCAGAGAACTACGTCCACAGGGACCTGGCTGCCAGGAACGTCCTGGTCGGGGAGAACAACATCTGCAAAGTGGGGGATTTTGGACTGGCCAGGCTCATCAAGGTGGGGCCCTGGGGCAGTGCGTCCTCGATGCAGGGTGGGGGGTTGCAGGTGGGGTGTGGGTGTCCGCCCATGCAGCTCAGTGTGCCCACCAGGGAAGGGAGGAGGGCCGTGGGGACAAGTCAGGGATTCCAGGGAGGTCAGTGACAGCTGACAGGAAGGTGGCCGATTTGAGCCGCCAGAAGAGGGGGCCGTGAGGGAGGGGCTGCCGAGAGCCCCCCGGGAGGCAGTGCGAGGCAGGCACAGCGCGCAGCGCACAGGGGTGGCAGGAGCTCCTCTGGACAGTGGGCCAGCCCTCCTTCACACCTTCAGTCCCCATGGTGTGGGGCGCATGACAGATGCGGCCTGGGTCCCGAGGGAAGGCCTTTAGGCCGATGGCTCCCGGTCACACACAGAAGAGACTGTTTCATCACGGGGAGTTTCAGCACAGACACCCACAGATGAGTGCTCGGAGCCCCGTGGCCTCTCCTTCCCCATCCCATCCTCTTTCACTGTTATCTGGAAGGAAGTCCTGGGCCTGGTACAATTTTCGCCGTGAAAACCAGTGTGTCTGTGCAGCACACAAGCTCATCGCCACACCGTGCTGTCACACAGGGAAAACCGTGTCTGTGCCCGAGTGACAGACGGCCATCAGCCCCATGGGCATCTGTGGGCTCGTGACGAGCACGTCCTCTGGGCCTCCACTGTGGCAGCCGCCCTTCTGACTGACGGGCCTCACGCTGGCTCACATTTGCGGTCCTCTTTGTGACTGGGACACCCTGGTGGTGCCGCGGTTAGGAGCTGTGGCTGCTCACCAGAATGCTGACAGTTTGAATCCACCAGCTGCTCCTGGGAAACCCTATGGGACACCTCCACTTGGTCCTATAGGGTCCACACGAGTGGCATCAACTCAGTGGCAGCGCAGTTTTGAGGTTGTTTTGTGACCCCAGGACAGTCATGCACTCCCTGACTCTGGATGCCCAGCCCTGCCCTGACTTTGCAACACCGTAGAATCTGAGGCAGCAGAGGGTGTTTCCGACTTTAGTGGGGTGACACTGCCATGTGCCCCTGCGCTGTCTGGTTGCAGGAGGACATCTACTTGTCCCATGACCACAACATCCCCTACAAGTGGACAGCCCCTGAAGCGCTTTCCCGAGGACGCTACTCTACCAAGTCGGACGTCTGGTCCTTTGGGGTTCTCCTCCATGAGATTTTCAGCAGGGGCCAGATGCCCTACCCAGGTACTGGGCCCCACAGTGCCTCGTCAGGCGGGCACGATGGGAGGGGCAGAGTAGGGTACCAGGCTGGGTGGCCAGCAGGGTGGGACAGAGGTGATTCCCAAGGTGGCCTCCAGGGGACACTGGCATGCCCGGCTTCACATCTGCCTGTTTAGCCCGTGTCCAGTGGTTCCTGGGCTCCACGGCTCAGTAACGGCACAGGCCGTCAGTGGTACTGGGGCACCCAGTCCTGGGTGGGGGTCTAGTAGCAGTAGGAACACGGACGTAGACGTGCTGAGTGACAGACGGCTGGCCCAGCCTGCAGCCCCTCTTGTCCACAGGCATGTCCAACCACGAGGCCTTCCTGAGGGTGGATGCCGGCTACCGCATGCCCTGCCCCCCGGAGTGCCCGCCCACCGTGCACAAGCTGATGCTGGCCTGCTGGCAGCGGGACCCCGAGCAGAGGCCCTGCTTCCAAGCCCTGCGGGAGAGACTCCTCAGCTTCACCAGGTACGAGAACCAGGTCTGAGTGTGCCTAAGCCTGCCTGGCTCTGTCACCAGGCCAGAGGATTAGGCTGAGCCACCTGGGAAGGGCAACCAGGACCCTGGATCAGAGGGCACGGGCTGTCAGGTCACCGAGTTTGCTGGATGGAGCCATAGCTCTGGGACCACAGACCCTCCACAGAACCCCCATGTGTTCCAGTATGCCCAGCCACCCCACACCCCAGGGCGAAGGACACCTGGAACCCCCAGGAGCTGGCAGACCTGTCCTTGGTCCTGACGTGAAGCCCACCAGCTCCATCAGGAGTGGGCCTACTTGCCCTTTGCCCAGTCTAGTGGGGCCTGGGCCCTGGCCTGGGAAGAAAGTTGCCTCTCCTGTCACCATGGGCCCCTGCCTGCACTCCTGGACATCAGAGACAATTGTTCGGAGGGACACGGGTCCCATCAGCCCTCTCTTTCAGGAACCAAGTGGTTGGGTGGATGTGGCGTGCTGCCACCCTCTGCTTACAGCACCTCTGTGAGCCTCATCGGGACACCTGTGGACTAACCATGGGGTCAGCTGTCCTCTGGAGCAGCCCCTGGCCTGTTCCAGGGGCAAGCACAGTGCCTTCCTCTCCTAGCCCAGGAACCAGCTGCCAGCCATGCAGGAGCATTCACAGGGAGCTCGGGGGAGGCAGCCCTGTGGCACTGCCCGCCCTGCCTGGGCCCCTGACCTCACTCCAAGCCCAGCCCCTCAGTGAGCCGCCCTCTCCTGGGGCACCTGGCGCCCACCAGGCCTGCTCTAGCCCTTGGGGTGAACCTTGAGGTTTGACCAGCTGTGAGCCCTTGGTCACCTGAGCTCACCCAGTTATCGCTTGCAGGGCCCTGTGTCCAGCCCAAGGACCCTGGGGTGCAGATTCAGGACCCCACTCAGCTGTCTACGTTTTGACCCTTAGGCTGGACTCTGGCAGGAGAGTGCTCTAGGAAACCTGTGCACCCACATTCTCCACTGTCCCTCAGCCTGTCTTGGGCAGGGAGGGCCACGGAGTGGCCTGTGCTCCAGGGAGACTCCAGCACAGGCAACAAACGCCCCTTGGAGGCACATGGGAGCCAGGGTGGCCCAGCACCCAGCTGGACACAGCCAGGCTGCATGGAGCCTGCCAGCTGGGGCTCACCTAGGTCCCCTGAGGGTGCCAGCTCCCCCAGGCAGCCCCACCCAGCGAGAGCAGGGTTGGGGGGCTGAGTCACAACCAGCTCCCTTCACTGCAGGGTGGAAGGACTTTTGGGAGAGATGGCCCCCCAACAGGGAGGCTTCTGCTGGGAGGGGCTGCATCTCCCGAGTTCCCAGCAGAGAACGTGTCAGAGCCTGAAGCTGACCCTGGCTGGGGAGCCTCAGCCTCAACCAGTTCAGGGGGCTCCAGTTAACTCTCCCAACACACCCTTGGGATGACGCAGGCTGATGGACATCCCTGGCAGTCCTAGGGGGACAGGCTTACACCCACACACATGGGTACACATGCCAACATGCATACAACAGGCCCTGGAGACAGGAACGCATGTGTGCAAGTGCACACACAACACGTGTAGACACGCAAACACACAGATGCACAGCAGGCCCTGGGTGAGACTCGCACACACGTCACAGGCTGCTGGTGGTTTCACGTTTATTTCCCCTGGGTGCAAGGCAGACAGTCATGGGGGGCCGGGAAAGCTGGCATGTGCTGGACAATAAACACTGGGTTCTCAGGGCTTCTTTTTGGTGTTTTGCTGTAAAAAAGAACCAACCACTTCCCTACTTAAGTGCAGCCTGCCAAGTGTAAGGGGTGGGCGAGGAATGGGGGCTCTGACGCCTCCAGAAGTGGCCTGGGGTGACCAGTGCCTACGGGGTGCCCACGGGGTGACTGTTCAGGAGGGGCCTGGTGCTGGTGCGGCTGGTGGGCTGCCAGCTTGCCTCCCCTTGGCGCCCTGAGCCCAGTCACAGGTAATTGGGCTACTGGGGGTCTGCAGAGGTCCTGAGCACTCAGGGGACTCCAGCACAGTGGCCATGAATGGAATGGCAGCCTTCCCGAAGAAGAAGCTTGCCCACCAGTGGCCGGGGTCAGCCTTCGGAAGCCCTGGGTGAAGAAGAGTGGAATCGAGGTGTGAATGCCTTTTCCTGTAGAGTCCCTTTAGATAGCTGCCCCCAGACTCCAGCTGTGGGGTGGCTGCACTCACCCGGGTGGTGTGGGATGGCTTCCCCAGGGTACTCAGCACTTCCACAGGAGCTGTTACTGGAAGTGGACCCCAGGCGGCCTGGGGAGGAGAGGCTGCTCAGCCGGTTGGGCCCTCCGCCAGCACGGCCCTCCTCACCAGCCTTTCAGCCACTGGCAGTACAGAGGGCAAGGCCTGCGCCCTCAGCAAGGCGCCCCTCTCCGGGCAGGGGTCTCAAGGAGACAGGTGCGTGGAGGGGCAGCACGAGGTAGGGTGGGGGGCCAGGCTGGCCGGGTCCTGCAAGCAAAGGGCACTACTCACGCCGGTAGTAGTCGTGGGTGGCCACGAGCGAGCCGCTGGAGGGGATGGCTGCCATGCTCTCGTCACCGGCCTGGTGGAAACCTGCACGCGAGGGCGGCTGGTTGGAAGGGCGCCTGCTCGGGCAGGGGCGCTGGTCACCAGCCTTGTCGCCGGCCCCCGCCCGGAGCAGGAGGAGGCGCGCCCGCGGCTCCGGGTTGTTGACGGCGTAGGGCGGAGCTCCGGGCCCACGTGGGATTCAACCGGCCCGGACCGGCTGCGCGGGCGGAACAAAGGCACTTTGTGCACCGGGATGCCGGCGGCTTGGTCCAACTCCGCCAGAGCCGGTCACCCACGGGCTTCTGTCCCCAGTGCAGCAGGACTGCGAACCCCCAGCACCGGGCCGGACCCCCGAAAATGCCCAGCGCCCCGGTCTCCACACCCCCACTTACCTTGGCGGCGACCCCTCGGGGCCTCGGTGCGCGATCACAGGTGGGGTGGAGCGGGGAGCCGGGGAGGAGGCTAAGCCACGGCGCCCATTTGCACCAGAGACCACGCGGGGCCTTCGCGCGACCGCGATGCGCACGGACTGTGCGCACGCGCGGACGCGCCCGCCTGGATGCGTTTCTCCGCCAGCCCGTCACGGTGGGCGGGGCCAAAGGCCCCGCCTCGGCAAATCCCCGCCCCGCCCCTCGTCTCGGGCCCGCCCCCCGGCTTGGGGCTCGTCCCCTCGCCTTAGCCCTGTCCCCGAGGCCTTGCGGCTCCGGTCGGGCACCGGCGGAAGTCCCGCCCGCGGCATCCTTGTGACAGTGGGCGGTCCGGGAAGGCTGTACCTGCCTGGCCTGGGATCTGCGTTGCTGAAGTCTACACCAGCCCCAGGGTCGCCCCGCCGCGTCCCGGGTGTCCTCTCGGACCCGGCCCGTTGGCCGAGCTGATGGGGTCTTCTCGGGCCCGGCTGTGCTCGGCGCCCAACATATCCGGTCTCCTCGGCCTCTCCCCTCCAGGTGCAGCGCCTAGCCCTCTGTTCTGGACTCCAGGGCGGATGGGGAGGGGACAGTGGGGTCGGAGCCAGTCTATCTCCAGGTGCCGGTACCCAGCTGGGGTGGGCGCCGCTGTCTGAGGCCGAGACCCCAACAGTCAGAAGGAGAGGCGCCGCCCCCTGCTTGGAGACACCCTACTTTAGGCGGGACCCCGGAACGTGGCAGCCACCCAACTTGGTGTCTTGATTAACTAGGCCTGACTCCCTTTCCCGTGGGTGGAGGGGCGAGCTTCACTTCCAGTGGAGATTTTGTCATCTTCAGCTGACTGTCGCCTTTCACACGAGACTCGGGGGGAATTTCTTCCTGAGTAGGGGGAAGTTGGCCCCTCCGGAAGTCCAGCCTCTTCGGGCCCAAGGTACTGGGCAGTTCCTTCCCGATTGTTGACGCGGCTATGGGACATCAGTGGGGCAGCCCTGTCAGGAGCGTTTCAGGGGCAGATGGGCTAGGAAGGCCCCAGTTCTTCTCTCTGCTGACCTCACCACATCCTCACAGGAACCCTGACAGAATTCTTGGGCCTCAGCCCAACTTGTGCATTTTGGCAGTCTGGAAACTGAGGCCTCAGGAGGGAGGGGCTAGACGCCCCTGGCTATGACCTTTTCCCAGACTGGGTTGGGGATGAGGCTACAGACCTTCTGACTGCTGCCTGGCTGGGGCAGTGCTGTGGCCAGGAGCGGAGGGCAACTTCAGAGTCCCCGACCCGGGGGCGCCGCCTCTGCTGTCCTGCTTCCTTTTCCACCCCCATCTCTTCCTGGAGTCCCTGGACATGGATCTACTGGGAAGAGGGTGCTCCAGGGACTCTTCCAGCCGCTCATCCGGCTGTACTTTCTGTAGGCTTCCCCAGTGACCGTGCAGCACACGAGGGTCTAACGGGGTCTCATGCAGGATCGCAGGCCACACAGGAGGCGCCCATGACCGGCCTGCAGGGTGCTCAAGAGCCTGTTCAGCCTGCAGCCCCAGCCCCACCTACACCCAGGGGGTTAGTTCTGGATCGATCACACACTAAGTGTGATGTTAGTGCAAACCAAATTTAATTCCTCAGGGCTATCCCCCAAAGCCGCAGCCGGGTGGTGGCCGGGTCACTGGGCCACTTGCCCTCTGTGGCCTGGCTGCTCCTCAGCTCTGCTCAGGGCTCCTGGGGCCTGCCAGGCAGTGGTACCAGGGGCAGCCTTGCCCCTCCTGGCCTCATTCCTCCCTACAGCTAGCCTGGAATGGGGGGCAGAGCAGCCCACCTCCGCAGGTGACTGTACACCTGCGCAGCCCAAGGCAGCCCTGGGCATCCACCGTGCTCACTGCTCCTGGGGTGCCACGTGGGGTGCCTCCGAAAGAAAAGCCCTGATGATTTCACTACAGAATTCTGCCCAGTTTTAAAGACAGATAACACAGATTCTGTACAATCTGTTTAGGAAAATAAAGGAGAGCATACTTCTCAGCTCATGACATCAGCACCATCCTGACACTAAACCAAGGAAAAAAACAGACTAAAAGTGATGAAACTGCAGATGATGATACTTGTCAGGGATTGAGTTGTGTCCACCAGGTGTGTCAGCTTGGTTAGGCCGTGATGCCCAGTGCTGGGTCACTGTCCTTCAGTTTGTGACTGACACAATTTTCCTATATGTTGTAAATCCTAATCTCCGCCAGTGGGTAATGAGGTAGGATTAGGTTGCATTAAAGAGGATTAGGGTGGGATGTAGTAGCCGTGCTCAGGTGACATCCCTAATCCGATGTCAAGGGAGTTTTCTCTGGGATGTGGCCAGTGTCCCCTTTTCTATTACAAGAGATAGAAATGAAAGGGAAGCACAGAGTTGGGGACCTCATACTACGAAGAAAAAACACCGGTAGGAACAGAGTTTGTGAGTCCTTTGGACCTGAGGTTCCTGCACAGAGAAGCTCCTAGCTGGGGGAGACCAAGGGTCTCCCTTCAGAGCTGACAGAGAAAGCCTTCCCCTGGAGCTGATTCCCTGAATTTGAACTTCTAGCCTACTAGAGTGTGAGAAAATAAGTTTCTCTCTGTCAAAGCCATCCACGTGTGGTATTTCTGTTACAGCAGCACTAGGTGACTGAGACAGACTACTCAAGACGCCAGGCACTGATTTTTCAACAAAAAAATTAGCAAATCTAACCCAGCAGTAGTAAAATAAGTAATACATCACAAACAAGGAGGGTTTATTCTAAGAATACAAGGATGTAACAGCATCCAGAAATCAATTAAAAGAGTAAGAGCTTAAAGAAGAGAAACCGTATAGTCATATCAAGTTAAGGAGAACAAGCATTTGACAAAATTCAGAATCCGTTTGTGATAAAAACTCAACCAACTAGGAACAAAAGGAATTTTGTCAGTCTGATTAAATGGACAACTTCCTATGTAACTGTGAAAGATTGACCCCTAGCCCTGGGAACAACGCATGTCTCACGGCTCTTATTCAACACCATACTGGGAGTTCTTAACAGTACCCTAAGGTGAGAAAAAGGAATAAAGAGGAGTGCAGATTGAGACTGAAGAACGGACTGTCTGTTTTAGGAGGTGGCGCCGAGACGGCAGAGTAGTCGCAAGTGTCCTGTGGTCTCTGACAACAGAGATCTGAAAAACCCAGTGAACTGATGACATATGAGTGAGCTGAACATCAAAGACAAGGAATCTGAGCAGTCGGGGGCGAGAGGAGGGTTCAGAGGCAGCGAGGATTTGCCAGACCTGGTGGCCAGCACCCTGCAGGCTGGATGGGCTGTGTGTGCAGCCTGAGGCAAGCAGGAGTGCCTGGTATGTGTTTCCATGCCAGGGGAGACCAAGCGGGAGAGCGTCTGCTCAAGCCTCTAGAACAGGAGGAAGGGTGCTGATCTCTGCAAGTCCAACCTACTGCCACGGATCAAAAAAGCCTTTTCTGTCCTCTGGGAAGTACTTGTCCCCCATCCAACTCCCTCCTCCCTTGCGGCTCTGCCCATGCAGCTGCAGCGACTGCTACACCCCCTAGGCTGGAGTGGCACCGGTCATATACCCTGAGTCATTCTTCTGGCTCTCAAGATGGAACAAAGTAACAAGCAGGAAAAGATAATCTGCCATATCGGCTAAGCCAGAAACCAAGGGCAGGTGTAGCCCTTCTGCCTAAGTATGGCCATGAAGGTTTTGCTGACTCAGCCTCTCACCCGTGCCTACACCTGTGGGGCCCATTTCAACAGCATAGCCCCTGATTAGCACAGTACAACAGGTCATATACCCGAGGATTATTCTCAACTGCAAAACCTGAGAAGGACAGGGCTGAGGGTGGGGGACAGGGCTGAGGGAGGACATGGTTTAGAGTGGATGACAGCACTGAGGGAGCAACAGGTTCGTCACACTGAACAATCCCCTGACCACTAAGCAGGGTCCTCAGCAATCCACACCAGAGATTTGAGGACTGGTGGCTCCACCCCTTTACCCAGCTACCTGTAACAAGGGTCTGAGAATAAGTAGTGCCTTCTAGTCCTGATCGCCAAGAGCACTGGGTGTCCAAAGTCAGCTGCAAAACCCACCCACCTACCTGCACTCTAGAGGACAGGCATGTTTTCCACTCAGGGTTCAGGGGCAGCGGTTAGCCCCCTACCTTGCTCAGCACGTAGCTTCCTACTACAGCCAGATACCTGGGCCTACTCCAATCGCCCCTAAATAGTTCTGTCTATCTAGCACAGTAGGGAAGAGCCTGCGCCACACACTCAGGGATCAATGACTTGCACACCTGTGCTGAATCCGCACAAGAACAGTAAACAGACTCCTGGGCAGGACCCCTGATGGCAGGACGTGAGAGCTTTAAAGATGCCCATAATCAAAGCAGATCACATTATCTGTTTGAGCATATGAAAACAAAGCAGAATAAGAAGCAAACACAAAATAAAAAAATACAATGACTTACTGAAAGCTCCAAGGCCATAGTCAACATCACATCACAGAGAGAGGTGGACCGTGATGGCTTCAGCAAAACAGAGAGCCAGGACCCTCCCAGAGAAGAAGCGGGTGGGGTTACTGGAGGTGGGATCCAGAAGATTCACAGATAGAGCTCTTGGAGAGATTGGGAAGTGCAGACCAATCCAAGGAACACACAGACAGACCAACAGAGAAACGTAAGAAGGCTATTCAAGAGAATAATGCCAAATTTAACAGGCTGAAAGAATCCCTAGAGACAGCACACAGAAATCCAAAAGATTAACAAATAAAATTCAGAATTAGACAACTCAGTCGAGAGTCAGAGGAGGAGAAATTGAGGGAACGGAGGTCAAATAAGTGAGATCAAAGACAGAGCATCTGACACCAACTTATCCTTGGGAAAATCAGATAAAAGAATTAAAAAAAAAATGAAGATACTTTAAAAATGAGGTGGGACTCTCTCAGGAGGAAGAAGCTAAGAGTGATGGGAGTACCATAATGGGGGAGGTAACAGAGAACACAGAATTATTGAAGATTTGTTGGCAGAAAACTTCCCCAATATTGTGAATGGTATCTATCCAAGAACTTCATTGAACCCCACACAGAGTATATTGCCTAAAAGCATGACCAAGGCATATTATAATCAAGCCTGCCAAAACCAAAGTTAAAGGGAGAATTTTAAAAGTGGCTAGTGATAAACAAAAAGTCATCTATGAAAGAGAGTCAGTAAGACTAAACTTGGACTACTCAACAGAAATCACACAAGAAGGTAATGGGGTGACATATATAAAGTCTTGGAGGAGAAAATTGCCCAGCTGAGAATTATATATCCAGCAAAGCTGTCTCTCAACTATGATAACAAAATTAGGGGATTTCTTGATAAACAAAAGTTAAGAGAATTTATAAAGACCAAACCAAAATTATGAGAAATACTAAAGGAATCCTACAGTTAGAAAACTCAATAACATCAAATAACAACCAGAGGCTAGAACACAGGACAGAACAACCAGCTATAAACTCAGATAGGCAAGTCACAAAAATAAAGCTAAAACACCGAAAATGGGGAAACAGAGATGTCAGTAGACATCAAAAGATGACAGCATTAAAACAAAAAAGAGGGACTGATAATGTTGTAGAACTTTCACATGGAGAGAGAGTCAAGACAATACCAAGAATGAAAGATTTGGCAGAGCCAAGATGGCAGACTAAGCACACGTCTCCTTATATCCCTCTGGAAACCAAGATCTGAACTGATAATCAAACAGAGCCTTCTGGTCACCTAGTGAGCCCCCAGGGCACAGCACAGGGCTGTTAATTTGAACTTCATACCACTGAACCAAAAACCTCCTCTCTTTTGCTGACTCCCGCTCCTGGCTAGCCCTGGCTGTCACAGACTGAAAGTAAACGCACCATTTTGACTTTTTTTTCCTCTGTCTTGGCTGGCGGGTGGAGCTGGGTCTTGCCTAGTGGCTAGACTCAGACACACTGCTGGTAGGATATGCAGTTGAAATTCCCAAATTTTGAGAGCCAGGCTTAGGACTCTATTAATCTAGCCACTTTATCCAAGTCAAGCCAAGTGCCATTGAGTTGGATCCGACTGGCCACTTTGGGCCTGTCTTTTTATCGCTGCCACAGTGTGGTTTGTGCAGAACCACACTACCAGTGTGCAGGACGTCATGTTGGATACAGAGATTTTAGTGGGACCTAATTCTTAGCCTGGGAGCCAGTGCCTGCAAACAGGACAGTGCTTCTCCGACAGAAAAGCAGTAGTTTACACAATGTTGCCTACGGTGGGGGCCCGGCAATGGAGGCGGAGGAATCACTACCTCTTGGCATCTTTAGCCCCTCTATCTGCTGACCGTGTGGAGAGTGCCATCTTAGATATGGTGGCTGCAGCTGGACCTATTTCTTAGCTTGGGAGCCAGAGTCTGCCCACAGGAGAGCGCTTTTCTACCAGAAAAGCAGTAGTTTACACAGTGTCGCCTAAGGCTGGGCCGTGTCAGCAGAGGCCAACAGGGCAGTAGCACTGTTGTATTCTGAACTAGTTTGTATCATCTGGGGTTGGATATAGAGGTGCTTACTTTGCCAGTTGGGAAGAGGGACCTCTACACCTGAAAACCTGACTGACTTGGGAAGTGGTCAGATACCTTTTGCTTTGCATTTTAAGACAGCCTAGAGAAACATCTGTGTTCCATCCTCACAGTATCTCTTCCAGCCTCTACTTACTCACATTGGACCCAAAAAGCAACAGACACTTGTGGCATACAAGAAATCACCCATGGCTTCAGAAGGCTCCCAAACAAAACAACCAAGGAGTTTTCCAGATGAGGAAACTTCTGAAATCATCAGAAGGTGAATACAAAATAATTATATACAGAACCTTTCTAGACCTTATACAAAATGTAGCAGAACAAAAGGAAAAATTAAGCAAGCAGTTCGATCTGATGGAACACCAGTACTGTGAAATCCAACAGATCAAGAACAAAATCAAAGACATAGAAACTTCTATTCAAAGCCAAGAAAACAGAATGGAACAAATGGAAAAAAAAATTTCTGACTTGGAAGACAGAGGTACTGCTGACGCCAGCGTCTATGATGAGAAATCAGAAAAAAGAAACAAGAAAGATGAAGAAGCATTAAGAAGCATGTGAGACTCAATTAAGAGGAACAACCTTTGATTAATTGGAGTCCCCAAACAGGATGAGACACCTGAGAAAACAGAGTGTTGTTGCTGTGCTACTGAAAGAAAACTTCCCAGAAATCATAAAGGAAGAGACTATAGACATCTCAGATGCATATCACATGCCACCCAATATAGATCTCAAAAGAAAGACCCCAAGAGATATTATAAGCAAGCTTAACAAAATGAAACACAAGCAGCAACTGTTAAAAGCAGCAAGACTCAAAGCAAAGCTAACATTCAGAGGGAAACCCTGTAGGCTCTCGTCAGACTTCTCAGCAGAAACCGTGCTGGCACGGAGACAGTGGCATGACACATTCAAAGCCTTGAAGGAGAAGAACTTCCAACCAAGAATTATATATCCTGCAAAACTATCTTTCAAATGCGAAAATGAAATTAAGACATTTCCAGATAAACAGAAACTCAGAGACTTTGTAAAAACCAAATCAAAACTACAAGAAATACTGAAAGAAGTTCTTGGCTTTGGCTTAGAAGAACAAAACCACTAACTTTATATTTTAGAATGACACATTTTCAGAATTCTACTGATTTAGGGAAGGCTCCAAATTCAATCACAGCTTTAACATGGAAAGAAGCAATCCAGTGATTATCATGAAAACTATAGTGCCATTGTATTAAAAAGAGGGATGTACTACAGTCATTGTAGTCATTCCAGATGGAGAGGAAGATAACAAAACTGGTAGTAATTAAAATTGGGTTTATATATAGTTTATTAAGGGGGATCATAGGGGCAGCTGTAAAGCACAATGAAGATGTAACATACCATTTCAAGAAATGTAACATAGGAGTTTTAACAACTACAAAAACAGCTCTGAATAAGGTGAAAAATCAACTCACGAAAAAGAATGTCCCAGAACAGACTAATAAGAACAACAGAGAAAACATCAACACAAAAATAAACATATCAAAATGGCAGCAGTGAACACATGCCTATCAATAATTACACTGAATGTGAATGGACTGAATGCTCCAGTAAAGAGACATCGAGTGACATCTTGGATCAAAAGACGTGACCCATCCATATGTTGTCTACAAGAAACTCACTTGAGACCTAAAGATAGGAACAAACTGAAAATTAAAGGATGGAAGAATATATATTAAGCTAACAATGAACAAAGAAGAGCAGGTTTGGCAATTCTAATCTCAGACAAAATCAATTTTAGTGTAAAATCCACCATTGTGGACAAAGATGGACACTACTTATTGCTGAAAGGTTCAGTACACAAGCAAAACTTAACTATACTAAATATTTATGCCCCTAATATCACAGCACCTAAATACATCGAAGAAACACTGATTACACTCAAAAAACACTTAGATCACTCCACAATAATAGTGGGAGACTTCAACACTGCACTCTGAATACTGGACAGATCATCTAGAAAAAAGCTCAGTAAAGATACAGAAGACCTCATTGCCACAATTAGCCAATTAAACCTCATCGATATATACAGAACTTTGTACCCATCAGCAGACAATTACACCTTCTTCTCCAGTGCACACAGAACATTCTCCAGAATTGACCATGTGTTAGGATGTAATGCAATTCTCAACAAAATCCATAGCATTGAATTACTGCAAAGCGTCTTCTGAGATCATAAAGCCATAAAAGTTGAAATCAATAGCACAAAAAACATAGATAGAAAGTGGAACTCTTGGAAACTGAACAACATCTTGCTCAAAAAAACATAGGTTATAGAAGAAATCAAGGATTAAATAAAGAAATTCATGGATTCCGATGAGAATGAAAACACGTACTGTGAGAACCTGTGGGATGCAGCCAAAGCAATGCCCAGAGGTCTGTTTATCTCCATAAATGCACACATCTGGAAGGAAGAAAGAAACCAAATCAAGGAACTAACCCTACAGCTTGAACAAGTAAAGAGAGAACAACAGAGGAACCCCTCAGGCACCAGAAGAAACCAGATCATAAAGATCAGAGCAGAGCTAAATGAATTAGAGAACAGAAAAACAAGTGAAAAAATTGAAAAGACCAAAAGCTGGTTTTTTGAAAAGATCAACAAAATTGAGAAACCACTAGCTAAACTTACTAAAGAAAAACAGAAAAGGAAACAAATAACCCAAATTAGAAATGAGAGGGGAGTTGTCACCACAGATCCAACAGAAATAAAAAATATCGTAACAGAATACTATGAAAGACTGTATTCTAACAAATTTGAAAACCTAAAGAAAATGGACAAATTCCTTGATTCATACCACCTACCCAAATTATCACGATGTAAAGCAGAACAACTTAATAAACCCATCACAAAGGAAGACATTGAAAAAGTCATCAAAACACTGCCAACCAAAAAAAGTCTGGGCCCGGATGGCTTCACTGCAGAATTCTACCAAGCTTTTAGAGAAGCGTTATCTCCAATACTACTGAGACTATTTCACAGTATAGAAAGGGATGGAGTACTCCCAAACTCATTCTCTGAAGCCAGCATAACCCTGATACCAAAGCAAGGGTAAGACCCAACCAAAGGAGAACTACAGACCGATATCATTCATAAATCTAGATTTGAAAATCTTCAACAAAATCCTTGCCAATAGAATATAATGACATACCAAAAAAATAATCCATCATGACCAAGTTGGATTCATACCAGGGATGCGAGGCTGATTCAACATCAGAAAAATGATTAATGTGATTAACCACATAAATGTCACAGAAGACAAGAATCACCTGATTTTGTCCATTGATGCAGAAAAGGCATTTGATAAAGTCCAATACCCATTCATGCTAAAAACTCTTAGCAAAAAAGGTATAGATGGAAAATTCCTCAATGCAATAAGGGCCATTTATACAAAGCCAACTGCCTACGTCATCCTGAATGGAGACTGAAAGACATTCCCTTGAGAACAGGAACTAAACAAGGATGCCCACTCTCACCTTTCCTATTCAACATTGTACTAGAAGTTCTAGCCAGAGCAATTAGACAAGACCAAGAAATAAAGGGCATCTGCATTAGCAAAGAAGATAAAATCTCCCTGTTTGCAGATGATATAATTGTATATGTGGAGAATCTCAAAGAATCTATAAGTAAACTACTCAAACTGATAGAAGAGTTCAGCAAAGTCTCAGGGTACAAGATAAACATAAATAAATCAGTAGGATTCCTTTATACCAACAACGAGACTGTTAATGAAGAAATAACCAAATCAATACCATTTACTATAGCCCCTAAGAAGGTAAAGTAGCTAGGAATTAATCTAACCAAAGAAATAACAGACCTTTACAAAGAGAACTACAAGCCCTTACTACATGAAACTAAGAGAGACTTAGATAAATGGAAAAACCTACCCTGCTCATGGACAGGAAGACTTAAGATTGTCAAAATGTCTATTCGACCCAAAGCAATCTGCTTATATAATGCAATCCCAATACAAGTTCCAGTGTCATTTTTTAATGAGATGGAGAAACAAATCACCAATTTTGTTTGGAAAGGGAAGAAGCCCTAGATAAGTAAGGTACTACTAAAGAAGTAGAATGTACTGGGAGGCCTCTCATTACCCTATCTTAGAACATACGACACTGCCACAGTGGTCAAAACAGCCTGGTACTAGTACAAGAACAGACAGATCGATCAACGGAACAGAATCGAGACCCCAGAGATGCCACCATCTGCCTATGAACAGTTGATATTCGACAAAGGCCCTAAGACATTAAATTGGGGTAAAAACAGTATCGTCAACAAATGGTGCTGGCAAAATTGGATATCCATCTGTAATAAATTGAAACGAGGTCCGTATCTTACACCTTATACAGAAACCAACTCCAACTGGATAAAAGACCTAAATATCAAACCTAAAACAATAAAGCTCATCCAAGAAAAGGTAGGAACAACAACAGAAGTTTTAATACACAATGTAGATAGACTTCAAAATCTGTCAAAGAAACCACAATCAACAGAAGAGAAAACAGATAAATGAGAACTATTAAGAATCAAACACTTTTGCTCATCTGAAGACTTTACTAATAGAATTAAAAGGCCACCTACAGAATGGGAAAAAATATTTGGCAACTCTATGTCAGACCGACGCCTGATCTCCATAATCTATTACATACTACAAAATATCAATAAGAAGAAGACAAATCATCCAATTAAGCGATGGGCAAAGGAGATGAACAGACATTTCTCTAAAGAGGAGATCCATGCAGCCAAAAAACACATGTGGACATGTTCATGATCTTTAGTTATTAAAGAAATTCAAATCAAAACAACAATTAGATACCATCTCACTCCAATAAGGTTGGTCATGATCCAAAAAAAACAAAACAACAAAAACTGGAGAGGCTGTGGAGAAAGTGGAACTCTCCTACACTGTGGGTGACGTTGCAAAATGGTCCAGCCTGTTTGGAAAGCAATCTGGCACTTCCTTTAAAAAAATGGATATAGATATACCATTTGACCCAGTAATTCCACTACTTGGAATATATCCTACAGAGTCAAGGCCTTTCACAGCAATGGACACATGCACAAGAATGTTTATCACAGCACAGTCCATGATAGCAAAAAGATAGAATCAACCCAGATGCCCAACAACAGAGGGATAGGTAAACTATGGTACATATACTCAATGGAGCACTATGCAATGATAAAGAATAACGATGATTCCAGGAAACATCTCATGACCTGGTTTCAACTGGAAGACATCATGTTGAATGAAAGTAGTCAGCAACAAAAGGACAAATATTGAATGAGACCCCTACGATAAGATCTCAAAAACAGACTTGTGTATAGAAGAAAAGACTCTTTGATGGCTGCAAGGGAGGGGAGGAAGGGAGGGCAAGGGGGGGAGCATTTAGATTAGATAGTTGGCAGAAATTTGGTTGGGTGAAATCGGTGACAGCACACATTAGAAACAAGAACAACATTAAGTGGACTTCAGCATAACTTGAATAATCCTTTCATCTTAACTTAGTATTGCAAGGATAGAGTAGCCGGGGGCTTGGGACCATGCTCTTAGGTGAAATTGAGGCCAATTGGCACAAGTAGCATTTTGCTAAGAGGGCTCTCTGCACCCCACATCAGTGAGTGGCGTCTGGGGTCTTAAAAGCTGCCAAGCTGCCATCTGAGGGCACAGCAAATGGTCCCAACTCAGCAGGAGCAGATGCTCACTGAGGACCAAAATGACATGGGGTAAAGACAACCCAGAAGATAGAGAGACCCACATGAGTGGGTGCCTACATCGACTTGGGACCCAAAGAACCAGATGGTGCCCAGCTACCACCAGTGATAGTTGCGATGGAGCTCACTAAGTTGAGTCTCACTGGCAACACAAGAATAAAAAGGGGTTCACCCTGAGATCTCCACTAAAAGACTGCAATTGATGGTCCAGTAGCTTCGGGGTTCCCCTGGGAGCATGGCCCCACGCCCTGATGCTGCTCTTGCCCATAAATCATAACGAAGGTCCACTCTTCGGACATGAATGGATTGGACTTGGCAATGCAGAGTGACCATATATTGGATGCACTTTATGGTTCTATGCATCTATAGGATGTCATCCTGCCGACCTCTTACAGGAGGAAGGAGAGTGGGTGGAGAGGAGGGGAAAGGAGACTGTTGGGAGGATGAGACATGTATGGAGCAGAGAAGAAGAGTGTGCTGTCACCAGACAGGGAGAGCAGTGGAAGCTGCATATAGGTGGGCATGTAAATTTATATGGGAATGTACGTTTTCACTCAGTCATAGTAAAAAAAGAAAAAGAAAAAAGAAATGAAAATTTGTTTAAATTTAGAAAAACAGAGGTAAATATTAAGGTAACCACAAAGGAAACTAACAATCCTACATATCAAAATAAAAATGAAGACAAACATCAAGGCTCAGCAAATACAAAATCAACAACAGTGAAAAACAATAGAGAATACATAAAGAAAAAGAAGGTAGCACAGAAAATGAAGTGGAATGAAGAAACTGACAACACACATATACAAACATCAAAAGGACAGCACTAAACTCACACCCAACAATAATTACACAGAGTACAAATGTACTAAAAAAAAAAACCCCTCATAGCCATTGAGCCAATTCCAACTTACAGTGTCCCTAAAGGATAGAGGAGAACCACCCCGTAGAGTCTCTGAGGAGCACCCAGTGGGTTCTAACTGGATTAACAGCTGTAATTCTTAACTGCTATACCACCTAGAGTCTCCAAGTAAATGGACTAAATGTACCAATAAAGAGAGAGAGTGGCAGAGTGGACTAAAAAAAAAACCAAGATCTATCTACATGCTGCATACAAGAGACACACTTCAGACTCTGACATTTACAGACTAAAATTCAAAGAATGGAAAAAATATATCAAGAAAATTACATTCATAAAAGAGCAGTAGTGGCAATATTAACCCCTGATGAAAAAGCAAAATTCACCACAAGGGTAAGTAAGGACCTACATAGCGACAGAAGGCTCAACTGTGACAGATATTGATGTGTCCAATGACAGAGCTCCAAAATGCAGACATAACAAACGGTGGCTGCTCCACAGTTACTGTCTCCGAAGACTGTATATGAGACTGCAACACACCACTTTTGGTGAAGGAGCAAACAGCTACAAGAAGCTCAGTAAAGACGTGGAAGATCTAAATGCCACAATCAACCAACTTGATCTAATAGACATAGAACACTGTACCCAACAGCAGTCAAGTAAACTTTCTTTGCCAATGTACCTGGGACAGTCTCTGGAAGAGACCATGAGGCCACAAAGCAGGCCTCAACAGAATCCAAAACGTCAAAATATTACAAAGTATCTCTTCTGGCCATAAAGTCGTAAAAGTAGAAATCAACAACAGGAAAAGCAAGGGTGAAAAAAAAATCAAATTCATGGAAACTGAATGATGCCTGGCTCAAAAACTATTGGGTTATAGAAGA
Source organism: Heterohyrax brucei (assembly GCA_028571685.1). Classification (NCBI taxonomy): domain Eukaryota; kingdom Metazoa; phylum Chordata; class Mammalia; order Hyracoidea; family Procaviidae; genus Heterohyrax; species Heterohyrax brucei. The sequence continues at coordinate 91,550,514 of CM053156.1, read as the reverse complement.
AATCAAGGACAGAATAAGGTGATTAATAGAATAAAATGAGAATGAAAACACATCATACTAGAACCTTTGGGACACAGCAAAAGCAGTGCTCAGAGGTCTGTTTTAATCAATAAATGCACACATCCAGAAAGATGGAAGTGAAAAATCAAAACCCTAGCCCTAGAGCTCAAACAAATAGAAAGAAAGCAGCAAAAGTAGGGCAGAGCCACCAGAAGAGAGGAGATAATAGAAGTCAGAGCAGAGCTAAATGAAACAGAGACTAGAAAAACAATGGAAGAGTTAACAAGACAAAAGACTTGTTCTGCAAAAAAAGATCAACAAAACTGATAAATCACTGGCCAACTGATAAAAGAAAACAGGAGAGGAAGCACATAACCCAAATAAGAAACAAGGTGGGCGATGTTATAACAGATCCAACTGAAACGAAAAGAATCGCAACACAATACTATGAAAAGCTGTATGCCAACAAATTTAAAAACCAAGAGGAAATGGGCAAAGTTCTAGGAACACACTACCTACCCAAACTAATACAAATAGAGGCAGAACAACTAAATAAATCTATAGCAAAATAAGAGATTGAAAAGGTAATTTAAAAACTCCTGACAAAAACAGCCCTGGCCCTGACCACTTCACTGGAAAATTCTACTGAACTTTCAGAGAGGAGTCAACACCATTACTACTAAGGGATGGCTGGGAGGAGGGCAAGGAGGCACCCAGGGTCAGCTCAGGGGAGTGGGGAGGCAGGGAGGTACCTAGGTTCAGCTTGGGAGAGAGGGGTGGGGGGCGGGAAAGGGGTTTGAAATATCATTAGTACTAAAGATATTTCAGAACATAGAAAAAAGGATGGAATACTCCCAAATTGATTCTATGAAGCTAGCATAACCCTGATACCAAAATAAGGGGAAGACACCCCCAAAAAAGAAAATTACAGAACAATATCCCTCATGAACATAGATGCAAAAATTCTATTGTAACTAATACAATTCAATAATATATCAAACAATAATTCACGATGACCAAGTGGGATTCATAGCAATTATACACAGATGGTTCAACATTAGAAATCCATCACATAAATAAAACAAAAGGTAAGAACCGCCTGATCTTATCAATTGATGTAGAAAAGGCATCTGGCAAAGTTTAGTACCCATTCATGACTAAAAAAACTTCTCACAAAAGTAGAAATTGAAGGGAAAGTCCTCAACATAATAAAGGGCATTTATAGGAAACCAACAGCACCATCCTAAATAGAGAGAGTCTAAAAGCATTACAACTGATAATGGGAATCACACAAGGATGCCTTTTATCACCACTTATATTCAACAAGTACTGGAGGTCCTAGCCAGAGCAATAAGGCAAGAAAAAGAAATGAAGACCATGCAAGTTGGTAAATAAGAAGTAAAATATCCCTGTTTGTAGATGACATGATCTTATATACAGAAAACTCCAAACAATCCACAAGAAAATGACTGGAACTAATAGAAGATTTCCGCTGGTGATAGAAATAATGCTGGTGATTGCATTATAGAATTTGGCAGAACAAGGGGACACTGCATGGTTTAAAGTCAGGAAAGGTGTGCGTCAGGGTTGTATGCTTTCACCATTCTTTTTCAATTTGTATGCTGAGCAAATACAGCAAATACAGCTTGCTCACGGTTACAAAGGCTAAGCATTGTCAACATTCAGTTGTACCACAGCTGTCCACAGACACAATGCAATCCCAATCCAAATCCCAATGACACTCTTTAACAAGATGCAGACACAAATCACCAGCTTGGTATGGAAAGGGAAAGGTACTGGATAAGCAACAGATTATCGAAGAAGAGCAGAGGGAGGCCTCACACTGCCTGATTTTAGAACCTATTATAACACGTGGTCCAAACAGCCTGGTTCTGGTACGATGATGGACCCACAGACCAGTGGAACAGAATTAAGGGTCCAGATGTAAAGCAGCTGATACCAACAAAGCCCAAAGTCCATCAAATGGGGGAAAAGATGGTCTCTTTAACAAACGGTGCTGGCGTAACTGGATATCCATTTGGAAAAAAATGAAACAAGACCTGTACCTCACACTATGTACAAAAACTGACTCGAACTAGATCAAAGACTGAAATGTAAAATCCGAAATGAAAAAGATTGCAGAAGAAAAAAATAGGTGCAGTGCTAGAAGCCCTAACACATCAGCACAAACAGAAAACAGAACATAACTAATATTGCACAATCAACAAAAGATAAACTGCATAACTGGAGGCCCTAAAAATTCAACACTTAGGCTCATCAAAAGATCATCAGAAGAGTGAAAAGACAGCCTATAGACTGGGAAAGAAAATTTCACTGTGACATAATTGATTAGGATTTAATTTCTAAAATATACAAGACAACACAAAACTTCAAGAACAAAAAGACAAATAACATGATTAAAAAATGGGCAAAGGTCCACTCTTCGGACACGAATGGATTGAACTTGGCAATGCAGAGTGACCATATATTGGAAGCACTTTATGGTTCTATACATCTATAGGATATCATCCTGCTGACCTCTGGCTGGAGGAAGGAGAGTGGGTGGAGAGGAGGGAAAAGGAGGCTGTTGTGAGGATGAGACATGTATGGAGCAGAGAGGAAGAGTGTGCTGTCACCGGGCACGGAGAGAAGTGGAAGCTGCATATAAGTGGGCATGTAAATTTATATGGGAATGTACATTTTCACTCAGTCATATTAAATTAAAAAGAAAATGGGCAAAGGGTGCAAAGGGGCTCGTCACCAGAGAAGGTTCTCGGGCAGCTGACAGGTTCTCCTGGAAATGCTCAAGACCCCTAGCCATCGGAGGAATGCAAATCGAAGCTGCAATGAGACATCACCTCGCCCCAACAAAGCCAGCATTAATTCAAAAATAGAATAATGCACCTTACTGAAGACACTGTGGAGAGACTGGAACACTTATACTCTGCTGATGAGAGTGTAAAATGGTATAACGAGTTCGAAAATTGATTTGATGCGTCTTTAAAAAGCTAGAAGTACTCTCTGACCCAGCCATCCTGCTCACGGACTTCGGTACCAGACCTCGTATCCTGGAGAAATCAGCGCCGTCACAGGGACAAACACGTGTACACCCGTGTTCACTGCAGCATGTGCACAACAGCGGAAAGACGGAAACAGCCAGGTGCCTTTCAAGAGGTGAGGGAACAAACCAGCTCTTGCAGCCTCCCACAGTGGCTGTGAAGAATCGCGACGGCTCAGAAAAGCGTCCTGGGACACGGGTGAGTCCAGAAGGCAGTCCACGGAGCGAGATTAGTTGCAAAAGGATCAATATTGTATGAAAGCACTGCTGCAAGAACTGAAGAAAAACTTTAAACCCAGAGTGAACATCCTGTGATGGTTACAAGAGTGGGGAGGGAGGGGGACAGGGATTCACTGACCAGATGGCAGACCAGAGTCATCTTAGGAGAAGGTGGGGACAGCCCACACTACAGGGAACCTCACCACAACTGGACTAAACCAGAAGCTCAAAAGTTACCTGAATACAACCAAACACTTCAGGTACGAGTGGGAGGTCTCAGGATTATGGTTTCAGGGGACATCCACGTCAGCTGGCATAACAAAATTTATTAAGAAAATATTCTGGATCTCACTTTGGTGAGTGGCATCTGGGATCTCAAAAGCTTATGAGTGGCCACCTGGCTCTTCTTCTGGCCATATCACAGCAAGCAGAGGCCCAGGCAGAACACAGTGGTCCACCCGAGCTGAGAGCCACAGGCTGGAGTCCAGGTTAGGGAGCAACAGGCTCCACAGCCTCCTCTCGCCTCTGTAAACCGACGGGCACCAGAGCCTCCCCTCCCCTCCGTGAATGACCAATGGGCGCCATGAAATGAATCTGTGTCTATGTATATATACATATATATACATACACATAAGCATGTGTGTGTGCGTGTACATATATATACACAAGAATAGAATAGATAGCCAAGTGCAGTCTTGTCATCAGCATAAGCTAAAATTGGCTAAATCATGAACTGGCTAAACTATTAAAACACAAAATGGCTGTGCTTAAGTGAGACGGTGAGAAAACCCACGGTCACGGCAAAGATGAGAAAAACAGCTGCCAGATGGACGTGGCCACAGACGGTCAGGGAAACGGTAGAGGCCTTAACCAGTCAGGAAGTCAACAACTTGAGGCACCAGAAGACAAGAACCTCTGGACTGGATGAGCGACCAGAACCAAGCAAACGACTTGTCTTAAAAAACCCAGGACTCTGGATCTGGGGCACGCAGCCTCCTTCTGAGAGTCTGTGCCCGCCGGTCTGCTGGGCTGTGAACTTATCCTGAGACCTGTCCGCCCTCAACCGCTTCATCTGGAAGGCCTGGTTCGACTGACTATGACTCTTCCTGTTGCTGCCTGATCTCCTGGGCCACCCCTTTTGGCCAACCTACCTCTGAGATGCCTTATTGTCCTCCTGACATCTAGACGGCCTGCTTCCAGCGACTGTGACGAGCCTTCTGTTAATGCTGGAGCCTGGTGTGGGGTTCCTGCCTGCTTCACCTCGGAGACATCTTGTCCTCATAAAAGTCTACTTCGGACTCTCCAGACATCGGAATGGTGTGAGCACAGCCCGTCCTTAAACTCCCTGGGGTGAAGCCCACTTTTAGGGAAGTGAGTGTGTTGACATACAAGTGTTGTGACACGACCGCTGCAGTCCCCGTGGGACCCGGTGGAAGCTGGGGGTGGGGTTTCACTGATGCAGACGAGGGTTCCTAACTCCTGCCAACACCGATCAGAGTTCTTCAGTCATGTGAACAAGAGCGCGCTGTGTCCCAGTGCCACCACCTCCCCCTCCTTCGCTTGATTGTGAGTGGAGGTGTGATTCAATAAAGCATGTTACTGACCCCAAGTCTTGTTACTTATTTTCCTCTTGCAACCCCCGATGTTTTCTGGGTGCTCACGACACACCACGGCCTCCCCTCCCCTCCCTGCATGACCAACGGGCACCACGGCCTCCCCTCCCCTCCCTGAATGCCAGAGGGCACCGCAGCCTCTCCTGCACCTTGGCAGTGCCCTTCCACATGGTAAAACCCCCTCTGGTCCTCACAGCTCCTACCTTTGAGGGAGGTGCCCCCAGCTGTGGGCTGACCTTGTGACTTGTGCCGACCTACAGGAGGCAGCCGGACCCCGTGGGCCTTGCAGCCCCCACTCCTGCTGCTGGAACCTCCTCAACAACACCAGGCCTCCTGGAGGGAGAGCCACATGGAGAGGCCCCGGTGCCCCCTGCTGATGCCCTGCTGTCTGCAGGCCTGCTGGGCTCAGTACTGTTTGTCACACAGCGAGGCCCAGCCAGGAGCTGCACCAGAAGTCGGTGCTGTTGCTGGCAACCCCAGACAGGGAGCACCGACTTTGGACTGGGACAGGGCAAAGACTGGGAAGGGGCAAGCTCAGGGTGGCTGGGGAAGTGGGAGGGCGCTGCTCCGGTCGGCCGACAGAATGCCCACCAGGCTACGGGGCCGAGGGACAAGAGGCCGAGCGGGAACCAGGGCCGTGTGGATGACGGACAAACACTACCAGAGACGCAGGCCTCAGGGAGGAGCTTTCCGGAGAGGACGCTGAGGGACTCCTTCAGCTCCAGGTGGTAAGGGCTGGGGAGAGGCTACAGCAGCACCCACTGAGCCAGGGTAGAGGGCATGAGGGGCTCTGCTGCTCTGCACCCCAGCTGTGTGGGGCCTCCGGCAGGGCTGAACCTGATGGGTAGGCTGTATCTCGCAGACATCCAGCATGCCCTAGCTTTACCTGAGAGTAGCTGCTATCAGTTGTGTGTAACGTATCTTATCGCGATATAACAAACCATCACAAGTCTGGGGTCTTAAAACAGTATGCATTTATTATCTCAGGTGCCACGAGTCAGGCTTTGAGGCCTGGCCTAGCTGGAAGCTCTGTTCAGGATCTCAACACGTGGCAGTCAAGGCATCAGTGTCTCTTTCAGAAGTGTGGGTGCCCCCCTAAGGGGTCAGTGTCCCTTTCGGAAGTGTGGGTGTCCTCTAGGGCATCAGTGTCCCTTTTGGAAGCGTGGTGGCCTCTTCCACGCCCGTGTGGCTGTTGGCAGAGCTGGGCCCCTTACAGGCGGACTGCTGTCGGGCTCCAAAGCCCCTCGCCAGGCGGTCTTCCCAGGGATCCTCTCGCAAAACCACAGCTTATTTCTTTAGGGCCAGCAGGAAAACCTCTCACTCCAGTCTGCCGAGGCTTAAGTGGCACACATCAATCGCGGGGTGGTTATCTCTCCGCCTTTGCCGTGTTCTGTTACCCGGCAGGAGCACTGGTGGTGCAGAGGTTCAGCGTTTGGCTGCTCACCGAACTATCAGCAACTGGGATCTGAAAGCGCTGCCTGGAACACCATGGAGCAGTTTACTCTGTCCTACCAGACCTGGCGAGCTGGCATTGACTTGACAGCAGGGTTTGTTGGTTTTATTCATTACCTAGAGGTCAGTCGCAGATCCTTCTGCAGTCCGGTGACTGCTTTAAACTGTGTCCTCCACAGCTGAGAGCACAACAAAGAGACTTGAAGTCAGAGTCCTGAGTGGCTTGTACAGTGTCCACTGCAGCACTGGTCACAACAGCCAAACTGCCTGTCAACGGACGAATGATGAAAAGCGTGACCAGTGTGTCCAGTGGGCCCTGACTCGGCCAGCCAGAGAAGTGAAGTCTGGTGTGTGGTGGGGTCGGAGCTGAAGACAGGAGGCTGAGTGAAATCAGCCAACCACAAAAGGACAAATATCGTGTGAGCGCACTCATATAAAAAGCCAATAAAAGACAGATATACAGAGACCCAAATTAGCGGTTACCAGGGGTGGGAGGGAGGAGGGAGGGGGTTGACGGCCATGGAATTGTCACCTGAAGAAGGGTGGGGTCACCCAGCCAGTGACTGTCATTGCTGCCAATAAGCTGTGCAGCTGTACAAAGCTGCACTGGCAAAATTGTGTGACAAATGTCTTTACAAAAAGAAAGAGTAGAGACTGAGACTGTTTGTGTCCAGCCCCAAACCTCATGGGATTTGGTTTCCCGGCTTGAAGGTTTAGGGTCACGGTTTCAGGAGACTTCCCGCTTAACTGGCGTAATAACACATCTAGGTACTTTTCCTACCTCCTAGCTTATCTCATGGTGCCCAGTCTTCAAAGCTTGTGAGCTGCCATCCAGGGCACAGCAACTGCTATCTGTCCTCAACAACAGAGGAAGGAGGAGAGTCAGGGACAGGAGGGGGGTGTGGAGCTGGTGGCTAACTGCCTCCGTGAACAGCTGTGTTCTCTGCCACGAGACCGGGAGAACTGGATGGCGTCCCGGCATCATGACTGGCCATTTTGATCAGAATCCACAGAAGAATCCTGACCAAAAGGGAGAAGATGCCAAGCAGATTTTGAAATTTTCATGGACTCCTGTCTTCCCTTGGAGTCATGAAGGTTAGAAGAACCCCTAAAACTGTCACACTGATAATCTTTAAACCTTAAACCAAAAACATCTCATAAGTTTTCTTAAAAAGAAACCATAGTTTATTTTAGCTAGTAAATAATGTATGCCTTGAGCATTATGCTTGTTTAAGAACTATCTGCATACAGGAGATCACTGGAAACCTTGGTGGTGCAGTGGTTAGGTGCTATGGCTGCTCACCAAAAGGTCAGCAGTTCAAATCCACCAGGCGCTCCTTGGAAACTCTACAGGGCAGTTCTACTCTCCTATAGGGTCGCTATGAGTCAGAATATAATTTGATGGAAGTAGGTTTTTTGGGTACACGAGATTATATGGACAGCAGAAACTGGAAAGATTAGAGACTTAGGGGGCAGTGTATTTATGTTAACAAGAAACTCAGAAAAAGTGTTGAAAATTGTTGCACAGCTGGGAGAACGTCCCCAGCATCAGAAAACGATGGATGCAGAAGTGCTGAATTGGTGTATGTGTACTGTGCACGTTCTCTCAACAAGAAAATTATACGCACGTACGGGGTCTGACAACCAAGTTCACAAACTCCCCACTGTGCGCTGACGCTGGCAGCACTGTCCAGACAACTGGCTGAGGTTTCATAACCTTGGTGTGTCAGTCTCCCAGCCGTGCTGGTGTTGTGGTGTGATGGGGTCTTGCTGAGTGGCATTCATTATTGTTGCGTGTTTGTGTGCTGTCACGAAAAGGTCAGACTTCGAATTAGAGCAACAAATATTAAATTTCTTGTTAAATTTGGCAAGAGCGGAAGTGAAATCAGAGATCTGTTAGTCCAAGTTTATGGGGACAAGGCCATGAAGGAAAGGGCCACGGACACATGGATTAAATGTCTTCTGAGGGGAGAGAAGCTGTCAGTGGTGAAGAGAGCTCAGGGCAGACAGTAACGAGCAGAACTGATGAAAACACTGAAAAGTTTCATCGAATTGTGCATCAAAATTGTCAGCTGACAGTGAGAAGCACAGCCAACCAAGTTACTACCCACAGAGAAACAGGAAAATCTTAACTGGAAATCTTGACGTGAGAAAGGTATGTGCAAAAAAGGTCCCAAATGAGCTCACGGAGGAAGAAAAGCAAAGGACAGCTGAAGTTTCCCAAGACCTTCTGGAGAGGCAAGACAATGTTTGGGGCTGTGCTGTCACTGGTGATTAACTGCGGGTGTACCGACCCGACCCTGACACAGAGCATCAAAGTGCACAGTGCAAGTCAGCCTGTTCTCCACAGCCAAAAACGTGCTGTCAGTCCAAATCAAGAGTGACAAGGATGTCACTAACCTTATCAGAGGGATTGTTCATTATGAATTTGTACCAACTGGACAGTTAACCAAGTTTACTATTTGAAGTGCTGAAAAGTCTATGTGAAAGTTGGATGAAAACCACCTGAACTTTCTGGAACAACTCACGGCTCTTGGACCACAACAATGTGCCATCTCACGTGACACTGTCTGTGAGGGAGTTTTTAGCCAGTAAACAAATAACTGTACTGGAACACACTCTCCATTCACCTGATGTGGCCCCCAATGACTTTTTTTCTTTAATCCAAAGATAAAGGAAATATTGAAAGGAAGACATTTGGATGACATTCAGGACATCAAGGGTAATATGATGACAGCTCTGATGGCCATTCCAGAAAAAGAGTTCTAAAATTGCTTTGAAGGAGGCACTAGATGCTGGCATTGGTGCAAAGCTTCCCAAGGGGCGTACTTTGAAGGTGACCATAGTGACATTCAGTGGTGAGGTGGGGAGCATTTTTTCTAGGATGAGATTTTGAACTTGTCAGATGCATATGTGTAGAGAGAGATGGAGGGAAGGAGGGAGGGAGAGGAAGAAGGAGAGAGAATGAAAGAGAGAAGAAAAGAGAGAGAGAGTCTTGGGCAGCATTAATCTTGTGGCCCAGCCAGAGTGGAGAGACCTTCTAACCCTTTTTAGAAAGAACGGCTTCATCCTAGAGCAATGTGTATTCTAGACCTACATGACAAAAGCTAAAAACAAGCCCCCAAATGATGTGCGGGGGAGCCCGAGGTTGAAGACTGTGTCTCACCAAGTTAGGAGGGCTTAGGAGATGCTCATCCATGCCAATAAAGCATGACAACAAGCCCAGGCAGGTTCGTGACAACGAGGGACTATCGAAAGGATAAATTCAGAGCCCAGAGGCAACAAGCTAACAATAGACATAAACGTACATACTCTGAATCCAAGCTCCACACCTGGGACTCACACACAACAGAAAGACATGCCAAGGGCGCCAAAACTTGCATGCAGGAGGTTCACTGCAGATTTGCTTGTGACGCCTCCAAACCGCTGCAGGAATCCTATACAGCCCTGACAAGAACAGACGGCTACTGTGTACCACAGCATGGATAGATCTCACAAACACCAGCCGTCTGTGAAGGAGGCCAGATAAAGAGTGCAAACTGTGTATCCTGTTTCCATGAGGTTTAAAAGCAGGCAAAGGATCCACTGCGGGAGAAGGAAGGAGAATGGCCACCTCTGCCCCAGGTGGTCCACAGCAATATTCTCTTTCCTGATTTGCATGGTGCTTACCAGGGCCACTCCCTGTGGGACGGTCCATCAAGAACCCATGTGCACGTTTCTCTAAAACCCAACCAAACCCTCTGCAGTCGAGTCAACGTGGTCTTGTGGTCATCCGACAGGGCAGAGCAGGACTGCCCCACAGAGCTTCCGAGGCACACCTGGCAGATCTGCATCGCCGACCTCTTGGTGAGCAGCGGTGGTGCTTAACCACTGGGCCACATTTCTCTAAGGAGAGAGCCACACCCCTAAGTCTTCCCTTCCCTTTCCCTGCCGCAGCCCAGCCCCCCACCCCGTGCTTGTTCCTGCGGGGAGGCTCCGTCACGGGGAGGATGACGACGATGCCCAGCAGCCTCCTGGGCTGGTTTATCCCCAGTGCCCAGGAGGGCTCCTGTCTGCGAGGCCAGCTCTCCCTTGCTGAGGCTCCCAGCTGCCTAACGGGCGGAAACCTGGAGTTGCTAATGAGCTGTCCGTCCCTTCCCCTGAATCTCCTTCAACTGGGGACAAAGTGTGCAGGATTCCGGGGCCTGGAGGGGGGCTGGGAGCAGCACTGTGCAGCCCTCACCCTCGACTGCTCAGGGTAGCCTCACACGGAGGGAGTTCTGCTTCCAGGCAGCGCGCGGAGGGGCCCTGGTGTTCTCCCTCCTGCTCTGTGCAGGACCTGGGGAGGGGAGGGGAGCTGCGGACAGCGCAGAGATGGCCCCTCTGTGTTCCTTTGGGCACACGGCCTGGAGGAGACCCGCCGCTCCTACAGCGCCCCCACCAGTGTTCCCCTCTGTCTCTGTGGGTGTGGGCTCAGGCGGCACTCCCATCCAGACTGAAAGGCTGCCTCCTCCCTGTCAGTGTTCCCGGGGCTCCCTGTTGGACTTCCCAGCTTCCACCAGCTGAACTGGAGGGTGCTGGGGAGGAGTCTGGCCCCCAGGGGCTGAGGTCTGGAGCCCCCAAGGGAAGCTCTGCCCTTTCAGACAGGAGGGAAATTTTGGCTCTCAGTCTTGCAGACAGCACAGCTCTCCAGCCAGGTGGGCGCTGGACTCACACTGGGGCCATCCGAGCTCAGTTGGGTTCCGGAGCTTCACCAGACTCCTGGGGTGTGGGGAGGGGTGGGGGAATGGTCTCAGAGGCAGGAGCCTGTGCAGAGCTGCCTGAACGTCTCCTTGGTGACGGCTCCCAGTGGCTTGCTGCTGTGGGATGTGGCACCTTCACCTGGAGACCCCGAATCGGGGGGGGCAAGGGCAGGTGTGTACCCCTCAGATGCCTCAGAGCCCCCAGACACTTGGTCCTGGAGGGTGCCATGTCTGGGGGTTCCATCTTGTCACCCCAGCTTCCCCTTCCACTCTGCCCATGTGGACATGAGGGCCAGTGCTCAGCTCCGGAGGCCTACCTGGCCCAGAGACTGGCTGGGCTACAAGCTGCCCCTGCCCCTGGCCCCCACCAGCCGTGGCCCTCCACTCTTCTGGATTGAGGAAATTCAACCCTGATTTTCTAGAAGTGCCGGAGCCCAGAGCTTGCCTGTTGCCATGGAGACTATTTCATTTATCACCTCAAGGGCTTACTCTGCTCCCCTGGGTGCCCAGCCTGGGGGGGGGAGGGTAGGAGTGGTGGAAGACCTTGTCCCCATGCTGCCTGGCTAGGCCAGGAGAGGCTCCACACACAGGGCTGAGACCACAGGTGAGTGTGTGACCCTCAGCTGTGACCTCGAGCCTGGCCCCAGACCTCTCTGGCCCCCCGTAGCCTGCATGGGGCTGTGGCCCCAAGGGTGCTGCCCAGGCGACAAGCTGCTGGAGGGTCGGTGCCAAGGTGGGGGAGCCAAGCCCTGGAGGCTATTATTACCACGGCAGCGACGTCACCCGCAGCCAATGGGAGGCGGTTTATTTCCAGACCTGACAGCTTGCTCACGTTAATTTTAGCTGGGTCCTCTTTCCTGAGGCTGTGAAACCCCAACCAGCTGAAGAAAGGGTGCTGAGTCTCTCCAACAGCTCCATGGAGGAGGGCTGGGCAGGGCCTGTGCCTCTCTGCCTACCTGGGCCCAGAAGGTGCCTCATAAAGCTTGCCCAGGCTGGTGTCCCCAATTCCCCCAACTGCCTTGGGGGTGTGACCAGTAACTCAGAGAAAGGAAAGGAGGTGACCCCAAGGGGCTGAGACCTCACCCAGGGGCAGATGAGGAGCCCAGGCCATGGCCTTGGGGGACTCCGGCTTGAGTCCAAGGGTGGCACCAGCCTGGGTCAGGCCTACCAGCTGCCCACTCCAAGCTCTGCTGCACCTTGGGGTCAAGTCTGGGCTGGGACACGGTCCTCTCTCAGCCCACTGCCTCTTTGGGTGTGGGGTCCTGGCCTGACTTGTGGCCCCGCCCGGCACGCGTGGACTCCACGCCTGTGTGACTGTCCAGTGTCCTCAGTGTGCCCTACGTCCCCCATTGCCCAATCTGGCCCTCAGGAAGAGCCCCCTGAAAGCCCTCCCAAGGTGCTGTCCCCGCCCGTCACAGCCCTGCCGTGCCGCTGGCGGCCACTGCTCCGGTAAGGGGAGCACTGTGGGCAGGGCAACCTTGGCACAGAGCCCATCTGGCTGCAGACAGCTGTGCGGGGAGCAGCCAATGGCTTAGCCGTGGGAGGAGGGGCCTGCATGGAGGACCCAGGGCACCAGGACCCAGGGGCTTACAAGGGGAGTTGGGGCAGTGTCCCGAAGACACCAGCCTCCACCCCATCCAGCTGGCTCACTTGGGCCTCGGCCACATTGTCCCCAGCGTCTAGGACCCCTCTCCAACCTTCCGTCAGGAAGGCATGAAATGCTGAGCCCAGGCAGGCGAGGGGTCTGCCGCTGCCAGGGTTTATTTTCGACGCCTGGCTCTTGTTTGGTGGCATCAGCAGGCACCGGAGGGTGCCGGTCATCTGAGTGCCCCACCCTGCTTCCCTTCTGCCTTCGGCTGCCTCCCCACCCCCACCCGGCCTCGCCCCCAAAGCTCCTGCAAGCAGACTTGAGGACAACGAGGGGGTCTGGAGACCCTCCCTGAGAGACCGTCTGTCCTCCTTACACCCGCCTGCTGGGTCCTGGCTCCCCTGACGACAGAGTGGGAGCTGGACATCCCAGTCTAGGTGGCTCGTTGAAGAAGTGAGACCCCTGCTCCCTCCACTCTGACCTCTGGGGACAGAAGGAGCACAGCGTGTGGGAGAGGCGGCCCGGAGGAGCAGGGACACGTTTGAGATGAGACCAGGGCCTGTGAGAAAGCCCCGAGCTCTGATGTCGTTGGCACACGGCTGCCTCGTCAGATCCCTTGAGCCTGCTTTCGTTGTGGCCCTGTCCACAGTGGGGTCATTAGGGGTCCCTAGGGTGGGAGCCATGCCAGGGGGTACTGCCAGTAAAACCGGACTGCCTGTAAGACTTCTGTGCAGTGTTTTGGCAGAAATTTATCATTTTTTATAAAAATACTCCAGTTAGTTATAACAAGAAAAATATTTTTGTGGGCCCAGCTCACATGTATCGCATCTCTGAGGCTAGCACACTTCGCCCACGTGCTCTGTGAGCCCCCTAACGCATGCTTAAACACCTCAGTGGTGCAGCGGCTAGGTGCTATGGCTGCTCACCAAAAGGTCAGCAGTTTGAACCTACCAGGTGCTTCCTGGAAATGCTGTGAGGCAGTTATACTTTGTCCGTAGGGTCGCTATGAGTCGGAATCGACTCGACGGCAGTGGGTTTGGTTTGGTTTTGGTTTCATGTGCTCTGGTCCAAGCTGTTGCTGTCACTCAGTTACAATGACACCTGGAATCATGTGGCTTCGTCTGCAGGAGATACAAGCACAGCCTCTTGTCTCAGTGCTGCTGGATTTAGCCCAGAGTTTTGGTGTTTTAGCTACAAAACTGTGATAATTAGTATTTGTGCATCTATATCAGTATCTTTTTTGAGAATGAAGCAGTAATGAAAGGAAAATAAAAAAAAAATAATAAAAGGCTTCCACCCAGTTAGTGATAACGTTGAGCTGATAGTGTTGTAACTCAAAGTAGAAAGATTTTTACAAAACAGTTGCATTGTTAGTAGTCACATAATCTAAGACATATCTCTCAGCAGTATACACTTCTGTTTATCACGTACCATTCTACGAGTCACATTGATAATCAACTTGCTTTCTCCACAGTTGCTGCTTCTACAGCTCTGTGATGATTAAACAGAGAAATCAACAGGGCAAAACACGAAGCTGGAGCAATGCTTTCTTGGTAGACATTAAGGACTATAATTTAAATCTTAAATTCTGCTTTTTAAATTTTAGTCTTCTACAACTTGCTTTTAAAACACCATTGTTTTGCAAATATATATCTGACTTGAAATTTTCAGGACTTAAGACAATGACTCATCACAAAACAAGTTGGCCAAACGCACTGATTTCAGCAGAGCCCTTCCGAAGTTCACGGCTCGGAAGGCCAGGAAAGGACAGTGCTGACTCAGCCCAGACGCTCGCCAGGTGCTGAGATGCTGTGTGTGTCTTCTTGGTCATTTCTATGGCACGATTTCACTTACGAACATGTTTCCACGTGCATCTGTCTATAATTTCTGCACTATTTGGCCTGTAATTGATCAGACAAGCCTAATCCATTCATGTGTCTCGTGTAACAGTAAAGCTTAATGTTAAAATGAACATAATTCTGATACAGTTGTTTGAAGTTTTTTACTTCAAAGTCTCTTGTTTTCCTACTGAATTTTCACTTTAACCGCATGCAACTGTGAATGTAAACACCCTTACGCTCTGCATGTCACACTGACATTTACAGGGGTCACTGAAATTTTGCTAGTTTTTAATGTCACTGCTATTGCCATCCCATTTGGTGGCACACGGGATCATGACTGACGAGTAACACTGGGTACAAGACACCTCAGTGAAGGTTCTGTGTGGTCGGGTACAGGAGGAGTTCCCGGGGGAGCAATGCCATCAGTCACCAACCCCAGTGATGCCTCTGCCTGTCTGCCCCCTAACCAGACGGCTCCATGACCCCGTCTGTCCCTGTGACCAGATGAGTCCATGATCCTGTCTGTCCCTGTGACCAGATGACTCCATGACCCCGTCTGTCCCTGTGACCAGATGAGTCCATGATCCTGTCTGTCCCTTTAGCCACATGGCACTCAGGCCCCTTAAGAGACAGCCGGTGTCCTTCTGACCCCTCCATGACTAGAATCCCCACTCAAGAGGCCTGGACACCCCTTACCCCTCGTTTCAGAAGCTCTTGTCACAGCTGTCCCTCCTCCTTTGTGTTAAGAGGTCTCTGAGCCGCCATGGAGGGCTGGAGAGCAGCTGGGACACCAGTGGCTCAGGGCTGAGACCACGGCTAACCAGACCACACTTCGCTGTGTCTACAGGACTGTCCCTGTAGGTACTGGGGACCTGCTGACAGGCTCCCTGAGGGAGTGGGGGTGTGGGCCGATGCCTCAGCTTCCCCGTATAGACCCTACCAAGTCCAGTGATCACCTTCCTTCAGACTTGCTTCAGGCATGTTCTCCAGGAAACCACAGTGGCCAATGGGCTTTGACCCTCTGGGCAGTGAGTAGACGCCACCTCTCCTAGTCAGGCTAACCGGTGCCAGCAGGGGAGGAGTGGATAGGCACACTCATTGTGGCCCTACGACAGAGATGCCGGGCTGGCCAGGGCCTAGCCGGAGCAGTGCTGACCACCCTGGCTAGTGGCTCTGGATGAGCATGGGCCAGGGCCGGATGGCTCCAGGCAGGCCTGGTCTCACGCGGGTCGCCACACAAATGTATGTGGGTCACCTAGGGGCGAGCCCTTTGTCACGGTTTCTTCCCTGGGTGCTTTCGGGATGTTGCTGGGGCCCTTCTAGACCTGGAACGGGCCAAGATTTCTAAGGCAGGGCTGGGCCGAACCAAGGGGCACCTGCGGTAGGGGCAGCGGGTGGAGGGACAGCCCCCGCCAGACTGCACAGGACTACGGCCACAGAAATGGCCCTTGCTGCCAAAACCCTGGCATCCAGCCCCCATGGTGGGCTGAGGGCTGTTCTCAGGGCATTTGGGCAGGTGGCCTCCAGCGGGGCAGGGGTGGTGATCCCACACCACATGGGGCCAGTCTTGGTCAGCAAAGCCTACATCTTGGCCAGAGTCCTTCACAGTGTATTAGGTCACCACAGGGAGATTCAGGGCTGACCCAGCTGGGAGGCAAGAGGGCAGCCCTGACCACAAACTGTCCCCTACCCTTGGGGCCTCCCTGCTGCAGACTGGGTGGGGTGGGCATCTTGTAACTCCTGCTCAGAGAGGAGAATGTGATCCCGCCCCCTTACGTGCTCCTCCAGGGGTGGGGAAACAGGAGTCCGGTGTGGGGGGCATGGTCTGGGGGTGCCAGGCTGGGGGTCCATGGGTTAGAGATGCATGGTCTGGGGGTGCCTGGGTTGGGAGTGCCAGGCTGGGAATGCATGGGTTGGGTGCCAAACTGGGGGTGCCCAGGCGGGGGGTGTGAGGCTGGGGTGCCTATGAGGCCTTGAAGAGCGCCAGGCTGGGGCTAGCAGCGAGGGACCAGTCACATCACAGTCCTGGACTCGACTGACTTGGTTTAACGGATGGGTTGGTGGTTTCCCAGGAGGCCTATCCATCCACAAGCACAGGGAACCTTCGCAGATGCCAGCACATTCTTGGGACAGGCGTTGGGCACTGGAAGCGCATCCAAGCACCCCCAAACCCAAGAACCTAGGGGACAATGGCTATTTCTACAGGCCTCAGAAGGACAGGCCTTGGCTAGGAGAACGAGGCACACCACCAAGGCCTGGTGGGCCTGGTACGGGGTGGGGGCAGGGTCCCCCAAGACAGTGCCTGAAGAGGGCTTCTTGCGTTCAGCGACCTTGCCAAGGGCCAGGCCTGACTGGAGACGGTGGGGCCAGGACAGGGGCGCAGACCCCGGCCTCAGCCCCTGGGTCCCAGCATCCCTCGGATCCTGGCGGACCCGGCCCTACTTCACCTTCCCAGAGGCCAGCTCCTGTCCCCGCGCCTTCTGCCCGCAGCCCTGGGGACCTGTTTCCTTCTTTGTCTCCGGCGTTCCTCCGTCGTCTTCGGTCCGGGCGCGTCCCCCGGCCCCGGCCGCGCCGCTCGCCCTCGCCGGCGCTCCGCCCCCCGCCGGCCCTCGCCCCCTCCGCCGGCGCCCTGGGCGCCGCGTCCCCGCGTCTTTGTGGCTCGCTCCCGCCGCATCCCCCCGCCCGCGGGGCCCGCCGCCCGCGCCTGCACCTCGCGCGCGCCCCGCCCCGCGTTCCGCAGTGGCGTACTGCAGGGGCTCGGTGCACTGCGCCGCACCGTCAATAGGTGGACCCCCTCCCGGAGAGATAAAACCGCCGCGCCGGCGTCGCCAGTCCCTCTGGCTGAGACCGCAGCTCCGGGTAAGGACGCTTGGCCTTGGGGGCCCCCGGCCGCGCCCCGGCTTCCCGCAGAGGGTCCCCTTCCAGGGGACCGACCGGTCCTGAGGTAGACCGGAGCCAGGGCAGGGCTCCTCGCAGGGCTGCGCCGCTTGACGTGTGGACACTGGCTGTCCACCCCGAGCACCCCAACGCGGGACCGCGCTCGGACCCCCGGGGGCGGCCGGGCTTCGGGGACCTCAAGCGCTTGTTTGCTAGGCGGCGGCGGCGGGCTGTGATGGGGGCTGGTCTTTTGGGAGGAGGCCACCACCCTGCAGCTGTGACCTTGGGAGCGACCGGGCCCTTCGTGATTGGGGCTAGGGTCTCCAGTGCTGGGGATGGCAGGATGGGTGCTGAGGGTGTCCGGGAGAGGTAGCCGGGAAGGGTGAGGCGGTGAGCCGGGATCGACCCTCATCACCCTGCCCCCACCCCGTGGGCCCTGGCGGTGTCCACCTAGCTACCGTGCCTCAGGGTGCTGGCCATGAGTGCCTCTTCCCCTCCCCCAGCCACCTGCCCTCCCCACTGACCTCCGGGCGTTCAGGAAGGGGCAGGACTGTGACCCAGACCCCTAAGCAGGGTGGCAGGCAGGCCTGTCTCCCAGCTCTCTGTGCCCACTGGCTGGAGGCATCAGGATCCAGCAGCTGCTGCTCTTGGCCAGAAAGGAGACCCTCATCCCTGCTGCCTGCCGCGGCCCAGCTCCAGAGGCAGGCGGGGGCTGTCCCGGGCCCCTGATCCCTGCTGGCAGGTTCCTCTGAGAGGGCTTCCTTCTCCTGGGTACCAGCTGCTGAGCTGGATGGAGAGAAGATGGCGCCATCCCTGCTTGAGGAAGGGAGCGCTGATCATCGTGGGGGGGGGGAGTGGGGACAGAGCCTCTGGTGAGTCATCCACCAGGCTCACTGGTGACGCTAGGTTGGGCCTGGGGCTCGCCCAGCTGGCCTTTCTCTCCTCTCGGGGGTTGGCCCCCTTTGTCACAGGGCCGATGTCTCTGTGCAGTGATGCCCTACAGCCATCAGGTCAGAGGGAGGGGGGCTCGCCTGGGACAGGGGTGCAGGCAGGGACTGTGCCCCCTACGTGCCTGGGTGGAGTCTTTTCTGGGCTGGCACCTGAGGCTCTCTGTCCCCTCACTGCTGCCCCATAGAAGTGCCACTCCGCAGCCCCCTCCCCCGAATCAGAGCGCCTCAGGCCGTGCCTCCCCCCACGCCCCGGGCAGAATGGGCAAGGAGAAGACCCACATCAACATCGTGGTCATCGGCCACGTGGACTCGGGCAAGTCCACCACGACCGGCCACCTCATCTACAAATGCGGGGGCATTGACAAGAGGACCATAGAGAAATTTGAGAAGGAGGCAGCCGAGGTGAGCCCAGCGGTGTTTCTCCCGTTGCCCCGACCAGCCTGGCCCAGGCTGTCTCCCGCAGGGGTGGAGGGGCGACGCTCTGAGGATGCGTCTGGGTCTGTCCCACAACTGGGGAGGGGACCAGGGCTTCCATCCTCTGTGCTTATGGGGCTTGGGGGGCCCCTTCAGCAGCTTCTGGTGCTCCTGGGAAAAGCAGGGCTGGAGGTGGGGCTGCCCTCCCCCGTCCCTGCCACCAGGGCCACGGGCTCTGGGCGGCTATTAATAGCTGATTGACGGGCAGCCAGCCACCTGCTCCATTTTCTCAGGCAGGACGGGTGGAGGTACCCTCTGTGGGGGTCCCAGTAGCCCTGGAGAGGATGAGGGGCTGTTAGCTGGCACTGTCTCTCTGTGTGGCTGAGACCCGTGGGTGGGAAGCGTCTGTGTGCTCGATTTCTCGGCTCCTGAGCCCAGGAGGAGCCCACGTCTGGGACCATTGGGACAGGCCTCACCGGGTGGTAGATGGGATGGGGGGGTGTCGCTGGGCGGGGCTGAGCCTCTGCCCAGGGGGGCGCTCTGAGCTTCGTGCCTCCACGGGGGGCCCAGAAAGCTGTGTCACTCCTCCCTGCAGCCGTGCGGGAAGCAGCAGAGGGTGTTTGGAGGGCGTCTATTCTGGCCCACTGGCCCTGGGATTGTCTCTCTGGGCTGTGTAGTCTCCCCGCGGGTGGAGGCCTGCCCCCAGGAGGCGGGCTTGGTGAATCGGTCCTCCCCTAAGCCCAGGCCTCCTGGCGATGGGGAATCTCGCCACATAGCTCCCAGACCCAGGTGTCTGTGGAGCAGGGGGCAGGCCCAGCCTCGTGTGTGAGGTCACCCTCCGAGTCCCTGAGTGGGCAGGATGGTGGAGGGAGCCTCAGAGCTTTTGGGGGGCCCTCACTGGCTGTAGACAAAGCTGGAAAGCTGGCCTCTTTGGTGTGACCAAAGTCTTTTTTCTTTTGCAATAAAATGGAGTGGCTACCCATTAGCCTGAGACACCCCCTGGCATTGTGGGTCTCACTGGGGGGGGTCCTGGCAGCCAGGGAAGGGGTTCACCTCAGCTGGCTGCCCCACCTGAGGCAGCTTCCAGGCTCTTGCCCCACCTACTGGTGGATTCAGGAAGCAGTAGACCTGCTGGACACAGCTGGCGGAGGCGGCGGGTGCTGGACTGAGGCCAGGCCAGGTCTGTGAGCACAGGGTATGGACACTCCTCAGGGCCCCTAGGTCTGCTCTTTTGTTTCAGGGGCTTGGAGCCACGGGCCCCAAGCAGAGGCAGGGTGATACTGGAGCCTGTTTTCATGGGGGTCTCTGCCCTGAGTCGCCCCCAGGGTCCCCGGGCCGCTCCTGCGGGCTCAGTAGGAAGGGAGCGCAGCCCTGGCCCCCTGGCTGGGCCTCTGAGCACCCCGCCCTGCCCCCTCCAGATGGGGAAGGGCTCCTTCAAGTACGCCTGGGTGCTGGACAAGCTGAAGGCCGAGCGGGAGCGCGGCATCACCATTGACATCTCCCTCTGGAAGTTCGAGACCTCCAAGTACTACATCACCATCATCGACGCCCCCGGCCATCGGGACTTCATCAAGAACATGATCACCGGCACGTCCCAGGTGGGCGGCGGGGGCTGGGCCAGCACAGCCCCTCGGGGGAGGCCTGGGTCCTGCGGGACAGCTGGGTGTCCTCGGCACGACCGGGCACCATGTGCTCAGCTGCCACAGCCCCCCGTGGCACCAAGCCCGTAAAGAACTGACCGTGCGCCAGTGTCTGGGCCAGGTACAGATACACGGAAGGCCAAACAGACCTGACACCAGCTGCCATCAGGGACACAGAACAGGGTGGAGAAAAATGGATGCGTTGGACCCACTGATGTGGTTCCTTCACAGACAGACAGCTGTGGAGATTGGGCACTCATGCAGACAGACAGACACAGGCACCCACGGCCCGCCCTGGCAGGAGGCAGCGTGGAGAACTAGCCGCAGTTGCCTGTGTTTCCTTGGGGTGTTGGGCTTCCCAGAGGACAACTAAAACCATGTTTGGCCCTCATGATACCCCTGGGACACTTGCAGCTGGCAGGGGACAGGACAGGGCTGGACGGGCCACATGGTCCCCTGAAGGAGCCACTGGGGGAGAGCCCCACTGCAGCCCCTGGGTTGGAGCCCTCTGGCCCCTCCCCGGGTGGCGGCTCACCCGCCCTCCTGCGGCAGGCCGACTGCGCCGTGCTGATCGTGGCTGCGGGCGTGGGGGAGTTCGAGGCCGGCATCTCCAAGAACGGGCAGACGCGGGAGCACGCCCTGCTGGCCTACACGCTGGGCGTGAAGCAGCTGATCGTGGGCGTCAACAAGATGGACTCGACGGAGCCGTCCTACAGCGAGAAGCGCTACGACGAGATCGTCAAGGAGGTCAGCGCCTACATCAAGAAGATTGGCTACAACCCAGCCACCGTCCCCTTTGTGCCCATCTCAGGCTGGCACGGTGACAACATGCTGGAGCCTTCGCCCAATGTGAGTGCCTGGCAGGGAGGGGCTGGTGGGGAAGATGGTCAGCTGAGCAGGGGTCATTCTGCTGGGCTCTCCTTTCCCTGTAGGAAGGGGGAAACTGGCCCCCGACAGGGCTCAGAGCCTCCGTGGGATGGGGGCTTTGCCATGTCAGTCCAGCCTCCTCATGGGACCCCTTCTGCACCCTGGGCCACTTCCCCAGCTTGATGCCTGCAAGTGGCAGCTTTTTTTCCAGGAATTGCCCATCATGGGGGCCACTTTCTACTTCCCCCTGCCAAACACAGCCCTGGAGCCCCCAGTCAGGGTAGCAGGTGGGGGGACCTTGGGGGTCTGCCTCCTTGGGGATGTGGGTCTGTCTCCAGGGTATGCCGATGTTCCCGGGGCCCTGGGCCAGGCCAGGGTCCAAGGCGTCCTCAGCTCCAGGCTCCTGGTTGCTCAACTGGGGAGCTCATGGCTCTGGCCACCTCTGTCCCAGATTCTCATGTGGCAGAGTGCTCCAGTCTGTGCCACACCTTTCAGACCCTGACACCTCATGCTTAGGGCCCTGTGAGGCCAAGTGTGTCCCCAGCCTCAGAGGGCGGCCTCTCAGCCTGGTCAGTGCCACAGCTGCCCTGGTTCATGGAGGTGGTGTGTGTCTAGAAGCTGGGGCATGAACCCCCAGAGAGCCAGGGGGCCTGAGCCAGGCCTCTGAGACCCCGAGTCCTGCCATCTCAGGGGGCTGAGGTGGGATGGGGGGGCAGCTCCACCCTATGGACAGTGTCTCCTTGTGGCCAGGCTTCCCCGCTGGGGTCTGACAAGCTCCGACTCTAGTCATCTGCCACCTCCCCTGAGGCGCCCCGTAGGGGACTCCCCCACCCCCAGAGTGGTACCCCCTACCTGTGCTCAGAGGAGCTCCTGCTTGACCTGGGGTGTCCTGGGCTTCTAGGATTAGGCCGTGAAGACCACCGCAGAAGTGCTCCCACCCCGGGAGAAGCCCTGGGGGCAGTGCTGCCGGCACCCCTTCTCTCAGGCCTGGCCAGGGCGGCGTTGGCCTGGGAATGCGCCACGTTTGCTGAGGGGCAGCCCGGGCAATGAGGGCTCAGCTGAGCTTGCTGACTTGGCCAGGTGGTTGGGCATGAGCTGCAGACACTGGAGGCGGGGGTCATCAGCCTCTGGCCCTTCCTGCTCTGTGGCCTCCCTGCCCAGAGAGAAGGCTGGGGTGGGGTCGAGCCGCTAGGACTGTCCTCCCCTGGAGACCTAGTCCTTCCCTGGGACAGTGCTGTCGCCCTAAGTGCTGTTGTGAACGTGATGTCGGGGTGGGGAGCTGGGGAGCTAGGCAACAGGGAAGACCTGTGTCTGTCAGTCACGCAGTTAGTTGGTGGATTGTCCCCATCGAGGTCCCTTCCCCCAATTCCTAGAGACGTCAGAGCCTGAAGGCTAGGGGCCCCTCTCTGGGATTGGTGGCTTGACAGGCCTGTGGTGGGCTGGGTGGGCCTCGGGGCTTTATTTCGGTTAGGCGACGCTGTTGTAACAGGAAGACCACAGGTAGGGGCTTTAACAGACAGATTTGTTCTCTCACAGTCTAGGAGCTAGAAGTCCAAGTTCAAGGTGCCAGCTCTAGGGGAGGGCTTTCTCTCTCTTCCGGCTCCAGGGGACGGTCCTGGTCTCTGAGCAGCCCCTGGGCCATCCTCACGTGGCCTGGCACCTTTCCTCTCTCATCTCGGCTACCTTAGCTTGCCACCTTATATGTCTTGTATCTGTATCTATCTCATATCTCAGAGGAGATTGATTTAAGATATACCCTATGCTAAGTAACATAGTCAGGAGAGTCCATCCCCCAGTGGAGTCATAACCACAGACAGAGAGGTGAGGACTCACAGCATGGGGTCTGCAGACACCGTTCCATCCCTAAGAGACGCTACCACTGGGGCCTGTCCTGCAGATGCCATGGTTCAAGGGCTGGAAAGTAGAGCGTAAGGAAGGCAATGCCAGCGGTGTGTCCCTGCTAGAGGCCTTGGACACCATCCTGCCCCCCACACGCCCCACTGACAAGCCCCTCCGCCTGCCGCTGCAGGACGTGTACAAGATCGGCGGTGAGTGAGGGACGGGGTGCCCCGTCTCCCCATGGTCCTGCCCCCTGCGACACCCCAGCCAGCTCTGCCTTCTGGTCCCCTCTGCTGAGACTTGGGCCCTGGTCAAGGAGACTGCTGTTTCTGCTTTGCTTCCAAAGTCTCACACCTTTGGGGGCCATTTACCCTTCTCCCGTCTGTCTGTCCAGGCGTCACCAGGGTGTCCCTCTCCCACATCTGTGCTCAGCTCACTGCCTGGAGCCACGGGGGGAACTCACACATGTCCCTTCTCTGGGGGCTCCCAGTCTGTGGGGAGACAGACAGTCCAGCAATGAGAAATGCTGCTCATGGGAAACTGCAAAGCAGTGTGGGTCACTGATGGCGCCTCCTGCAAGGTGGGGTCTTGTCGTCACCCCAGCACAGAGAACACAGCCCTGTCTCTGCCACTGCCTGACGAGGCAAGACCTCAGACTCCTGGGAAGTCTACGGCACAAACACTGTCTCATGACAGCTCTTGAAATGGGGAAATGGGGAACTCTAGGGCGCCAGGGCCCACGCAGGATGGTCCCAGGTGCTTGCAGGTGGACGAGACCCCCATCTGGCTCTGCTGCTTTGGCCCTAACACGGGTCTGCATGGTCAGGAAGGGCTGGCCCCACAGTACTCCCTCCACAGAGCAGCAGCCTCTGGGCGCAGGTGTTGGGTCCCTGGCCCAGATAGCCCTGTCTCCCTGGTCGGCTTTTGTCTGAGTTTCTGGGGATGCTCTCCTGCAGTCCTTTATCTACTAGCTGCTCAGGCTCACGGGGCTCCATTCGTCTGACCCCCCCCCCCCACACCACATAGCCATGGCCTTCAGCCCAGCCAGGGATGCCAAGGCCTGAGCTTTGTCCATTTCCTGGAATGTCCTGTCCCGCACCCGGCCCCTGCTGGCCCTCACAGCCCACTCTGCCCAGGCATCGGCACGGTGCCCGTGGGCCGCGTGGAGACGGGCATCTTGCGTCCCGGCATGGTGGTGACCTTCGCGCCCGTGAACATTACCACGGAGGTAAAGTCGGTGGAGATGCACCACGAGGCCCTGAGCGAAGCCCTGCCCGGCGACAACGTGGGCTTCAACGTGAAGAACGTGTCGGTCAAGGACATCCGCCGGGGCAACGTGTGCGGGGACAGCAAGTCAGATCCACCACAGGAGGCTGCCCAGTTCACCTCCCAGGTTGGTGGGGCTGAGGGCGGGCCAGGTGCTCCTTACTCCCAGCAGGAATAGGGCTGTCGGGGAAAGTCTGTCAAGGGGCTGGCCAAGCACTCCCACCGACCTCACCTAGTCTTGGGAGAAAGCTGAGCCGTCTTGCAAATGAGGGGCTCAGCTGGGGCACGAGGTCCCCAGCAGAAGTGCAAAGCAGTACCAGTCCCAGGCCTTTCTGCTCCGCCTGCTGCAGCCCTGGGTCCGCTGGTCATAGCAGGTAGGACTATCAGTGGTTGAGGGCCAGCGGTTTTTCCTGAGAAATGGCTTTCCCTGATTCCTGCCTGAGACACTTCTGTAACACTTACTCTCTGCCTCTCGTTACACTCCCTTTTCATGGGGCAGTTTAAAAACCATAGCTGTGCTGAGATACCATCGGGCTACAGAGGCTGAGGTCCAGTGCTGTGGTAGCCCTGCCTTTGTCCTGGCCAGGGCTGACAGCATCCCCACTACCCGCCCCCCCCCCGCTTCTGACCGTGAACTTGCTTTCTCTCCTGGTCTGTCAGGGCTCATAAGGAGCCTTCAGTTGAGGGGCGGCGGGTCCTCCCTGGGACCAGGGGTGGGCTCTGCGAGTGGCACCCCTAGCTGGGCTGGGTGCCCCACCATCACAGCTACCTTGGGTCGGCCAGGTTTGGAGGCTCCTGACGCTTGGTGTCGCTCTGCCCTCAGGTCATCATCCTGAACCACCCTGGACAGATCAGTGCCGGCTACTCGCCAGTCATCGACTGCCACACGGCCCACATCGCCTGCAAGTTCGCAGAGCTGAAGGAGAAGATCGACCGGCGCTCGGGCAAGAAGCTGGAGGACAACCCCAAGTCCCTGAAGTCAGGCGACGCGGCCATCGTGGAGATGGTCCCTGGGAAGCCCATGTGTGTGGAGAGCTTCTCCCAGTATCCGCCTCTGGGTGAGCGAGGGGTCCAGGATGGGGCAGGTGCAGCCGGGAGTGGGGGCTGCCCGGGCTGAGGGCGGAGGGTTGTGGGGGGTGACTCTCTAGGTGAGGCATACTTTTTGTTAGCACTTACCATGAGACCCCACAGGCTCCATGCCACTGACTGCAAGTGGGATGACACCCCTTTGTAGATCTGCTTAAGTGACTTGCTAGAGGCCCACCAATAGTCTAGTGGCAGAATTAGGACTGCCCGCTAGACCCCAGCTGCCCTACTCTAAGTAGCCGGCCGACAGACCTATACTAGCTAGTCCCCGGTATGCAAGGCTGACCGCCAGAACAACCAGCAGGATATACTCCCGGGCTTAGAAGTGTCATTTAGTCCTGGAGGCCTCGGGGCAACTCCTGGGTGCTGATGAGTAGTAAAGACCTGAGAGCTTTACAGGTACTTGGCGCCTGCGGCGCGCTATCTTGACACGCAGGCGCAGTGGGGAGCCAGCCAGCACTAGGACGGGCGCCAACTCCCGCCGTCCGGCGGACCGGGAGGATGCTGCGCGCACGGAGTGCGCCTGCGCGCTGTATCCCGACTCCGGCGTTCGCCCTAGCGGGATTGATACTGTGTGCATCCAGTGCGCTTGCGCAGTGCGCCGGCGGGGGGCCGGGGCGGGGCCTCACGCCGTTTTTCTGGCAGGGCGTTTCGCGGTCCGCGACATGCGGCAGACGGTGGCCGTGGGCGTTATCAAGAACGTGGAGAAGAAGAGCGGCGGGGCCGGCAAGGTCACCAAGTCGGCGCAGAAGGCGCAGAAGGCGGGCAAGTGAAGCGCGGGCGCCCGCGGCGCGGCCCCCCCCGGCGGCGCCGCGCCCCGCCCCCGGCCCCGGCCCCGCCCCCGGCGCGGCCCCGGCGCCCCGCCCCCCCGCCAGGCGCATGTCTGCACCTCCGCTTGTAAGAGGCTCTACGTCAGCGACTGGATGCTCGCCATCAAGGTCCAGTGGAAGTTCTTCAAGAGGAAAAGCGCCCCCCGCCGCCCCGAGGCTTCGGCGTCCAGCGCCCGCCGCGCTCTGTGTCCGTTTTACCAATAAACTGAGCAACCCCCGAAGTCGGAGTGCGCCTGCGTGTCGGGGTGGGTTTGCAGGAGGACCCCTGGTCAGGACCATGCCTGCCGGTTGGCCCCAGTCCCGCCGCCCGTCCAGGCGCTGCAGCCCCTTAAGCCCCTTCTCGCCCGGGCGTGTTGCCTGCATCCCTGGCCACCTGACCGCACGCAGGATGGGCGGCGACCAGGGTCCCCTAGAGTGCCCCGCCCCCCCCCATGAGGCACGGCACCAGGGCTAGGATCCTGAGGTCAGCTGGCCTGGCCTGCCTGAGCAGGGTTTGGAGTTAGAATGGGTCGCAGGGACCGAGGGCAGGTACTAAGTGTTTCAGGATCTCGAGGCTCTGCCCCAACAGAGGGATGTCTGCACACACACCCTCTTCACCAGGTTCCCTGCCCTGGAGGCCAGCCTTGTCCTTTCCACCACCTCAGCAAGTGTAACTGTGTCTGGAGGCAAAGCCGGGTCCACGTCCCGCCCTCAGGGCGCCAGGACGCCAGGATCGCCCCACAACGGCTACAGAAACTCCAGCTGCTGTCTTCTGTCAGAGGGGCTGAGGGCTTCAGGTCTTCCTTGGGGACCTGGTCAGCCGCCAGCCCTGCTCCCAGAAAGCAGCCTGGGCGCCATGCAGTGATGACAGAACTCCGGACGGCTGAGCAGACACCGTGTGCTGACGTGTGACAGAGATGACCTAGCAGACGCTGGTGCTGGTGCTCCCTGGGTAGGGGCAGGGGACCTCTTTGCCCCAGGACCTGGCCCTGCAGGGCTCTAGACCTCTGCAGTGTCCCCCTCCAGGACAGGCAGGAGCCCCAGCCACAGTCTGTGGGTGCCCTGGGGCTCCCGTAACAAATTGCTATAGACGTGGCTTAAAACAATAGAAACGTAATGGAAATGTAATCTCAGTTCTGAAAGGCCAGAAGTCCAAAATCTGCATCGTTTGGTAGAAGTCAGAGTGCTAGGCCGGCCGTCCTCCCTCCTGAAGCTCTAGGGAGGGCTCTTGCAGGCCCGCTCCTGCCTCTGCTGGTTGCTGGTGGTCTTGGGCTTGTGGCTGCTTCATTCCCGTCTGTGCCCTCTGCTCTCCAGTCTGTGTCACCCCCTGTCCCCTCTTTCCAGGATGCTGATTGCATTTAGCCTGCCTGGCTAGTCCGGGATGGCTCCCAGGATGGTAATGGGATCTGCATAGCTCCTCCAACCGCCAAGCTCACACTGACAGGTCCCAGGATGTGGGATGTGCCATCTGTGGGGCTGTCATCCGCCTCCCACACTGGGTGAGGGAGAGCTCTCACATGGACTGGGCAGTGCGGCCAGCTGATGCCCCTGGTGAATCCTAAGAGTATGGGTGGGCCCTGAGACTTGGCCCTCAGGCAGTATGGGACAACAGGATCTGGGCACAGTGGCTGTGGGAACGCCCTTCCCTGAGAGACAGGTTGATGTAGGACCCACAAAGACCTCCAGGTGGCCACACTTAGCCAGTGACAATGCTGGAAACCATTACGTCAGCATTTCCAATTAGTGCAGGTGATTTTTAGGGTAAGTCTGTCCCATGGAACGAGAAACATAGTATAGATGCATCCCATGCAACATTTGGGACACATTTGTGCTACCAAAGTATTTGTTGTTCACCTGAAACTCAGAGCCACCCAAGGAGCTAGGTCTTTCCTCCCGGTCCCTCCGGCGAGCCCTGTCCACAGAGGCCTCTCTCGGGCTGTCTTCGCAGCCGGGAGGGAATGAGTGGGACCCTTCATTCACAGCCTGTCTGCCTCTGGAAAGCTGTCCTTACACACTTGGCCTGGTCAGAATCAGTGTCAAACCAAACACATGGGTCAGCCCACAGCTGGCAGAAAGAAGTTGCCACCCCTGAGGGCTGTCCCAGCTGAGGCCACTGTGGGGGCTACAAACTCCAGCCTCCCTGGGGTCCTAATCCTTCCGATGGGTGGGCTGAGCTCAACCCTCTGCTTGGTGCCCTCCCCGCCGGGTCTGGGCTAGCAGTGGTCCTAGGGGCATGCGTGGCCACTACCCAGGTGGTCACATCTCTAGGGTAAGGGCACAGACCACACCCAGAGGACTTGAGGACAGGTGGGTGAGGGACTCCTGGCTCTCAGTGGAGTCTGCAGGGGGTTGGCACCCTGGCTCTGCAGGAAGGGGTTGCTAAGACTCCACTTTTAGTGTGATGAGTAAGGCAGGTGCAGAAAACTTGAAACCTCCTCAGTGGAGGACGAAGAGGGGTACTGACCTGAAGCTGGCGGGCGCAGTGTGTCGGCGGGAGCCACACAATAATACCCCCAGTACCCACCGGGTGGCAGCATACTCAGGCACTGCTCAGGCCCAGGGTTCCCCGCCACCCCCCCCCCCAGCACTGCCAATGGCCACTGGCGGCTGCAGCCCTAGATCTTGGGGCTGGGCTGGCACCCTGACACTTTGGCTGGGAGCCTTCTGACCATGAAGAGACTGGGCAGGATGCTGGGCACAGCTCTGCTGGCCTCGAGGGAAGTCTGTGGTTCTCAGGGCCCCACACAATGTTGTCAGGTTGATACTGGCTATGCTAGAAACTGAAACAAATGCTGAAAACACAAAGAGACAGCACACAGCAATCACTGCATCTGTAGGGACAGATGGCAGTTACTAGGAGGACTTCTGGGGGGCCCTTGGCCCTGGGGAGCCTGGACCCACTCTGGGCACCTGCATTGGAAGCTGGGCTGGCAAGGATGCCTGCTCTGGGCACTCTGCTCGAGGCTCTGAGGGCTGGGGCTTCTCCTTTAGCAAATAGCTATGTAACCCTGCCCCCAAAGCCACTGTGACAATTTTGTGGAAGACCCTTGGCTGAGTGCTCGGAACAAGGAGGCACTGGAGCCTCAGCTACCCTGGTCTCTGTTTCTGCTGCCGTCGTGAAATGGAAGTACAGAAACCAGAGACGCAAGGGACATCATGCTGGGCAGCTCTTCCCGCTGATGGCAGGTCGGGAGCAGAGTAGCAGAGGGGCCCAGGAATGATGTCAGCTTGGGGAATCCTACGGGCTGCTGTCGCTAGGGCAGTGGGTGGGTGCCACAGCTCTGGACAGAGCCCCTGGGCCCCAGCAGGGTTGAGGCCCTCACTGACCCTCGTCCCTGGGCTGTATTTACCTAGAAGGACACCAAAGCCTAGATGAGATGCTGCTGGCCAGCCTGAGGCTGGTGCCTCAGCCCTGGGCGGTGGAACAGCCCCCAAAGTCAGGAACACGATGGAACAGGGCCAGCTGCCTCTGTCCTCTGCTGGCATAGTGAACAGGTCACCACAGGAGGCAGCAGGTTGAGAATGCAGCCTCATCCCACACCAGGAACCCATCCAGAAGACTCCTGAGTGGCTCAGAGCCTGTGTCCCACTCTGCCCCCGGCTCCTGGCCCTCCTGGTGCCCCCCGGCCCACGTCCCCTGGCAGTGACAGCCCTGGTTTTGACAACTGCTGTGTGCTTTCCTCCAAGGAGCTGAGCTTTGTGACAGGCCGGGCCCCAGCCGTGAGGCCTCAGCTTCCCCACATTGCTGTGACCATTCAGATAACCGGTCTTGTGGGCATGTGTGGGCGCATTAGCTCCGAGACGTGACTCAGAGTGAGACTGTCGGCTTACAGGATTGTGTGTGTGCCCCTGTGTGCATGTTTGCGCATACATGTGTGTGAATGTGTGCATGTGCATATGGGCAGATATCTGTCCATGTGCGTATATATGTGCACACATACGTGTGAGTTTGTGCTGTGCATGTGTGTGGATGCATACACATCTGTGTGCACGTGCATGTGTTGGCTCCACTGTGCTGTCGGCTGTTGACTGAAGTCAGGGCTAAGCCTTTGGAGGTGCCTGCTGGGGGCTGGATGTGAGCTATGTCAAGGGCAAGCCTGTGGGGGCTGGACGGGGTCTCTGAGTCCTGAGGCTACCCTGCCTTTGCTGAGTGGAGGATGGAGAGGGGCTGGTAGATGAGAAGCCCAAATGGTGCTTGGAGGAGGTGGGCGGGCACACGTCCTGGCTTTGATCACTGGCTCCTGATGTCTCTCTCTGAGGTGGCTCAGGCGAGAGGTGGCTGGGGCAGGGCTGACGGGGCTGCAGGAGGTAAGGAAGGGCTCAGGCACAGGCTCACGGCTGAAGCCAGGGACGAGGCC
This sequence comes from Heterohyrax brucei, assembly GCA_028571685.1. Classification (NCBI taxonomy): domain Eukaryota; kingdom Metazoa; phylum Chordata; class Mammalia; order Hyracoidea; family Procaviidae; genus Heterohyrax; species Heterohyrax brucei. Next base: position 91,519,916 of record CM053156.1, on the reverse strand, counting down.
TAGCCCTTGCCACACGCTGTCTCAGTTGCCTGCGCAGCTGTAACAGGGCTGCCACAAGTAGGCGGCTTTAAAAGGAGACATTTTATTCTGTGACAGTCTAGTAGGCTGCAAGTCCAAAGTCAGGGTGTCAGCTCCAGGGACAGGCTTGTTCTGCTGGGTTGGGGGAAAGGTCCTTGTGGTCAGTCTTCCCCTGGACTGGGGGTTTCTAAAGTGCAGGGACCTCAGGTCCAAAGGATGTGCTCTGCTCCTGGCACAGCACTACCTCCTTCCTGGTGGGGTGAGCTCTCTGCTCACTTCCCTTTCTTTTATATCCCAAGAGATTGTCTCAAGGTGCAGGACAGACAACCTTACACACTGAATCCTGCCTCACAAACACAACCACTGCCCATCGTCCCGCAGTAACATAGAGACAGGATTTACAGCATGGAGGGACATACACAATACTGAGAGTCATGGCCTAGCCACATTTTGGGGGAGACACAGTTCAATTCATAACGTGGGCCCAAAAGTACAAGGGCTGGCTCAGCCGCACATGGGGGGCAGGACAGGATGGTGGGCTGAGGGGAGCTCGTGAGGGGAGGGCAGGGAGACACCAAGATGGGAGGAGGTGAGAAAGGCCAGGCCCTGCAAGACCTCTGCCCGTCTCCAGGTGAGGAAGGAATCCACTGGAGGAGGTGCTCAGCTCCCAGCTGGGGAGCCCCCTGCTCCCTCTCTAGGTCCTTGGATTCTGGTGATAGGACCTCCCAGCTGCCTTTTGAGATTAGGTCTTACCCACTGGGGTGCAGGATCTCAGGGCTTAGCTGCTGAGGGTTGGGAAGCCCTAGGATGAGGGATGAAAGTGGGTGGCAGGGAGTACTCTCCTCCACCCTCGAAGACCCAGAGGAGCAAAGAGACAGGCATGAAAAACCAGAGCCTGGAACCCACCCCACACCCAACAGGCTGGGACAAGGGTCCCCTTGTCAAAGCCCCATGAACCCTGACGTGGAGTTGGGGTGGTGGGTAAAAGGTTCTCTGTGCCAAGGGGCAGATATGTGAGGGACACTCCCCTGACCCAAGAGCACTGTAAAACCCCCCCTCCACTTCCTGTCTTGGAGAAACCCCTGGCCTTACAGGGACGGGAGGGACCAGTCAGTCGATGATCTCCAGAAGAGCCACCAGGGGTTGGAATGGCCCCACCACAGTGTGCTCTGTGAGAGGACAAGACCCCCAAGAGTGGGGTGCCTCCCCGACACAGGTCTTAACCCAGAGAGTTGAGGAGGATGGGCGTGGGGTGTGCCAAGCAGGTGTGGAGCTGACTGGGCCAGTGGAGTCCTGGAGGTGTGGGTGAAGACAGCCGTCCCCAGCTGAGCCCTGCCTGCCTGCCCGTGCAGCCTCGGCGTACTGGTTGGCATGTCCGTCCTTGCAGCTCCACCCCTGATGCAGTGGGTGGTGACCTTGTCCTGGCGTGGGGTGAGGGCTCTGACTCCCACAGGCCCTGCCTCCAGTCTGGACATGCTGTCCAAGCTGCCTGCACATCTGGCGGCCAGCGCTCCAGGGGGCCTGGGCCTCGGAGCCCAGATGCCACAGCTCGTGGGTGGGTGTCAGCTGACCCCCCTGCTGCTCACAAGCCATCTCCATGGAGCTCAGCAGCGGCTGCCCGTGTCCTCCCAGGGTCTCTGGCAGCCCCTGAGCTGTCACACAGGCTGATCTCCAAGGACAGGTCCTGGTCAGAGACTCCCACAGTGCCCAGCCCCAGACCAAAGTAACCCTATGTGTGCTTGGCGTTTGCAAGTCCTTCTGTATGTGAGCTTAGAACTGAGAGCAGTGGCAGGATGGCCAGGGTGCCCAGGGTGTACACCTCCACTGGAGGCCCCGTGTTGGCCCGGTCCGGGGGTCAACCTGCAATGCCAGCAGCCAGGAAATGTGCATTTGGGCATGATGCGGGGCTGGCACTCCGAGAGATGACCCAGGCAGGCCCTCTGTGAAGGGGCACAGGAGTGGCCCCGTAATAGCAGAGGAAGTGGGACGTGCCAAGGCTCCTGCACCGGCTGGAGGGGTGCTGGGTGGTCGTGTGGCCGAGGCATGCAGCGTGGGGCTTAGAGGACAGAGATGGTCACAGTGGCAGGGCCAGGCCAGGCAGGCTTGCGGCAGTGACGGGCAGTGCATTGTGACATTCTCAGTGTGCAGTGGGTCCGAGGACCTCGGTATCCCCACGGAGGGGAAGAATGCTCAGATGTACCGTTTGTCCCTGGAAGCTGGCCGGCGGGCTGAGGTGAGACTGTCCTGGACACAGCCCTGGGCAGGGAGTTCCCTGAGACCTCAGAGTCCCCAAGTTGGTCTCTGCCCTGTCTGATGTGTCCCATCATGATGGTGACCCTAGATGCCCATGGTCACGGTGGTCTCAGCAGTTGAGAAAGACAAATTGACTCACTGGTGTAATTATCTGTTTTGCTGCGGGCTGGGGAAGCTTATTGAGAACTCAAGTCCTTTTAAACAAAAAACTGTCAATTAAATTTTTATTGATTTTAGTCGAAGATGTTAAAAAAAGAATCAAGGCTTCCATATCTTGATTTTTCTCCCTAGCCCCCTTGTTCTGTGACAAGCTGAATAAACACAGCCCTTCATTCCTGGGGTAATGGAAAATTCCACAGGGAGGGGGCCTGACGCCTGGGAAGACACTTCCTGTTGCCTGAATTATAGGATTAACACAGCTAGGACACGGATCCAGGCTGAGTGATTGAGGACCTGTCTCTTCTCATTTCCCCAAATTAAGTCTCACTCTCGCCCGCCGAACTGCTTCCCTTCTGGGTAGCTGTTGGTCATAGGCTTTTCTGCAGTGCTGAGACTGGAAAGGAACTCTCTCCTTCTAAATTTCTTCCTTTGGTATTTGCGGGGGGGTGGGTGGGGGCACCTAGCAGAGCACACCGGTCTTCAGCGGCTGACTGCGGAGTCCGTCTGCCCTTACTGCCGGCCCCTGGAAGTTGTGGCTGAAGCCTGGACAGAAACAACATCTTACTCAGCACGTGGTGCCCTGTGGGTGTCAAACCAAGCCTGCACCCCTCAGGCCTTGACAAGCAGGCCATGCTGGGCCCCGTGGGGGGGACAGGCAGCAGGAGCCACCTTCTCCTCGACCCGCCTCCTCTTCATGCCAGCTCCATATTGGTCCTGTCTCTGTTACTGAGTCCAGGTCCTCTCGCACCAGGATCCATTTTCACCTGAGGGAGATCAGGAAATAGGGGTCCTGGGAGTCCCAGCCGACTTACCCATAGCACGATGGGAGGCCTTCCAGGTGGTTTGCGGATAGGGAGGGAGGGGCCAGGTGTCTCAGCTGGGGCCTGCATCACCTGTGTGGTGCCCATGGGCCCTGTCGTGAGTCAGCTGTGCTGACTCTGGGAAGTGACTGGTGCCCCTCTGGCTAGGGGACCCAGATGGAGAAGCCAATGGTCAGCCCCACATGGCGACTTCCTGGTGGGTCAGGACTGAACCACAGGAATGCATCAGGCGGAGGGGGCTTGGGGGCAGATACGCCTTGAGAGAACTCTTAGTGTCCTTTGACAGGCCAGCAGGCAGCTGCCCTCTTACCAACTTAGGGTGGGAGGAGGAGGAGGCAGCCGGGCTGCAAGCTGAGAGGAGAGGGCAGGAGCCTGGAGGGGTCCTGGCGGTGCTGAAAGGACAGCTCCTGGCTGGAGCACTTTCTGCTCTGGCCGCGGGTCACTCCCCCAAGGCTGGGGAGCCCTCTCTGCACCTGAGGGGAATCTCACGCAAGGTGAGATTTTTCCACTTCCCTTTGGAACACTGTAGACACTATCTTGACAAAGATGACCTTAGCTAGAAAGTTCTCCAACCGACTTATTAAGTGAGTGGAGTTACTGTCACTTGCATGAGATTGAGCCCAGCGGTGTTCCCACGGCTGCTTGGCCAGGGGGTGGGCGCAGGCTGCTGGCAGTGCAGAGGCGCTGGGTGTGCAGGACACAGATGAGGACATAAAAGAGGACACCCTCCAACCAGGAGGCAAAGCTTCTCCAACCTTGGTGCGGGGATTGCTCTCAGGAACTTTCGGAAGACAAGGCTGGTGGGGTCCAGATGCGGCCACCATGGGGGCAGAGGCCCTGGGGTACGAGGACGTGTCCCCCAGTGCCTGCTGCCAGCCGTGCAGTCAGCTTTGACCCTGTGGCCTCACCTCCAACCCCCACAGGAGACTGAACCAGCAAGGACTCTCCAAGCCTCCAAGGCACTGGCCCCTCATCTAAAAAACAAGGGGTGCAGGGTTGTCTACCCCCTAAACCTTGGGGTGCCAGAGGGCTCAGAGTGGCTGGTGCTGTGATTGCTTTTTCTTTCTCACGGTGCTTTAGGTAAAAGTCTCCAGGGCAAGTCAATGCTCATACAACAATTTACACACATGTTGTTTCGTGACATTAGTTGCAGTTTCTGAAATGTGGCAACACACTCCGCCTTTCCAGCCTGGGTTCTGTGGCCATCCAGCCAGTTCCTGCCCCCTCCTGCCTTCCCATCCTGCCTCAGGACAGGAGCCACCTGCTTGGTCTTGTGCACCTGCTCCAACCAAGGAGCACACTCCTTGTGAGCATCATTTTCTGTTTTACAGTCCAGTCTAATCTGTCTGAAGAGTGGGTGTCAGGGATGGCTTTAGTTCCGATGCTGTGTCTCCTGGGTCTCTCCAGTCTCACTCAGATTGTGAAGCCTGGTCTTTTTACATGAATTGGAGTTCTGTGCCCCACTTCCATGTGCTCCAGCAGGGCCTCTGTTGGGCTTCATGTCAGGGTGGTCATTATTGGTAGCTGGGCACCATCTAGCTGTTCTGGCCCCAGGCTGACGCCGTCTCTTCTCTACTGCATTCCCCTTTGTCTCCTGGGCTAATGTTCTCCTGCGTCTCTGGTGTTCTTCATCCTCCTTTGCTCTAGGTGGATTGGGACCAACTGACACATCTTAGAGGGCCACTCACAAACTTTTGAGATCCCCAGATAGCACTCACCAAAGTGGGATACAGAATGCTTTCTTCAACTTTGTTATGCTAATAGACCTAGATGTCCCCTCATAACAATGCTGTTGCTTCTAATGCCTCATGGTAGCTGGGAATCCTTCCCTCCCTCTCTCCGCTCCTATGAGCAAGTTCACATGGTGGCCCTTTTGTCCCGGCGTCCAACACTGACTGTGACGCTCCTCAAGAGACACCTCACCCAGTCGAGAAGCTTCCAAGGTCACTGGAGGGCCCCACAACAGCTTGAGGGACCCAGCCCTCCCCGAGTTTGTTGGTTGGCCTGGGCTTCCATCTTGCTCTGATTTCTGAAGGGTGCTCCCGTGGGGTCTGAAGAGAGCCCTCGGGACAGACGTGCAAAGCTGGGCGGAGTCACCACTGGCTCAGGCAGGAAGACACCGGGGTGCTTCTTTCTTCTTTGAGGTCAGCGTCAAGTTCTCCCCTGCCTCCCAACTGACCACTGGCTCAGCAGGCTCGGTGAGGCTGACCACGAGGAAGAAGCATCGCTTGTAGGGGAACACTCACTCATTGCTGGTGATAACAGCTAACGTACAGGCAGACAGTAGGGAGGTGGTGGAGTGGAGTGTGCCCTCCGGGACGGTTTGCGAGGGCATGTGTGCACAGGTATGTGCTCAACATGTGTGTCACGTGCGGTATGCACTGTGCTTGCGTGAACTGCAGCCCATCTCCCAAACTTCCAGATGATTTACGAATTAGAACTCTGCCTGCATAGCTCATTATGTTTTCAGACTAATTAAAAACAACCAAAAGGGTCACATGGTCACTGGTCTGGAAAACCAAAGAGCACACACAGCTCAGTCACTGAGGCCAGGCTTGTCCCGCTACCCAGCTCAGGTGGCCTGAGGTCTGTGCCAGCTACTGAGTCAAGGGGCTTCCTCTCTAGACTTGGCAGTGCCAGCCTGACCTGGAGGTGGCTGGCCACCGTGTAGAGATGCGCCTGTAGCCAATGCCCACTCAGGTGTGCACATGAAGGCTCGAGGGGTCGGCTGGACCACTCTCCCTACCTTACAACACCCACGGTGTGCAGGAGCCCCCAAGGGACCCCCAGGCCTGAGTGATGGTCCTTTAGGTCTCCGAGCAGTGGGTTACAGGGGGACCCACCCCGGGGACATCGTCCTTCGTCCTGAGTGGCCTCTCTGGCCTCCTGTTTCAGTCTTGCCCTCAGGCCCACCCTCCAGTCCCTTGCTCTTGGCCCTGCCCCTTCCAGGATCTGCAGCCCCCTGGAGTGGGGCTTCATGGTCCCCCAGGTGCTCCAGGCTTCATCCCCTTTGGCCCTGACCTAACAAATCTGCACTCTGCCTGCGCTGGTCTTGACAGGTGTCCCCCTTCCTCTGGGTGTGCCCTCCCAGAACTCCGGTTGGTCAGCTCCAGGGGACTCCTGAGGCCTCCCCAGAGACCACCCTGTGCTTCCTACCCGAGTCTTGTTGTTAAGTGCCATAGGATCAGTTCTGACTCATAACAGCCCGCGCACCGTGGAAGCGTCATCCTCCCAGTGGTTACACTTCTGCCCATCGTTGCGGCCACGGTGCCACCGAAGCCACCGAGGCCCTGCCTCCCTTTCTCTGACCCTCCACCAAGCACAGCATAGTTCTCCAGGGACTGATCCCTCCTGACAGCATGTCCACTGGGCTAGGGGTCCTAATGCCAGGTCCCCGGAAAGTTAAAAGCTGTACCTCCCCTGCCCGAGGCCCCAGGGCTGATGGTCATGGCCGATTTGCTGAGACTCCTCCTGGCCAGGCGCTGCCTTCCCTTTGAAGGCTGATGGACTGTTGGGGCCCTTGCTGGCTCTGCCCACCTAGAGGCCCCTCAAAGGTGACCAAGAGGCAGGATCCGACGCCAGCGCACTAGCGGGCCAGAGTGGGAAGAAGGTGGGCTGGACGTGCCGCCCTCCTCTCGCTCCCTCCAGTCGGCGCGGAGTCTCAGGGGTTAACGGGGGGCGGGGCGGGGGGCGGGGCGGGCGGCGGGCGGAGCCGGCGCGGCGCGGGCCCGGCGCCCAGTCGCGCGCTGAGCGAGGTGGCCGCAGCGTCCCCCGTGGGCCGGGCGCGGGCTAGAGCGCGGAGCCGCCGTCGCCCGCCCCGGCCATGCTGCCCCTGGGCCGAGGGTCTGGGCGCCCGCCCCCGCCGCCCGCCGAGCGCCGCCTGTAAGCGACCGCGCCCGCCGGGCCGCCGGACACCATGGTGCAGAAGTCGCGCAACGGCGGCGTGTACCCCGGCCCGAGCGGGGAGAAGAAGCTGAAGGTGGGCTTCGTGGGACTGGACCCCGGCGCCCCGGACTCCACGCGGGACGGCGCGCTGCTCATCGCTGGCTCCGAGGCCTCCAAGCGCGGCAGCATCCTGAGCAAGCCGCGCGCGCCCGGCGCCGGGAAGCCCCCGAAGCGCAACGCCTTCTACCGCAAGCTGCAGAATTTCCTCTACAACGTGCTGGAACGGCCGCGGGGCTGGGCATTCATCTACCACGCCTACGTGTGAGCCGCGGGCGGCCCGGGGTGGAGGGCCGGGGGACGCGGGGGTGGGGGGCCAGGGGCCCGGAGCCAGGGGCTGCGGGAGCGGAGACCGCGGTCCGGGACCTGGGAGAGGCAGGGGCCCGAGGGCTGCGGGGCCTGGGAGAGTCTCGAGGCGACGGTGTCCCGGGGCTGCTCGGTGCCTGGGTGCGGACGCCCTGGGTGCCGGAGGGTGCGCCGCGGCTGCGGTAGCTTGTGGGTGCTCGCCTGCGCGAGTCTGCCTCACCGGGATCCGTGTCGGGACTGTGTCCCCGCGAACGCAAATTGGACAAGTGCCCTCCAAGGGATGAAAGATTTGCCCCCTCAAGATCCCGGGTCCCGGTGTTTAGGTTGGAGTGGGGGCCCTGTCTTCCCTGCCTGGCGCCCTGCGGCCTGGCTGGTTGCATCAGCCCCTCCCCCGCAGGATGGGGAGATGCGCGGCTCCCCAGCCCCCCTCTCAGCAGAGCCGCCCCTCCCCAAGGCCCGCTGCGCCGAACAAAGGGCCCGCAGGGAGGGAGGTGGGCGCTGCCGGGGATCTGGACTGGAAGCCCTCTGCCTGCTTGGGGCGCCCCAGGAAGTGGGGGCAGCAGGGTTGGGGCCTACTCTCCTTGTCCATCCCCCCAACCTCTGCTCTCCATCTGGGGTGAGCTTCTGGGCTGCTGAAATGCGGGAAGATTCTGAACATTACCGGATCCCAAGGCTGAGGGCACCAGACTGTCCCGTCCCCAAATGCTAGCTGAACCCCCTTCCCAGCCCAGAGATGAGGAGCAGGTGTGTGTGGTTGGCATCACTCCCGCACACCCCAGAGCTCTGGGACCCCATTGGCAGGGTGGAGGCCAAGTGCCAGGCCCAGGCAGGCCCTGTGCGCCAGGAATGCCTGCTTCTCCAGGGTGTTGGTGTGCAGATGGGTGCTGGTGTGTGTGAGCGCCAGTGCTCAGGTGTGCATGTGTCCTGTGTGTGTGTGTTATCCTGAGCGTGTTGGTGCTCCCTGTCCCTACCCCTGCTGGACTGGGGACGTGGGGAGCCCGACTCGGCCATTTTGTCAGGGAGAGGCATTTTGGGATGGAAGCGAAGAACGGATTCTGGGAAAACAGCTCCAGCCAAGCACTCAACCAGACTGAGGGGTGTGTGTCCACGCGGGGTGCCCGTGTCAGAGTGCGTGTGCTCGTGAGTGTGTCCATGGGGGACTGTGTCTGGGTGCGTGTGAGAGTGCCCGTGTGAGAGCATGTGTGCATGAGACAGTGCCTGTGTGAAAGCGTGTATGAGTGTCAGGGTGTCGGTGTCAGAGTGCATGTGTGGGGGAGAGTGTCGATGGGTGAGGGTGCCTGTGCGACAGTATGTGTGTGTGAGAGCATGTATGTGTGAGACAGTGCTCACGTGTGAGTGTGTACATGTGCGAGGGTGCCCATGTGAGAATGTGTGCTCTTGTGAGAGTGTGTACGGCATGTGAGGTTGCCCATGTGAGAGACAGTGCCCATGCGAGTGCATATATGTGTGAGAATGTGTACGTGTGTGAGGGTTCCTGTGTAAGAGCGTATATGTGTGAGACAGCGCCCACGTGAGTGCGTGTGTGTGTGAGAATGTGTACACGTGTGACAGTGCCCGTGTGAGAACGTGTGCACATGTGAGAGAGTGTACGGCGTGTGAGGGTGCCCATGTGTGAGACAGTGCCCACGTGAGTGCATGTGTGTATGAGAATGTGTACACGTGTGAGGGTGCTTGTGTGAGAGCGTATGTGTGAGACAGTGCCTGCGTGAGTGTGTGTGTGTTAGAACGTGTGCATGTGTTAGAGTGCCCGTGTGGGTGTAAATGTCTGTGAGGATCTGTGCATGTGAGGACGCCCGTGAGAACACATGCTGGGTTGGTGGGCTCTGAACAGGCGTGCTGGGGGTGTGGTGTGTGAGGCTCCGCTGAGGGGACCACCCCCTTGGGTGCCTCAGTGCAGTGGCCTCTGCTGTAGGGCTGAGACAAGGGGGTGGGGTGGGTCGGCGCTGTGGGGCTGAGACTGGGGGTTTGGTCAGCACTGTAGCCCCAGAAGGAGGTCCTCCCTGACAGGCTCCGACGGCGTGGCACGTCCGTGTGTCTGGCTCTTCCCAGCTGTGGGGCCGCGTCGCGGAGGGTCCCCTCCGTGGCAGTTCTCCTGGCTTGGGGTCCAGGGGCCGGTCCTGGGACGGCTCCAGTCACAGCCAAGCCCTGACCACACTGGCCTACTGGTCTACCCCCTGCTCACCCCTGTCCTGTCAGCTCTGATGGCTGCTACCAGGCAAAGTGCTGCTTTGGGTCCTCAGTCTGTCACCTGGTCTCCAGGGTGGCACACAGTCCGCAGCTGGCCATGCAGCCTAGAGTTCCTTGTGGGTGTCCACACCAGACCTGGAGTGTGCTCAGACTTGTTGGATCGTCTCCGTGGAGTGGGGTCCCTGGTGGTGCCGGCGGTTAAGGCCCCGCAGAGGGATGGCCTAGTGACATGCTTCTGGAAAGCCAGCCATTAAAAACCCTGAGGAGATCAGTTTCCCTCTGGCAACGTGGGTCGCCCTGGGTCGGGGCTTGCCTGATCGCCTGGTGTGGGTTTTCGTGTTTCTGCAGCTGGGGCGCGGCCTGCAGCGGATGGGGGCTCACGGGGCCCTGCTGTCCTCCCTTGCCTGCTGGCCTCGGTGCTCTCCGCAGCTCTGTGAGTGACCCACTCACCCACAGGGCAGCCACCCCACTAGTGACCAGCCCTCCCTTGCCTAGCTGTGTTGGGCTTAGGGACCATGGGAAGGACAGTGACGGTCCACCCTGGAGCAGTGCTGAGTCCTCCTTCACCCTCCTTCTGCCTTTGCCCCAAAGCTTAACTTCTGAAATGGTGAGTGGTGCCGGCGCTGTACCGTCCTGTTGACCCTAAGCCTTTGGGAAGAGTGAGAAGTATCTCTGGAGTCAGAAGGGACCTGCAAGTGCCTGGGTGGTAGGACTGCTCGGCGCCACCCCTCAGCAGCCCCACAGCTCACAGCTGATCAAAGGGTGGGCCCTAGGCAGTACTCTTCAGGGTGGGGCTGGGCAAAGCATTTTTCCAGAACAGGTGACCCTGTCAGGGAGCCTGCTCACCTAGGCTTGGGCAGGTTTGTGACTCCATCTGGTGGCCCAGGTGCCTGTGGAACCTGGGGGAAGCTGCGGGTGAAGTGGAACTCTGGTTCGGCAAGCTGAAGGCTTGGGGTGGGAATGGGAGGCTGGACCCCAGGCTGGTCTGTTGAGGACCCTACCCTGCTGCCAGTCCCACCCCTGGGCGGGGTCTCTGGGTTTGGAGTTGGTATGCTGGTGAGCAGGGTACTCCAGAGAATTTCTGGGCACTCTGTAGCTTCAAGAGTTTCCCCAAAGGGTGGGAGCCCCAGACCCAAGACCAAGCCCTCGTATCACAGATGAGCACTGGGGAGGGGCTGCACTCTGGAGAACAGGGTGCTGTGGAGTCCACTCAGAGCCCAAGTCAGCTGTGCCAGCCTGTTGTTTATGTGGCATCAAGGTGCCTGTGATGGGAGGGGGTGGTCATTCCACTGGCTCTGTGTGTGCTGAGTGGGCAAGGAGCAGTCTGTGTGTAGTGTGCATCAGCTGAGTATGGAGGGGAGGAACCTGCGTGTAGTGTGCACCAGCTGAGTGTGGGGTGAGGAATCTGCGTGTAGTGTGCACCAGCTGAGTGTGGAGGGGAGGAATCTGCGTGTAGTGTGCACCAGCTGAGTGTGGGGCGAGGTACCTGCGTGTAGTGTGCACCAGCTGAGTGTGGAGGGGAGGAACCTGTGTGTAGTGTGCACCAGCTGAGTGTGGGGCGAGGTACCTGCGTGTAGTGTGCACCAGCTGAGTGTGGAGGGGAGGAATCTGCGTGTAGTGTGCACCAGCTGAGTGTGCGGGGAGGAACCTGCGTGTAGTGTGCACCAGCTGAGTGTAGAGGCGAGGAAGCTGAGTGTAGTGTGCACCAGCTGAGTGTGGGGTGAGGAATCTGCGTGTAGTGTGCACCAGCTGAGTGTGGGGGGAGGAATCTGCGTGTAGTGTGCACCAGCTGAGTGTGGAGGGGAGGAACCTGCGTGTAGTGTGCACCAGCTGAGTGTGGAGGGGAGGAACCTGCGTGTAGTGTGCACCAGCTGAGTGTGGAGGCGAGGAACCTGTGTGTAGTGTGCACCAGCTGAGTGTGGAGGGGAGGAATCTGCGTGTAGCATGTATGCTGGGCCCAGAGCTATTCTCATCCTCAGAGCACACCTGCTGAAGGGTGTGCGACCCCTGTTTTAATTGACAGAGAAGATGAGGCAGAGCCTGTTTCAGTGAGTGGCCAGAGTGGCTCATTTCTGTGGAAGTGGGGCCTCAGCCTGCTGACTGTTTAGGGTGCAGGAGCCACCTGGAGTTGTCAGGATGAGTTTGTGACTAACACACACGGGACGGAAAATGTGGCCAGGCCTGCTCTGTGGCCATCGAGGCGTCATCAGCCTGGTTCTGTGGGGACCTGTCTGTGGGGTGGCCACTGAGTGGTGTCGAGAGCTGCCTGGAACCTTTGCTGTCCCAGCGAGCTCACTGCGCAGGGCTGGTGGCAGGCTGCTTGGCCGAGCCCCCACAGAGGGAGCAGGGAGAAGGGTCTTGGGTCTGCTGTTGACTCAGCTCTGAGGCTGAGCCTGGGACCTCAAAGTGGCCGGTCAGGGTGGGGAGACCCACAGTTCCAGTGCCCCCAGCACCTTCCACTTTCTTGATGGCAAGGGCCAAGTACCCCAAGGTGCCCCTGACACAGACAGGAAGCATGCCGCTCGCTGGGCCAGGTTCAGCGCCGGTCTTGTGGAGGAAGGTTCTTTATCCCAGTGTGAGAGCCCAGAGTGCCCCAAGGAGCGTGTCCTTGTTGCAGGCCTGGGTGGGGAGCGGGGAGGAGATGCACCTATTGACTGAATCCTTGGAGAATCTCATGGAAATTTCCTAAAAGGTGAAAACCCCCAGGAAGTGGTGGTTTCCATGGAAACCTGGGCTTATCTGGAGGCCTCAGGCTGTCCTGTGTGTCTTCTGATCCTCACCACAGAACTGAGATTGAACTTGTCCTGTGATTATAAAATAATTTCTCATCACTGCTCTTGACACGCTGTAGAGTGGCCCCCTGTAACACTGCCGCGTCTGTGAGGTCACGGGAAGGCCGGCTGGCGGGGCGGCCTGAGTTCTCCACACGACTGTTTCATGGGTTAGAGCAGAGAACGTGCTGGCTTTTGTTAGGCACCAGTAGGGTCATTCCGACTCCTAGTGAGTTGGCGGGACAGTGTAGAACTGGCCCCCAGGGTTCCCAAGGACCTGCTGTTGGGTCAAACCACCGACCTTTTGGTTAGCCTGAGCCACGGTAACGCCACTTTCTGTGTGAGTCAGTGTTCAAACTAGTCTATAGAAACTCAGAAGGAGGCCCAGCACGGCCTGCTGGCTGGCCGGCCTTGGATTCCTGGAGTGCTCACCCCAGGGCACTCTCCAGTCCTGGAAGCTTCTAGCCCTGGAGTGTTTTCGGAGAACCCTGACCCCCTCCCCACGGCTCCCCCAGGGCTGCCAGATCAAGGCCACCCGAGCTGGAGGCTTAGACAAACAGAGATGCACTGGGGATGGGAGCCTGAATTCAGGGCATCAACAGGACCGTGTTCTCCTCGAAGGCTGTAGGCAAGAATCCTGCCTTGTCTGTCCTGGCTTTTGGCGGTCCCAGATGTTGCTTGGAGGTGTGTCGTCACGCGGGGTCTCCCCCTCTGTCTCTTTTCACAGACACCACTCGGGTAGATTCAGGACCTACCCCCCTGGGGTAAGACTTTGTACGTCTTCCTTGCATGTACTCCAAACGGGGTACAGTCCTAGGTGCAGGGGTGAGGCCGGCAGCACACTCTTTTGTGGGCCCCTTTTCCCACAGCAGCTCCCAGAGCACGGCCGAGTCCAGCAGCAGCAGTGTCCTGAGCCAGCGGTTTGCTGGGTTTACTTTAACCAGTAGATCAGTCAATGGTTTGACTTGGTCTCTGAGTCAGCTCTGTCCAGCCTGCCTCAGGGTCACTCAGTAGCTTTCCTCTGGGGCCTTCTGAGATCTGGCCTTGGCCTCTCGGAAACCCTATAGAAGGAAGGAGCTACCTCAGTTGCGGGGCTTTAAGTCTGGGGAGGTAAGTCAGCTACGCACAGGGTGGGACAGCTCTGCTAAGTGGGGGCCTGGCTGGTGGGGGCTCCCGGAGAGCTCCTGGGGGAGAGCTGGAAGCAGGGCCTTGATTTAGGATGGGTAGACCACTTGGAACACCGGGATCTCTGAGCACCAAGGCCCAGCACGGTCATTCAACACCTGTCTGGGCCCTGGGGGCCTGGCCCGGGTGGGATGTCCACTTGAGGTTGGAAGCACAAGGTGGGGTCTGCAGGTGCCAGGCTTGGGCTCAGTCTGTGTCCTGTTGGAGGGTCAGGGGGCTGGGAGGATGGCGGAGCGGGCTTCCCAAGTGGTACATACAGTGTTTCCAGACCGTGTTGTTACAGACACCGCTGCCAGGAGGCCCGCAGCGGGACACTGGAGTGATTCGGGAGGGTAAACCAGGACCAACCCTGAAGAGGGGGCAGCTCTGAGTCCACAGTGTCAGGAGCCCTGTGTGGGTGCGTGGCCTCCTGTTTTGACACATGGGTCACACCTCGCGTCCACCTCGACGGGACGGCTTCGTGGCCCACTTCTCCCCCACCCTGTCCTCCAGCCTCCTGGAAGCCACTGACCTTTTCACTGCCTGCTCAGCTTTGCCTTTTCCGAGGCGTGTGCCCTGGTGACATAGTGGCTAAGAGAGTGCTGCTAACCCAAAGGTCAGCAGTTCAAATCCACCAGCTGTTTCTTGGAAACCCTGTGGGGCAGTTCTCTGCCCTGTAGAGCCACTGTGAGTTAGAATTGACGTGGCGGCAGGGGGTTTGGCCTTTGGTGTTTCGAGGTCAGACTGGTTTCTCTTTCTGCCCTCAGTGTCACACGTGCCACGTAAACAGGCTCAGTGGCGTGACGTGATAACCCGGGGAAGATGGTCTGGAGGGAACCGATGACCGGGTTGGGGCAGTGGACAGTGGGTGGTCTAAGTGTGGGCTGGGGCTAATGCCAGCAGGGACCTGGCCCCAGGCCCAGCACGCAGTCTGTGCAGAAGGCAGGGTTGCTGTACTGTGTCCCCTGACAGCTCTGGTCACAGTGGGACAGGAGTCATTCAACACAGCGCATGGTGGCTGCGAAGGCCCGTAGCTGGGGTTGTTAGGGCCTTTATGATGTCCAGCAGAGGGAAAGCTTTCGTCCTGTGTGGGGCTGGGATGGTCCAGAGAACGAAGTTGCACATTCTGGCCGTGCACCCCTTGGCCAAGCCTCTGCAGGCTCTCAGTGTTGCTGGTCCGCGGCTGCCCTTGCTGACCTGGTTCAGGGGTGCTCTTTGAAAAGTCGTGTGTTTAGGCAGGAGACTGGTCCTGCTCGTCTGTCTGCCCTGGATGGCCCTGGAGATGTGGCCGTCTTCCTGGGGCGGACACTGCTTGTTCGGCATCTGCTTGCTGCTGGAGACATCTTCTTGTTTCTGGAGTGTGTTCCTGGCATCCTTGACATGTGAGGAGAGAAGCGACTGCAGCTTGAAAGGGGCCCCGTGGCTGGGTCTTACTCGTGACCTGTTAGGCTGCACAACTCCGGCTGCAGGAGCCCACGGCTACCAGATGTCTAGCCATGTCCTGACAGGCCCAGGTGGGCGACCCGGCTCTGACCGGGGCCAAGCAGACTGGATTCCCCTTTCTGATGGAGCCCCAAGAGACCTCACTGGAGACTGCCACCAGTCCCCAGGGCTGGAGCTCTGTCGTGCCCTGACACGTTGGCACGGCCCTTGTTGGCGGTGCTGGATCAGGCCCTCAGCTCAAGGGGCAGTGTCCTGCTTGTGGCGGAGTGCCCCGTCCAGTCTGCCCAACAAAAGCTGAAGCTGTGGAGTTGGATTCAAGGAAGAGAGGAGGGGGTGTGTGGTCTGTGATTACCCGCAGAGAGAGTCCTTGCTGCTCTGTGGTGGAGGGTATGAAACTGGTGGTTCCAGAAGTTTGTCGAGTCAGCCCCTGCACCAGACCTGCCTGTGACGTCCAGCCTTGTATTAAGTCCTTTTTGTTGAAACACCCGTGTCTGTCCTTAGTGAAATGTCAGCTCTGCCCTAGCTGCAGCTTTCTTCCTGGGGTACAGTGCGGACTCTGCTGAGAAGCGTGCTTCTCTGTCCTGGGGAGGGACGTGCAGGCCAGGGATGGGCCGCGGCAGAGATCTCTGAGTAAGACTGGCAAGCTGTAACCACAGAGCTTGAGGAGAAAGCAGATCCGGAAAGCATTTAGCAAATGAATTGGTCTGGAGTTGGGAAAGTAGGTGGTTGGACTTCGCTTTTCTCTGAAGACAGAGTGAACCTTGCTTCTAACTCGCTCACTGGGAGCCAGGGCTGGAGAGGAGGTCTGGAGGGTGTGCCTGGGGTCACGCGGAGAGACGCTGGGACCTCGCTCCCTCAGGTCCTGTCCCAGACCACCTGAATCTCGTACCCATACCCGTCTGTCACTGCGCCACCCAGGCTGAGTGGTGATCTCACTGGGAACTGTAGGGATCAACAGTGTCAGGACAAGGTCTGTAAAACGGTAACTGGGCCTTTCTGAGTTGGTGGGGCTGTCTGTAGGCCATTGGGAGGCTCTGGGTAAGCACACCAGGGAAACCACTGGGGTGTGCTCTGGGACAGAAGGGAGCTCGCTCATGATGGGAGAAGCACCCCCAAGAAGGGCAGGTGGAGCCGTGTGGGGTCACACCCAGGAGTGTCGTAGCCGCCTTATTGAGTTTTAATTCACAGACCATTCCAGCCACTTGCTGTGTGCCCGTCAGTGGCTCTCAGTGTCTTCAGAGAGCTGTGCAGCCATCCCCACAATCACCCTCAGGAGTTCCCATCACCCCATCATTCGCACCTGTCCCTCCAGCCCTGAGCAGGAAGAGACCCTTCTGTCTCTGGGTTCCCTGAGTCTGGCAGTTTCACCTCATGTACCTGGCTTATTGGACGTACCACAGTGTTTCTTAGGTTCATCTGTGATGTGTGTCTTGGGACTTCGCTCCTTTTTGGGGCCCAGTAGCGCTCCTCCGTGGGGACGGACGCCCATTACCCACCGTCTGTTGGTGCCCATCTGGGTTGTGCCTACTTGCGGATTGTGAGTAGTGGTGCTGTGAGCATTTTCTGTGTGGACCTGTGTTTTCGTTTCCCATGGGTCTATGCCTGGGAGGAGTCCCAGTGCTGCAGGGGTTAAAAGCTCAGCTACTAATGAGGTCAGCAGTTGGAACCCACCATCCGCTCCTTGGAACCCCCCCAGGGGCAATTCTGCTCTCTGCTAGAGGGTCGCTGTGGGTTGGAATCCACCGACGGCAGTGGTCTCCTCCACGGAGCAGAGTTGCTAGGTCCGCTGGTGGCTCCTTGTTTAGGATGAGGAGTACCTGTCTGATTCCCGGAGCAGCTGCCTCATCTTACCTCCTCACATTGGGTGAGGTTTCATATCTCCCTCATGCAGGTGAGGAGACTTGCCCAAGGTCACGGCACTGCATGGGGCAGGCAGGGCCAAGCCCACTCTGGTCCCTCCAAGAAGGCTCCTCCTGTTCTCCCCTGCTGGCCATCTTCCTGGAGCATCCGCCCCACTGCCCAGCAGCTCTGGAGGGCCGGAGTGGGAGGTCCTGGAGGGCAGGGCCTGCATCTTCATGCAGAGAAGGCCATCATTTGGGGCAGTGACTGCTCTGCTCTGCTTTGCAGAGGTGGGTGGGTGGGTCCTCTCTGGGTGGTCTGGCCTCAGGCTCGGATCTTAATTTTCCATTGTGCTCCAGAATTGATTTCTGTGATACTGTCCTGGGGTTACCTGGCTTGAATAAAATCAGAGTTTCATTTTTTAATTTTTTAATTACAGAGAATAATCTTGTAAATGTACAAAACACCTATTGTTCCAGAAAACCCTAATGTGAGTCCATCAGAAACACAGTGTCTCTAAAGAGCTCTTAATCATCTAG
The DNA here is from genome assembly GCA_028571685.1 of Heterohyrax brucei. Classification (NCBI taxonomy): domain Eukaryota; kingdom Metazoa; phylum Chordata; class Mammalia; order Hyracoidea; family Procaviidae; genus Heterohyrax; species Heterohyrax brucei. The sequence continues at coordinate 91,502,453 of CM053156.1, read as the reverse complement.
GATGGTGGCTGGCACCCCAGCTGGTGTGGACTGGGGCCAGGTGAGGGCCCTCCGCGTCTGAGGAAGGTGTCCCTTCTCGATGGTTCAGTGATGCGTGCAGAGTGAGGGGCCATGGGTCCTGTCTGATCTGTCCCCTGGGTGGTGGATTGGCCCCAGCTCTACCCCTACCCTGAGCACTCAGCCTGCACCTAAAGCAAAGCACTGAGAGATGCTAGGTGGAGTTTACATTCTTCTTAGGCTTGCAAAGAAAATACTTCACAGGTCACTAGGGAGAAAAGGCAGGTTCCTTTAAGGAGCCCAGGTTTGTGGAGGATGGCAGAGAGAAGCTTCTAGAAGCACACACGGAGGTGGCACATTCCAGGAAGGGTGTGGGGGTGAGAGGAGCCAAAGTGAGCCTTTCACTGATTCGTTTATATGCTCCCTGTGCAGGCTCCAAGCTGGGCCGCAGCCCCCACAGGCCCATCACCGGAGATGTGGCCTCACCAAGTGGTTAGGTGGCAGGAGGATAGGTGGGTGGGCGGTGAGTGGAGAAATATCCTGTTGCAGGAGAGAGGGTACTCTGGCAGGACACTGTCTAGGTTTAGGGGCCGGCCTGTTCCTGCAGGGCCAAAAGTGTGACTGGACCCTGGAAAAACCAGGGAGGAAGGACCATTTTGGAGCTGAACCCCCAGAGTGGGGTGGGAGGCAGGCCAACCGCTTCTGTTTGTAATTATCAGAATACATAATTAGGCCTATGGGCAGAGGGTGGCTGTCCCCTTTCCTTACTTCCTCCTTCCAAAGTAGTTGCAAAATTTACACAGGCACACACGGACACACATTCACATACAGGCACACGTTCATTTGCGTATACATGTACTCACAGACACAAGGTCATACAGACACACAGACACATGCACACACATGCGACACTCACACATATGCACACGCATAGATAGGAAAGGTGGGCCCATGGGAAACACCGCACATACAAGATCATGGGAGAGGACTCAGCCTGCTGCACCATCCTTCCCGCTGCCTGTGGGTCCAGGATCTTTCTTGCAGACGTCCTTTGCAGACTCATCACCGCACATGTCACCTCTGTGTCCACATATGTGATGTGTGGCACTCCATGTAATAGGTAGGCCCCAGCACACACTGCTGTGAGCTGTCTGCTGTAACCGGTCCTTGAGGCTGAGTGGAGGCTGCGGCATGGGTGTAGCCTGGGTGCTGGCTGGCCCCCATGCACAGACGTTGGGGGTGTCTAGGATCTGGCCGCCCTGGCAGTGCCACGCTGAACACCCACGTGCACATGCCTCCCTGCATGGCTCTGTAGGACAAATTCCTGGAAGTTTCCTGTACAGTAAACCTTTTCTCGTCTGAAATGGTATTTTTCCTGGCATCAAATATGCAAAAAAGTTAATGTTGAGTGAAAAAAATGACCTTTTTTATGGACAAACATTAGGACTGAAGACAAGGCTTCCGTGGCCCTACTAGGGCCTCTTGTGGCTCAGATGGCAGGCCCTGGGCTTCGGCCAGGGCCAAGGACGTCTGGCTCTTGGAGAGGGGGCGGTGAGGTGCTCCTGGAACTGCAGTGGGGCGCCGCGGGGACAGAGATCTGCGAGCTGGGCCCAGGGCGCTGGCCGTGGTGCTGAACAGGAGGTCACACCTTCCATCAGTCTCAGACGTGCTTCCCGGGGAGTCTTAGGTGCGCCCCGGCCCAGCCTCACAGAGAGTGAGAGGCTTGACCTGACGCTGGCTGGGGGGGACCCTCAGTTCAGCGTCTTCTCCAAGTTTGTGCTGGGAGGTGCTCTTCCTCCCCAGTCCGCATCCCAGGGGTCTGTCCACGGTGTCCCTCCCCAGTGCACCTAGCTGAATTGTCCAAGAGCGGCATGGACCCTGGCAGACCACGAGCGGGCACTGAGCTGGCCCTGAGCTGTGAGCAGGGCTGCTTCCTGCAGCGGCAATCCACGCTTCTTGCTGAAAGGGACACCTGACGGTGGTGCCTCAGCTTTCTTGAACCACGCCAATCCATGCCTGTTGTAAGAAGCTCTGAGAGTGCAGAAAAGGACAAGGAAGAGCCCCGTCCTTCCCACACAGCTTTCTCTACTCGCTGGGTTGCGCAGATGGCTAACACACTCAGCTGTGAACCAGGTTTGAGGCTTGAGTCCACCAGGGGCGATCTGCCTCCCCCAGGTCAGCCATCCAGGACTCCGTGGAGCACAGCGCTGCTGTGACACGTCGGGTCTTGCGAGTCAGCTGACCCACAGCTGCTGGTTGGTTGGCCTGCTTTCCGGGGACTCAGGCTGTCTTGTGACCCTCCTTCATGTCAGTGTCTGTCGTGGGGGCATCCTCATGACACGCGATGTGCCTCGGTCTGTTGCCACCATCAGGGGGCCTTGTCTCTGCCCAGCCCCCATGTGGACACTGGGTCTGTCCCCACCACCCAGGGGCCATCATCTCTGGCCAGCTCCCATGTGGACACTATGTCTGTCCCCGCCATTTGGGGGCCATCATCTCTGTCCAGCTACCGTGTGGACACTGGTCTCTCCCCTCCACCTGGGATCTGTGTGGACACTGGATCTGTCCCTACCACCTGGGGGCCATTGTCTCTGCCCACCTCCTGTGTGGACACTGGGTCTGTCCCCTCCCCACCTGGGGGCTGTCATCCCTGTCCAGTCCCCATGTGGACACTGGGTCTGTCCCCTCCCCACCTGGCGTCTGTCATCCTTGTTCAGTTCACATGTGGATGCTGGGCCTGTCCCTGCCACCTGGGGGCCACTGTCCCTGTCTAGCCCTCGTGTGGACTGGGTCTCTCCCCATCACCTGGGGGCTATTGTCCCTGTCTAGTCCGTGTGGACACTGGATCTTTCCCCACCACCTGGGGGCTGTCATCCCTGTCCAGTCCCCATGTGGACACTGGGTTGCTGACATTTCCTGCTAGTACTCTGGGCTGCGGCAAGCTGACAGTGACCCAGGAGGAAGGTCGAGGAGGCATCGATGCAGCCCTGGCTGGGGTGTGAGGAGGGATAAGGAGGACCCAGAGTGCAGAGAGGAAAGCCCAGGTGGGGGCAGGGGGTTCAGCCCCTTGGTTTCTCAGGCCTCTACCCTGTTTGGTGAGAGTAACACAGCTGTTCAGCTCTGCCAGCACGTGCCCAGAGGCACCCCCACTCTGACAGTAGGCCTTGGCCTGAAGGCACTCAGCTGTCCTGGTGGTGGGCTGGTGAGCCCAGCTCCACTGACGAGTGCCCCGAGTTACCCACCTCCGCCAACAGGCTTCCTGCCGGAGGTGCTCAGCTTTCCTGCTCGTGGGCTGGGAAGCCTACCGCACCACCTGCTGGTGCTGTTGCCACGGTTCTCACCGTCTTGTGTCACGTCAGTGTCACGTTCTGTCTGTCTCCTGGGTCCAAAGCATGCATCGCACTCCTAACTCTTCTCCCTTAGTGGTGGTGACGCCCAATCTGTCCACCTCCGGGATGGGTAATTTTAGACCTAGTGGGGTGGGAAAACGGACGAATCCCCTTGTCAGTGTTCCACACACCTTCTGTGCACGGCCCCGCCCCCACAGGATGCCATGGGCATGGCCAGGAAGCTGATGTCCTCGGTGTGCCACAGGCACCTCATTTGGGTGGTCCCGCCCACTTGGTGGGAGTCACAACACCATGATTAGAAAGGCCGCATAAAAGGGACCCGTCACGCTGTACCTGACCTCTGAGCACCTCTGCAGCCTCCTCCCCAGAGGGAGCCCACCACAGGGGCTTTGGAGAGACCTGGTCATCCAGGGCTGTGAGCAGTGACGAGTGCCCACGGGGTCTCCAGGAGCCCCCTCTGTCCTGTCCTGGGTGTTACACAGGCTGGTGTGGCTGCCAGGACCCCCACAGGGGAGGATGGTCTGTCAGGAGCAGAGACGCAGCAAGGGTCATTTGCGGAGGTGACAGATGCTGAGCCCGGAAGGGGACTTCGTGAGGGTTGGGGACTTCCTGAGTGGGCGGCTGCTGCTGGGTGAGACTTTGTCCCACAGACCTTGGACATGTTATCAGGAGGGACCAGTGCCTGGAGAGGGACATTCTGCTTGGTAGAGGGCCAGCTAGGAGGAGGGAGACCCCCGACAAGATGGACTGATGTGGAGGCTGCAGCGCCGGGCTCCCACACGGTGACTGCAAGGACGCTGCAGGATGGGAGAGTCTTTGTTCTGCTGTGCTCAGGTCATGATGGATTGGAACTGACTAACCACAGCTGTGTACCCGGCGTGGTCCTAAGTGCTCACCTCTGTTGCCTCGTCTCATCTCTGGCCGGAACCCTGTGACTCAGGCAGGATGGTCGGCTGGGTGGGAGGGGGCTAGGAGGTCAGCCCCTGCCTGTGGGCCCAGGCACCAGCCCCCTGGGGCTGAGGAAGGCCTCTGGAGGGTGAGGCAGGAAGGTGGAGCTGGAGCGAGTGTTCTGGGAGAGGGGTTGTGTGCCTGCTCCCCAACCTAGTCGGGTCCCTGGAGGTGTCCTGGCACAGATTGATACCAGGGGCAGCTGTCAGCAGCCAGCTGCCATCACTCCGGGAGACTGGAGGTGGTAGTGGGCGCTGGAGCAGAGCAGTCTATTAGGGTGGTGAGATCGGGTTCCAGGTGGGCCTTGCCAGCTGCAGTCCTAATGGACAAGCAGTGGAGTGGTGTCCCCAGGGGCCAGAGCAGCCTGCTGGGCTCCCCTCGGCCTCAGCTCCCATCCACCTGCTTGTTCACGACACGGAAATCTGGGAGCGAGGGTTTCTTCGGTGGTCCTGGCAGCACCAAACCCCAAGGGCGGAAGAGGAACAGACCTTTGGTGCAAGAGTGGGAGCTTCTGCTGTCACTTCCTGGACCAGCTGGACAGCCTCTATTTTCTCATCTGTGAAATGGGAGAGTGCCTCTCCCTGCTTCGGGTCTGTGACTGCACCTGTGGGAGGTACCTGTCAAGGTCCCCCAAAACTCTGGCCTCGCTGTCGTGGAGAGGGGGAAGCAGAGGAGGTTCAGAGTGTGGGTGCTGATGACACTCTTCGTTTCCTCCCTTGCCACTTGTCTGTTAAATTTTTATTTCCTTAAATACATAAACTGAGATAATAACCCCCAGCCACCTCCCCGGGAAACAGGTGTCAGTTCTTTGGGGAGGAACCCAACCGGAGGATTTATTACAGCCGAAGGAGTGAGGTGGCAGTGCGCCTGCGAAGGAGCGGCTGACTTGCTCCCACACTGCCCGGAGCACTGGCCCCTTCTAGCCGCGCCCTTCTGCCCACCCGTCCCCTTTTCCCCACCCTGACCCGACCTGGACCGCCAATCTACATCCCCCTCCCGCTGGGAGAGTGTGACGCCCCAGCTCAGCCCCCCAGGCAGCAGCTTTGCTGGTTTTCTATCCAGATCAGATTGGGTGAGGAGGAGGGAGAGACTCTAGGGAGTCTCTCACATAGGAGGTGGGTGGGGACGCCCCTCCATGAGGGTTGAGGGGGCACGGCTGCACGTGCCAGCACGTGGAGGGCACAGGCGCCCACGCATTTGCAGGCCGTGCTGAGGCTGTGGCTCCCACTTGTGGCTCCCACCTGTGGTCCACCCATGGGGTACCTTTGGCTCCTTTCGTCCCCTGGCGTCCTGTAGATGCTAAGCCTCTCCTCTCAGCGAGTTGGAATGCTCACTCCGGATCAAATGTGCTGCCCTTCCTGGTACAGCGACCCCATTCCAGGGAGGGGTGTGGTATCTCTGCCTGGAAGTCCCTCCTCACACCTGGCTCCGGCCCTTTCTGCTGCTGGTAAAGATACTTGTCTACTCTGGGCCCAGGGCGACACCCTTCCCTCAGGTTTCTCCTGTGGCTCAGGGGTTCTTTGGGGTCTCAAGGTTCTGGGGGAGCATCAGGGAAGTGGGGAGCCAGCACCCAGCTCATCCCACCTCTCAGCTGAGGCGGCCTCCGGAGCTGCCTCCCTGTCCCCACCCTGTTGCACGTCTCCTTGGCAACCAGTTAACAGCCGTGCCTCCTGCCGCTGAGTTCCTTCCTGTAATGAGTGGGGAGCCCTATGGCCTCTCACCCAGGAGGCTTTGGCCTTGCTTTCCCGGAGGCTTGAGTGCTCCAGGGCTGGTGGCCAGGTGGACCCCTGGGGACAGGCTCGCTAGTGGGTGTTGGAGGGACACTGGCATCGGATCCTGATTCAGAACCTGGCAGCTCAGGTTGGCTGTGGCTTGCTCCCACCCATCATCCTGTGCTTCTAAGGAAGCAGGGGGTGAGGGGCCCATGTCACCCCTCTGAGTCCTGTACGGGACAGGCCGAGGCAGGAGTCTTCAGATCACTGCAGCTCCAGGGACTGCCACCACAAGTCATGCTGGGGTGTGTTTCCAACGTTCAGGGCTCCCACACCTCTGCCCTCTGTGCCAAGAGGAAGAGAAAGTGGGGCTCCTCCTGATCCACAGCTGCCAGCCTGTGGGACTTCTGGAGCTGGAGCCAGGGCTCAGGAGCCGAGGAGCGAGAAGTCCCTCTCGGGATGGAAGTACTGCCCAAGTGACCCAGGCCAGGGGTTAGCCAGGCACCGCCCTGCCTCCCACAGGAAAGGGGTACCTTGTGCATGGTGACTGGACCTCAGTGAAGGGGCCTAGTCACCGGGGAGCTGTGGCGGGCCGTGGGTCTGGCCCATGTCTGGGTGGGGAGAGCAGGCTCTCCTGTCGTCCCTCCCCCTCCCTAAGGACAGGAGCCTGAGGGTTCCGGGATGTGGCGGGAGGGCAGCAGAGCCCCCCTGCCAGCTTTACCAAGCCTGCGTTACCGTATGTCCGGAATGAGCATGTCTCCAGGGTGCTGCGCTGCCCGGGTGGGGTGGCCTAGTTACAGAAGTCCCTCCAGACAGGCCCCGAGCTGAGCCCATTGCTGTTGTGAGGATCCTGACTCATAGGGACCCTATAGGACAGAGCAGAACTGCCCCATAGGGTTTCCAAAGAGTGCCTGGTGGATTCAAAACTGGTACTGTGCTTAGCAGTGTAACCTACTGTGCAGGGCTCCAGAAAGGCCCTGAGACAGAGGTGCTGCTCCCTCCACCTGGCTGAGGGAGAGGGACTTCATCAGCATGTCAAGGTGTCTCTTCCTTGCTCTGTTGGCCAGTTGGTCTTGGGGACTTCAGGATGCCTTTGTATGGCCTGGCTTGTCTTGTGAGCTCTGACAGGCCTCCACTGGTCCCTATGGACCTGTCTCTTGGGGAGGAGCTGTGGGGTGTGAGCACCCCAACACACAGCTGCTTCTGTTTCTCTTTCCTCTTCCTCACTCCAATCAGCGGCTGGTGTGGGTGATAAAGTGTGCCCCTACATGTGGGCCACACTCCCTCCCCTACACCAGCCACCCCTGGTGGTACCATCTGTGGCCATCTCTTCTGGAAACTTCACAGAACAAATCTTAGAGCCTGGGCGGGGCTGCTGGGGGCACTCAAGTGGCTGTCTCTGAAGAGGGTCCTTGGGGCTGGGGGAGAGCTGGCAGTGGGTGGGAGCCAAGCCAAGCTGAACAGTCTTCATTGTAGCCTGGCTGCAGAATTCATCTGCTCCCTGGCCCACCAGCCATGGCCCCCTGCGTCCTGGTCACTGCTGGCTGGAAGGGCTGCAGGTCCATACTTCGTGCCCTGGCCCTGGGGCTTCCAGAGTGTTTTCAGATACCTGATCAGAGGTGCCCTTGGGGAGCAGTGCCAAGAAGGTCTGGTCCTCTTGGGTCTTTCTCGACTTGGAGGGATATTTTGTAGGTGAGGGCTGGTCATCCTGGACAGTGCGGGAGGTCAGTGCTTGCTGTGGGGCTGGCCCTGCCTCCACCTCGGCCCCACAGGCGTCCGGCCTCCCTCCAGCCTCCTTTCTCACTTCCCCTCCCATTGTGGGACACTTTGCCTGTCCTGCTTCTGAAACTCGCCCTTCCGTCTGCCTGAACACCCTCCCTGCCTGCCCGCCCTCTGGGCAGGCCAACCACCTTCACGCTGCAGGACGCTTCCTGGTGGGTGCCTTCCTCCCCAGTCGGGTCCTCTGCCCCTCTGCTTTCCCACGCCCCTGACACTGGGCCAGGTGGTCCCCGTCTGCCCTCTCCCCTCAAGGCTGATGGCCACAGTCTCTCCCTCCTTGTGTCTCTGCCGTGCCCAGGGCCTGGCCCGGCACTGAAGACCCCCCGCCCCTGTCAGGGTTAATCCACTCAGCGCCAGCACACACATTCCGATGAGTAGGGAGAAAAGACAACCAAGCACACAGAGGAATCGGATGGAGGTACAGGAGATATCTGTATTTTCCCAGGGCTCGGTTAATTGAATAAATTGGCTAATGAGCAAAAGAAATTAATTGCGGTTTGAAATGGAGTGTGTGCTCTGTCTGCCAGAGTGAAGGGGCTGTTGGCATCCACAATCAGCACCCAAGCGGAGCTGTCGGGGCGGGGAGGAGCCGAGGTGGTGGGGGCGGGGCTGAAGTGGTGGGGACGGAGCTGAGGGGGCGGAGCTGAGGGGAGGGGGCGGAGCCGAGGTGGTGGGGGCGGAGCTGAGGTGGTGGTGGCCGCGCGTGGGGGGTGGAGCTGAGGTGACAGGGTGAAGCTCAGGTAGCAGGGGTGGAGCTGAGGGGCGGAGGCGGAGCCGAGGTGGTGGGGGCGGAGCTGAGGTGATGGGCACAGCTCAGGGGGCGGGATCTGGAAGCTGGGGGCGGGATCCCCTCCGCTGGATCTGGAAGCTGGGGGCCTTCCTACTGTGGTCTGCTGTGGTCTGAGGGCTGGGTGAGGGGCTCCAAGAGGGGCCGCTGTGCCTAGGGATGCTGTGACTGGGAGCTGGGAAGGGCCCCGGTGAGGTCTCAGTTTCTTCTGGTGATGGTTCCTCATCATTGATCTGATGTTCCCTGCTGAATCAGCTGAACCAGCATATCTGCTCAGCCTGGGCGGCCGCACACTTCCCAGCACTGGCCCAGGCTCAGGCTTCCGTCCTCTCCTGGCCCTGGTGACCAGGGCCTTTTTGCCAAGGACAGTCTGTTCTCATCTCCTCGCGCCTGCCCGAGAGGGACCTCCCAGAGAAAGGCTTTGGGAGTCAGGAAGCCAGTGGGGTTGAAACTTACCCCTGGTGTCCATGGGTCACAGAGCTGCTCCCACCAAGATGCTCCCCTGGGCCATGTGAACAACAGTGACAAGGGGCTAGTGGCCTGAGTGGCCATGGCTTCGTAACGATCCCACTGAGAGAATGCCAACCTGAGCAGCCTGTTCGTAAGATTCCAATCCCAGCTTGGAGACCAACACAGAAGAAGAGGAAAAGGAGCCAGCATTTCCTCTGTCTTCTGTAAGGACGGTCTCTTTCTAGAAGTTCGCCATGTTTTCCCTGTAAGCCACAAAGGAGGTGCCAGAGAGTAATTCCATTTTGCAGTCCCAAAGGCCTGACAGATCCGGACCTGAAGGGGACACTGGAACCTCATGGTGGAGAACACTCGGGCAGCGTCTTGACCCGAAAGCCCGGCCCCCTGGTGCTCTAGGTCTGGCAACCCAATACACAGAGGGCAGGGGTGGGGGACTCAGCAGCTGGCACCAGGGTTGCAGCAGGACCCTGTGGGGGCCGGTGACAAGTTCTGCAGCAAACGCTTGGCATCAGGGAAGGAGGCATGACACCGAGCCGACCGTGGGAGAGCTGGGGGGCACACGCTAGCCACTCAGTGTCTGCCATGTGATGTGTGGCCCTGGCCTGGAGGCTGGTTTTGGAGCAGAAGCACTCCTGGACTGTTGGGTGGCTGGGTGTGGGTGTGTGGTGATAATGAGGAGTGGCCGGTGTGTCCAGGCGACAGCATGCAGTCACTGTGGTCTATGAAGCCCTCAGGTTCTCGAGTCCCTAGCAGCGCAGACAAGGAGGGGCTGGGAGGCTGGCCAAAACTGTGGTGGCGTGAGCCCACCCGGAGCACCTTGGAACAAAGGCCTGGTGAGCCCCCGAGGTGCCAGCTGCTGAAACAGGGAGCACAGTCCACTGTGACGTGCGGGGGTTGCCACGAGTGGAAGCTGACTCCGCAAGCTGGTTGGCTTGGATCATTTTCATGTTTTAGAAATGCACACAGAAATATGTACTGACTCGATGCTGTGTCATTTGGGGTTTGCTTTCAAATTAACCGGTGGGCACACGGGTGGGACACGGAAGAGCTGTGTGTGCTGTACATGACAAAATGCTTTCCAGTGGGACCTTGTTGGCACCAGTGCCTGGGCACTTGTAGGGGAAGGTCCTCCCCTCAGAGGTCAGCACTGAGGGCAGCAGGGCCCAGGCAGGGGACGTCACAGTGGGCCAGGAGTAGACTAGTGTGCCGGCTTTGGGGGCGGACAGGAAGGGGTATTCTGGTTGGAAGGAATTCACCCCTTGGGGATAGGTGGCCAGGGCCACTGCTGGGTGTGAGTCTGAGGTAGCTGAGGTCAAAGCCTCCTGGAGTGAGGTCAGCTGGCCCCAGCAGAGCCCGGGATGGGGCCCCCGCTCTCTCGGGGGTACAAGGGCTCCTGTGGGCTTGGGGTCTTCTGAGCCCTGAGTCTGATGGGGGGCTGCGTTGTGGGCACAGCGACGTCAGCGGTGACCCCACTGACGGCCACAGTGCCCGCTGCCCTTTCCCAGGTGGTTCCCTTCACCAGGTGGGAGGTGGGTCAGCTGCCTGCAGACACAGCCACAGCGGACCCTGTCGAGGGCGAGTGCCAGGCCGGACTGCCTGACCTCACGCCTCTCACCCAGGTTTCTGCTGGTCTTCTCCTGCCTGGTGTTGTCCGTGTTCTCCACCATCAAGGAATACGAGAAGAGCTCCGAGGGGGCCCTCTACATCCTGGTGAGCGCCACCCCGGGTGGGCGGCCGCGCGAGGCCTGAGGGCCACATGGGCCCCCGGAGCCTGGTAGGCCTGGCTGTGGCCCTTTGTCTTCATTGCCCCTGGCTTCTGACGTTGAGGTCTTCTTTGACCCCAGCCCTGTCTTCCTGCATGGCCTTGGCCTCTGGGTCCAGGGAGTGCTCCCAGTGCACTTGTACCCACTCCCCTCCTTGTACCCTGGCCCTGGTGTGTGGTGATGTTCTCTGACTATGGCGGGCACGTGGGGCAGCCCACTGACATGGGTGACATTGCTGTCCCCCCATCCCCATAGGCTGTGTGTCCCTCATGGTGACCATGCCCCACGCCTCCCGCCTGCTGAGCTTCCCAGCTCATCCTCCACCTCTGCCCGCCCCCACCTTCCTCCACCCTCTCCAGAGGTCTGTCTTGTGTCCAGTGAGCCCGGCTCCCCGGAGCAGCTGTGGTCGCCTGACAGGGCTGCCCAGTAACGGGTGGGCTGGCTCGCCTTGCAGCCAGCCCCTTTGGGGTCGTGTATGGGTCTGACATTTTGCAGTCAAGGGGTGGGGGAAACCACTGCACCTAGGGCTTCCAGCCCCAGCCCTTCCCCCAGCTCTGGTCCTTAGTGCAGCCTCCCTGCAGGAAATCGTCACCATCGTGGTGTTCGGTGTGGAGTACTTTGTGCGGATCTGGGCCGCGGGCTGCTGCTGCCGGTACCGCGGCTGGCGTGGGAGACTCAAGTTCGCCCGGAAGCCGTTCTGCGTCATCGGTGAGACTTGGTGGGGCCTGAGGGCGGGGACCCCAGGGAGGCACAGGGACCGAGGACCCCTCCCTCAAGGAGCAGGGACACCCAGCAGGCCAGAGTGGGTGCAGGGTGGGATCACTCTTAGGGTGGGACTTCTCTGAGGGGGGCTGACAGGGCACCCAGCAGCCTGTCCTGGGACCCCAGTGTGGCGCTGGTAGTGTGGACAGCGGGGGCCGTGACGCCAGCCCTTGGTGGACCTGGACTGCCAGACCCCCGCCCACAAGCCCCCGCGTGTCCCCCGCAGACATCATGGTCCTCATCGCATCCATTGCTGTGCTGGCTGCTGGCTCCCAGGGCAATGTCTTTGCCACGTCTGCGCTCCGGAGCCTGCGCTTCCTGCAGATCCTGCGGATGATCCGAATGGACCGCAGGGGTGGCACCTGGAAGCTGCTGGGCTCTGTGGTCTATGCCCACAGCAAGGTCAGCAGCTGCCAACACCCCAGACCTGCCACCTTGGCGGCCGCTTCTTAGGCTGTTTGCTGGGCCTGGTGTCTCGTTTCCGTGTTCTGTAGTCCTGCCCTGGACACTCGCCTGAGTGACTGTTTTAAGCTGTGGTCTGTGGGACTGCGGGTTAGGATGTCTTGGTCATGGACCTTCCCATGTTGCTCTCCACTCCAGGCTCCCCAGTGGCTGAGACCCTCCCTGCTGTGCTGAGTCCATCCCCAAAGGGGTTATCTGCTCCAACAGCCCCCTCCACCTCCCCTCCCTGTCTGAGCCCCTGGCGGAGAGAGGACGGGTGGCGCCAGGTGTTGGCCCAGGGGGCTGACTCCCGACGGGTAGATGCAGGGAGCCCTGGGGGTGTGGGCAGGTGGGCCTCCCCTGCCTTGCAAAGCTGTTTCCCCAGGCCCCAGGTCCTGGGAAGGGGGTCTTAACTCTGACAGCTGCTGTGTGTTTGGCTCAGACTTGAAGAGCTGGGGGGTCAGTGGTGGCCAGGCTCTGAGAGCAGCAGCTCCTTCCCAGGACCCTGGGACATAGCACTCCCCGGAGGCCTGAGCCGGGGGTCACCCCGCTCCTCTGGAGGCTCGAGGCCTGGGCGTGGGTGCTGGCCCAACCAGGGTGACTCAGCCGTCTGCCTTGAAGGAGCTGGTCACTGCCTGGTACATTGGCTTCCTCTGCCTCATCCTGGCCTCCTTCCTGGTGTACTTGGCGGAGAAGGGCGAGAACGATCACTTCGATACTTACGCGGATGCGCTCTGGTGGGGCCTGGTGAGTTGCGGTGGCCCACGTCACTGGGCTCACCTTTGTGGGTGCTGGATCTCTCCCTCCCCGCACACTACCCTTTCCCTCCCCACACCCTCCCCCGCCCCCGGCACCCTCCCCCGCCCTTCCTGTGCCCCCCGCACTCTCTCCAAGCCCCCCGCCACCCTCCCTATCTCTCTTCCTCGCACCCCATGTGCGCCCCTCCCCCTGCACTGCCCCACCCTGCTTCTTGCCCTTCCTTGCCCTCCCTGAAGATGCACCCCACTGGTCTGAGGAGCCGAGCTGGAGGGGCCATCCTTCTGGGGTCACCTGCTGGCCACCATGGCCTTGGAGACTATGGGTGGGGTTATATCTGAGAGCCAGGCTGCCCCCCAACACCTTCTCATGGGCTCTGTGGGCTGTGTCCTATTCTTTGTCTTGAGTGACAGAGCCCAGCTTTTGGCGGGAGTGGAGATAGACATGTGTGTCCTTCTGCCGTGTTCAAAGCCTGAGGCTCGAAATATGTTCGTTTGATATGAACCCTTTCCCAGTTCCCCCCCGCCTGCTGGCTTCCTGGCACCTCTGGCCATCTGGCCCACAGCTGTCCCTGTACCCCTCTTCTTCCGTGAGACATGCTCCGCCCTTCTGACCTTAGCCCACAGGTCACCTAAGTGGGCCTCCCGCCTGCTCCCCCGCTGGGGCCTCTCTTCCCCCGCCCCCACAGCACCATCGCCCTTGGGACCCGGCGCCCTCAGGGTTTACCTGTGTGCAGAGCGCTCCCTGCGGCCCCCAGGCAGCAGTGCCGTGGGGTGGGGCCTCCTTGCTCTCGCACTGGCCTCTGAGGGGCTGAGGGACTCGGGGTGAGAGGGGACCAAGGTTGTGTAATCTGCTCTCCCCATGCTGCGGACAGGAAGACTTGAGGAGGACTTTATGTGACTATTGGGGGATGAGGGACGACGGCTGGTCTTGGCCTCCTGGGGTCCTGGGCTGGGGGCAACCTCTTGGCCTTTCACCACTGTCAGCCTGCCCCTCGGGTGTGGAGGCTGGTGGTGCCCAAGCGGTGCCCCCGCCACAGCTCGGGGTGGCTGTGTGGATGCAGCTCAGTGACCAGAGCCCACTGTCCCCAGATCACTCTGACGACGATTGGCTATGGGGACAAGTACCCCCAAACCTGGAACGGGAGACTCCTGGCGGCCACATTTACCCTCATTGGCGTCTCCTTCTTCGCGCTCCCTGCGGTGAGCCTCCCCTGCACGGAACAGGGCTGCAGGATGGGTGATGTCGGGCACCCCTGGGCTCTGCCAGACCCCCAGCCAACCACAGGCTGCGGCCAGAGATGCTGCCTATGGAACTCGTGGCACAGGTCTACACCGCGGTGGTGGCAGCAACTGCCCTGAGGAACTAGGGGAGACCCTAGTGGCACGGTGGTTAAGTGCTATGGTTGCTCACCAAAAGGCCAGCAGTTCAAGTCCACCAGGGGCTCCTTGGGAACTCTATGGGGCAGTGCTGCTCTGTCTACAGGGCTGTTATGAGTCGGGATCAACTCAGTGGTGCTAGGTTTTTGGTTTATGCATCCTCAAAATGCGGCTTGGACCTTGATGAATTTGGGAGTTTGGGTTCTGTGACACTGACTGACCCCAGTTCCATGACTGCAGGGCATTTTGGGGTCTGGCTTTGCCCTGAAAGTTCAGGAGCAGCACCGGCAGAAGCACTTTGAAAAGCGGCGGAACCCCGCTGCTGGTCTGATCCAGGTGAGTCAGAGGGGCTGGAACCCACAGCTGCCTGGGGCTTGGGGTGAGACAGGCCAGGCTTTGCTACCGTCTGGGCAGGTCCCAGGTTCGTGACACCTGCCGTGCTGCAGGGCCAGAACAGGGTGATAAGGGCACTGAGACCATCAACGTCTTCAGGAGAGAGATGCAGACACCATGGTGGCGCTCGGGGATGTGGGGGTACCCCTCTATTATCCCAGGGAGGGGACACCTCATGACATCCCTCACCTGGATGTTGACCCTGCCACTGTGCTAAGCAGTGCTGGAGCTATCTGGCCTGCATCTAAGCTGTGGACGCTGTGCTGCTCGCCCCAAGCTCACCTGAGCCGCGGACCCTGCACTGTCTCACCCCTGAGGTCACCTGAGCCATGGACCCTGCACCGTTGTGCCCCTGAGTTCACTTGAGCTGTAGACCAGCACTGTGCTGCCCATGCTCACCCACCTGTTCAGCTGCTTAGTGAACCCCCTGGAATTCAACAAGGGCTCCCTGAGCCTGAGAGTCACTGGGCTCAGTGCCCTAAACAGTGCCCTGAATGCAAGGGGAACTCTGACAACCTGAGCCAGAGGATCAGGGGGCCAGACTCTCCTGCAGGCTCCCTGGGGCCCGTCGACCTGGCTGGACCTTCAGAGTGACTTTTACCTTCCACTGCCACTTGCCCAGAAAGCCAGCCTTGCACATTGCTTAGGGTGTTGCTCCTGTGGTCCTGGCCCTGGTCCCCACGTTTACGTATGTCTCTCTGCATCAACACTTCAGACAACGGCTTCTTAGAATGCAAAATAGTACAAAAAGGACAAAAATGTCCCGTATGGTCCCACATTTTCTGACACGGGAAGAAGTAACGCACACACACCTGGTTAGAGCGTTTGAGCAGTGCGGGAATCAGAAGTGAACAAGGCAGCACATGCCCTACTTCCCACCAAGGCCGCTCTTGCCTTCCAGAGGCTGTTCTTCTCAGACCCGTTGCTGTTGGTGACTCCTGACTCAAGGTGACTTTGCGGGTGTCAGAGCAGAACAGCTCTCTGTAGAGTCTTCAGTGGCTGTGGCTAAGCAGGCCTCCCGGGAGCCCCAGCGAGGAGTCAGACCCCCAGCCTTGCTGTTGGCGACCGTTAACCACTTGCCCTGTCTGGGCCTCCCATGCCTCTATATTTGTCCCCTAAATTTCTGCCACTGCTTCTCCTCCAGGTCTGAGAGACTTGCCATGTTAGGACACAGTCTGGTCTCAGGGTGGAGGCTGTGGTGACTTCCTGATGGAAGGACACCGGGGTGTTCCCAGGGCTACAGAGAAATCTCCAGGGAGAAGTTAGGTGTCCCCTGGAGGAACACTTTTGCAGTGGCATCACTGAGTCAGAGGGTCATAACTGCTTCTCGTGCTTTCACTTGGGGGGGCTTATCTTCTCCCTGAGTCTGGGCCTGAAGCTGAGGCTGGCAGGGGACCCAGCCACCCCTGCTCAAGGTTGTGATCTTTGACCTTCACCAGTAAGCGCTTCAAATCCTGTTCTCTTTCAGTCAGCAAAGTCCTGGCATCTGCAAATCACAGGTTTTTAATGAGTCTTCCTCCAGTCTCAATGGTGTATTCTTCATAGAGTCTACCTGTTTGGGTTATTTGCTCTGGATTTGGATTGAATAAATGGGGTGAAAGGACACAGCCCTGACACACGCTTTTCCTGACTTCAAGCCACATGGTGTCTGTCCCCTTGTTCTGCTTGAGCGACTGCCTTTTTCTCTATGTATAGTGTTCCCATGAGCACAATTAAATGTTGTCAAATTTCCATTCTCCGTAGCATTATCCATAATCTGTTATGATCCACACAGTCGAATGCCTTGGCACAGTCAATGAAACGCAGGTAAACATCTTTCTGGTATTCTCTGCTTTCACCAAGATCCATCTGACATCCGCAGTGACATCCCTGGTTCCACATCTTCTTGTGAAGCTGTTTAAATTTCTGGCCATTCCTTGACTGCTGCAGCTCTTCCTGTGTTGTCATCAGTAAAATTTGACTTGTGCGTGTTGTTAATGATAGCCAAGCCAAACCAAAGCCAAGTTCCGCCGAGTCGGATCCGACTCGTAATTCCCTCATTCTGTTGGCCCACCTTTCTTTGCAATAGGCACACACCTGGGTCCCTTCCAATCAGTCAACCAGGCAGCTGTCCTCCTGATTTCTTGCACTAAACGAGTGCTCCCCGCGTTGCCTCTGTCTGTGGAAATGGAGCAGAGCAGCTCTCTGTAGACACAGGTGATACTCGGTCAGTTCCCAGAACCTTGTTTTCCACCAATGCCGTCAGTGCAGCTTTGACTTCTTCTTATAATACCGTTTGTTCTTGATCATGTGCTGTCTCCTGAGACGTTTCAAGGTCAGCAGATTCTTATTGGTATAATGACCCTGTGTTTTCCTTCTGGCTCTTTTCTGTCTCCTGTGTCATTTAGTGTTTTTCCTCTAGAATCCTTCAGTGTTGTCACTCGAGCCTTGAATTTTTTCTTCGGTTCTAACAGCTTGAGAAATACTAAGCATGTTCTTCCCTTTTGGTTTCCTAGCTCCAGGGTTTTGCACATTTCACCGCAGCATTCTGCCTTCTCATGCTGCCCTGTGAAACCTTCTGTTCAGCTCTTTTACTTCCTCATTTCTCCCTTTTCCGTTAGCTACTCTCAGTTCCAGAACAGGTCTCAGTCTCTTTGGAGATTTACTTTGCTCTTTTCATTCTTTGTTGCTTTTTTAATGACCTCTTGCTTTCTTCCTGTATGGTCTCCTTGATGTCATCCTATGCCTTATGTGGCCTCTGGTCATTGCTGCATGAAATCCCCCTGAGATGGTCCTCTAAATTCACATGGGGTATGCTCACAGTTACACTTGTGCTCTTGTGGACTTGGAAAAATTTTCTTCAGCTTCAGTTTGAACTTTGAGACGAGCAGTTGATGGTCTGTGCTGCAGCTTGCGGCCACTCTTGCTCTGACTGATGAGCTCGCCCTGCTCCTTCGTCTCCTGTAGTCACGGATGTTGTCGGTCTGATTCCTGTATATTCCATCTGGCAAGGTCCACGTGTGTGATCGTCCTTCATGTTGTTGAAAATAGATTTGCAATAAGGAAGTCATTGGTCTTGCAAAATTCTACCATGGAATCACAACATTGTCTTTATCACCAAGGCCGTGTTTTCCAGCTATCCATCCTTCTTCGTGACTTCCAACCTTGTATTACATTTACCAGTAATTATCAATGCGTCTTGATTGCTTGCTCAATCAATTTCAGATTGTGGAAGTTGGTAAAATCTTCAGTTTCTTCATCTTTAGCCTTAGTGGCTGGTGAGTAACTTTGAAGACTAGTCACATTACCTGGGCTTCTTGCAGGTGGATTGACGTTATCCCGTCACTGACAGCGTCACATCTTTTGTGACACAAACAATGTAAAGGTGGGGTGGAAATGTACAGGAGAGGTTGTGTGTACTATTCAAGCTGAGCTGGAATAGACTGTTAGAAATTCAAGAAGCTGATTCTAACCCCCAGGCTAACCATTGAGAAACCCCCTGCTGTTGAGTTGTGTCTGACTCACAGTGGCCCTATAGGTCACAGTAGAACTGCCCCATAGAGTTTCCAAAGAGCCATTAAGGAAAGAATGAAAAATATACAGAGAAGGAAACAAGAAAGGGATCAAAACAGTACATTGGGGGGAAGAAACACAACTAGAGACAAAAGGAGTCAGGAAACTGAGGAACAGAAAGTACGTGACACACAGACAGCAGACAGTAAAATAGCAGGCGTCCTTTAAAAAAGAATGACTAAGTCTTGTTGGAAGAAGTGCAGCTCTAAGAGTGCTCCTTGGAAGCAAGAATGGAAAGGCTTTGTCTTATGGACTTTGGGCATGTCATCAGGAGGGACCAGTCCCTGCAGAAGGACATCATACTTCATAAAGTAGAGGGTCAGTGAAAAAGAGGAAGACCCTCAATGCCGTGGACTGACACAGTGACCACCACGCTGGGCTCAAACACAGTAGCACTGTGAGGGCGGCATGGGACAGGCAGCATTCTGTTTTATACGTAGGGTTGAACTGACTCGATGGCCTCAACAATCACTTTAAATTCTTTAAATGTAAACAGATTAAACTCAAAAGCAGAGATTGGAAGAACGCATTTAAAACCATACCAAACACGTACTGTCTACAAAGACTTCAAGATACTGAAAGTGAAATGATGGAAAAAGGTACTCTGTGCTTATAGGAACGAAAGAGAGCTGAGGCGGCTGTACTAACATCAGACAAAAAGTGCTTTTAAGTCATAATGAGACTGGAGAAACCCCAGAAGACGTGGGCCCTCAGACTCTGATAGCCTGGAACTAAAGTCATTCCTGAAGCCAACTCTTCAGACCAAGACTAGACTGGACTGTTAGACATGAAATGACACTCATGATGAGTGTGTGTCTTAATTCAAGCAGATACAGGAGACTAAATGGGCAGCATATGTCCAGAGGGGAGATGAGGAGGCAGAAATGGACAGGAGCCGGTTGAGTGGACACTGGAAATCTGGGGCGGAAAGGAGAAAGTGCGGTCACATTATGGGGACAGCAACTAGGGTTCTGTAACAACGTGTGTACCAGTTTTTGTACGAGAAACTAACTTGAGCTATAAACTTTCACCTAAAACACAGTTAAAAAAATAGACTAAGTCAAATACTGTTACAAGAGACAAATAGTGATATTACATAAGGATAAAAAGGCACCCTGTTAAGAATACATAGCAATTAAAACATATCTAATGAAAGAGTCTTAAAATGTGTGAAGGAAAACCTGACAGAACTGATGGAAGAAACAGTCCAACAATGATAGTTAGAGGTTTCAAACGTCCCGGGTTCGATAACGGACAGGATGACGAGGCAGATGATGAACGAGGAGCTGCCAGGCTTGAACAACACTATGAGCTAACTAGACCTGACGGTCACCCACGGGACATGCCACCTGGCAGTCACCCACGGGACATGCCACCTGAAGGCCACCCACGGGACATGCCACCTGATAGACGTTTGCAGGACCTGCCACCGGACAATCACACATATGACGTGCTGCCTGACAGTCCCACATAGGACATGCAACACAACAGCAGAGAATACACATTCTCAGGTGCACACGGATCGTTCTCCAGGATATATTGTATGCTAGGTCACACAACATGACTCAAAAACTTTTCAAAAATTAAAGTGACAAAGAGTATCTTCCTTGGCCACATGCAATGAAACTAGAAAACAGTGCAGAAGAAAACCTGGAAAATACACAAGTATATGAAACTTAGACAGCCTGCTCTTAAACACTTGTGGATCAAAGATGAAATCACGAAGGAAACCAGAAAACACCATGATGTGAATTAAAACAAAAGCACAACATACCAAAACTTAGACTGTGTAAGGCAAGCAGTGCTCTGGAGGAAGTTTATGCCTGTGGATGCCCGTGTTAAAGAGGAAAGAAGAGTTCAAATCAGTAACCTAAATTTGGACCGTAAGGAACTAGAAAAGGGCCAGCCCAAACTGAAAGCTAATGGAAGAAACGACAAAAATAAAGACTAGAGCAGACAGCATTGAAACGAGAACAGACCAAAACAGAAAGAACCCATGAAACCGAAAGCAGATCAACAAAACTGACAAACCTTTCGTTAGAGTGATTAAGAACAGAGAAGTCTCAAATTACTAAAGTCAGAAAAGAAAATGGGGACGTCAGTGCTGATCTTACAGAAACAAAAGAGACTGTGAGAGAATACTATGGACAATTCTGTCTACAAATTAGGTGACGTAGAAGAAATGGGCAAATTCTTGGAAACACAGAAGCTACCGAAACTGACTCAAGAAGAAATAGAAAATCTGAATATACCTGGAACAAGTAAAGAGATTGAGTCAATAACCAAAAAGCTTGTAACAACAACAACAAAAGCCTAGAACCAGGTAACTTCGCTGGTGACAGCAAAAATTTTAAGAGGAGTTCATACCAGTCCTTCTCAAACTCTTCCGAAACACAGAAAAGGAGGAAAACACAGTAAGGCCCAGATTATCCTGCTGTCAAAGCCATACAAAAACACAGGAAAACTAGAGATCCGTGTACCTGATGAACACAGGTGGAAAAGGGCAAGCCAGCCAAACCCAGCGCCATTTTCAAAAATGGTAGCACCAAGTGGGGTTTATTCCAGAAGAAAGTCAGTCACCGTAATGCCCCACCGTAACAGAAAGAAGGAAGCCCAGGACCCCAACTACAGTCTTAGCTTGGGAATAGGTGCGCCCCAGGCCGGCGCCCCGCCTTCGGAATTCCCGCCCACCACGGGGCATCCTTAGAGGCAGCACAGGAGCCTGGCAACTCCTGGTCCTCAGGGAGGGGAGGCGATGCTCCCCGGGGTTCCGATCCCTGGGACCAGACCCGCAGTGGGGATGGCTCACCCTCTGTGTCCCCTGTGTGCCCTCCACAGTCGGCCTGGAGGTTCTACGCCACCAACCTCTCCCGAACGGACCTGCACTCCACCTGGCAGTACTACGAGCGGACGGTCACCGTGCCCATGTACAGGTACCCTGTGCTCTGCCCCCGCCCCCGTGTCCTCCCCGTGTGCCGGTATCCCCGTGCTCTGCCCCCGCCCCCGTGTCCTCCCCGTGTGCCGGTATCCCCGTGCTCTGCCCCCGCCCCCCGTGTCCTCCCCGTGTGCCGGTACCCCTGTGCTCTGCCTCCGCCCCCGTGTCCTCCCCGTGTGCCGGTATCCCCGTGCTCTGCCCCCGCCCCCCATGTCCTCCCCGTGTGCCGGTACCCCTGTGCTCTGCCCCCGCCCCCCGTGTCCTCCCCGTGTGCCGGTATCCCCGTGCTCTGCCCCCGCCCCCCGTGTCCTCCCCGTGTGCCGGTACCCCTGTGCTCTGCCCCTGCCCCCGTGTCCTCCCCGTGTGCTGGTACCCCTGTGCTCTGCCCCTGCCCCCGTGTCCTCCCCGTGTGCCGGTATCCCCGTGCTCTGCCTCCGCCCCCGTGTCCTCCTCGTGTGCCGGTATCCCCGTGCTCTGCCCCCGCCCCCCGTGTCCTCCCCGTGTGCCGGTACCCCTGTGCTCTGCCCCCGCCCCCGTGTCCTCCCCGTGTGCTGGTATCCCTGTGCTCTGCCCCCGCCCCCCGTGTCCTCCCCGTGTGCCGGTATCCCTGTGCTCTGGCCCCGCCCGGTTGTCCTTGTGATGCCACATCGGTTCTGTTTCGTTTCTGTTGGTTCTCACTCCCATTTTTGGTTTGTTGTTCATCATTTTGATTAATTTTATTTGTTTTTTCTCTGTATTTTCCATAAACGTACGCATTTTCCGTACAGGAGCTCTGTGGTTTATTTCCGTGTGCTGACCCTGTGCTTTGTTCCCTGTGCCGTGGGGCTCTTGCTGTCCGCCCCCTCCCCCGCCCCGCTGGCTCAGCCCTTCGCTGTCAGTTGAGCTGGGTCCTCAGCATTGCTCTGGCAGTGTGAGAAGATAGACCTTGAGAGCCTCTCAGAGGTGACTGCCCCCTCAGCCTGGCTCTGCCCTGGGACATGCTGGTGCTGGGCCAGGGTCCCAGGCCAGCTCCTGGTGCTTTAGTCACCTCAGGAAGATCCTGAGTCTCTACCCTCAGGGAACCAGGGCCCTGGCAGGGGTGAAGAGAATGAACCCCGTCCAAGGCAAGCTCTGGGTGCCAGGACCAGGAGACCGTGCTTTCCTGGGGGTATCAAGTGCACCAGCAGATCAAGTGCACCACACAGACACCCCAGTGAGGCCTGAGGCAGCTCTGAGGACTGAGCTTCTGCCCCGACAGGCTCTGGGAGTCATTGTGGTCAGGGGCCCCCAATTCACAAGGACACGAGGTTAGCTCGCCCAAGTGTACCCATCACCCTGGGGTGTGGGCCCCCTCTGCCCACCTGAGCCTGGGGACATCCCTGCTCAACAGTTCCTTTCCCTGATCTGAGAGGAGGTTTCTGTCTACCTAGAGGCTTCACCCATGGGGATGGGCAGAGCTCAGCTGTGACTTTGCTTAGGTCTGGGGCAGGGTCTCCTCTAGAGCTGTGAAATCAGCCCTGGTCGGATGCCTGGGCCATGCAGGAGCCCCACCCCTTCCACCCGGCCTTTTGCCCCCTACCCGCATCTCTACAGGGGTGAATCACCTAGAGTGTGCTAGGTACCAGCCATCCTGGTGGCTCTCTCCCCTGCCAAAGCACGGCTCCATCCTCTGGGGACGAGGGAGCAGGAGGTCGTGGGATAGGTGTTGCTGTGGAGAGCTGAGGGGCGTCCCGGGTGGTGGGGATGCCCGGCTAATTTTCTCTGTTCTGTTGTTCCCCCCTCTTTCCTCAACTCTCTTTTTTCTGTTCTTGTTCTGATCCCGTTCTTTTTTGCATTTCCTTTCTTTTCCCCGTGTGTGTGTGTGAACACTTGAAAAGCTCGCAAACCCAAGCGTACGGGGCGTCCAGGTAGGAACGCATGTCCCCTGTGCTGGAGCGTGTGCTGTGGTCCCTCGTCTGTCTGGGCTTGTCAACACCCAGCGTCCTCCCAAAGATGGGCCAGCAGGGCTCCCCAGCCTGCCCAGCCCTGGGAGGTCAGGCCAGAGGCTGCTGACAGCGCCCTCCCGAGCCCACGTGGGAACCCCTTCCTGTGTTCCAGCCCTCCTTCCCTGAATTGACCACCCTCTGTGCTGCCCTGACTGGGTTCTGTCTTCTGCCCTGTCTGCTTCTGCTTCCGTTTCCTCCCCGTTGTCAGGAGCTGTGGTCGCCTCCCTCACTTCCCTGCCCCTCCTAAAAAGGAGACTGAAGTGGCCAAGATGGGACGTCCACCATCCTAGCTCAGGGGCCCTGGGTCTGGGGACAAAAGCACTTCCCAGACCAGAGTGAACCTCCTTCGCTCCTGCTGCCAGGACCCATGGAAGTGTGGGGTGGGGAAGGGGTAGATGTCTGGGCCCTCTGAGGAGTCCTGACCCTGTGGTCTTCTCACCTAGCGAGAGGAAGGTGTGGGCCCCAGGAGCACAGATGGTTCCCACGGATGTCTCACCTGATGATGCCCTCACTGGGTGGCTTCCTTGCACCTGAAGGGGCCCTCGCCAGCTGGCTCTCACCTGAGGGTGCCCACACGAGGTGGCACTCACCTGAAGGCAGGAATGGAGTTACTCCCCAGATTGAGGGGGCTGGGGTGCTGCAGGAAGCTTCACCCCAGCCACAGTGGCAAGGGCCTCCTGTGTGGAACCTCGCCTCCCGTGGGAGGGGCCCCGCAGAGTGGGCATCACCAGCCCAGGCGAGCCTCTGTGTAGACCCCGCTCCCCTCCCCTGTGGGCAGCCTGTGACCCCTGCATCCCCAGACAGGCCTGGGGGGCCCCTGTGTACCCTGTGGCATCGCCCTCCATTGCGGCCTTGAACTGTTGGCTGCAGTGCTCCGGGGCCTCAGCTGAGGCCAAGGTGCTGGTGGGAGCAGGACCCCGGCCTCCGGGGCGCTGAGCGTCCAGGCAGGGTGGGGGCCCTCCTTTGGGCTCTGGCAGTTTCTTCCACGTAGGGTGGTTACCCCAGCCACAAGCCCCCAGAGACCTGACCCCTCTGACCAGGCCTCCGGAAGCGAGATGCCTCACATGTGGGAGGCGGCCTCTTGGGGTCTAGTGGCCAGCACTGTCTTCCGACAGCAGAGGGCCCCCTGCACTGCCCTCTGAGGGGTCCCCTCCAAGCCAGCACAGACCTCTCCCTAGGGAGGCCCTCTCTGACCACAAGCCCTCTTGCCCCTGTCCCAGCCAGCACGTTGTGTCTCGTCCCCCACCTGCTGTCCTCTGGGGGTGGGGCAGAGCTGTGTGCACTTGTGGCGAGTGGTGTGTGGTGGTGGCGTGTGCACGGCCGTGTCCACCTGTCTGTCCCCAGTGCTGCTTGTCGGTCCCTTCCAGCTGAGGCACTGGCCTCCGCGTCTCCACCCTGGAGCCCTGCTCCCTGCCCCGCAGGTCGTCCCGGTGGGGAGGGTGATGGGCAGGGCGAGCTGACTGGTCGGCACGGTGCGCACGGGTTTCACTGTGTTCCTTGTTTGTAGTGTTCGATTCTGCGTGGACTTCCGTGTGGCAAAACCCGTGTGAAATTACATGCTCCGGGAGAACTTTATTTAGGCCCCTGTGTCACTTGCTTCTTCTGTCACCTGTCCCAGGGGAGGAGGCCACTCGGGGCCTCACGGGAGGGGAGGGGGGCGTCTGCTGCCCTTGGCCTGAGCTGACTCATCCACTGTCCTTGGTTCTCCAGCTCGGCGCTCTAACCCAGGGAACCTCTGGGGGACGGTGTGTGATGGGAGCTGTACAGGCCCCCAGCAGCCAGCACCTGCCTCATGGCATCTGCCAGAGTTACAGAGGGACAAAGGGGACAATTGCAGCCCTTTGGGCCCCACGAGCAGGGCTTGTGGGGACTGGAGAGCCTGGCAGGGCCTTGGAGTGGGCTTTGGGGGTGGAGGGCAGCCATAAGCAGGGTCAGAGCCACTGTGCTGAGGGTACCAGGGGACCCTTTCACCCCATGAGGGCAGGAGAAGGGGGAAAGCAGAGGAGATGCGGAGCAAAGCCAGAGAATGAGTTGGGGCCTCGTATGCCGGGTGGAGTCCGCTGTCCTTCATGTGAAAGGCAGCAAGGAGCCACGGGGAGCGTGAGTAGGGGGTGACACAGAGGACCGCAGGTCTGGGACAGTGAGGTGGGAGGGGTCAGGATGGAGAAGCTGGAGAGCGTAGCCAGGCGGGACCAGGGCAGAGCAGCACCGTCACCTCAGGGAGTCAGCAGGTGACAAGGGATCCTGTCTGCACGTGACGTGCGTGGGGGTGGGGGGCCCATGCTGTGTGGTCGTCCCACCCAGCTCATGTGGGGTACAGGCTGGGCAGAGGTCTGAGGGGATGGTCGAAGCCGTGGCAGCAGAGGTGAGGACACAGAGACGTCCCGTCCACCCTGAGTCTACACAGGCCCATGTGACAGAGCTGGAGGGACAGACGGAGGCTCTGGAGTGGTTTTGGGGGTGTCTAGCAGTTGAGGTGATCCCTGAAAACATGTATGTCAAAGGGGGCAGCTGCTGGCTGGGGTTGGGGGGGAGAGGCAGGTTTTGAGTCTGGGCTTCAGGTAAGGGGGACGCTTTCCGCCTAGGAGACAAGGAGCTGGGGGCACAGAGGTTTCCATGTGTCTGGAGCTGCCCCCCACAGCTGTGGAGTGGCTAAGTGTGGAACAGGATAACCCATCAGAAAAGGGGGCTTGGAGCAGGCCAGAATGGATTGTGGGGGGCTCTGAGGCTTGTGGGGCTTCTCTCCAGCCAAGCTCCTTCCTGCAAGCCTGCTGTCCCCTCCCGGCTTGGGCAGAGTGGCTCTGTAGTCATGGGTTGTGGCCCCTAAGTCTGCTGGGGGTGCCGTTGTAGAGCTGGTGGGTCCTGGGGATGTCAGGGAAGAAGGGGACCCGTTCTGGGAGTCATGCCCCTCCCCTTGGCAGGCATCAGATTTTCACCCCAGGGGATGATGGTGGCTTCCTGCAGGGGGAGGAGGCCCTGCCCTGCGAGCCCCTCTCTGCGCCCGCCCCCATCCAGCCACTCAACAGGGGTGGGTGGGGTGGAGGAGGGGAGGTGTGCCCTGGTCTGACCTGTCCCCCTTTCCGCCGCCAGGCTGATTCCTCCCCTCAACCAGCTGGAGCTGCTGCGGAACCTCAAGAGCAAATCGGGGCTCACCTTCAGGTCAGCAGGGCCATGCAGGAGGGGCCAGCAGACAGTGGGGGAGGATCAGGGAGAGGTGGGGCTGTCCCCACTGGGGACTGGTCCTAGCAGGGCTAGGGGTGACGCCAGGGGTAGGCCCCAAGCACTGGGAGGAGCTGGAGGCTGGGGAGGGCCCCTAGGCCTCTGCAGGACGGAGGGGTCCATGCTCCACGGAGGATGGCCAGGCAGGGAGGTACCCACTCAGAGGCGACATTGGTGGAGTGGAGGCACTTCCGTCTCCCACCCCCCAGCACTGTCTGCACCAGCTGCAGTGTGGGCAGTGCCTCAGGGCCCTGGCAGGACCCACACAGCTGTCTACCGGCTGCCTCCAGCACAAAGAGAGAGCACAGGGGCCTTGGGGCTGCCTCAGGGCAGAGGGGATGTCCCAGCCATCCATCCCCCGGGGTGACTTTGGTAACGTGCCCTGGGGGGACTCCCTGGGCCCTGTGTTCCCCAGGTAAACTGGTGTGCGCAGGAAAGGGACTCATCCCACGGGGGGAGTGGGGATGAGGGTCCTCACAGAGGAGCGCCAATGTGGGAGCCTCTCCCCGACATCTCTGGAGGGCTGAGGTGGTCTCAGAGACAGGCCTAGAAGACGCGCTGTGCATCACAGCTGTGTTCTCCCTGCCCCTCTCTAGGCCGGCTAGGGCTGGGGAGGGCTGGCCCGGGGGGTCTTGTAGACTCCAGCTCTAGGCAGACTTGGACAGGGGGTCACAGGAACAGGAAGCAGTGCCTGGGAGCAGAGACAGTCCAGTTAGCAAGGCCAGCACCCACCTGGACCGTGGTCCTGAGACGTCACAGGGCTGGCTGGCTGAGTAAGCATCCGAGCAGCCTGTTCTTACTCCTTTAGAATGGGTGTTGCCTGTGGGCAGAAACCACCGACCCGAGTCAGAGCGTGGCCCAGGAGCCTTGCTGGGGAGCGGCAGGGGGAGTCTGCTCGGCGGAGTTTCAGGCAGCACCCACACTCTCTCCTGCCTGTGGCAGTTCCAGCCTTGACTGGAAAATCCCAAGGATGAGAATAATTCCATTAAGTTAAAATGGAAAACAAAAAGCCCAGGAGTGGCCCATTCTACACGGAAAATTGATTGTGGAATTAATCATCCGATCAGAGCTTTCTCCAGAAAAGCCTTCCGTGGAAACGCTATGAGTGTTGCTGTGATTCTGATTTGGAAAGTGTTCCTATCACTGTGGGGTAGTGTGGCTTGTGTGGCTGCCCCCGGAATCCCCCTTCTTTGGGCCTGCCTCCTCTGACCCTGCTGGTGCCCCAGAAGGATGAGGGATCTCAGGGCGTAGGGCTGTGTCTGCACCTGCCTGGCCTCATCTGACCTCCTCACATTCTGGGGAAGACAAGGTCAGACAAGGGGCTGGTGGGCCTTGGTGGCTTGCGGGGAGGCCCTTGACCACTGGGCTCACCTTGGGAGATGTGACCTGGTGGCCAGTGACTAACTCTCACTCTTCTGTTTAAAGGAAAGAGCCTCAGCCAGAGCCGTCACCAAGGTCAGTGCCCCCTTCTGCTCTCGCTGTGCTCCTTTGCGTGTGCCAGTGTGTGTGCCAGTGTGTCGCCCAGAGAGAGCTTTGGTCACAGCCATGGGCCCGGGCCCATGTGGGTCGGCCTTTGAGAAAGTAGCTGACAGTGACGCTGGTACTTAGTGCCCCTTGCCTGCGTCCATTGGCTCCTGTGGAACTTGGGCTTGCTCTGTGGGACTCGGAGGGTGGCTGCCAGCTTCTCGATGGGCTCCTGACCCACCCCCGAGGCCAGCCCAGTGATCCCATCTAGCGCCAGGCACACAGCCTGAGCTCTCAGCTGGTGGGGCTGAGGTAGGCCCGGGCGGGGGCTCAGAGCAGGTACCAGAGGGGAGCCCGGAGAGCATCACTCGGGGACAGTCCCCCAAGGAGGTTCTCTGAAGCTCACTTACAGAGCAGGTAGGTTGTAGAGGGTCTCCAGAGGGAGTGTCGGAGAGGGGTGCCCCTGCGCTGTCTTGAGGAGGTCTGGACATTCGGGACATCCTCCTGTCCTTTGGGCCCTTGGTGACACTCCAAGCCCCGCCCCTCTGGGCAGCATGTCTCACCGAGGCAGCCAGAGGCTCTCAGGGGCTGCTTGTCCTCCTGGGTCCCCATGTGGATGGCAGGGAAGTGACCGCTCGGGCAGCGGCCCTAGCTGCGTCAGGCAGGGCAGAGACAACAAAGCCTGGAGAAGTGGCCACAAAGGACAGTCCCCGCTGGGCTGGGTGGGGTGGAAACCTGCTAGTACTGAGAAATCAACAGCGGCTCATAAATCCCAGTTCTGACCCGGACACGTTTGTGTGACCTTGGTGAGGGCTGTGCTTGGATGTGGCCCAGTGCCCCACCCCACAGCGCAGAGCAAGGCCCCAGACCCTGGTCAGAAATGGACCATGCGTACTTGCCCCCAGGACCCTTGGGGACCAGTCCTCATGTGGTGCTCAGGGAAGGCTTTGGAGTGGCAGGACCCCCTCCGTATCCCCGGGAGGGGCAGCCCTCCGCCATCTCCCAAACCCACAGGGTGAGCACAGTGGGGACTTGGCTGGAAAAGCTTGGTGACACCTCAGCCCCTGCTGGCTGAGAGCACAGCGCAGAGACTGGAAGCCCTCAGAGGGTTCCAGAAGCTCACGGTGGAGTCATTTGGCTCAGCCAGTTGCTGATGCTGATCTCTCGCTGGCCGTGACACTTGGAACGGAGAGCAGTCAGCAAGGCTGTGGTGGTAGTGACGGGGGTGTGCACAGCCCCGTCTGGCAGGGGGCGTACCCAGGAGATGTGCTGTCACCATTCCACTGTCACCACCCGTTGTCAGCACATCCTGACCCTTCTCTGGAGAGTCGGCTAGAGAGGAGGGTGGGCAGGCTGCCTCTGGGGCCAGCGGAGCCTCCAGCCTGTTCCTGACTGGTGGACAGAGGGCCCCCGAGCCGTCTCAGGCTTTCCCCAACCCCGACCAGGTCTCTTGCCGGGGGAAGGTGGCCAGTGGCGACGACTCCTTCTCCTGACGCTGCTCCACGCTTGTTGCTGTGGCTCGAAGCCCCTTCCAGCAGTTTCGTCTCAGCCTCTCTCTCTCTTTCTCTCTCTCCCCCCTCCTGCCCTCGTCTCTCCCCAATCTGGAAACTCTTGCCTCCCACTCCTAAGCGTTCTTACTCTCACTGTCCCTGCCCTGCCCGGGGCCCCTGTCACGCCTGCTCTGTCTGTGGGGATGAGGTGGTGGCCTGAAAGCAGGACTCCAGGTGAGGACACAGGTGGGCCCTCCGGGGTTCTCTGTGGCATGTTCCTTGCCCCCACCCCCTCTGTATGAAATGTTCCGTGCTGTCTCCCCACTCCGGGGTTCTCTGTGGAATGTTGTGTCCCCTGCCCCCCCCACCCAGGTTCTCTGACGAATGTTCTGTGCCTTGTCCCCGTTAGGGTTCTCTGAGGAATGTTCTGTGCCCTGCTCCCACTCTAGGGTTCTCTGAGGAATGTTCTGTTCCCTGTCCCTGCTCCCCTTAGGGTTCTCTATAGAAGGTTCTGTGCCCTGTCCCCCTGCAAATTTCTCTGAGGAATGTTCTGTGCCCTTCTCCCACCCTAGGGTTCTCTGTAGAATGTTCTGTGCCCTGCCCCCTCAGGGTTCTCTGTGGAATCTTCTGTGCCCTGCCTGCAGCACACACAGATCCTCTGTTTTTTCCCAGTGTGTGTCCATGTGATGATGTGCCAAGGACCAGTGTCTGATCACGTGTCTCGGGTGCTGGGGAGGCTCCTTCAGGCTTGATGGGACTGAGCAGTGTCCAGGGTGTGGTGTGAGGAGTGGATTCTGAGGATGAAGATTCCCACCCAGGCCCTGGGACCCCACAGCTGGATGCTGGGGAGCCACCCAGTAGTTGTAATCACAGAGGTGGGGCCTGCCCTGGTTCTGAAAGGTCTGAGAGGTGGGCAACCCTGTAGGTGGTCAGTCCCACCCGCCTGGGCGGTCTGTGGAGGGCCTCTGCTTATCCTTTGGGTTTGGCACCCATCCTGCGGGGGGACACGGGCACATGGAAGCTGTGTGGTATGATACGGGCCCTAACACGGCTCTGCAGTTGTTGGGGTGAGTGGCCCCGGGTCTGGGTGAATCCTGGGCAGTGAAAAGCGGAGCTCCAGGACTGTGCTGACTGGCCCCTCTGGGTGGGGGCTCTCATGGACAATGCATCTGACCTGTCCTTTGCTTCGTCCCACCCCTTCTTGTGCCTGGAGGACCCCTCCACCATCTCCCCCTCCTCCCCTCCCACTTCTGTCAATCGGCAACACTTTTGCTTCCATTCGCCTCTGTCCTGTGTGGTCCTGGGTGATGTCTGGGCCTCTGGACCCCCATGAGCACAGCCTCTGGGCAGGGCAGTCCAGGTGCCTCATGGGAGGCTGCAGCCTGCTGGGCCGCCCTCCCATGGTGACCTCCCTATCCTAGCAGCCTCCAGCTTGAGGGACTGCGCAGTGTCATGTGGCCCAAGAGGGGCTTTGCAGCGCCTGACCCGTGACACTGCCTTTGGGAGCAGCTGCTGTCACAGCACTGCCCCTCCGGGGTGGTCGCCTTCTCAGACCACCGCTCTGGCTGGAAGCCCTGGCCACTGTGACTACTCAGCTGGCAGCTTATTGAAATGATGTGAAGCTGGAAATCAATCCCCTGCCCACTAGCCACAGTCAGGTGCCCAGTGGCCATGGGAGCCTTCCATCACCACGTCCCACAGCACAATCTAGAACATTCTACCATTGCTGCAGGGCCAGGGAAGTACACTTGGGGCAACTCGATTGTGTTGGGTTTACGAGGCAGCAAAGGTGATCTGGACTGGTCCAAACGGGGGGGAGTCTCAGTGGGTTGTGGGGAAGCACCGGCTGAGCCTTCCTCAGCGAGTTGGGTTCTCCCTGGAGCAGAGCCCAGGGTGCTGTCGAGGTCCTTGGGCACCTCATTTGGGCATGGTCCTCTCAGCAGGTGCAGCCACAAAGGCAGGAGGGGCCCTTAGGGAAAAGAAACTCGCACGGTTGTTTGCATTTTTGCTTCCAGGTGCCCTGGGTGGGGCCCGGAGGTTGGGGGTCTTGGGGGCTGTCGGCCCCTTTCCCAGAATCTCCACAGGCAGGCCGACCTCTGCCTGGCTCGGGGCTCAGTGCGGGTGGGAACCCCCAAGGAAGAGACTGCTTTGGCAAACCTTTGAGGTCCGGGTGCCGCAAGGCCCAGACTCCCCCTCAGCCTCCCTCTCAACGGTAGCACTGCCTTCTGGGTAGACTGAGGATCGGTTCTGACTGTGACATCCCTGGGTGCGGGGGTAGCTTGGGGATTACTTGTGAAGCGGACTGCGCATTTCCTTCCCGAAACGTGTGCCGTGGAGCCACCCTTGCGGGCTGTGCCGTCGGATTGCATCCTGCCAAGTCTTAACGTATGTATTATTTGTTTGTTGGCATGATCGGAGCAAAAAATAATACATCTTTGAAAAGACACGAACCCCAGCTCTGGTTTTGGAAGGAAAAGATATTTTTGGAGGAAAAAAACCAGGAATTTCTTTTTCTCTCCAAAAATGGAGGCCTCTTTTCTCTTCCAGGCCGGTGCAAGACTTCCGTAAAGCCGTCCTCGCCATGCTCTCCCAGCCTGGGGCTGCGGCGGGCAGAGCCAGGGCGCCATGGTGCCTCGGTTTCCCCCGCCGCGCGTCCTGGCTGTGGGCCGTGCTAACTGTGCTCTCCTCGTTTCCACTAGAGGCAGACTGAGCAGAGAGCCCCTGTGTGGATGCTGTCCCGGACACTCTAGGTACCGCAGACCCCGCACGGATGGCTCTGCTGCACGGCTCTCTGTCCCTCCCGCCCACTCTCTGCGTACTAGAGGTCCTAGATGGGACAGGCCCACATCCCCCCCTCCGGCCCACCCCTCAGTGGGGGCGGAGGCAGGGTGGAGAGCTACCGGGCGCTTTGATAACAAACTGCGTCCTGAAGGAGGATGGAGCCAGGCAGGGGGCCCACCGCGCCCACTCCTCTGCCTCGGCACAAAGCAGGGGCTGCTGGGGTCTGCGCACCACACCCCCTGGTGTCCCCAAGGCTCTGAGGGCCTGCCCGTCTAGCACCTCTACTATGCCCTGATGTCTCTAAAGCCTCCTAGCACCTGGCCCCAGGGAGCTCCCATTCTGATATTCAGAGAGCCGGAGGCCACCCCTTCCACTCACAAGGCACTGTGGGGACTGGACACGGGCTGGGGGGAGCTGCCCCTCGCGTGCCCTCTGCGCTGTGGGCACCCACTTCCACCCATCTCTGGTGCCGCCTCTGCCCACCGTCTGCTCTCGGTGTGTGGACGCGTCGGTCCTGCTTGCTCAGTGTCCTCCAGTCCTTCCTGACCCCCCCTTCCTCCTGGAGGACCCAGAATGTTCGCAGGCTGTCCCCGCCCTCCAGGCTGCCCACCCCTCCCCGCCGTGTGCATGCTGTCAGTGGGTGCCAGCCGTGACAGCCAGGGGCAGGCATCGGGGCCCCAGCATGCTTGTGCGTTGGCATCTGTGCATGTTCCAGAACCATCTCTACCAGGAGGGTGGCTCAGGGCCACCCCCTGCTCCCCGCCTCCCATGGGTCTCCCTCCACTTGCTGCCTGTTGGTCTTGGAGGTTGGTGCTTGTCAGGGCTGTGGCAGCCCCAGAGGCGGGAGATGGGGCCTCAAGTGTTTGGGGCACAGCCTGCTTGGTTCCTGGCAGACCTGTCGTGCTCACCCCCAGCTTCTGTGCCCTGGTACTGCTGGGCACAGGTGGGGCTCTTGGGCAAGAGCTGCGGCCAGGCTGTGTAGAGACCAGAGGGGTGAGCCCCGCTGTGTGCAACCTTTGTCCTGACATCACTTCCCTCTCCCGGCTCCCCCTGGGGGTCCCCAGGACTGAGGTGGGCTGGACCCACTATTTTCAGGATGCTGCCGCTTGCACCCATCAGTGGGCCAGCTGTGCTGACTGGGTCAGGTCAACTCCTGCTGGCACCTCCTCCGTGGCCCGGTCTGTCCTTCTTGCTGGTCCCTGACAGTGCTGTCTTTGGGACACAGGAGGGGAGGGGGCTGGTTTGCTCCCCCAGCTCTCCATCTTCTGCCCCTAGATGACGTCGCACCTTCTTTTCACAGGAGTTCTGGCCTCAAGTGGTCAGGGAACCAAGGCTGGTGGGCACCTGGGGTGTAGGCAGGGCTGGGTGGCCGTGGGGTAGATGCTGGGAGCCCTGGGAGAGCTCAGCCAGAACCAGCATGTTCAGGGGGTACCGTTGCCTTGGTACCGGAGTCACTTGCCTGTGGTCCCCCTTCCCGCCCACCCTCTGTGCCCCTCTCAGCAGAGTCCTGTGCAGGCCTGAGACAGAGACCCGAGGTAAGAAGCAGGCAGGCAGCCTGGTGCCATGGCTGAAGTCAGTGGGACGAGGGTTCAGTTGCTGCTGGCGGGACAGCAGGTCCCCTGTGAGGGCCCTCCTCTCTCGATCACGGCCTGCCGGACTCTGGCTCCTTGGGCTCCAGAGCCATGTCCCCCTGCATGCAGCTCCGCTCAGAGGCTGGTCCCCTTCCTGATGACCATCTGGGTCTAGCCATTGTCCGCTGTCTCCCATCCAAAGCAGGACGGGAACTTCGTTCCTGGCCTTAGACCACGGAGTGGGTGTGGGTCCTGCTGCAGACGGTCAGCACCAAGCTCCACCCAGGAGCCCACAGGGATGGATTTGGTGTGGCCAGTGCCACAGCTGTCGTGGCTGCTGCTCAGCCGTGGCTGACCATCGTCTCCCTCCCTCCTGAATGGGTTGTGGACGGGGAGGACTTGAGAGCTGTGGTCGCCTTGGAGAGCGATTTCCATGTGCAGGACTGGGAGGGGCCTTGGTCCTGCCTCTGGGACGTACCCACAGTCCTCTGGAGGATTGTTCCTGAGGCTGCAGTCCTGCTGAGCCCTGAGGTGGGGTTCCCCGTGACCTTGTCATTCCTATGGCCCTCGGTCAGCTGATTAATGGGGGATGCTGCCAGGGGTGTCTAGACTTCAGGCTTGGCCTCCTGAGACATCCCATCATTGTCCCCCCAGGTCCTGGGTGGTGCTCTTGTTGGGCAGGATCAAGAGAGCAAGTTTTGTCCCCAAGTCTTGCTCCAGGCACCAGGGCCAACACCCTCCTGTTCTGGTCAAGTGTTGGGTGCAGTGGGAACAGGCTGGGGATCGAAGACACCTCACAGGCTCCAGGAAGGCTCACACCATCGCCCCCACTCTGGCTTCCTGAGTAGGGCATGCCAGGGTCGTCTGCTGGCCAGGTGGCGTCTTTCTCCCTGTCCCCCTCCTCCCGGGGACCTGCGAACTGGCTCTGCAGGAGTAGCGCCTGACTCCCCAGGAGTTGATAGGAGTGGCTGGTCGGTCTTACTGGGGCTGATGGCTCAGCGGACCCAGCCCCTGCTCTTTCCAGATGGGCAGTAGGTCTGGGTGACCTGGGAAGCAAGGGGCCCACCTTAGAGGTGGGAGCTGGGCCTTGAAAAGGGACCTTGGGGGGCGTCCTTCCAAAAGGCCAGCGTGGGTGGTTTCCCATGGGCCTACAGCTCAGCAAGTGTGACTGGCTGGGCCGGAGGGTCCACAGGCCCCTCAGCGCAGTGGCTGTGAGGGGCTTCTCAGTTTGCACACAAAGTGCGTTGCCTCCTCCCAGCAGAGGTGGGAAGCTGATGGGTTGGGGGCAGCTGGTAGTGCGGACCCCTGGTGCCTGAAGCTTCCCAGACCAAGGGCAGAGGCTGGGCCAGGGGCCACGTCTGCCGGTGCACCCTGACCAGTGCTCCTGCTTTTGTGGGCCTGGCACTCAGGTCCCAGCCCACCCTCTCTCCTGGCTGCTGTGGGGGTGTCTCGAAGCCTGCGGAAGTGAGGGTGACACCATGATTGCCGGGGGGCTGGGGCCAAGGAATGTGGGAACAACTGCTCTTTTGGTTCCCACCATGTGGCTGCCTCCTCCACCCCAATGACAAGGCTGGCCACGGTGTTGCCCACAGCCGATGGAGGAGGCCCAGTGCATCCATGCTGTCCTCCTGACGCAGGGTGCTGTGGTCCAAGGGATTCTGCGGTCATCTACAGTCGTGGATGCATCGTGGCTGGCAGGGGGCTGCTCAGCTGGGTGGCCCTCAGGGACGGAGCAAGTCCGTGCCCTGATTGGGGCAGGACCTTGGCAGAAAACCTACAGCCAAGGCTCTTGGCTTGTGCCCTTTCCTTCATCCAGACAGTGCTGGCCAGAGGGCTCTGCAGGCATGGGCCAGGCAGGGTCAGCTGGGGTCCCCGCCAAAGCCGCCGCTCTCATGCTGAGACAGGAGGTGCAGGGGGGGGAGGCAGGGTGGCCACGTGCCTGGTGTGTGGGGAGTGCTGCAGCCTGGATCTGGGGGCTCACCTTGCACAGAGGCAGCTCTTGGAAGGGGATGGTGGGGAGGCAGGGCTGTGCGGAGAGGCTTCTGGTTTCAGGGTCTCCAGGAGAGAGTCAGGAGTCCCTGACACCTCCTCCTCAGCCTTGGCAGCGACTGTGCCCTGCCGCCAGGAGGCTGGCCCCACCCCGGCCCCTTCTGTCTGGGCGCCTGTTCTGAGCGCACCATAAGCTGTTCTTCCAGTGACTTCCCTTGCTCTCTTTGTGTCTGTCTGTCTGTCTGCCCTTGTCGGTCTCCTTGGAGCAGTCAGAAGGTCAGTCTGAAGGACCGTGTCTTCTCCAGTCCCCGAGGCGTGGCCACCAAGGGGAAGGGGTCCCCTCAGGCCCAGACGGTGCGGCGGTCCCCCAGTGCTGACCAGAGCCTTGAGGACAGTCCTGGCAAGGTGCCCAAGAGCTGGAGCTTTGGTGACCGCAGCCGGGCTCGCCAGGCTTTCCGTATCAAGGGTGCGGCCTCGCGCCAAAACTCGGAAGGTGGGTTGGCTGCCAGGCGGATTCCCCTCTGCTGGGGAGGGTGCGTGCACAATGACCTTGAGTGGGCAGGTGGCTGGCCCTCTGGGTTCTTGCTGGTGGCCATTGCAGAGGACAAGAGGAGGAGGAAAGAGAGGAATTCCAGTGGCCAGTAGCCAAGCCAGCCTCCACGCAGCGCCCCCCTCTGCCCGCAGCCCTCTGACTCTGGGTGACCCCTAACAGACTGCTTGTCCTTCCACCTAGAAGCAAGTCTCCCTGGAGAGGAACCTGTGGAGGACAACAAGAGTTGCAACTGTGAGTTTGTTACAGAGGACCTGACCCCTGGCCTCAAAGTCAGCATCAGGGCTGTGTGGTAAGTGTGCCCCACGGCCCAGGGAGCTGAAAAGGGGGGAGGGAGCTGGGGCGCTGGGGTGGGGGCTAGGGCGGGCCACCAAGAAGCCAGGGGGACACAAGGGGCCCCAGAGAAGCTGTGAGGGGACCTGGGGAAGGTTGAGAACAGACCTAGAACGGGGTCTGTGAGAGGGCTACCTCAGCCTGGCTGTTGTGGGGTCTCAGAACACCGAATCACGTCCTCTGGGAGCCAAAACAGATCCCAGCCTCCCCGCCTGGATACTCTGGTGTCTGCTGAGGCCTGCAGGTGCTGGTCAGGGGCCACATGCTCCAGGCAAGGCCTTGCTGACACCCCCACAGCCCCCACGAGGGGGGCAATCGGTATAGTGCGTTCCCATGAGCGGGGCAGAGGTTCAGTGCTGGGCCAACATGAGTCTCTGTGCAGCCACACACCTTGGCTGCAGGCTTCAGACCTGTGCGGCCTGTGCCTGTGACCCATGGGGAGACCTGTAGGAGACACTGCGGTCAACGGGACCAGCCACTGACAGGGTGGGCGGGCCAGCACGGTGGGAGTGGCTCAGGCAGGCCCTGCGGGCTCAGCCCACCCGGCCCCTCCTGCAGTGTCATGCGGTTCTTGGTGTCCAAGCGGAAATTCAAGGAGAGCCTGCGGCCCTATGACGTGATGGACGTCATCGAGCAGTACTCGGCCGGCCACCTGGACATGCTGTCCCGCATCAAAAACCTGCAGTCCAGGCAAGAGCCCCCTGCCCAGCTCTGTGGTGGCACCCTGAGTCGTTCTGGCTGAAGCCAGGCGAGGCCCCAGCAGGGCAGGTTTCCTTGGGGGCGCAGGGAGGGCACAGGGACAGGCCGGCCAGGGTGTGGCGGTGAGTCCGGCTCTGCTGCCCACCACCCTGCGCCCCTCCCCTGCTCTTCCAGCACATCCCCTCTGGCCACGTGTCGGCTTTCGGTTCCATCTATGTAGACGTATTTGACGTTCGTTTCTCCATGTGTCTCTCCCTTTTCTGAGCCCACACTAGGTACATGTGCATGTGTGTGTGCACATGTAGGTGTGTGTGTGTGTGTGTGTGTGCGCACGTGTAGGTATGCACATGTGTGTCTGCGTGTCTGTGGGAAGGTGCAACGCATGTGCTTGCATGCTTACACATGGTGGGTGAGTGCAGCTATGTGTGCATGCGTGTTTACGTGTAGACAGAAGTGTGTGTATGTATGTATGCAAGTACATTATGTACGTGTGAGAGTGTGCCTGGACACCTGCATCTATATGTGCTGGTATTTGTGCATGTATGTGGTGGGTGCTGTGCTTCCATGCATGTGGTGGATGAGAGTGAATTTCCAGCTACATATGTTCATGGATGCAGGCATGTTTGTGCATACAAATATGAGCATCAATGTGTTCATGCTACTATGCATATGGGTGTGGGTGTGCGTACACAGCTCTGCACATGTGCCCATTTTTATATGTGTCCACATGTGTGCAGGCATGTGTGAGCATATACCTTATGTTTACCGTGAATGTGTGTGTGTGTATGTACCTCAGTATGTGTTTACTGTGTGTGCATATCTGTGTGTGTGCACATTTGTGTGCATGTGGGAGCATTTGTGTATCCCCGTGTATACTGTGCCCATATACATGTGTGCACAGGTGTGCCGTGCATGTGTGTGTGCGTTTGTGTTGTGAATGGAGCAGCTCTTTGGAGGGATGAATCCCCAAGATTCCTAGTGGTCCCCATGAGGCAGCAGTGACGCCTCTTGGCCTCTTCTTCCAGGGCAGAGAGGTGTCTGTCCTTCCTACCTGTGCAGGGGAGTCTCACTGAGCAGGAAGCTGAGGGGAAGTGCTCAGAGGCATGTCGTAGGGTGTCGTGGGTGTCTTGGGGCATGGGGTGGCCTCTCTGTGCACAGCCCTGTGTGTGTGAGAGCAGCTCTGTCCCTCCTGCGGTCAGGTGGCACACACTGCTGCGTGTGTAGGTGAGGGCCCATGCACTGCCATGGACACTTGTGGCCTTCCTCAGGGCACGCACAAGCACATGTGTGCACAGGATGAACACATGCACGCCTGTAGCACATTTGCACCTACATGTCCGAATGGGCGTCAGTTGTGCACACTGTGCATCATACCCTGGCACGCGTAATTGTATGTTTTTCCTCGTGACCATATACAGTACGCACAAAGCACACATCTCCACGGACACTCCCCTGCACAGGCGTGTACACTCAGCCACATACAGACGTGCCCCTCACAGACACACGACTGTAGGTGTGTGTGTACACGCACAGGCCGCCTGCCCCCAGAAGGCCCATAGTCCAGACCCCGCAGCCGCGGTGCAGCAGGGAGATGAGGCGGTGTGCTTTCGAGGAGCTCCCAGCCTTGAAGACCCCACGGGGTGGTTCTGCTCGGCCCTACAGGGCGGCTAGGAGTTGGAATGGACCCGACAGCAGTGGGGGATGAGGAGGTCAGACAGCTGTTGGGGGGCTTACAGTCCCACGAGCCCTCTCATCCCTGGGTCCCCTCGGTGGCAGCTGTCGCAGGTTCCCAACCCTGGAAGCCCAGGCCGTGGCTACGGGGACAGTCTGGACAAAGGGGCCTTTGGAAGGGGTGAGGGCCTCGTTCTGGGAGCTCAGTGTGCCCCGGGGGGCACCCCCCTTCCTTCTCCCATCAGGCTTGGATAGGGGCCACTCTAGACCTCGGGTGGTTCCCATTGGGCAGGGGGCCCAAGAGATGCCCCTTCCTCTACCCTGGGTGCAGGCTGGGATGGTCCCTGGCTCAGCAACCTCCACAGGAGCTGGCCAGACTCAAGGGCTGTGTGGTGTGTATGAGCGTGTGTGGCACCACCCCTGTGTGGGAGGGTGTGCATGCCTGAGGGAGTGTGCACATGTGTGACGGAGTGTGCGTATGTGTGACGGAGTGTGTGCATGTGTGACGGAGTGTGTGAGGGAGTGGGAGTGTGCATGTGTGAGGGAGTGTGTGTGCATGCATGATGGAGTGTGTGTGAGGGAGTGTGTGTGTGCGTGTGTAAGGGAGTGTGTGTGAGGGAGTGTGCATGCATGAGGGAGTGTACATGTGTGACGGAGTGTGTGCATGCGTGATGGAGTGTGTACGTGTGGAGTGTGTGAGGGAGTGGGAGTGTGTGTGTATGAGCGAGTATATGTGTGAAGGTGTGAATGTGAGCATGTGGCTGTGTGAGAGAAAGTTGTGCTTGTCTGTGCGTGTGAGAGAGAGAGAGAACATCCTGGTGTCCCCACTCTGGTGCGTGTCCCCACGTCTCTCTCACTGGAGCTGTTTTTGTCCACCAGGCTCTCCTGTCTTATCTCCTCTCTCCTCCACTGTCCAGAAGGACAGACTAGGCCTAGACCCAGCACACAGGAGCAGGATGTCTCTGTGCTCTGCTGACAATGAGTTACATGTTGTCTGGGGCCCACACCTCTGGTATTTGCTGCCCAGCTGCAAACACACTCCCAGCTCTGCTTGCTGGGGGCTCTGCAGAGATCAGGGGGGCTCCGCAGCACGGGTGTATGGCTGCCGGCCCCGAGCCCGGCGCTTTGCTTGAACACCGGAAAGATTGGGCAAATCTGAGGTCAAGCAAGTGTGGTGCCAGCTGCTGTCAGTTTCTAGCGGGATATGTTTGTCAGAACTGTCACCACACGGTTTTCAGCTGAGTCGTCCCTTCTGTTTCTGCCATTTGGGGCAACCCTTCCTCCGTGTTGCTTCATGATGCGTTTTGCTGGTGTCTTTTTTCTTGTTCACTCTGCCAGGATAGATATGATTGTGGGTCCCCCACCCCCTTCAACTCCCCGGCACAAGAAGTACCCCACCAAAGGACCCACGGGCCCTCCGAGAGAGTCACCCCAGTACTCTCCTAGGTTAGGACCCAGCACCCTGGACTGTCTCTGTGGACCAGCCCCTTCCACTCCAGGCCACATGACGCGGTGCCTCACTCACCAGCCTCTGGGATGGCAGCACCTGGGGATTTGTCCTGCCCACAAGGCAGTGTTAGGGGGAGGGCCAGCTCCATGACCAGTGGGGCTGCGGGGTGCTGGAGGCCTGCGCTCTACAGCAGCTCCTCTTGGCGGGTCCCCCAGGAAGCCAGGACCCTCTCTGTGGACTTCTGGGGGACATCTGCCCAAGCTAGTAGCTTATGCATGGAAGTGGGGGCAATCTCTCTGGTGACCTTTCCAGCCCAACACCCACAGACTCACCTCTGTGGCTGCCCCTGACTGAGGTCCACATGTGTGGTTGGTCCCTTGGACTTGGCTACCAGCCTGAGTGATCTTGATGGCCGTGTGACCTTGGGGCCGGGGGCATGTCTGTTCCCGTGCTTCTCCCTTGTGTGACGGGAATGCAGCCACCATGGAAGGTAACTGCGGCCCCGTGGAGGCACAGAGCTGTACTCCAGGAGCTTGGCTGCATGCAGCCTTCATCTTACTACCGCCAGTCAACAAGGAGCTGAGACGCCAGGTGACGGCCGAGCCAGGGTCAGGCACAGTGGGGCTGAGTCAGCAAGGGTGCGTTCCCAGCTGG
This sequence comes from Heterohyrax brucei, assembly GCA_028571685.1. Taxonomy (NCBI): domain Eukaryota; kingdom Metazoa; phylum Chordata; class Mammalia; order Hyracoidea; family Procaviidae; genus Heterohyrax; species Heterohyrax brucei. The sequence continues at coordinate 91,461,596 of CM053156.1, read as the reverse complement.
GATCCGGACCTTTATGAGCCTGATTGTTTTCCTCGGATATTTGATGATAGCTGTGCCCTCCCCTTTCTCTACAAGTCAGTCAACCACCCAGGGTGAGAGAGCCCAGGGCAGAGGAGAGAGGGAGAGACTCCAGGGCAGGGCTGAGGGGGAGAGGGAGCCTGCAGAGAGTGTCTGAGAGGGGACTATCCTTTGTGCTGAGGCAGGGGTGGGTCAGCGTAGTGCTGTGACCTTTGGCCTTTCCCCACAACAGGGCAGCCTGGCAGCCTCTGTCACAGGGGCTCTTGGGCCTGCCATTCCCCACCTGAGGCCCAAGGGTGCTGGGCCGCAGATGCAGGGCCTCTCCCGCCTAAGGCAGTCAAGTGGGAGCTGCGGAGTCCTGCCGTCGGCACCCCCGCCCCAATGCCCCGGTTGCTGCATCTGGGGACCCACAGATTCACCCAGTGAAGGGGCCAGTGGGCACTGGGATTTCCCAACTCTGAGGAGTGGGTGGTATGGGGTTAAGCCTGGCTCCCCACCTATGGTCCAGGGAGAAAACGGCACAGGCTCCTCGGGGGCCCCTCCCGGCCCCCATCCCGGGGGTCCTGGCCTTGGTCCCCTTCTACAAACAGGCAGGTGGCGTCATGTGGCATGGACGGAGGCGGTGAGCACTGTGCCTGGATTGTGCAGACCCTCGAAAAGGCCAGAGCCCCCTATTTCCATGCCGTCTGCTTGGAGTCTGGACCCCCGGCCCTGCCTGCATGAGTTGGCGCATGAGCCCATCAGCATGTGGGCTGCCCCGTGGCTTCCAGAACCCGCTGCTTCTGCCCCTGCAGCAGAGAAAGGCACTCAAGTCCCACCTCCCCCAACACCTCTGGAAATGGGGCGCACAGGAGGCAGGCCTCTGGGAGGAGCAGGGCTGCCCCTCTCCCGTCAGGAACAACTGGCCCTGCGGAGCGGGGGAGGTGGCATCCCCAACTCTGTCATAGAGGGGAGGGGCAAGCAGGTGTCATGAGCCAGGGAGATGGAGCTGGACAGGGGACACCGAGTCTTGTGGGCCTGGCCTGGTCTGGCCGCTCTGCGTCCCCTCTTGAGGAGGGGCGACAGGCCGTTTAGACCTTCCCAGCTGTCTGTCAGCTTAGGGCAGACAGTCACAGCCTTGCTGGCCCAGGGGCAGGCTGGGGTAGGAAAAAGCTCCTCCAGCATCCGAGCGCGGCAGCCCCCTTGGAGCCATAGGGGAGCCCTGTGACGTCATACCTGCCAGCTGGTGTGACCCACCTGGGATCCTGATGCCTGCTGGTTAGAAAAGCCCTATCTCCTAGAGAAAGAAGCCACCTTCCCTTCCTGACAGTCATGACCCTGGGGTCTTGTTTGCCATAAGCTCAGCTGCATTCCGATAGAGTACACAGGAACCCTTGTGTCTGTTTACACACACAGACACAGTGCACTCATGCACAGACACACACCTGCATACGAGGCGAATACAGACATGTGCACAGACCACGCGGACACAGACACGCCCATGTGCGCACGCAGGCAGGCTGGTTGGCAGTGGCTGTGCTCTGTCCCCCTTCCCCGTCGGCGTGGGCAGCCCCTCACCGCTCTGCGCGGCCCCTCCCCGCCCGCCCCGTCTGAGCATGGAGCTGAGCTCTGAGGCGCGCCCCCCGACGCCCCGCCCCCGCTGCCTTGGTTTCCGCTTCAGACATTTAACTCTGCGCCCCCCCAGACTCCGGGCTGAACTGACCCCTCTCAGTGGTACATTACGTAGGAGTAAAGATGGAGGGGGCCGGGGGCGCCCTCCAGAGCAGGGCAGGGGCTCGGCCTGGCCCCGCCCCCGCCCAGGGGCGCCTCTCCAGCCTCAGGGCCTCCGCTTTGTGGCTGGGCTAGGGCGCAGTGAGGAGGGTGAGGGCTGCGTGAAGACTCAGGCTTGTCCAGGTTTTCAGATGGTTGGGGCTGGAGCCCCGGCTTGAGGGGCGGTGGAAGGGGGTGGGGGGATTGTCCCAGCAGACTCCCTTCACTTTACTCCTTGCTAATGTGCCCAAGTGCTCTGGGACAGAGCCACGGGGGGCCCTGAGGGTGTCAGAATGGTGCTGAGAGCCAGACACAGTTTCTGGTGCCCTGGGCTGGAGGACGCCCAGGCCTGGGGGCTGTGGCTTCGTCTGGCCGCTCTAGCACCAGCTCATGCTGGGGGTCTCTTCCCGACAGAGTGGACCAGATCGTGGGCCGGGGCCCAGCCATCGCTGATAAGGACCGTGCCAAGGGGCCCGCTGAGGCTGAGATGCCCGAGGACCCCAGCATGATGGGGCGACTTGGCAAGGTGGAGAAGCAGGTGAGCACTGGGAGCTCACGCAGGGATGCTGGCGAGGTTCATGGGGGTGCTTCAGTGTTCACAGGGGTGCTTTGGGGGACTCATGGGGGTGCTCTGGGGTTCACGGGCGCTGTGGAGTTCATGCAGATGTGGTGGGGACTCAAGCGGTGCTGTGGGGTCATGGAGGTGCTGTGGGGTGCACAGGGGTGCCATGAGGTTTCATGGGGCTTCTGTGGGGACTCTTGGGTTGCTGTGGGGATTCATGGGGGTGCTGTGGGGGGTCAAGAGGGTGCTGTGGGGTGCATAGGGGTGCTGTGAGGGCTCACAGGGGATCTGTGGGGACTCATGAGGATGCTGTGGGGTACATGGGTGTACTGTGAGGGCTCCTGGTGGTACTGCTGGGGCCCGTGGGGTGCTCCCTGGAGAGCTCTGAAGAATGTGGGCTCTGCAGAAGGCTCTTTGGACTTTAGGGACTCTACAAGAGCACCCTGAGGCTTCAGGGATTCCTGATTTTCCCTCCTTGCCTGGGATGGGGCTTCTGGGTGCCCTGTGGGGTCAGGTTGACCTCCTCCATAGAACTTGCACCCCATCTGGCTGGGCTTCGGACACACCCCAGCCTCAGAAAACACTTGCATGCGACTCTTGTCCAGGGTCTGCATGTGGAGCTGGCTAAGCCAGTGAGCCAAGAAGAGAGGGCTGGCTCCTCCCTGCGGCTTGTCCCATGTGGGCCCCAGGTGGGGGTAGCCAGGACCCACGGGGCCCCTTGGAGCTGAGTCTGTGCACCTGGTGTGGAGAAGGTTCTCCGGGCCTGACACAGCCCCCCGCAGGTCGTGTCCATGGAGAAGAAGCTGGACTTCCTGGTGAACATCTACACGCAGAGGATGGGGATCCCCCCAACTGAGACCGAGGCCTACTTTGGGGCCAAGGAGCCGGAGCCCGCGCCGCCGTACCACAGCCCGGAGGACAGCCGCGAGCACCTGAGCAAGAGCGGCTGCATCATCAAGGTGGTGCGGTCCGCCAGCGCCCTGGGCCAGAAGAACTTTGCCGCGCCTCCCGGCGCGCCCCCTGCCCCCTGCCCACCGTCCACCTCCTGGCAGCTGCAGGGCTGCGCACGCCAGGGCCCCGGGTTCTCGCCGGTGGGGGACCCCGGCGCGCTGGTGCGCATTCCGCCGCCACCCAGCCACGAGCGCTCGCTGTCGGCCTACAGTGGGGGCCACCGGGCCAGCTCCGAGTTCCTGCGGCACGAGGACGTGGCCCGGCCCCCCGAGGGCGGTCTGCGGGACAGCGACACATCCATCTCCATCCCATCGGTGGACCACGAGGAGCTGGAGCGCTCCTTCAGCGGCTTCAGTATCTCCCAGTCCAAGGAGCAGCTGGACGCCCTCGGTGGCTACACAGCGGTGGCGCCCTGCGTCAAGGTCAGGCCCTACATCGCCGAGGGCGAGTCGGACACGGACTCTGACCTCTGCACCCCGTGTGGGCCTCCACCGCGGTCAGCCACCAGCGAGGGCCCTTTTGGTGATGTGGGCTGGGCCGGCTCCCGGAAGTGAGGCCTTGTGGCCGGCCGCCACCCCTGCCGGCTCTGCGCTGAGGTTTCCTGGAGGACCCGTTCTTAGAGGCAGGGGGCTGGGGACGGCCACCCTGCTGGAGTCTGGCTCTCTGGGGGCCGAGGGCTTGTACGCAGCCCAGTGAGGCTTCTCCAGCTCCCCTTTCCAACAGGGCTTGAGGGCTGCTGGGCGTCAAGGCCCCCGGAGCCTATGTGGCTGCCGGCCAGCCCGTGTCCCCCTCCCATGGGGCTGGATGGGGCAGGCCTGGGGGCAGCGGGCAGCAAGGTGCAGGCCTTTCCCACCAGGGTTGTTCCCAGTAGACGACCGGCCACCAAAGGCCTGAGGAGGAGGACAGTGGGTGCCAGCCATGGTGGGTCTCTGAGTTCCCTGGGCAGTGACAAGCTGGCCCTGTGTGGCCCTCTGTCCCCGCTCTTCCCCAGTGAGGCATGGCTCCTCACCTTCGGGTGTCTGGTCTTTGAAGCTGCGGGTCAGCACCTTCTCTGTCCCCTCCTGTCCCTGAGGGGCCCCCGGTGGAAGCCACACGGAGTCACAGCCCGAGGGTCCTGGAGCCGAGGAGGGTCCAGGCCTTGGGGACCAGCCAGGAGCCCCACGTGACTTTCTGACACCTGCCCACAGCCTTTCTCCGGGGGTTGTGGGTGCCACCAGCGTGGTCTTGAGTCGGTGTCTCCGCGAACGACAGAAAGGCACCCCTCGGGGCGTCAGGGTCTCAGGGTCTCAGCGGCCCAGGGCCGTGTGCTCTGGTGGGGAATCCAGGCACCCCGTTTCTTCTCTTTTCTCTGATTGCATGGAGTGGGGTTGAGGGGTGGCCAGCACCCTATATGTACCCCCCCAACACAGCCGGGAAGTCCATGAGAGTGGCAGTATAGGCCCAAAGTCCTGGGGTGGGCGGGCTGCAGTGCTCTGGGAGCTGCTCCGGCCACCACGGTGGACAGGGTTTGTAGACATCTGTCCTTACCCAGGGCCCCCCGTCTGCTCCCACAGATGCCCCAACAAGACCTGGGGAGGGCAACGCCGCCCCCAGTTGGCACCAGGAGCATCAGGCCAATCTCCCTGATCCTCTCCCTCTGGGACAAGCAGAGCTTTCCTCGAGTGTCCCTGCAGCTGACCATCCTCACCCTTGCCCTCCCTGGCCCAGTCCTAGCTGTGACTGCTGGGTGCCATGTGGCTGACCCTGGGCACTTCGCGGGTCTTTCAGTGTGAGTCAGACTGCCCACTGCCCCTCTCTCCCCGTGGCCAAGGCTGCCCATGCTGACCACTCTGTAGTCAGTACCAAGGAGGTACCCACATTTAGGGGGCAGGGACTGCGGGGCTGGGGACCAGATAGTCCCTGAAGCCAGTCACCCCCTGGCAAATTGGAGGCAGGTGGCAGGCTGAGGCCAGCCTGTGGCCCCAGGCAGCTGATGGCTCCAGGGACGCCACGGGCAGAGCCTTGTGCAGTTTCTCGCACTTGAAGTCCGTTCTAACCCGGATCTGCGTGGCTCTGGGGTCAGCCTGTGGCTGGAGGTCTCCTTGCCGCTGGGAAAGGTCTGGAGAGCAACTGCTGGGGGTCAGGCGATCCATCTCTGGGGGGGCCTGGGCACTCGGGACCTTTGGGAAGCAGAATTGGCAACGGGACCCTGAAGCCCGGTGCCTACTCCCCATGGTCAAGGAACCCCAGATCCTGCTGGATTCTGCCCCATCACAAGGGACCCACTCTGATTCTCTCTGGATCTCACCCATCCCCAGGGACCCTCCTTGTCCTGAGGCTACCTGACCCTACCCAGCCCCTGCCCCGTCCTACTCTGGGCTGTATGTCTGCCCGCGGGCATCTGGCCTGGAGTGACGCTGGGACGTGGGGACTGCATGGCCCCTCTCTGCACCCCTTGGCTCTCTTGCCCTCGGGCTCTGAAGCGACGTAACGCCCCCTGCGGTGTGGTCACTGTGGATCACTTCCTCTGGCTGGTGTGCAAGGCCAGGCAGGCTGGGGGTCCTCTCCCGTCACCTCCTCCCTCGGCAGGACTGAGGCATGCCCTGCACCCCCACCGCTCTCCTTAGAGGCTCTTGGGCTGGGGAACGGTTTGATCTCAGCCACCCTGGCTCCCAGACCCCGGAGGAAGATGAAGTGTGTGCCTGGTCACATGCTTCTCTGGGACATGTGTTCCTGGAAATAGGGAGGTTAGGCCCCCTGGTCTGTAGTGCTCCCAGGCAGAAACGGGGCTCAGGCAGGAGACACCCAGGCCCTATAGGGGTGATCTGTGAGCTAGGACCCCAGCTGCTCCTTCAAGGCTGGAGCCTGCCAGTCCAGGCGGGTCTCACTCAGGGCGCAGCCTGCCACCCCAGGAGAGAGAGAAGATGTTTGGCTCCATTTACGGCACAGTCTGGGGCCATTTTACCCGAAGATGGGAGGGTTCCTCCCGGGGGCCTGCACCCCGACCCGGGACCTCACATCTGCCCCAGTGCCCTCCCGCTGCCCCAGGACTCCTGCCCTCAGCGATGAGAGGGGTGAGAGGCCAGAGGGTCCCAGAGAGGCTCCTGGGCTCCCTTGGGGTGCGTGTGCATGTGCGTGTGAGCATGTGACGTGGGTGTGATGGGGTGGGTGTGGCTGAAAGCCCAGCGGCCGCCCTATGGCGACTGTGGCAGACACCTCTCGGGAAAAATGTTTGTTAGAGCATGCGCTCCATGTGCTACTGAACACACGTGTGCACACACCTGCTCACAGTCTCACGCACACACAAAGATACACCCTTAGACATACACCAACACGTACACATGTGCACACATGAGCTCATGCCCTCACACATGCACACACGAGGGCACACCCTCACACAGATGTCAACACATGTACAGAGGTGCGTATGTGCACCCATATGTGCACTCACACACATGTTCACGTGCACGTTGTGTCCTGACTTTGATGGGCCTTTGTCTCTGAGTCTTTCCCTCCTCAGCTATGCCAGCTCTAAGCTGCCTAAAGGCAAGCCCCAGAGAATTCATGATTTGAGCGGTTACAGGTGGCATGGAGGTGTTGACGCACCCCAGGAGTGGGGTCCCGGCCACCCAGGCTACTCTTCAGGGGCTCACCTGGCTGTCCCAGCGGTGTTGGTCCCCATAAAGCCCAGAGGCAGCCCTTTGGGGCACAGGGAGCTCTCTTCCAATGTGGGGCCCCTGTCTGCCATCAGGACCAGCCAGGCGGTGCAGCTGCCAGCCCCCCGGGCCCCTCCGAGCACCGACCACCCCCTGCCTCCCAAGCTTCTGTGGTGCCTCTCACCACACCTGGCACTTTCAGGCCCAACATCACCCACCGCCCTGATGGAATTGCAGGCTAGTGTCTCCAGAGGGTGGAGGCCCATCCCTCTCCTCCCCCTGTGGGGCCACACCTGGAGACTGGACAGGTACACAGCACCAGGCTGCCTTCCTGGTGGTACCCCCTTTCCTGGAGACTCAAGAGTCACCCAGGCTCTGGGACCGGGTCTTTCACAGCCCCCAGACACTCCTACCCAACAGGGCTCTGCCCCCCAAGGCCTCCTCTGCAGGGGCTGGGGGATGGAACCCTGGAATCTCCCTGGTAAATTCTGAGTGCAAGTCACCCACTTGGAGCCCAAAGAAGCTGCTCCTGAGAGGCGACACGCCTTTTACCGACCAGCTCAGTTACTGACGACTTCCTACCACGAAGCAGGAGCTCCGGACGGAGCGGAGACACGGACACTTGCGCAGCCCCCAAGAAAGGAAGGAGCCCAACCCCGACATTCAGAACGCTCCTTTGGAGGGGTGCCCTGCCCTCCTGTCTAGGGACCCTACATGGCAAGAAAGCTGTCCCCGGGGGATTTCTAAAACCGTTGGCCAAAAGCCTGGCGGGCAGGGACTTGGGGAAGATCTTTGTAGAATCACTCATGTAACTTTCACTCTGCCCCACAAGCTCTACAGTAGACAGTGTTGACTGTGTCCCCCATCCCCCATCTCCTGACACAAAATCAACCAGACGTGAAACCCCTCGGGCCTCACCGACCCCTTCTTACGCAGGGTGAGGAGGGGCAGTGTGGTGGACAAAGACCTGCCCTGCGAAGAAAACTCGGGGGCCTGGGGCGCTGTGCACCATCTGTGGCCTGCATGGTTCCCCAGCCCCGTGGTGAGGCTCCGTGCTCCTGCCCCTGTGCACCCTGGTTCCTTTTCCTGGTGGTCGCTGCCCTCACGTGGTCAGCAGCTGCCTGCATCTGTGCTGCGGACAGACCTGACCCCCACATTCCCTGGCCCCTTCTCCTCTCTAAGGTCACCCTCTCGGGAATGGGTGAGGAGAGCTGGGGCGGGTGGGCCACCTTCCCCACTTCTGGCACAGATCCACAGGCTGGCAACCAGGAGCTGTGTGGCCATCACAGGTCCACTGCCCCTCGCTTCCCTGCTGAGGGGCAGCTCCACGTGGCCCCAGCCACATGCGGGTTGGGGGAGAGAGAGCCATGAGGGCTTCTCTGGTGGAGGTGTTGTGATGGGGGGCCAGGGAGGCCTGGAGTGGCCCATACTGTGGAGATGCCCCACATCCCAGAAACGAGAGCAGGGGTAGGAGCTTTGTGGAGTTGGGCGCCCTGTGGGGTGGGGCTAGTAGCAGTCCCTGGAGGGAGGTAGGCTGGAGGGAGAGAAGCCTCCAGAACTGGCAGTCAGGAGCAAGCTCAGCACCCCTCGGGACAGTTTGCTCCTAGGTGATTGAATGGCACCTAAAGCTGGCCCCGGGGACCCAGTGGTTAAGAGCTTGGCTGCTAATCAAAAGGCCGGCAGTTCAGATCCATTGGCCCCTCCCGGCAGGCCCTGGGGGCAGCTGCACTCTGTCCTGCGGGGTCACCATGAGTTGGAGTCAACTCCACAGCGGCTGCTTGGCTTTGGGGTTTGAGGGGCTCCAGGGGGCACTGAGGGGCTTATCTGGGGGACTCAGTGCTGGTGGCCCAGCTGCATCCAGCTGGCGAGGGCACCATGTGCACCTGAGGCCAGTCCGGAGACTCCTGCACCCGTCAGCCACCAGGAGGGGCCCTCGGGGCTAGGTTCTAGGGTTTTGCTCTGACTGGATTTGATGACGTTGGTGCCTTAACGCATGCTGATGGGGACTTCAAGGTCACCTCCGTGGCCCATGGGACAGAGGCCCGGCTGGCACGGCCCCAGAGGTCTGAGCTGTGTGGACACCGAGCTCTGCGCCCTCCTCCCAGAGAGAGGCCTCACAGGCACGCCGCAGCGCTGCGCACACGGGCTTCTCACCTGCCGTCTTGCTGAGACACCTGCCTGACCGTCACGGCCGCGTGTGCATGTGCACACCTGCCACACATGTGTCCGCACCCCTGTGTGCGTGTGCCCACACCTGCCACGTGTCTGCATCCGTCTGTGTGTGTGCCCACACCCCCATGTGTCTGCACCTGTGTGCATGTGCCCACACCCCTCACACACGTATGCACCCTTGTATGTGTGTGTCCACACCCCTCATAGATGTCTGCACCTCTGCGTGTGTGCCCACCCCCCAATGTGTCTGCACCCTTGTATGCGTGTGTCCACACCCCCACATGTGTCTGCACCTGTGTGCATGTGCCCACACCCCTCATACATGTGTCTGCACCTGTGTGCGTGTGTGTCCACACCCCTCACAGATGTCTGCACCGCTGTGTGTGTGCCCACACCCCCACATGTGTCTGCACATGTGTGCGTGTGTCCACACCCTTCACACACGTTTGCACCCCTGTATGTTTGTGTCCACACCCTTCACAGATGTCTGCACCTCTGCGTGTGTGCCCACCCCCACACGTGTCTGCACCCTTGTGTGTGTGTCCACACCCCCACATGTGTCTGCACCTCTGTGCGTGTGCCCACACCCCTCATACATGTGTCTGCACTTGTGTGCGTGTGCCCACACCCCTCACACACGTATGCACCCCTGTGTGTGCCCACCCCCCACGTGTGTCTGCACCCTTGTATGTGTGTGTGCACACCCCTCACAGATGTCTGCACCTCTGCATGTGTGTCCACACCCCAACATGTGTCTGCAACCCTGTGTGTGTGCCCACACCCGTCGCACACATCTGCACGCCTGGTACACACCCCGCCCGCGTGTGCAACGCCCCTGTCTGTGGCAGCCCCACCCTGCCCACAGGCAGCCCTGCCGCCTCCCAGCCGCGCATCGCCTTGGCTGTTTTGCACTTTTGTTCATGCTCCAAAGAACACGTCGTATGCCTTCCGTTCTGCCGCACACTCCAGCGCTCCGTGTGCACTGAGCATCGCCCCGCGTCTCGGTGAGCGTGTCGCCTGCGCTGCCCGTGTCACTCCACCCGTGTCCTTCTAGGGATAGAGGCCCAGGGAATGAACTCTTGTTTTCTAACTGGTTAGGAGGAGCTGGCTGGCCCACGTCACTGACGGCAGCGCCCTGGGAGGGATGGCGTGGGGCCTGCAGGCGTGGGGACGTGGCGTTCCGTGCGGGGACACGCTCAGACGCCGTGACCTTTGTACCTAGTAAACACAGTGACTGCATCGCGAGTGTGACCTCCTGTCTGTCTTGCTGCCTCGGAGCTGCCAGTGGGTGGGGGTGGGCTCAGGGTGGGGAACAGGCAGGGAAGTGGGCAACGACAGGGCCCCCCGTGCTGAGGTGCCGTTGTCTCCACAGGGCCTCCTGGTGCTCTGGGGTCTCCTAGGACTCTGTGACAAAGTGTTACAGACCAGGAGGCTTTGAACAATGGGCAGTTCCTCTCTCCCAGCTCCAGAGGCTCAAAGTCCGAAGTCAGGATGTCAGGAGACCCTTCTTGTGTCCTTCCGGTGGCTCCTGGCATTTTTTGTCTTCTCTGTGTGTCTCCTAGAAGGACCCTTGTCACTGGATTTCAGCCCACCAGCTCATCCAGGATGATCTAACGTTAAGACTAATCGCATCTGCAAAGACCCTTTTCCCCAAATAGGGTCACGTTCACTGTCCCAGGTCCTCATTCTAGCCAGCAGATAGGAGTCCTGGGAGGAAGGGCTTGCCTTTCTCTTTAGGGAATTGTGTGAAGTTGACCCGGTCAGGAAGGAAGCATGGGAAAAGCACTGTCATAGGGATGGACCCAGAGCAGATCTGGGGTTGCCCCCAAACCCAGCTAACTCGGGGTTCCTTCATCCCTTTCCATCAGTCCGTGGGCTGTGGACTCAATTGTGTGCTCCAAACAAGCACTGCAAGCTCTAATCCCCAGATCTGTAGAAAGGAGCCCCGCTAAGCGCCCGGCTGCTAGCCTGGAGGTCGGCAGGTTGAGTGTACCCACTGCTCTGCGGGAGAGGTGCGACATGCTGCTCCCATCAAGATTTGCAGCCTTGAAAACCCTGGGAGGCCGCTCTGCTCTGTCCCACAGGGTCAGTCCAAGCTGGAATCGACTCAGCGGCAGCAGGTACTAAGGATAAGTGAGGACGGGCACCGGGACTGCCACCAGGGCCGGGCTCTGCATGCAGTGGGGCCCATGTGACTCAGGCTGGGCGTGCTGCAGAACCCGGCCCCGGGGGCAAGCTGTGGGCCAGTGTCACCGAGCGCCCACGGCCACAGTATGGGGCATCAAGCCCTGGCCGATACGTTGCTGCCTGTCAGTGTCACCACAGTCCACAAGGTGGCATCACTCCATTTCCCTGGGACATAGGAAGCTGGGAAGGTCACTGATCCCTGGGTGACTGGGGGCCCAGGACATGACTCTGGACTCCTGACCCCAGAGACAGCCAGGCCCGTGCCGTCCTCCCTGAGCCAGCCTCAGCCTCCCCTGAGACTCGGGTCCCAGAACTCTGCCCTGCTGGCCCCCTGGGTCCCTTGGGCCTCCTGTCCAGCCAAGAACCAGAGGGAAGGTGGAGGCTGCAGAGGGCTTGTGAGAGGTCAGTGCGGGGGGCAGGTAGGTAGGAGGACAGCTGCTTCCAGAAGAACCCAGGCCACTAGGGTGGGGGCATCAGGGTGAGTGTGTAGATGGGGCAGGGAAGGTGGGCGCTCCTCTCTCCTCTCAGGGTACCCAGTGGCAGCCTGGGGTGAGGGGTGGGTAAGAGGTGAGGGCAGAACCCCAGGGGTTTCCAGCTGGGAGAGCAGCCACTCCAGACGCTGCAGTGTCTATGTTAGACCAAGCTCTCCTTCCCAGTGAGCTGGCCACATGGGGTGCCCCCTAAATGCTCAGACACGTCAGGCAGTGAACCCCTGTCCATCTCTTCACCCCTCCCAGCCCCTCTGGTCTCCACATATCCGTGTTCTGGAGATTCTGCTGGAAATCTTGGTGGCATGGTGGTTAAGTGCTGTGGCCACTCGCAAAAGGGACTGCCAGGCTCTCCTTGGAGACTCTACAGGGTGGTTCTGTCCTGCAGGGCCCCTGTGTCCGGACCCAAAGTGGTGGCTGTGCCCAGGATGCCCATGAGGTGGCAGCACACACCCAGGGGACAGGCCATGCAGAGCCCTGGAGAAGGCACAGCCCGGCCCTGCAGCCCCACCAGGCAGACAGCCCCTGCCTACGTGAGCCCGCAGCCTGGGTGTCTGTCACCCCGGTGTGAACTGGAGCCGGCACAGCTCCTAATGGGAAGGTCGGGGCGGCTGAAGGTGGAGGGACACCCCAGGAGGGATGCCTCTGGCTGAGGGACTATGGGGTAGAGGCAGACAAAGGCTGCCTGTGTCAGGGAGGGACCCCTGAGGCAGCCTCATGTTCAAGGCAGAGGGATTTAACTCTAGGGTTTAGAGTGGGAGGGAGGAAAGTAGGGTGTTAGGAACAAGCAGACGACTGATGGGAGGGTGGGGTGGGGTGGGCGGTGGAGTCAGCAGGAGGGGGAGAGCGGGGGTGGGGCGGCAGGCAGGGTGGGTCTTGATGAGCTTCCCCAGTGACCCCTCTGGCTGCTGTGGGGCTGGCAGTTTTGGGGTGGGGGGCCACGGGGAGACAGCAGGTGGGATCCTGTGGTGGAGATGGGGGGAGCCAGCAAGGGGAAGGGGGCCCCCTCTGCACTTCAGGCTCAGCAGTTCCTGGTGCTGGAGTGGTTCACACTCTCTCTGACCACACGACACATCCTCCAAAGGGAGCTCTCCACGGGGAGTGTGGGTCCCCAGCGACCAGGTTCTGGGGCTCCTAGGGCTCGCCCTGACTTTGAGAGCAGGCAGCCCAAGAATCTGCGTCTGATAGCCTCTCAGGTGAGCATCAGAGGCGACAGAGCTGGACAGACCTGCCCTGGTCTCAGGTCGTCCTCACCCTGCGATTCCCGGCTGTCCCATCCCGGTGTCCCCGCCCCACACCATCCCCACCCCAGGATTCGCGCCACCTCATGCTGTGCCCACCTCTGGGTTCCTGTCACCTCTGCTTCCTCCAGGCAGGCCTCAGGCCCAAAGTCTTTGACTCTGATGAGAGGCACGAGGATCAGCCTCCTGGAGGATTTGGGGACCAAGTTGGGCACGGAGGCTGCCCTCAGGGGAGGAGACTCTTGAGGTGAAGGGGACCTGGGAGCAGAGAGCAGCAGGCTTGTGATCGGAGTCCAGAAGCTGGGGCACAGTTACCACTGCTGAGCACAGACACGGCTTGTTCGCTATTTATTTACCCAGACAGTAGAGCGTTGCCACCCTCTCCCCACCTTCCTTGCTGCTAGTGTCCGGCGTTAGTGGGCACATTTGTTACAACTGGTGAACTGGCACAGAAACACTGTTACCAACTAAGGACCACATTTGACTGGGGCTCTCTTTGTGTGGCACAGCTGTGTGGGTTTTCACAGAGCGGGCCCTGGCTCCACCACCAGTGTTCCTGCGCCAAAGAGGTCCTGCGTCTCCCCGTTCACTCGGCCCCCTGGGTCCCTGTGGAATTCACACAAGGTCTATGCCTCATATAAGAGAACACACAGAGGGGGCCTGGCGCAGATCCCTGTGCAGCTCAGGGCAGCCGTCAGCAGAGAGGACCCGGCAGTCCTGTGAACCTCACCGCCCCCTCGTTTTCTCAGCCTCACATGGGGGCCAGCGGCTCAGAGAATGCCCCACTGTCCAGGAAGGTCAGGTCTGGGTGCCCCCCGGGGGCCTGGCTTCTCCTGTGCCCTAAATGAAACCCCCATCTCTCCTTCTACTCAGTGTGGCCCCGCCTCCCTGTGTCCCAGGAGGCGGGGGCTTCAGAGGGCACTGATTCAGCGGCCAGTGTCTTGATTTCCTCGGGTGGACGAGAAGGTCGGGGCAGTGCTGTCTGTGGGAGGCAGAGTGACCCCAGCTCGGGTCAGCAAGGCTCATGTGGCCCCCAGGGGCAGCAGGCTCCCAAGGAAAGCCTTTCACCTGGACCCTCTGTGAGGGCCAGAGGGTCAGTCAATGTGGGGTGCTGGAATCACACCCCTACCCCCCAGGAGCCAAGAGGAGCCACTGGTGGCAGTGTGGCCCTGGGCCAGCCAGAGTCATCTCCCAGCCCAACCTGGGGCCTAGGTAAGACGGGGGCTCCCCGCCAGGCGGATGATGGCTCAGCACCACCATCCCTGCCCCTGTGGCCAGAACTGTCCAGAGGTCCTAGCCCCACACTTAGACCTCCCGGCAAATGTCGCACAGGACAGTGCCTGCCTGATGGTCCCCTCTTCCTGGACGCCAGGGAGCGAATCTATCCTGACTCTTAGTTAGGGTCCCCTAAGCTGGGGTCCCTAAGCCAGGACCCCCAAGCTAGGAATGTCCTCTAGGGAAGAGCCTCCTTTGCAAACCTTCACTGCATCTGAGCACCGGCCCTGGGGCTTGGTCTTTCAGGAGAGGAAAGGTAGGGGCCCAGGCTCTCTTTCCCCAAAGGTGGGTGGTGGTGGGTGGGCTTTGGGTCTGAGTGCAGGTGGACAAGGTTAGAGTCCTGGGGCGGACGGGAGGGGTGGTGGTGTTAGAGTCCTGGGGTGGGCAGGAAAGGCGATGGTGGTGGAGTCCCAGGGTGGACGGGAGGGGGGTGTGGTGGTGGAGTCCTGGGGTGTTTGGGGGCTGGGGATATTAGTGGGGGTCTGCATCCATCTCTCACCCCCTTTCTCATTCTGTCACTCTGATATACACTCGTACCAGCAATGACATCCCTGTGCCCACTCTGTGGGGATACTTCTGTCTTTAGGAAGAAGACACTGTCAGGGCTTGGCCTCTGGCCTCTCCAGGAGTGCCACCCACAGTCCCCCCGTGACGGATGTGACTTTCTTGTCTGGGGAAGGGCTTTGCTGCTCTTAGGTGTGAGGGCCGTCCCTGTGGCCTCTGTCACTGTGACCCATCCCTGGCCCGGTCACACCTGGTGTCCACCCCCGTTTACAAGGGACGTCAGCCGGCCAAGGGACTTTGATGCAGGTGGCTGTCCTGTGGCTTTGGGGCTGTGGGGGTGTAGGGTGTGCCCCTTCTTCCCTGACAAGCATGTCATTGGCTGCAGGGAGGCTGGGTGGCTGGAGGACAGCAGTCCCTGGTCTGGCAACGCACCCCACCCCAGCCCCGTGTTCTTGTCGAGTGAAGACCGACAGACTGTGCTGTCACACATCTGGAGAAAGTGGGGGTACACAAAGCCAGACAAGCCCTTTTCCTTGAGGACTTCTGGGGCAGCTTCCCTGGAGACCCAAGGGCTGGGCCAGACCCTCTTCTGACACAGCTGCCAAGTGTGCCAGGAGGTGGTGGGCAGGCAGGAGGAGGGCTGAGCATCAGTGCCCGGGGGACATGAAGCAGTGAGCTATGCTCACTTTGTGAACTCGGGTAACAATTGCCCCACTTCTAGGCGTGTTGAGGGAGCCAGCTGCCGCCAAGGCCTGTGCCCAGAGTCTCATGGGGGCCTTGCCAGGGGGTGGGGTTGGGTTCATTGCCGACCATGTCCGTGAAGGGGGGGCAGTGAGTGCAGGTGCCGGAGGGGCAGCGGGGCGAGGTCTACATGGAGCCTGAGTCCTGGCCGGCGGAGCTGCTGCCAGGAAGTGCTGCTCCCAGGGCCCCGGAGAGTCTCCCGTGGGCAGCAGGATGCCTTTCCTCCAGGGGATTTGGTCTCCCAGTGTGCCCTCCTGCGCCTGGCAGGCCAGCACCCCTCCCTGCCAGCCCTGACCCCTGTCCTTTCGCTGACAGAATGTGCAGGGTGACAGCTGTGCTGAGTCCTGGGTCCCTCCCAGACTGACGCTGGTCGGGGGGCTCGCCCCTTGCTGGACCTCCGCTCTGGGTCTGCACTGCTCTGCATCCTGACTCTCGTCTGCAACTCTTACCTGCCACGCACACACCCACCTGTCTGTCTCCCACCTGGTCACCCTGCACGTCCAGAGGCTCACGTCAGATGGCCCTGTCCGGGCTCCCCCTCCCCAAGCACTCACGAGTCCCAGAAATGGGACTGTAACAAGTCGGCTCTCTGGACTGTTCAGGGTGCCTCTGCCTGGTGGGGGGTTGCTACTCCCATCTCTGCCACTTCTGCAGCCCAGAAGCAAGCAGCGCAGCCACCTCATCCTCAGCAGAGTCAGACGGGGAGCTGGGACTCCCTCCCTGACATTCAGAGATGCTAAATTTTCCTGGGTGCGGTGGGTCTGACATTTGCGTTGGGGATTTCTGTTAACTCTCTCTGCAGCTGGTGCCAGGCCAAATCCTCTGGCTGCAGAAGCAGGTGTGGCGTGGGACAGGTGCTCACGTCCCCGCTGCCCTCCCACACCAGAGGGAGGCTCTGGACGCCCCCCAGCCTAGCCCTATACTCTCCCTTACCCTGCCCCAGCCCAAGCCCCTCCTCCACTCCCGCTCAGGCCCCAGCCCCACCCCCACCCGCTAGCCTGGCCCAGCCCAGCCCCACCCTCCACCCTGCCCTACCCAGCCCCTCCTCCACTCCTGCTCAGTCCCCAGCCCCTCCCCACCCTTGTCCCTCTGAAAAGAGTCAGTGGACTGGCCCCCCCCTTGTGTCCCTGAACTCAGAGCCAGTGTCCCGGTCGTGGCTCCGAGAGCAGCTTTTGTTTGCCAGGAGCCCCTGTCCACCCCGCTGGGAGCCGCACTCAGCGCCTTGTCCTTGTTTCCCGGGTGCATCCAGCCTTGGGTCACCCTGTCCAGCCTGTCCATCTGCATGGTTCCCTAGGCGCTGGTGTGGCTGTCCCTGACCAGGGACACTCCCCAGGCATTGGTGTCCTTTTTGTTAACAGGACAGTAGTGCCTGCTTCAAGGACAGCTCTGGGGATGAGGGAGGTGATTGCTATGCAGTGGGCACTCAGCACACGTACCTTGACCACTGTCCAATACAGTGGAACCAAGGGAGGCAAGCAGGTTGCTATGGAAACATAGGGGGCTATCTGGTGGGGGAGGAGCTGTAGGGGAGGTGCTGAAAGATGTATGAGTTTGCCCAGCAGGGGGAGGGGGCAGGCATTTCTAGGATGCCGGAGAAAAGCCACTAAGAAATCACGGACCTGCTTTCACACTTACCCTTCCTCCACCCACCTGCTCTTCCCCTGCCCAGCCAGCATCAAGGGCAGGTGAAGGTCTGCTGTCTTCTGGCTGGCAGACTCCACCTTCTGCTCCCTCTGGGGAGGTGGCCTCACTTCAGTTAATCACCTGGCCTGTCTGATCCCTAATGACCCCTACACCAGCGGTGCCCCCAGGACTCAACCGGCTCCTCTGCCTCTGTCTTCCCCTCAGGACGCTCCCCTCCCTCTCCTCTGTTCTTGCCCTCCCTCTCCCAGCCTGGAGGGTGGTCTGCACACCCAGCATCTAAGGGACACACCATCTGTCGTCTAAGAGAAACACCATTGTCTATCTGTTCACTGATGAGCTTTGGGTGTAAACTGGACACTGACTATCCTGCCTTCCAGGACGTGTGGGCGGCACCCTGATATTTTGGGGCTCCCCTCTCCTCACCACGTCCTGAGGGTGGGAGGAAGGGGCTAGAGAGGCCAAACTCACCTCTCCACGGTGGCCCTGAGCAGAGCAGGCCAGGCCACCCAAGGTGCCCTCCTCGGGCAGGGCTGCTGACCCTCCGTCTTGCTGTCTTTGCTGCGGTTGCCGCAAGCCTCACTCCTGGTTGTGGCCTCCACTGGCCTCTTCCCAGGTCAGCCACGCCAGGCTTGACTCAAAAGTCCTCAGGTGGGCAAAGGCCCCTGCATGGCCCTTCACGGGGGTCTGTGGTGTGGAACAAGGAGACTCGGCGGTCATTCTGATGTTTGTTCAGCCAGGTATGAACAGCTGGCACAGCTTCCAGCTGCCCAGCCAGGCTGGGGCAGGAGGTGGGCATGGACCCCAGCCCCGGGTCACTTCGACGGCCAGCCTGCCTGCCATCTCCCGCCAGATACCTTCTGGAACAATTGAGGACCCTGCGAGTTCCCAACCCCTTGGTTTCCCTGGTCTGAATCCTGGTAGACAAAGGCATCTGGAGCTGCAAAGGAGGCCTGGGCCTGCAGCGAGCTCTCTGGGCCCCTGAACATTATACGGTGGCCACAACCTGAGTGTCAACCCTCCCAGAGATTTTCTGGGAGCCTCAGTCCCCATGAAGCTGGCTGAGACGCTCTGCTCCCCACCCTCTGGAGGTTTACAGGAGCGCCCATGCAGAGGTTCTGAGAGCGTGGCTGTGGGTCCACACACCGAAACCTGGCCGTTCATTCTGTGCTGTAGTGGTGCGGAGTCCGGCCGGGAACTGGGGTGTGTTTCCGGTAACGACAGCATCTTCCCCTGTAAAGCAAGGGCTCGCACAGGGGCTCCTTGGCACAGGTGCCGCCGCAGGTGATCCTCTCTCAAGCAGAAATCATGTAGGTGGGCCCCTGTGTGGGAGCACCCCCACGTACACAGATGAGCAAAGTTCACAGATCCAGAAAGGTCTTCAACCTGAGGACAGTGGTCTTGGTGGGGGCTCTGGTGTGAGGAGAGACACCTGAAGCCCGCACCCCACCCCCCGGCAGCAGTGGAAGTTTTCAGGGCCGCAGAGCCTTGTGGATGTGTCAGCTGGGACACGCAGCAGCCTGGGGCACGCCCCCTCCTTGTTCCCTCTCCCCGCTTGCTGCTGAGGGTCTCAGGCACCCTCCTCTCTGCTCACACCCTGCTGTCCCCCGGGGGTGGTCCTGCTGCAGCTCAGTGGCAGCCCAGCCCACAGCAGACCTGATACGGTTGCTGGGCTTGAATTTCCGGCAGAGACTCTGCCCAGCTGGCATAGTCAGTGGCTTCCCACCACCGTTGCCTGGGTACCCATCTTGGTTGCAGCCAACTGGGGTCTTGGGAGTATCTTATCCGGGGGCTCAGTGTGCCTGGGACACTGTGACTGGATTCCGAGGCTGACTCCTGCTTCCCAGACACTGTGGACTTTGAAATTCTCTCCTGGGTTGCTCCCAGCTCCTTGAGACCTCTTGGTCTTGGCTTCTTTCTTCTTATCTAATGATCAGTTTGGCTGGTGCCTCTAGCTGTGATGGGGAGGCTGTTCCTGGAATCTGTTGGTGGCCTTTGATGTGGTGGCTGCCATTTGCCACCTAAAATTCCAGCAAAAGCCACAGCTCAGGGTCATTTTGCTGGGCACTGTTGGTGCCCACCCATAGCAACCCATGTGACAGAACAGAGCCCTGGCCTCTGAGGCTGCTATCTATGCAGGAGCGGGTCACCAGGTCTCTTCTCCCATGGAGCAACTGGTAGGTTCTAACCACTGACATTCTCGTTAGCAGCGGAGCACTTTACCCATGGCACCACTAGGGCTCGTGGGAAATATAGTGTGCAAAGGAGGTGTGAGCTGTCACAGGGTGGGGACAGCAGTTAGAGTGACATAGCAGTGTGTGGTCAAGTTTCTGTATGACAAATTGACTTAGATTGTAAGCTTTCCCTTAAAATATAATCAAATTATTTAAAATAAAATAACAGACTAGTGAAAAGTATAGGAAACAGGGTTCTGTTCCTTGTTATGAATCAAGCACACTTCATTCCATCTCCCTGATTACAGCTAAAAACGCTTGGAAAATGATGAAGCAATGAAGATTTGGGGAGCTTTCAGCCATCATTTCTTAAAAACTTTTTCTGCATCACACTTTTCTTCTTGCCTTCTGGGACTCTGATGACATAGATGTGAGGCCTTTGGACATGCTCTCGAGAAGGTCAGTACCTCTGCTCCGAGGAATCGATAATGACATGTTTGGAGAGTGAGGTCAAAACTTCAAGACAGACACAGTGGTTGTTCCCCTGCTTTACTTTTCTTCTCAGGGTTCATGGCCTGGACTTGGGGCATCCCAAGTCCTGGAGCTCAGGAGCAGAGACAGGAAAAACTCCAGGAGGAGCTGGCCCGTTCTGGTCTCCTGTGAGAGAGTGTGGGGAGATCCCACTTTTTCTCTCCAATCCTTCCGCAAGGAAAGACCCAGGCCCAACACGGCCTGTCTGGGGCAGGGTCAACAGCAGCCCTGCAAGGACCTAAAAACCTGCTCAACCAGCATAGTAGGAAAAGAGTCTGTGTGGCCAGAAGAGAGCTTCTCGTTTCTCTCTTTCTCTTCACACCCCCTTCAAAGGTGGCATAACTGTGGGAAGCAAGCACTATGAGCCTAAAGCTCCAGCTTTCTGCCCAGGGAACGCTGAGAGCCAGAGAAGCTGCAGACAGGGAGAGGTGGGGACAAAGGGTGGACCACGACGCAGGTGGAGTGGATTGGAGCAGTGCTGCAGAGGCTTGTAAGTGCCCTGACACGGGGACCGCAGCACAGAGGAGGCAAACCAGGACTGCGATCTGACCGACCGAAAAGCCAACATTCTCAGAGGATCTCATACACCTAAGGTCTAATAACATAATATTCAGACTGTCCAGATAGAATTCAAAAGTTGTTAATATATAGAGGACCAGAACATCTCATGACTCAAAATGAGAACAGCCTCAAACCTCCATTAACAATCAGAACATGGAACCTAGGAAAACTGGAAACTGTCAAAATGAAATGAGCACATAAACGTCGATGTCCTCGAAATTCAAGCTGGATTCAGAAGAGGACGTGGAACCGTGGGTATTGCTAGTGAGCTGAAATGGACTAGTATTGGCCGTTTTGAATCTGACAACCATATGGTCTACTATGCTGGGAACAAAAACTTGAAGAGAACATTTTAAGATCCATCCTGAAGTGCAGTGCTGTCAGTGATAGGATAATGTCCACATGCCTACACTGAAGGCCAGCTGGCATTACTAGTATTCAAAGTTATGCACCAACCACAAAGGACAAGGATGAAGAGATTGAAGATTTTTACCAGCTTCTGCAGTCTGAAATTGATTGAACATGCAATCAGAATGCATTGATAATTACTGGTAACTGGAATGCAAAAGTTGGAAACAAAGAGGAAGAGTCGGTAGTTGGAAAACATGGCCTTGGTGATAGAAAAAATGCTGAAGATCACATGATAGAATTATACGAGACTAACAACTTCTTCATTGCAAATACCTTTTTTAACCAACACAAGCAGTGACTGTACTCATGGATCTCACCAGATGGAGTACACAGGAACCAGACTGACTACATTTGTGGACAAAAATGACGGAAAGTCTCCATCTCAGCAGTCGGGACAAGACCAGGTGCTGACTGGGGCACAGATCATCAACTGCTCACACGCAAATTCAAACTGAAACAGGAAAATTAGAACAAGTCCACAAGAACCAAAGTATGACCTTGAGTATTTTCTTCTGAGTTTAAAGACGATCTCAAGAACAGATTTGATGTGTTGACCACTAATGACTTTAGACCAGAGGAACTGTGGAAAGACGTCATCCATGAAGAGAGCAAGAGGCCATTAAAAAGACAGGGAAGAAAGAAAAGACCAAATTGGTTGTCAGAAGAGACTCTGAAATTTGATCTTGAATGTCGAGCAGCTAAAGCAAAAGGGAGAAATGGTGAAATAAAAGACCTAAACAGATTTCAAAGGGCAGCTCAAGAAGACAAAGTATTATAACGACATGTGCCAAGAGCTGGAAATGGAAAACCAGAAGAGAAGAACGCGTTCTACATTTCTCAAGCTGAAAGAACTGAAGAAAAAATTCAAGCCTTGAGTAGCAATAGTGATGGATTCTACAGGGAAACTATTAAACGACTCAAAAAAAGATGGGAAGATACACGGAGTCATCACACCAGAAAGAAGTGCTCAGTGTTCAGTCATTTGAAGAGGTAGCATGTGATCAGGAACCAGTGGTACTGAAGGAAGAAGTTGAAACTGCATTGAAGGCATTGGTGAAAAACAAGGCTCCAGGAACTGAAGGACTGTCAATTGAGACATTTCAGCAAACAGATGCAGCGCTGGAAGTGCTCGCTCACCTATGCCAGGAAATTTGGAGGACAGCTGCCTGGCCAAATGGCTGGAAGAGACCCATATTTATGCCCATTCCATGGAAAGGTGATCCAACCAAATGCAGAAATTACCAAACAATATCATTAATGTCACATGCAAGTAAAAATTTTCTCAAGATCATTCAAAAGTAACTGCAACAGTATATCGACAAGGACTTCCAGAAATTCAAGCTGGATTCAGAAGAGGACGTGGAACCGTGGATATCATTGCTGATGTCAGACGAATTGTGGCTGAAAGCAGAGAACACCAGAGAGATGTTTACTTGTGTCTCATTGAGTATGCACAGGCATTCGACTATATGGTTCATAAGAAATTATGGCTAATATTGCGGAGAATTGGAACTCCAGAACAACTTAACTTTACTCTTAAGGAATCTGTATGCAGATCAACAGACGTCCTTGCAAACAGAACAAGGGAACACTGCATGGCTTAAAGTCAGGCAAGGCATGCATCAGGGTTGTATTCTCTCACCACACCTTTTCAATCTGTATGTTGAGCAGCTAATCTGAGAAGCTGCACTGTAGAAAGGAGAACGAGACATCAGGATTGGAGTATGAGTCATTAACAGTCAGTGTTACCCAGATGACACCACCTTACTTGCTGAAAGTGAAGAGGATTTGAAACACTTACTGATGAAGATCAAGCACCAGAGCCTTCAGTATGAATTGCACCTCAGCATCAAGAAAACAAAAATCCTCACAGCTGGGCCGGTAAACAACATCATCATAAGTGGAGACAGGATTGCTGTTGTCAAGGATTTCATTTTACTTGGGTCCACATTCAACACCCATGGAGGCAGCAGTCAAGAAATCAAAAAGGCACTGCACTGGGAAAATTGGCTGCAAAGGATCATTTTAAAGTACTGAAAAGTAAAGACGTCACCTTGAAGACTAGGGTGCGTCTGACTCAAGCCATGGCACTTGCAATTGCATCATCTGCATGTGAAATTGGACAATGAACAAGGAAGACAGAAGAATAATTGATGCCTTTCAATCGTGGTGTTGGAGAAGAATGCTGAATGTATCACGGACCACCAAAAGAACCAACAGATCTGTTCTGGAAGAATTGCAACCAGAGAGCTCCTTGGAAGCAAAGATGGCAAGACTGTGTCTTACATGCTTTGGACACGTTGTTAGGAAGGATCAGGCCCTGGAGAAGGACACCATGCTTGGTAGAGTGGAAGGTCAGTGAAGGAGGAAGACCTTGATGAGACGAATTGACACAGCAGCTGCTATAATGGCCTTAAGCATAAAAATGATGTGGACATGGTACAAGACCGGACAGTGTTTCGTTCTGTTGTGCACGGGATCACTAAGAGTCAGAACTGACTCGACGGCACCTCGCAACAACAGCAGGATATCTCTAGAGTGGAGGGAAAATGTGACCAACCGCAGCAAGTGCAGGAGAGGCGGTGTTTGAAGCCGCTGCTGTAACTCAGCTCCACGAGGGAAGGACGAGCCTCCAGGAAATGAATGGAAGGATAGGAGGTTTCAGCACAGAGTATCAAATACATGTATATGTTTAGAACTGAAAATACACAGCTAAATAAAAACTTAATGGATAAATGCAACGGCAGAATCAGGGTAATGAAGGAAAGAGTCAGGGAACCTGGTGACAGGCCAAAAGAAATTATTCAATGTGAATAAAAGTGGGGGGGGGATGAAAAAGCCTTGGGGGCCTACAGGACACTGTTCAAAGGCCTCATGTCTATGTCGTCAGAGTCCCAGAACGAGGGAAGAGAAGCGTGATACAGAAGAAACATTTGAAGAAATAATGGCTGAAAGCTCCCAAATTTGGTGGAAGACAAATTTGCAAAATCAAGAAGCTCAGTAAATCCTGAAGAGGATAACTTACAAAGAAAACCACATTAAGAAACATCGAACCAACTGGGATAAAAAGAATCGTGACAGATTACTACGAAAAATTGTACTCCAACAAATCTGAAAACCTAGAGGAACTGAACACATTTCTAGAAACACAGCAACCACCTAAACAAACACAAGCCGAAGCAGAAAATCTGAATAGACTAATAACAAAAGAAGAAACTGAGGTGTCATGAAAAAACCTCCCAACGAGAAGCACCACTGCAAAGCACAGCTCAGCCAGAAGGCTTCCGCAGGGAACTCGACCAAACAGTCAGAGCAGAGGTAACAACAGTTCCATTCAAACTATTCCAGAACATAAAAAAGGAAAGAATATTCCCAAATTCATTCTATGAAGTCAGAATAACCCTAATACTGATGCCAGGAAAGACAGCACTAAAAAGAAAACTACAGACCAACATCCCTTATGACTACGCAGCAGAAGTTCTCAACAAAAACCTCATACAATTCAACAGATTATCAAAAATAATACATTATGATGAAATGAGATTCACAGCAGTCATGCAAATATGGCTCAACATTAGAAAATCAATCGACATACTCCAATTACATAAATGGAATGAAGAGGAAGAATCACACAGTCATCTCAGTCTCCACAGAAAAGGCATTTGTAAAAGTCCAAGACCCATTCCTGATAAAAACTCCTAGCAAAATAGGAATAGAATGGAAATTCCTCAGCACAGAAAAGGGAATTTATACAAAAACAACACTCCACATCTTCAACACCTACCCTGGCCCCTAGGGTCACCATGAGTCGGATCCGACTCGACGGCACTTGGCTTGGCTTATTCAACACCATGTTGGGAGTCTTGATGAGAGCAATAACATATGAAAAGGAAGTAAAGGCATCCACACTGGCGTGGAAGAAGTAAAACTACTCCAGTTCACAGGTGGTATGACACTGTACACAGAAAATCTCCAGGGCTCTGCAAGGAAGATATTGGAACTAACAGAAAGATTCAGAAAAGAGGCAGGATGCAAGGTCAACATACAAAAAAAAATCAGCTGGATTTCTCCACATCTACAAAGAGAACTCAGAAAGAGAAATCTGGGAAACAACACTACTTACCACAGTCCTCCCAAGGATAAAATACTTAGGAATACATCTAATCAGGGACATAAAAGACTGACACAAGAAAACTGTAAAACGCTACTACAAGAGACCAAAGGAGATCTACATAAATAGATAAATTTAGAATTCAAAATACAAAAGCTAAATAAAAATTCAATGGATAAATACAATAGTAATATCGGGTACCCTAGCAAAGAGTCAGGGTACTTGATGATAGGCCAAAAGAAATTATCCAATATGAATAAAATAGAAAAAAAAAGAAAAACGAACAGAGCCTTAGGGACCTATACGACACTGTCCAAAGGCCCGCTCTTGGATAAGCGAAAAGGCATCGGGATGACCCAGGATAGGAAGGCTTCACGTTGTGGAGATGGTGGTCCTCCCTTGCGCAATATACAGATACAGTGCAATTACATAGATTAATGCAATCCTGATCCAAATCCCAAAAGTGTTTTTTAACAAGATGAAAAAACTAGTCACTAACTTTACAACACAGGGAAAAAGGCTGAGAAAAGCAAAGGTTTATTAAAAAAGCAAAGCGAAGTAGGAGGCGTCATGCTACCTGATCTCAGAACATACTATCCCGCCACAGTAGTCAAGACAGCCTTGTACTGGTACAATAGACACATAGACCAATGGAAGAGAAGAGAGAACCCAGACATAAATCTACCCACCTATGGACAGCTGATCTTCAACAAAGGACCAGAGATTAGGGAATGGGGAAGAGACAGTCTCTTCAATAAATGGTTCTGGTCAAATTGAGTATCTATCTGTAGAAAAATGAAACAAGATCCATACCTCACACTGTATACAAAAGCTAACTCAAAATGAGCAGTTGGGAAGAGGGAGGGTTAGGAAACAGAGGAAAAGAACCAGAAAACAACAAATGCTGGAGAGGCTTTGGGGAAACTACAGCTGCTATGCACTGCTGGTAGGAACACCAAATGTGCAATCATTTTGGAAAATGATAGGAGGCTTTCTTAAAAACTTAGAAATACCGTATGATCCAGCAGTCCCACTCCTAGGAATATGTCCTCGGGAAGTAACAGCTGTCACATGAATAGACATGCAACTAAGTTCTGACTTAACTGCTGCACCCCATATGCACCCCACATGCACACCTTTATTTATTCACAATAAAGAAAAGATGGAAACAACTTAAGTGCCCTTCAACAGATGGATGGATAAATAAACTAGGGTACCTGCACACAACCGAATACCACACGAGGATACAGCACAAGAAGGAATCTGCGTGACATCTCACAACATGGGTAATCTGGAGGGCATTACACTAAGTGAAATGAGCCAATCACAACAGAGAAAATATTGTAAGAGACTGCTGTTGTAAAGTCACAACAGAAGCCTTACACACTGGGAAATCTCTTTGATGGTTACCAGGACTGGGAGGGTGAGGGAGGGAAAGTTACCAAGGAGAGAGCAGACACACAGTAATGCTGGTGACGGGAAAGGCAGTCACAATATGGGAGATGGCAGCACAGCATGACGAAGACAAGACAGGACCTGGAGAGGGAGGCAGGGACAAAGGACACCGGTGGTAACTGCTATAAACAGATAATCCTGCAAAACCAGTATTGACAAACAGTGATGTGTGAATGGGCACATGGATGGCGAGATAGACGTGACAAGGTGTGAGGGAGTGAGCGGGGAGGCACACTCACCAGCACATACAGCTTGCTGGTGGCAGTTCCTGAGACTGCAGAAGCTCCTAATATGTTGGTGTAGACAACAGGGTACACTAGTGGCGCAGCCAGGGAAAACTCTCAGACGTGACTGAACAGCTTGCAGGACGAAGTTGCCAGGCTCAAAGGCAAAGGACCAGACTCAAGGGACATCTACATCAATTGACACAGCCCGCTTCTTAAAGACAAGCTTCTCCATCCTAGTTTGGTAAGTAGTGTCTGGGGTGTTAGAGGCCTGCAAGAGGTCGTCAAAAATACAATTATTGGTCTCCTCTTGTCCGGAGCAAAGAAGAGTGAAAAAAAGAAATAAAGACTCAAGAGATCAACTAGTCCAAAAGACTAATGGATCCCATGAACCACAGACTACGTGACCCCAAGACCTAAAGAACTAGACGGTGCCTGGCTGGCATGACTGAGCTCTCGGACTGGGGTTACAACAGAGGCTCCCAGACGGAGCAGGAGAACACTGCACCACAGAAGGTCAAACCGACAGGAGCAGGGACGCTGCCGCCATCACCACCATCGCCTGTCGTCAGTGTCAGCATCGCCATCCACCGTCGGTGTCACCGTCTTTGCTGCCATCACCGTCGCTGACATCATCAGAGTCGTCACCAGCGTCGTCCCTGTCACTGCACCGTTGTCATCATCATCCTCGCCATCACCACCACCACCACTGTCATAGTCATTGTTGTGTCACCACCACCACACAGTTGTCGTCATTGTCATTGCCGTCAACCTCACAATCCCCATCATTGTCATCACCGACACTGCCATCGCATCCGTCGTCACCATCACCACTGTCACCATTATCGTTGTCATCATCCCCATGGTCCTCATCACCATCCCCGTCGCTGTCACCAGGGGCTCCATCAGCGACACCACCACCACCACCAGCGCCGTCACCGTTGTTGGCCCTGTGACTGTCGTCCTCGCTGTCATCTGCATCGCCATCACCATCACTGTCCTGTCAGCATCAGGCCCGTTGTCACCACAAGCAGAAGTGTTCTCCGACCTCCTCTCCGCCTACGGTCAGACAAAGACTGTGTGGCCGCGGGGGCCCTTCTCTGCTGCTGCTTTTCCTCCCGGAGCACTGAGGGAGGCGGAGCCAGGGCCAGGAGCGTTGTCGCTGCTGCACACTGTGTCTGCCCTGGCAGAGGCGCTGGCTCCCCCAGACTCCACCACAGCTGCACAGCTCCCGCCTGAGCCAGTGCCTCCATGTGGTCCCCAGGGCCCTGGAGCCGTTCCTGATCCTGCTGTCCCTGGCTTCATCCAAAGAACACAGCGTCCAGTAGTGTCTGTCCCAGCCCAGCCTCCTGTGTGACCAGGAACGCTGTTAAAGTCCTAGAGGACGGCGATGCTTGGCCATGCTCAGGACTGGGACTACTTGCCACAGGGTGCTCAGCACTGCTCAGTTGCCATTTGCACTATCCTGCAAACTTGGGCTGGGTCACCAGTGTGCCCATTTCCCACCTGAGAGGATGGTGGGTCTGGAGCTCAGAGACCCCCTCCTGAAGCAGAGCGTGCTCCTGAGGGTCAGCAAAGGGGAGGGCTCCATCTTTTCCTAGGGCTTTGGGGGTGACTGGGAGCTGGGGCCCCTGGGAAGGTGAGCACAGCTGGCATGGTGGCCCTCTACTGTCCCCTACCCAAAGCCCAGACCTCAGGGTGCTCTTCCCTTGAATTTTTGGCCTTGGTGACTTTGGCAATGGGCAAAGGAGTGGGTCAGGGCTGCACCAGTGGAGGAGTCCACAGAATAGGGTGGGCTGCACAAGGAGGGTT
Organism: Heterohyrax brucei; assembly: GCA_028571685.1. Classification (NCBI taxonomy): domain Eukaryota; kingdom Metazoa; phylum Chordata; class Mammalia; order Hyracoidea; family Procaviidae; genus Heterohyrax; species Heterohyrax brucei. Next base: position 91,433,153 of record CM053156.1, on the reverse strand, counting down.
CCCCAGGGATGGTCCCCCGGACCCACCCTCTGCATGAGGTTTCTTTGCTCTGCCCTGCCTCTTGATTAGGGGCACACAGTAGCCTCTTTCCCTGTACACCCTCAAGGTGCAGCCAGGCATTACTTAGAGCAGGTCCACACACTGTGCCCAAGGACCCCTGGACTAAGGCCTGGGGCCACAGCATCTGGGGCATCGTCAGCTTCACCTGGGTGCTGATCCCTTCTAGGTTCCCTCGAGAGGGCTTGTGTTTCCTGGGCCCTTTAACTGGATTGTCTGAACTCTAGTTTTCTTCCAGGGGTAGCATCCATATGTAACCTGTAGAACTAGAAATAAATAAAAAAGAATTGCACCAAAGAAAAAGTAAGTAAATCTAGGGGTGCCATTTCCACAGAGGTGTAAAGACTTGGACAAGAGCCCAGTGTCAGGGAGCAGACACACCCCAGGTTTCCTGGCCTGCTTCTCAGAGCCTGGGCAGACATGGAGTCGGGGCTCGGAGGGTGACGTGCAGAGGGCCTGCAGACGAGGGAGGACCTGCAGGCAGAGACACTGGTCCCCCAACCCCCACAAAGACAACTCTGCTGTACCCTGTGTTCTAAGTAGAGGTTCCGTGGGGTAAGCTGTCTTTTGAAGACAAGTCCTGTGGACAGAACAGTTAAAAATACCACTGAGAACAGTTGCCTGCCCTGCTCAGCGCTGACTGTTCTGAGTTCGGCCTGGGAAGAGGCTGACCCGAGCACAGGGCAGGGGGCCCAGAGCTGGCGGGTCAAAGAGATGCCTGTGCTGGGCCAGGGGAGGGGCCACCCGAGAAACAGCCAGGAAGAAAGGCGGGGTGGGGGCCTGGAGGGAACACGGGTGGACCTGCAGCCTGGGTATGGTGAGCCCCACCCGGCCCCGAGGCCTGCAGGGGGGTGCTGTGATCCCACGCCTTGGTGGAGCTGGGGCCTGGAGGCCACCAGACGATCTGCAGCTCTCATGCCTTGCCTAGGCCAGGCTCTCCGTTGCTTTTGAGACCCTGGTCTCTGTGTCTGTTGCGTAGCAGTAGGGGAGACAGGAAGGAGAAGGGTGGGCTTCCACGCGTGCCCGCCTCCCCAGGGGCCACAGAGAGAAAGTAAGGCCTTGGGCACAGAAACCTCATTAAATTCATTTCTATTTCTGTCTGACAGAAACCTTGTTAAAATCAGACATTCTTTGAGTTAAAAATCTCTGCTACAGAAAACCACTCCAGCGTTTTGGCAAGCAAACCTCCCCTCCAGAGTGGGGTGAGGGTTGGGGGGTGGCGATGAGGACCTGTCCCCCTAAATTCCATGGGAGACAGAGCAGAGCACCCAGTGCAGCTCTCACCTCAATGTGGGGCACAGGAACACCGTCAGCGGCAGCGTCTGTGCCCTGGAGCTCTGTGGAGGCATCTGTCAGGCCAGCGTTTGGGTGGGATGGGCGTTGGCAGAGGGAGGGGCCCTCCAGCAGGAGAGAGCCTGGAGTCCTGCTGGGACCTGAGCTAAGGTGAGCAGTGGCAGGTCTGGGACGGGCCTGGGTCCAGCCTCCTCCTCTCGGCCTCTCAGGAGGGTTGGGGTGTTATCTCCATTGTCTCTCACTTGGGCCAAACTGGATCAGGACTGATGTCCAGTACCAATTTCCTTGCTGACCTCTCGGCCAGCGGCCTGTGGAAGAGGGCCAGGCCTGGGCTGGGTCTCAAAGGGCGCCAGGCTGACTGCCTTGTGCAGGACTGTCAGCGCGGGAAGTCCTTGTTTTCCTCCCAGGCCTCGGCCAGTGCTGCTCCCTCCTTCAGGCCCTGGGTCTGCAGCCAGAGCACGTTCTCCCTCCCACGCACCCCTCAGAGCCATGATAGCGCCCCAGCCTTCAGGAGGCCCTGCTCACTACTGCACCCTCGTCTGCAACCCACCTCTTCCTTCCTCCTGTGACCTTAATGCTCCCCAGCAGGCCTTTTCCTTTTTCAGGTGAGTGACTGAGAGTGACATAGCCAGCTCTGAGATGAACCTGTCTGTTTTTCGCCTTCCTCTGCCTGCCTTCTCCTTTCTCAGACCTTTGTTAAGGACTTTGCTTGGATCTGATGCAAACAACTTTGTGGCTTGCTTTGATAGGATGCTAGTGACTGTGTTTGCTCCGTCTGACCACCCGTGACCTGGATACCAGCAGGGCCCTCATAAGGGTCAGGGTGAAGCACAGGCAGTGTGCATGACCGTCAGGCGGCCGGGCTCCTTCAAGGGTCTGCATTGACCCACAGCCTCCCTGCGGCCACAGCCTTCAACAGCCGATGAAAGCCAGCGTGTCAAGTCTAGAGACAGGCAGACCAACGCTGGCTTGGAGGCGAGGTTCTAGAGCCCCCTCTGTCCTTGTCTTCTGTGAAAGAGACCTATTTCCACTCCTGGCCGGTGCACCTCTTGTGGGTCAGGGGGCTCATGTATCACTAGGATGCTGGATTTCAGAGGGGCTTCTACCCTCAGGCAGACCAGAGAGAAAAGCCTGGCATTCTGCTTCCGCAAACCAGCCCATGACAACCATGCGGTCACACAGCCCACGGCCTGTCACAGCAGCGGTGCAGGACTAGGTGGCATTTTGTTTGCTGTTGCACGGGGTAGTCAAGAGGTTGGCACCAACTCACCGGCAGCTGACAACAACGTCCTTGGTGCCAGCCTCTGAAAAGGACACCAGGGAGGCCTCCTCGAGGGGGGTAGGGGCTGTCCTCTGAGAGTGAGTGATCCAGTGATGGTGACCTTTGTGATGATGACAGCAATGACAGTAATGACACGGACGGTGGTGGTGATGATGGACAGTGACGCTGACGGTGGCAGTGACAGAGGTGACGGTGGTGATGACAGTGGTCACAGCGATGACTACAGTGACAATAACGACACGGATGGTGGTGGTGATGGCGGAAGGTGATGCTGATGATGGCGAGATGATGGCGAGATGACGGTGACGGTGGTGATGACGGTGACGACAACGGTTGGCTTTGTTGTGTGTCCGGGGCCGGCTGAAAAGGTTTACTGGGCCTGCTGGGTTTGGGGACACAGACCCGGATTTGTTACCATGAGGTTCCTGTCCTTTACCTCTCAAGAAGGAACAGGTGTCACTTGGCTAGGCCGTAACCCTTGGTCTTGTGTGACGTCCTGCATGCTGGAATTCCCGCCTCTGTGATGTTAACGAGGGTGGAAGGCAGCGGTTGTGCAGGTGGGGCAGGATTCAATGTGTAAGACTGTTTTGTGTTTTCAGGCAGCCTCGTGGGCTATGTAAGGGAAAGGGACACAAGCTGAGATTGGGGGACTTCATGCCATCAGAAAGAAAGCGGTACCAGGAGATGAGTGCTTCTTTTCGAAGGACTGGGGTCCTTGAGCCTCAGAAGCTTCCAGTCCAGGGAAAGACTGATGACAAGGACTGTCCTCCAGTGCTGGGAGAGAGAGAAAGCCTTCCCCTGGAACTGACACCTTGAATTTGGACTTTAGTTTACCGGACTGTGAAAAGTAAAATTTCTCTTTTTAAAGCCCTCCACATGTGGCATGTCTGTTACAGCAGCGCTAGATGGCTAAAATATATAGTGGGTGGTATGGGGGAACTGGTACAGATGCCAAGTTGGCAAGGGGTGGACTTCAGTGGTTAAGACTGCATGTCACCTCGGCTGGACCAATGTTTTGCAGCTGTATACGGTGGCAGGAGTGGGGTCTGTGACGGCTCACCCCTCACCCCCAGACTTCATGTCCTCGCCTTCTGCTGCCTCCTTCCATCTGCTCCTGCTCTCTTGCCTTCTTACATCTGGTTCCTGAGACTTGAACCCACAGCTCTTGGGATTCATCGATCCTCACGGCCTGCGAGTGAGAGCTCTGGTCCCTGACCTGCCGTTCCTGGGTTCGCCAGTCACCGTAGCTCATGAGTCAGCTTAAATCTCACAGTCTCTTCCACCATCTCGGGATCCCCCTGACCCACACAGCCTGTGAGTGGGGTCTCTAACCTCTGACCTACTGACTTTCGGTTCCCCAGCTTCCACAGCTGCATGAGGCTTGTGCTCCAGTCCAGAACTTGGGACATTTCAGCTTCTACACCTGTGTGGGTTGTTTCATTACGTAAATCTTTCTCTGTGCATATTATGTATGTTGCTGGTTTTGCTTCCCTACAGAACGCAGCCTGGGACAAGTAAGGCCCAAAAGTCTTTCCATGATCGCCAAGACAGTGAGGTTTATTAGGGAAAAGACCTGCAGGCGGAGGTAGAGAGGGCCTCGGCAACTCTATCCTCCAACTTGTTGAACAAAGGGTTTGTCAGAGTCTTTAAAGATTTTGAGGTGCAGGGGGGAATTATGATTTATTCATCACGTGGATGGAGGGGAATCGTAAGGCAGGAGTCATGAAGCCAGACTTGAAGGTGGCTTCCACAGAGAAGGCTTCTGGGACTTGTAGCAAGACTTAGGGTTCTGTCTGGCACCTGCGCAGTTTCTTGCTCCCTTGGTTCAGTTCCCCGGTCTGGATTGTAGCCCTCTGACTTCCCGCATGTATCCCGGAACTGGTTCCTCCTGAGTCTTTTTGAAAGACACCTCTGAATAAGTTTACGCAATCGTATGAATGACTTATCTCCATGTCCCAGGATGTGGGTCTTTTGTCCTTTATCACTGTTTAGCGTTTCTGTTTTCTGAAAGGTATTTGTATAAGAAGGCATTGATGAGGTCTTCAGCTTCCCGTCTCCTGTCACTAGGTGTGGTTCCCAGCACTTGGTTTTAGGTGAAAGGTGTTCACAGAGACCTCTGTGCTCCCTGCCTCGGGCTCCTAACCCAGAACCTTGGGCACCATCTTGGGTGCTGTTGGCCAGAGCGTTGTCCTGTCCTGGGGCCCCTGTGGACCCCTCTGGGCAGTTCTGGGGCTTGGTCTGCTCAGCTCAAAGTGAGGACCTGAGTGTCAGAGTCTCTGCAGCTGTAGCATGAAGACGAGCTGAGGCACAGAGAGGGCAGCCTGGGGCCTTCTGAGCCTTCAGGTGCAGCTCCAGTGCTGTGCAGAGGCTCCCCAGCTGTCACCTCCCCTCCTGTTCTCATAGTCCCCACTTCCAAGTGGCCAGGTCTCCTGCCCTGGGCCTGCCTCCCTCTCCTTGTGATGGAGCCTTGTCCACAGAGTCCTCAGGATGGCAGACCTCCAGAGTTGGTGCGACTGCAGGAAGCCCAATCCCAACAGCAGAGCTCGTGGGATTGTCTTGCAGGGCAGCTTCCCATATGCCATTTAAGTGTTGTCCACAGCTTAGCCTACAGCTGACTTCTGAACTGGGGGAGTCTCCTAGGCCCCTGGATAGTGGAAAGGCCTATTCTGAGGGAGTTGAGAAGAAAAGAGGACCCACTAATATACCCACACGACATAGCAGGCCAGTGTGTTTATAGCATCAAGAAAATGTATTTAAACCCTAGGAACAGATGCCAGAGTGATAATCCTGCCGAGGGCTGAGGTGACGACTGTGGCCTCCGTGAGACCAGGACAAGGATATGACCAGTGCTTCACAGAGAGCTGATTAGCGGGAACAAAGGTGCTGGCATTGGCACAGCCCAGACAGACGCTGTACTGCTCACAGTCGCAGAAAGTGAAGTTAAAGCTGCCCTGCCCCCATCTCCCTCATGCAGGAAAATTTGGGGAGGGGCCTCAAGCTGAGTGATTGGACAGGAAATCTGTGCTGCCGAGGCCAAGCAGGACCCTCATAGTTCTGAATATCCAAAAGTATGCCGTGACTACCCGCGAGCACCCCGTGGCTGCCCACCAGTGCCCCATGACAGCCTGCCCGCGCTCTGGCCCAGGTAGCCTGCAGCAGGTTGGCTGCTGGTGGCTCTGTTGTTCCAGCGCCATTGGATGGGAGCCTCCAGAGCTATTTGCAGACCAGCCTTGGCAACCAGAGGCATAGCGCGTTTGCACAGTGTTTCTGCTCGGCTTGGGAGACGGCACAGAACTGGCCGCTCAGAGTCAGGGTGCTGGGTGCTGAGCTGGGAGCTGAGACAGTTGATGGAGGGGGAGAGCCCCAGCTCAGGTCCAGCTAGGCTTGACCCACTCTCACTGGCTGGGTGACCTTGGCTTTGTCATCTGGGAACAATGGCACAGTAAAGCCACCCCAGAGGCTTGCAACTGTCACCCACTGTGACAGATGCTACAACACACAGGAAAGTGGAAAGTCACAAGTAGCCCCCTTCCCCTCCCCAGCGCTGTGCTGAGCCAGCTCAGAGACCAAAAGGCAGATGGGTCTCCCCCTCTCCCTACCACCCAGGATTGCATTTCAGCAGCCCGGCAGGCCTTCCAGGACCTAACCCGCTGCGTCCTGATCTGATCGATAAGGACCACGAGACCGGCCACAGCTCCTCTTCCCGTCCAAAGGCACCTTTCATCCTCTGATGGCTCTGCACCCAGGAGGCAGAAAGAGGCAAGACAGAGGCTGCTGGCTCTGAGGCTGGCCAGACCCCCTGTGCCCACCTTTCAGGGGTGGACTGTGAAACGAGGCTCTGGGGATGTGAGTTTTGGGGGTCCCACAGCCAGGACAAGCCTGTCGCGGGTGGTTGGTGGGCTGGTGGTCCTTCCCTCTTTTCAGGGTCCCTGTCTGGAGACCAGGAGGAGTAAGGGTGGGAGTTGAAGTAAGGACACCTTGTGTGCACAAGTCTGGGAAGCTGGGGGGTGCACACCCGTGCTCTGTGCCACCCCAGCTCTTGGCCCCGCCTCACACAGATCTGCAGAGGCTCTTGTCCACCTGTCCCTGCTGGCCTCAGTCAGGCTTCCCTGACTGCACCCGCTTCTCTCCACCCCTGCAGGAGCCACTCCTAACCTGGGTCCCTGGTCACAACCCTGAACTGCTGCTCTCAGAAGGCCACAGGAGAGGGGAAGGAGGGGGTGTCACTCTGCCCCCCACGTCCCCCAATGCCCTCACCTGCCACTTGCTGCCAGAGCCATGTTCTCTCTGGAGTCTACCAGGGTCTGTCCTGCTTACAAAGCTTTGGAAACGGGAGCAACACCCTACTTCACAGATGGGGGCTGAGCTGAGGGCCTGCTCGGGTCCTGTGGTTCTCCAGAGCCAGAGTGCGATGCCCCAGGGGTGGGGGAGGCATATGCCGAGGGGCTGCTGCTCTGTTTGGCCTGTGGGACAGGGGGTCTGCACGTTCTGGCCAAGCACACCCAAGCCCTGGTGAGAATGCACATGTCCTGGTGGAGCAGCGCTTTATACCCCAGCCAAGCAGCACCCCTGTACCTAGCCAAGCAGCTTCTCTATACCTGGCCAAGCAGCACCCCTGTACCCTGGCCAAGCACACCCGGGGCAGGTGAGCCATTTCTGATGACCAAGTCAGGACTATTACCCTGGGAGGATCTTCTCCCTTCAGGGTCCTCAGGAGACGTGTGGGCAGTAGCCTGTCACTGGTCTGGGATGGACATGCTGACTGTGTGCCCAGAGTCCAGGGAAGGTGTGACTGCCTCTGCACCCTGCTCCAGGACACCCTGGAGCTGCTACCGCAGACAACTCGTGACAGTGAGCGTCCGCTCAGCCTGGCCTGTGCAAACGCCCTCCTGCCTATAGGCTCAGGGTCTGGAGTGGGGAATGGACCACCTTAGGACCCTCAAGCATTAGAAGACATGTGGATGGCCCAGACACTCAGTGTCCACTGATGGCAGCCCCCAGTGAGTTGGGGGGCCAGCTAAGAGCCTACCTCATATCAGGTGACAGGAACCCAAACAGAGGCCTCTCTGCCCCCAGGTGAAGTGAGGGGCTCAGCCTTGCTGGGCCTTACATGGGGGCCTCACCCAGGTGGCATTTCAGTTGGCCAGAGGGGGGAGGTCTCAGGGGTCTCGTGGGAGCCAGGCACTGGGGCCCAGATCCTGCAGAGGCAAGGTGACAAAGAGGTTTAGGGGAAAGAGACAGCACTCTCCCCAAGGGGACACGGAAGCTGCTGGTCTCTCAGGGCGGTGGCCGTTCAACAGTGTCCAGAGGGTGGCCCAATCTCATCTCCCCAAAAGAGGCAGTTGTAACCACAGTTGCAGATCTCTGCCGCCTGTCCGCAAAACCAATACTGAGACAGGAGGTGAGGTGATTCAATGAGGACATTTATTGAGTGCTGACACACAAGAGGCAAGGGGGAATCAGCTCCTCCAAAGCTTGCCTGCCCACGTCGGCTAAGCCTGGAGGCTATATAGATTGATGGGGGGGTTGGTGACTAACATTTTTCCTGGCCCACGCAAGTAATTCTTTCAATGTTTTAACAATATTGTTTGTGGAGGGTCTGCAGGGCTCCAGCAAGGCAGGGCTTGACAATCATCCAAACCACCTGGTGATTCAGTTTAATGGTCTTAGCCAATAACTGAAAGGGATTATCAGAACAATTAATTGTTGTTCCTAAAAGGGGAAAGAACAGCTGTGTGACTTATGACCAATACAAGGTAAGCTCTTACAGACGGGGGAGAAGGGAGTTCTCAGGACTTAATGTCTATAACACGGTTGTCTTAACTACTGTTTGTAGCAAGATGGGGTTGGGCTGGCCAAGGCCTTTCCTTTTACAGTGACCCTCACTTCTTCCTGGCCTGAAAGAACCGTACTGACCAGGGAGGGGGTCTCCTGACCCCTCAGGATGGCAGTGGCAGCTACAGGGTGCAGGCTGAGGCTTGTTAGCTGCCGGCTGGGACAAAGGGCTTCTCTTGTGCTGGTGGCTGGCAGGTGCCATTCTTCATAAAGAGCCAGACTTGTTGCCTCTCCTGGAATTGGCCCAGAGCCAGCTGTTGCAGGAGGACCTTCTGTGGCCACTTCAGGGAGGGTAGGGGTTGGTGGGAGGAGACTCTAGGTCCCAGAGACCTGATCTTGAGTCCTGGGGTAGACTTCTGCGTGGGGCCCCTTACCCCAACTCGGGCACAAGGCTGGCCACAAGGCACATAGTGCCTAGTGGATGGGCAGGCAGGGTCCACAGGTGCTGTGGGGCCAGCCGAGCGTCTTGTCTTGTTGAAAGGTCACTGCCTCTCTGACTGTGTTGCTCCTGGCCTGGCACAGGGTCTGTGGCCCCAGACTCGGGAGCTGAGTCTGTGTCTTTGTCCCTCAGACACCAGCTCCAGCATCTTTCGGCTGAGGGGTCGCAGAAGAATTGCCAGGTGGTTCTTCCTAGATAACAATTTTTAGCAGCAGCAGCAAAGTAGCCAAAGCAGAGATGGTGCCAGGTACCAAGTGCTGGGCATGACCTTCTTTCTCAGTCTCAGGAAGCCAAGGGGCTCCCACTTAACAACTGGGGAGACTGAAGCTCCGAGGGGTGACAAGCCTTGCCTGAGAGCCAGCACCAGGGCTTCAAGCCTGTCTGAACCCACCACCCTGGCTGCCGAGGGCCGGGCTCTCCATCTCTGTGCCAACACAGAGCCTTGGGAACAGATGTGAGTTCCTGCTTTTCCCATTCATTACAGATGGTTCTTCACTTGGTGTGGCATCCCTTAAACCCTGGAGCCCGCTTCTCAGAGTGTTTAGGATAATTAACTGCTTAGTAGAGAGGCAGGCTGGGGTGTGGGTGAGGGGAGAAACACTTAGCACTGTGAAATTGGAACCAGGCCAGCGCTGATCAACCATGTCTGTAAGGTCTTGCAGGGTGTCGGGAGGACAGAACTGAGCACAGGAAGCCTAGTGTGGCAGGCACACGGTTGAAGGCAGGGGACCTGGACTGAGCCCCAACTCAGAGAAGCCCAGGGAGAATGAATCTGGCACAGAGACCCCAGCAGTAGATCAGCCTTTCCTGGCTGGAGCCCTGACCAGAGGACACCTGTCAAGGAGCATCCCAGTCTTCTAGTCCAGGTTGTGGGTGCCAAGGACACTGGGCAGCTTCTGTTTCAAGACTTAAATCCAGGGCTTGGGGACATGGACACTGCTGCCTGGGTGGGACAAAGACTGGTCCCCCCACCCCCACTACTTGTTGTCCAGTCCCCCCACACACCTGGAAAACACTGGTGTATTTAAGTTGTGGTGCTTGGAGAAATTGGCCCCTCAGCAGAGTTGTCTCCCTCCCACCCTCATCCTGGTATCTGTGGGGCCTCCAGCTGGGTTGCAGAGGCAGCCCTGTGAGGTGTCTGAGACAAAGCAGCCACCCTTGAAAAGCATTACCCCTTAAGGGTAACAGCCCCCATCCTCATATTTCAGTGATTTTCAAAGCTTTTGCTGAAAAAAATAAATGGGCCAAGATGGGGCACAAAATCCCCTTTCTTCCATCAGCCTGGAGCTGGGGGCGGGGGGTGAACTGGCTCTCAAGAAGCTGGAGCGACTGTGGCTGGAGCTGTCCGCGGTGCTGAGAGCAGCGACTGGAGCTGCGCAGTGCCGCGAGCAGCGAGTAGAGCTCTCCGTGGTGCTGACACGGGCTGTTAGAGCTCTCTGGGCAGGCCAGAGGGGGCCTAGGGGAACCCGAAGTGGGAGGGGAAGGTGGACAGTGAGCCTCTTGACCCAGGAGGATGCTTGTCCCCACCATACCAGTCAGGTAGTCGGGGACCAGGGCACCAACACTTCGTTTTTCAGAGGAACAATCTCAAGGGATCTAAGTCACAGATGAGAAGCAACTTGAGGTCTTACAGAGATGTGCTAGCTCAGGCCCTGCTGGGACATCGGCCCTGTCATGGACTGAAAGTGTGTCCTCCCTCAAGACTTTGGGTGGCCATTTGGCTAGGTCATGATTTCTGGTATTAGATTACAAGTTCTTATTTGTCATGAATATTGCCTCTGTGATGTCAATTAGGGGGGATGGATGGCAGTTGTGTTGGTGAGGCAAGTGTGTAAGACTGTCCTGTGCCTTGAGACAGTCTCTTGGAACATAAAGGAAAAGGAAGCAAGCAGAGAGTTGTAGTGCCAGGAGCACGGCGCAGCCTTTGGACCCAGGGTCCCTGAGTCTCACAGGCCCCCAGTCCAGAGAAGATGACAACAAGAGCCAATGGAGAGACTTCCCCTGGAGCTGATGCTTTGAGTTTGGACTCTTAGCATGTTGGACTCTGACAGAATAAAATTTCTTTGTGAAAGCCATCCATCTGTAGCATTTCTGTTATAGCAGTACTAGATGACTGAAACGGGTCCCAAGTTCAGGCTGGAGAGAGGAGTGCTTGGGCAGCACAATCAATGGCCTGAGGGCAGAAAAGAGTCACTTGAGTCACCTCTGAGTCATTCCTGACAGATGACACGGAAATCGGGGAAGTGAAAATGGACAGCCCGAAGCCTGGCCCCAGGCCAGTGTCCTTGCTCCTGTCCGGCCTCAAGCACAGACATCATTCATCTCTCCTGGGTATTGTGACTCTTCACCCACCCTAAAGCCGAGGCTCAACCTCAAACTAGTGCACCTCGCAGCCTCTGTGTTAGATGAGGGGTAGAGCTGGTCCTGCTCTGTACCCAGTGTCCCAGACAGGAAGCCATCCACCCACCCACCCATCTTCCCACCACCCATCCATCTACCCAGCCATCCACCCACCCACCCATCCATCTATCCACCACCCAGCACTTATTCATCCACCACCCCACCCGTCTACCCATCCATCCACCCACCCATCCATCCTTCTACCCACCCACCCAGCAGCCACCCAGCCATTCATCTATCCATCTATCCACCATCCACCCAACTATCCATCTACCACCCACTCGCCCACCCAGCCAACATCCACCACCCCACACATCCATCCACCCACACATCCATCTTTCTTTGCACCCACCCACCTACCCATCCATGTGTTCAGCACACCCTCCCAGCCTCTACTAAATGCCAGGTGTCGAGAACCAAGCATGTGCTTCCCACACACTCACTCATTCACCCATCCATTCATCCACTCATTCCTCCATGTGTCCATCTTAACACATCTACTGAACCCCTGCTAAGAGCCAGATACTTTGATCTAAGCATAGCCTCTCACCGTGGTCTTATATCCTTGAGAGGGAGGCCAACAAGTGCCATGGGAGGTCCAGTGGCATGTGGAAATGTGTGTCGATAAGAGTAAACACATATCAAACGCTTATTGACAGGGAAGCACTGAGCCTCCCATGAATTCCCTCTCTCAGGAACATTTTGCTTTAAATAGCTGGCAGTGGCTGGCCCCAGGAGGAAGTGGAGGCCCTCCAGATCAGTGTCACCTGGTAGGAGGGGATTTTGCAAGGGAAAACAGAGATGGACTTGTCCTACTTTGTAGGTGAGGCCCGACTGAAATGTTGGAGGAGCCAAGAGCCCACTCAAGGGTGATGTGCCCAGCAGAAAGGTGCATTTCTGGTCCCCCAAGCCAGCACATGGTCCTGATGCTGATGGCCCACAAGTGGCCCTGAGGTCACCCCTGACAGCTGTGCCACTCTGTGGCCCCTTTCTCACCTGCCTCCCCCACCCAGGCTGTGATTCCTTTTGTTCCCTCAACTCCCACTCCTCCTGAGCTCCACTCTGCACCAAGACCCCGCTCCTGCCACTGAGGCATCTGCACTTTCACCAGTAATTGGTAACCACAGAAATGTGCTTGGGATGGGGTGGCAGGTGGAGAGGGCGGGGGGGGGGAGGCGGGGAAGCGTCCCCCAGCACCACTCCTGTGGCAGTAATTCTCCTGTTAGCCAGGGGCTGCCCCTGGGGTTCACAATGACATTGACAGGAGTAGGGGAGGGGATGCAACAAGGAGTCCGTGAGGGGCCTATTCCCCCAACCCCAGTCACACTCATCAGATGCTGCCCTAGCACAAAGACTCCCGGACTGTCTCCCAGTCTGGTCTCACCAGCTTGAAATGGGGGTTTCCTTACAAATGACTTTTATTTTTTTCAGGAGCAGTGGAGGGAGGGACCCAGAGCCCCAGAGTAAGAGTCTAATTCAGAAGCCAAGATGATTACTAGGTTCCTGAAACTAGTGGTTTCCAGCTGGGCGCAGGTGGGGAAGAAGGGGCTGTGCAAATTAACGAGTTAGACCTGATTAATCCTGCTGCGTTAGCAAATCTGCAGGGGAAGCCAGGCAGCTGCACAGATGTGGGAGTGTCTGCACGAGGAACCCCCAGGCCTGGCACAGACCTGGCCAGTCTCTGGGGCTGGGAGATGGGCCTGCTAGTCTGGGCTGGGCTCTCAGGGTACTCACTTCTGTCAGCCACAGCCACAAGGCCTGGCTGAGCTCAGGCACAAAGCCGTCCCCACTACTGCTGGAAAAGTGAGAGAGAAACTGGGGAAGGCGAGCCCACTTAGCAGGGTACCTGCAGCTCCTTCAGAAATGCCTGTAGCCTCTTCTTGGACAGATGGGCACCCCCAGGACAGGTTGCACATCACCCAGACCAGGGCCCAGACTTGGCCAGGGAACGGGCCCAGCTTGACTTTCCCAGCTGACAGGCTTTAAATCTGGGTTCCCAGTGGGAAGTCTGAGGCCTCCTGCACCAGTCACCTGCAGGTATGTTAGAAATCACAGGTTTCTGGGCCTCACCCTGGGCTGACCAGTCCCTGTAGGTGGGTGGGTGGGTTTACAAACTGAATTATCTCCAAAATATGTGTGTTCAAGTCCCCAGTCCCCATATTCTAAAGGCACGCTTGCTTGGAAACAGGTCTTTGCAGGTGCAGTTTATTCCCATGGGGTCACACTGGAGTAGGTGGTGTCCTCCCAAGGAAAGGAGAGACAGACAGACACAGAGAGAAGACGCCACAGGACCCTGGAGGCGGACTAAAGCGATGCGGCCGAGGAACATGGGGGAGCACCAGAAGCTGGGGGAGACAAGGAGGGATCCTCCCCCAAGGCCTCTGGAAGGAGTGCGGCCCTGTGAGCCCTTGAAGTCAGACTCCTAACCTCCAGAACCCGGAGACAATGTATTTCTGCTGTTTTAAGCTGGTACTTGTTGATACTTTGTTACCACAACCCCAAGAAGCTAAGACAAGTGGTTTCTGGAGTCTGGGATTTCAGCACCCTTCAGGCCACTCCATAGGCAGTGCTCTGAGTGTCATGCCCTGCTGCCTCCTCCTCTGGAAGTCTTCCTGGATTGACCCTGCTCATCAGGAGCCTCTGCCCTGCCTCCGGCAGTGTTTGAAGAGGATGCTTTAAGAGGCCATGAGGAGTGGGGCACAGAACTCAAACTCCAGTAAAAAGGCCAGCTTGATGGTCTGACAGACTGGAGGGTCCTTGGTAGATTCCACCTACCCTGCACTCTTCAGTTAACCCAGAAAGGAAAACATTCCTGAAGCCAACTCCTCAGACAAAGACTGAACTCTACTGTAAGATATAAAATGATGCTGGTGACTCAGCTTCAGTAGGTACAGGAGGCCAGCTGGGCAGCTCCCGTCCAGAGGTGAGATGAGAGGGCAGAGGCGGACAGGAGCTGGCTGAGCGGACACGGGAGATACAAGGTAGAAAGGAGGAGTGAGCTGTCACAGTGTGGGGACAGCTGCTGCTAGAGTCACATAAGTTACATAACAGTGAGTGTGTAAGTTTTTGTGTGGCAAACTGACTTGAACTGTAAACTTTCATTTAAAGCATAATAAAATACAAATAAGTTAGTTTATTAAAAAACGAGAGTCTGAGGGTGAGCAGGGCCTCAGCAGAGACCTGGGAGTGTCTCATCTCATTTGCCACGGGACCAGGGGGGCGACATCCATCAGTGGGCCACAGGACCCCCTAGTAACATCTCCGCCCCACAGGGCATCATGCTGGCCTATCTGTCCGTAATAAAAGAGTAGGGATTAGTAACACAAATTGTTCCATGAAAAAGAAGGGGATCTCTCACCAAGACAAGAAACAAAAACAAGAGCCACAAGCCCCTTCTTCACTCCAGGAGTCACCAGCACGTGCCCCTCAATGCATGGGGAGGAGCACAGGCTCAGACCCTTCCTGAGCCGCTGCCAGGCCTGGCAGAGATGGCTCGGACCCGGCCTCATCCCCCCACAGCCTGGTGAAAGCAGTGTAGGGAAGGCCTTCTCAAGCCGGGCCTCCGATCAGATCACTTGGACAGCTTTCTAGTGCCTGACAGAGCACCTAGGGTTCGAGGCTGCGAGAGGGACCAGGGGCCTGGATTGGTAGGGGGAGGAGGAGGAGGGTAGAGGGCACAGGCCGGGCAGCAGTTGGAGAAGGCTAGAATGAGGCAGGGCTGCCCGGGTTGCAATCTGGCTACTGGCTTTGTAGCCTTGGCCAAGTCTCTCACCTTCTCTAAAGGAGGGTTACATGAGAGCCCAGCTGCTGGAGAGCCTGGGCTTGAGATTCACCTCCTGGATGGCCCTGAGGGCTCTGGGCACAGGCCAGGCATGAGGCCACAGGGACCTGGGCCAGGAGGCCCCAAGTCTCAGGGCAGGGGGTGGAATGCTTCCCCTGAGGCCCAGAAAGCAGGAGACAGGGAGAGGGGAAGGGAGGGGAGGGGAGGGGGGGAGGGGGCAGGGAGAGGCAGATGTAGAGGAGAGGCGAGAGGAGCTTGTTCTTACCCAGCTCCGCGGGGAGTGCAGGGGAGGGGGTTTGGGAGCGGGGAGTGGGTGCTGGGCCGAGGGGCTGGGAAGGCCGTGCTGCTCCCCCTGCCGCAGGTAGAGGGCAGCACTGAGGAGAGCTGCAGAGGCCAGACGGGAGGAGCCCTGCCCTCCGCAGCCCCTCTTCTCTGCCCCTCTCTGACTGAAGTCTCAGTTTGGGGCCTGGGTCCCCGTTGCAGAGCCGGCAGGAGTGTCAGCAGCAGCCACCCCCAGGTGTCCGCTGGAGGCACCGGACCCTCGCAGACCTTTCCAGCCACACAAAGCCCAGACCAGGGTGCTCCAGCCCGCCAGGCACCTGCTTCAGACTCACTCCACGTTTGCACCGAGGGGCCGTGTCTACCGCCCCCCACAGCTGACAGAGTATGGGGTGGCCGGTGACGCCTGCGCGCCGAAGACAATGCAGTCCTCGGGCCGCACAGGCACTGCTGGGGTGGGGGTGGCCAGGCGTGGACCCTGGCCTCAGGCTGAATGAACCTTGAGTCACCAAGAGGCCGCTCAAGCGAGGGGATAAGGGCACCAGAGTCCTTCCTCCTTCCCAAATGATTCCCCCAACCCCTTCCCCTTCCCCTGCCCCGAACGGCATGGAAGTGTGCCTGCTGTCCTCAGGGCTACCCTCCCCATCTGCAGGGCACAGGTTCCTGGAGGGGGCGGGGCGCTGTCCTGAACTTCACACTGGAGGAAGAGAAGGGACTGGTGATTCCCAGACTGCAAACTCGGGGGAGGTGTGGGGGTGATGGAGTTAGCCACTTGCGTGTGGGAGGTCCTTCTTCTTGCCCGGAGCCCCTGAATGTGCGCCCTGCCTCCAGGAAGACGCCGGGACCAGACATCGGGTGTTGGGGGCCAGTGTCTTGTGATCTGGAAACCAGGCCACTAGGATTCCCAGGCGCACGCAGCTACCATGGTATCCCCATACCAGCTCAGTGCGTCCCAAGCCCCAGCGGACAAGCAAACTTAACCTCAGAGAGGGCCGAGTGAGTGGTCGGTCTCCCTCCCTGCTCCTCCCTCCTCTCTCCCCTCCCCTCGCCTCCGCTCCCTCCTCCCCCTCCCGCCCGTCTTTCTCCCCTTCCTCCACCCCCTTTTCCCCGGCTGCAGGCTGCACGTCCAGGCAGGGCTGTGCGGAGCCCGCAGCCGTGTTGCTCCGGCCCCAGCGCCGCGCCTCAAGGAAACAGCGGCCGAGCCGGCGGGACAGCGCGGCCGGCGCAGAGGCTGGAAGTTGGGCGCGCGCCGGCCTCGGAGCAGGGGCGCGGCGGCGCTGCGAGCCGCCGGCGTCTCGAGCCTTCACGGTGCGCCATGGAGCTTGGGGGCCCCAGAGCGCCGCCACCGCTGCCGCCGCTGCTGCTGCCGCTGCTGCTCGGGGCCAGCCTCCTGCCCGGTGAGTTCCGGGGAGCTGGCGGGTCCCCTTTCTCCGGGTGCCGGAGGCCGGAGATCCCCAGAGGCTGAAGAGGGAAAGCTCCCGGCTGCAGTCCAAGCCACGGGTGCGCGCAACGGGGCGACCGCGAGGCTCCCCGCGAGACCCACCGGGCTGAGCTGGGCGAAGAAGGAGTTAATTTGACTGTGGACGCTAGACTGGGTTCTAGGGTGGGCGGCAGAGGAGGTGCTGGCTGCGAAACTTGGCAGGGGCGTCCCTGCACTCCTCTAGCTAGATAGCCCTGCAGACCCCTCCCCCATGTCTTCTCCAAGTTAGAAAGGGGGCTTGCCCTTGACGTCCTGTTCCCCTCCCCCACCTGGGTTCCCTCAGGTCCCTCCTTCCTACCTTCTCTCTTTGAGGGGACTCCTTTCTCACCCCTTCTGATTCAGTGGCTCATAGAAGGAATTTCATCTCTTAGAGCCCAGGCCAGTGGGCTGCCTCTCATGAGTCAGGCGGATCAGAATAACAGATTGAGGGGCTCTGGGCTGCAAGTCAAGGGTCTTGGGGTCCAGGATGGTGCCTGGGTGCTTTCAGACCCTCTTCTCCAGGTCCTCTGGGGTAGGGAGCAGGCTGCACTGCAGGTGGGCCCAGCTAAGGGGTCTGGATGGCTTCCCCCAGTATGTTGATGCTGACGGGTGACAGGGGAAACCCAGGCTGAGCACCCTGGCCGTCAGGCAGTATGTGCAAAGGTCCTGTGGTTGAAAGAACAAAGGCAGTGTGAGGACTGGGAGGGGGTGGTAAGACCCCACTGCCCTGCCGTCACCCTGGCCCAAGCCCCTGCCTGCTGTCTGCCCCAGCAAGCAGCCATGTGGAGACCCGAGCCCACGCAGAGGAGCGGCTGCTGAGAAAACTCTTCTCTGGTTACAACAAGTGGTCTCGGCCTGTGGCCAACATCTCAGACGTGGTCCTGGTCCGCTTCGGTCTGTCCATTGCCCAGCTCATCGATGTGGTAGGTGTTGGGGGGCTTCTGGGTCCTCAGCTGATAGGAGTGGTATCCCCAAGAAGTAGGCTGGATGCCTCGAGGTGGCCAGGGCCGGGAGGGCGTCTGTAGATGAACACTGAGGCCACTGCTGTCCCCTTGTCTCATGGGCTGCGTGTGTCCTAGGCAGGCTGCAGTCTGACCCCACAGTTCCTGGCTCCGGCCCTGCCTGAGGTCACCCAAGCTCCAGGCCCACCCAGTGCAGACTTGTCTTCACCAGAGTCTCCCAGATGGGCCTGAATCTGTGAGACCAGCCCCAAGCCTGGCCCTCTCCTCCCCTCCATATAGAACTCAGGGTGGCCCGGTTTTCAGCAGTGGGTCAGGACTGCCACCTTCAAAAACCAACAGCTGAAATTTCCGGTAGCTTCACTGCCAGGGAGAGCCATCTGGCACCTATGGCCGCGGCTTTTGTGCAAGTTGCGCTGACTGGTGGCAAGGCAGGGGTGGCACCCCTCAACACCAGGCTCTGCCAGGGACTCCGAGTCCCAGAGATGTCACGGTCAGTTCCCGAAGTCCCTCTGCCTGGCTTCTCTTTGGCTTCCTGGCTGGGGAATGAGGCAGACCGCTGGGAGGACGTGCTGCCTACACCAGGCAGGAGCCAGGGAGCCAGGGAGCCAGGGAGCCAGGGCAGGGGAGGGGCAGCAGCCCCAGGCGAACCCCCAGCTCTGGGGGCTTGGGCACCGTGGGTGTCAGAACCTGAGCCTGAGCCAGAGTCCAGCCCTGCCTGGGGGTCTCAGCTGAAGCAGAGACTGGGCTGTCCCCGGGGGGCTGGTGGGGTTGGCTAGGGGCAGAGGGCACTGTTCCACTTTCTCTGGCTGGTCTTGGCTGTCCAATTTGAGGCGGGTGGTCTGTGTGTGCGCAGCCTCGTGCGGGATCCTCCTCTGAGGTCTCAGCAGGACCGTAAGGCTCTGGCTGTGGAGCCCGGGCTCTGGGTTGGCAGGAGGGAAAGAATGAGTTCATGTGATTCCAAGAAAGCCACAGGGGAGGGAGGTACAGGGGGCCGCAAGGATCTGGCCACTAGTCAGGGAGAGACGGAGGGCTGGCAGGCTGGGGAGGATCTGGGCTTTCTACACTGGAAGTCAGCCAGTGTAGTCTCAGGGATACTGCTGCTGAGAGGTCCCTGAAAGCTCACCCACACAGCTGACAGGACCTCCCTACCCCAGGCTTCTCCAGGAGCTACTGATCCAGGATAGTACTAGGCTTGCTGGGTGGCCCCAGCGCTGTCCAAGGAGGTGAAGTGAGAGCAGTGGCCAGGTTGGTTGGGGATGAGAGTCACAGAGCTCTGAAGGTGTGGGGGCCATGGCACCGGTCCCTACAGGGGTATGTGTGCACTCGGCCAACGTGAACATTTGTTTGTAAGTCCTGTCCTCAGCCCTGGCCAGAGCTGGCCCCCAGACCTCGGCCCAGGTCTCCTGGAACACGACTCTGATTGTCCTTGTAAGTCCTCTGGCTGGGGTTGTATCAGGGATCAGGCCGCATGGGCTGCTTCTGTCAGTTCTGCTGAGGGCTGCCAACACTGGTCACCGGCAGAGCAGGGGCTGGGGGAGTGGCATGTGGCCGCTGCTCAAGATTCAGGGGCTGTCTACCACGGTCTCACCCTGCCTGACATGCACGAAGCTCTGTCCACCCACTCGGCATGTCAGCAACCCCTGGAGACTGAGACTCAGGGGAATGACCTGTCCAGGACCCCACAGCAGTGCCACACGGGGTGTGGTTACTCCTGGCTCTGCTGTTGGTACTAAAGATGGTTCGTGATGTGAGCACACACACATGCAAGGTGCACACACATGTAACACATGTATGTACTCATGCACAGCCGCAAACAGAGGAACAGGCATATGCATACACTGTACATGTGTGTGCAAATGAGCACTGACATGCACTCATATAAACACATGCACACACTAACAACGCGCATTGTACACACTATACATGGACAGGTGCACACACATGCGTGCACATGCATACACATGTACACAAATGGGCACACAAGCACATACGTGTGCACACTAACAAGCACTGTCTGCCAGCCACCTGGCTGTGCCATGTTGAGGTCAGTGAGCTGGTGGCATACCTGGGAGGGCATTCTGCCGTGGTGGCGTGGTGGGGCTGGGACAAGTCACCCAGGAACAGGGATCTTCTTGGCACCGAGAGTACCCAGGCTCTGGTGTCTGCAGGACTCCAGGAGCCTCGATTGACAGATGAGGCACGAAGTGCCCCTGCTCGGCTGTGGGTGCTGGTCTGAGACTCAGACACCCTGATGGTGGACAGGCTCCCGGAATCAGGCTGCCGTCTGCGGGGCCACTTGGTGCAGATGCTGGGACTGACGGGCCCCACCTCCCTGCCCAGCCTCCCTGTGGAGTGTCGCATGGGATCTGGGTAGGGACTGCAGATACAAATGCCATTCCTGGAGGTCCTGTGTCCACAAGGGGCCTGCCTGCAGTCCCTGTGTATGAGTCCACATTCCTGGTCCCATCTCAGGAGGGGGCAGGGCTCCAAGACCACCCTGCCCCCCACCTCCATGATGCTGGGTCTTCGTGGCAATGTACCAGGCGCATGTCCACACTGTCAAGTTGACAGAGTTCAACAACCCGTGGGATGGACAGCTTAGGGAAAGTGGTCGGTCTGGTGCCCGGAAGCTTGTTCTGGGGAGCCTGGAGACCCGGGGAGTGCACAGACTGTTTTTGCCCCCAGCACTTCCTGGGACTTACAGGACTGAGCCATGGAGGGCCACGGGCAGTGGTGAGGCCCTTTGCATCCCAGCCCTAGCCATCTCCTCGATCCCTCTCCCCTCACTGTCCCCCTGGGGAGGGGACCGACTCAGGCAGCAGGTGGTATGGCTGGGGAGCAGAGGCAAGGCTGAGCGTGAGGCTGCTCGGGGACACAGTCCCTGCCTGAACCAGCTGACACGAGAGACCAGGAGATGAAGGCACCGAAGCCACACGTGTGCACACACATGTGCACCTACACGTGCTCACATGCAGATGCAGACCTGTGCATGTGTACACATGCACACATGAACAAGTGTGTGCAGTCCCCTGATAATGGTCTGGGTACAGGGCTGTTTCCCCGGCTGAGGACTCTCGAGTGTCCTTGGCTCAGAGGCTTTTTGGGGAAACTTGCTTGTTGGTGGTCCGGGGGCCATGGAGAAGACTGGGCCTTAAGAGGTGGGCGGTGGCCCCGCGGAGGCCGCTGCTTCTCGCTCTGTCCCCGCCTCCCAGATACGCCTCCACCGGGGGAGTTTCCATGCCTGAGGTCTCTGTCCAGCTCCCTGCCATTGAAGGGCATCTGCCCAAATCACAGCCAAGAGGCTCAGACCATACCAGTCACTCCCATTATGATGGGAGAGTGGACGTGGAGGGGCTCGAGAGAGGTGTGTGGCCCTCCCTCCCTGTGGCGAAGCGGAGAGGGGGCCCAGGGCCCAGCTCCTGCTGCCCCCACAGGGGACCTGGTGCCTGTTCACCCCTCTGCCCCATCTGCAGAGGGACCCCCACCGGACTGGATGACAGAGCTGCCTGTGAAGTCGGCTGCCCCTTGCGCCTCCTTTCCTTTTGGAAGAGTCTGGGGGCTCCCGGACCCCCCTGCCACATGCGTCTCGTGCTTGGGGCAGAGCGTGTCCACGTCTTCTTGAGGCCTCTGTCCTTGGTTGTCCCCAGGAATGAGGCACTCCTTATCGCAGTCACAGCCACCGTGTCACAGCCCGATCTTCTGAAGTCCTTGTGCCTGAGGCTGGGACTGTGGGTAGGAAACCCCAGGTCATGAGGACGGGTCTCACATTGGCAGGGAACCTCAGTCTCCCTCCTTGTGTCCTAGGACGAGAAGAACCAGATGATGACCACTAACGTGTGGGTGAAGCAGGTGAGTGGGGAGGGCAGCCAGCCTCGGCCTGCTGACCCCCCGACACTGCTCCCTTCCCGTGCCTTCCACCTGGTACCCTTGTCACCTCTCAGCCCCGCACCTCTCCCCCTCACTGCTAGTGGAGTCTCCCTCCCACCTCCCCAGGCACAGTCCCCTCATCTGCCCTTCCTGACCCCCCGCCCGCAGGAGTGGCATGACTACAAGCTGCGCTGGGACCCAGCTGACTATGAGAACGTGACGTCCATCCGCATTCCCTCGGAGCTCATCTGGCGGCCGGACATCGTCCTCTACAACAAGTGAGTGCCCAGGGGGGCTGTGCCCGACCTGGAGCCAGACTCAGGGCTGTTCCACAGTGCCACCACTGAGTCCCCAAACCTCGCTCGTCTTCTCCATGAGGCCTGGCTAACCGCCGGGGTGTAGATGAGGACTGTGCTTAGCTGCCAGGCAGGCTTCAGAGTGACTGGGGCTGACATCCAAAGGGCCCACTCCGAGGGCTCCGTGCCCTGCTGTGACACCCCAGGGCTGGCCCTCTCTGACTCAAGTCCCTGCTGGCTGCAGTCTTGTGTTGGTGGCTGGGCACTGGGGCTCCCTGTGGAGCTGACCATCATGGCAAAGGCCAGCACTTGAGTCTGTGGCTCTGCCACCCATCCCAGCCCCCTGCTGCCCACTGACCCTGAGGGGTCCTGCACAAAGGCCCTGCTGGGCCCAGAGAGCCCTGCCTGCCCTACAGTGTCCCTGTTTGATTAGGAAAGACAGGGCCTCTTGGCCTTGATTGAGTCCAGTGATGGCGGCTGGAGAGCCACTCTGAAGGAGACCGTTCCCAGAGTGCATCAGGTCGGCCAGAGGGGGGTCAACGAGCTGCTTGGAGCTGAGAGCTCTGGAGCCTTCCAGCTCCCAGCCCATCCAGGGCCCATGCCAGCTCCCTGCCTGACCCCCTGCAATGCCCCGAATGTGCCTGGACTGTTGTGTGCTCCCAGGAGCAGGCACCAGAGCCTGTGGGCTGAGGGGCAGACAGGTGGCTTTAGTGCACGCACCTGGGGAACAGCAGTACAGGAGACAGGCCTCTCCCTGTGTGGCCCCCAGCTGGGGAGGCGCTTGTGCTGGACGAGGCTGGGGGGTGTGGGGGTGAAGGCACCCAGGAGCCTGCAGCTGTGCTGGATGCAGCCCCAGCCAGACAGAGGCCTGGTCCCAGAGGTGGCGGGTAGCCATGGGAGCTGGTGCAGACCCGAGGGTGGTCGCGGGTCAGCTGGCTGCAGCGGGGTGGATGGGGAGGGCCGACTGCTCTGCTGGCTTTGGGGTGTCGCCTCAGATGGGAGGCTTTCACGCCAGGCCTTGCTGCCCCTGGTGGGTGGGCACGGGTGGCATGATGGCAGTGCAGCCCCAAGTGTCCCCAGCCCCGGGCCCTCCAGTCCTCAGGCAGACCCCACCGCTGACTGTGCGCTGGGTAGAAGCTGAGCCCCAAAGGCCACAGGGCCAGGACTCAGGGAGGAGGTGGGCCCCAGCCCTACTGCCCTCGGTGTCCCCTCCCAGAAGCCAGTGGTGGGGGTGCGACAGTAGGTTCAGAGGTGCATGCTTGAAGGTAGGGGGCCCTTCCAAGGGCTCCCCAGGGAGGGGAGGGATGGGTGTTGCAGCTGAGGGCACCCTACCCTGTGAGTGCAGCTGGGGGTTCACAGGTGGGCAGCAGCCTGACCAGGGCTGGTGGGGAGTACTGCCTCTTTAAGTGGGCTCTGTGGACCATTCTTTGCTCCTTCTTGGGGTGGAATCCATTTGGGCAGATCTGAGGGTAGCCAGAGGCAGGGGTTGCTGCTGCCCCTCGTGGCTAATTGAGGGGAACCCCTTGGTCCTTCCCTCAGGATAGTTGGGAACAGAGGCGGGGGTGCTGCTGCCCCTCACGGCTAATTCAGTGGAACCCCTTGGTCCTCCCTGCAGGATAGCTGGGAACAGAGGCGGGGTTGCTGCTGCCCCTCACGGCTAATTCAGGGGAACCCCTTGGTCCTCCCTGCAGGCTAGCTGGGAACAGATGCAGCTCATCTGCTGCTGGACAGTTTCGGTTCGGGTGTCAGAGGGGGAGGCTTTGAATGTGGAGAGATGGAACTGGGGGACGGAGCAGCAGACGCACGGCCCAACTCCCAGGCAGGCTTCCGGGCCTGCCCTCCCCTCCCCGGTGCCCCAAGAGGCCCCAGGAGACAAGCCTGTCTGCGCAGGGGTGTTGGATGGGCAGGCGTCCTTGCTCCCAGCTCGTTGACATGCATCAGGCAGCTCCCATCCTGAGCGGCCCTCCATCTGCAGCTGCGGGGAGGGGCAGCTTTGGTGCAGAGGATGGGGGGGTGCGGTGTGGCTGGCACCCAGAGGCTCGGTGGGTGGGGCTTGGGGCCTGGAGGACTGGGTTGGGGGTGGCTCCTGGTCACCTCCTGGCCACCATGTGTCCAGCCTGGCTTGTGAGTGCATGTGGACAGGGCACGTTGGAGATGACGGCACCACTGCTGATGGAGCCCCAGGGACAAGTGACTGGGTCTTCTCCATGCCCTGGGGCAGTGGTGGGCTTTGAGCTGCACCTTCAGGAAATAGGCAGAGCCATGGGAGTGAGGGTGTTTGGGGCAGAGGCTGCCTGGACGCCGCCCTGGCCACAAGGAGGAAGTCTGGGAACCTGGGTGCCAGGAGGCTGGCTGGTAGCAGCAGCTGAGCAGGGCAGCAGCTGGGTCGGGTTTAAGGGTGCTGTTGGCAGGTACATCATGGGGTGAGGCTGAAGAATCCCTGGGCACTGGGCAGGAGCAGCCACCAGGGAGGGGGACTCGGGAGGAAGTAGGGGGTGGGCAGATTCTGGCGAAGGGTGAGCCCAGAGGGGGTGGGCAGCTCAGCAAAGAGAATCTCCTGGGAGAGGCACATTGATGGCCGTGGTGCCAAGTCTAGCGTGACACATAGTGGCCCTGATGACGAGGTCTCATCAGGCGCCAAGAGCTCATGGACTGTTTGATGAGGTAAACGGAGGCACAGAGGTTAGTTGCTAGCCAGGGTCATGTACCCAGCTCTGTCTAGGCCCATGCTCTGCCACCTTGAGTGTCAAGGCCCTGGCCGAGGCCACAAGTCTTTCTCTGCTCACCTGTGAGGTGGCATCGCCCTCAGGGACAGGTGTGTGGGATTCGGGAGGGGACAGGATGCTCAGGGTTGCCGGTGGCCTCAGGCGGGGCTGGGCCCCACAGGCCTTGGTGGGTCTCATGCCCTAATTTCTTCCTCTTCCTGCCCAGTGCGGATGGGGACTTTGCGGTGACCCACCTGACCAAAGCCCACCTCTTCCACGACGGGCGGGTCCAGTGGACGCCCCCAGCCATCTACAAGAGCTCCTGCAGTATCGACGTCACCTTCTTCCCCTTTGACCAGCAGAACTGCACCATGAAGTTTGGGTCCTGGACCTATGACAAGGCCAAGATTGATCTGGTGAGCATGCACCGCCGCGTGGACCAGCTGGACTACTGGGAGAGCGGCGAGTGGGTGATTGTGGACGCCGTGGGCACCTACAACACCAAGAAGTACGAGTGCTGCGCCGAGGTCTATGCCGACATCACCTACGCGTTTGTCATCCGCCGGCTGCCGCTCTTCTACACCGTCAACCTCCTCATCCCCTGCCTGCTCATCTCCTGCCTCACCGTGCTGGTCTTCTACCTGCCGTCCGAGTGCGGCGAGAAGGTCACGCTCTGCATCTCCGTGCTGCTCTCGCTCACGGTCTTCCTGCTGCTCATCACCGAGATCATCCCGTCCACCTCGCTGGTCATCCCGCTCATCGGCGAGTACCTGCTCTTCACCATGATCTTCGTCACGCTCTCCATCATCATCACCGTCTTCGTGCTCAACGTACACCATCGCTCGCCGCGCACCCACACCATGCCCGCCTGGGTGCGCAGGGTCTTCCTGGACATTGTGCCCCGCCTGCTCTTCATGAAGCGGCCGTCCGTGGTCAAGGACAACTGCCGGCGGCTCGTTGAGTCCATGCACAAGATAGCCAATGCCCCACACCTCTGGCCAGAGCCTGAGGGCCAGCCTGGCTTCTTGAACCAAGACCCATCGCCCTCTGAGTCCTTCTGTGCCTCTCTGGGGGAGCCGGTCAAGCCCCCCCTGGAGCAGCCCCCTGATCTCCAGCCTGCAGAGACCAGGAAGGCCAGTGTTTGCCCCTCGCCTGGCCTTGACCCCCTGCTCAGCAGCAGCCAGGCCACAGGGCTGGCCAAGGCCAGATCCCTGAGTGTCCAGCACATGCCCAGCCCTGGCAAGGTGGAGGACAGCAGCATCCGGTGCCGGTCTCGCAGTGTCCAATATAGCGTCACCCAAGAAGACGCCCCTGTCCAGGCCAATGGCCAGGTAGCCAGCTCACCAGCCGCGACTCACTCTGCAGAGCCCACGGCCCCAGCCCTGCCCTCTCCCTGCAAATGCAAGTGCAAGAAGGAGCCGCCTACCCCCTCCCCCAGGGCCACGTTCACAGTCCACAGCACCAAAGTGCCACCTCGCCACCTGCCCCTGTCACCGGCCCTGGCTCGAGCTGTGGAGGGTGTCCAGTACGTCGCAGACCACCTGAAGGCCGAGGACACAGATTTCTCGGTAAGTCCTGCCCTCGGCGAGCTGTAGTCACTCCCCTTTCCAGAAAGAGAGAGTGGCCTCACCTGGCCTGCCCAGAGTTGGGGCACCATGTGGCTCCCCTGTGACATGCCGGAGCCCCGTCCGGCCATGCTCATCACCTCCCAGAGCCCACGCTGACTGCGGCTTGGCGCAGGTAGTGGGCAGGTGGCCCCAAGGTTTCTGGAGATGATGGGTCTCCGGGGTGGGGGTGGAATGCCAGCACCACCTTTTGAGCACAGTCACGGTACCTAGGCCATTCTTGGGAGTGACCTTGGCTGCCCCTGCGGAACGTCTGCAGGACTTGGGCGTGGGGCTTGTGCTTCTTCCTCCAATCCCATGATGGCCGCGATGCTCCTCTCTCACATCACAGCCTGTGGGTCCCTGAAAGCACCCCCTCATGTGGGCACTGGACCCCTGGACCCCTGGGCTTTTCCTGGCTGGGGAACTGAGGGGTGTTGAGCCTTGGGTAGAGGGGCTTAAGGAGAAGAAACTGGATACAGCCAAGCTAGGGAGATTGGGCTAGGTGGGGGCAGAGTTGGGGAGACTCGGGCTCCACTGTGAGGTTGAGAGGGGTTCTGAGGACCCCAAAAATGGTCCCCCTGAGCTAGCATGGCCAAGGTCCCCATGGGGAGGTGGAGTGTCTCCTGATGTGCAATGGGTCTGGTGGCAGTTGCCCAGGTAACTTGTCCCTTTAGAGGTTTAATTAAAAACCCAAGGGGACCAGGAGGCAGTGAGATGCCAGGCAGGCGCGGACTGGAGTGGGCTTGCCCGTGCCTCCTCCTTTGGACCTGGCTCTGCGGCTCTGGCGATCTGGTTCTGGTGTGTCTGGCCTCCGCGGAGCAGTGCTGACTTCATAAGAATGGCCTCAGGCTGGAGGCTTTGTCTGTGACGTTTCATCTCAGGAGGGACATGGTGACAAGGACACGGGAGCAGAGGTTCAAAGGCAGAGGAAAGAGCACCAGCCTGGGAGGCAGCTCTCAGCCCGTCCCTGGGAACAGAGGGTCCTACAAGGAGCTTTATTTATCGGTAGCCCCGTTTGGTCACAGGTTCCCATTAAATAAACACATGCTTTCAGGCAGGTTTAAAACTTGTGCTGCGCTGGTGATTATGTAAAGGCTGAGCCGAGAAAACGCCGAGCTAGCGCCCCTCACTGGCAGCTCAGCCGACCCTTGAGCCCCGTCCATGGCTGACTGGGTCCCTGTCTGGTCCCTCATGGAGGGCGGGGCCACGGGGCTGCAGGCCATCCCCAAAGGCAGGCGCTGGTTCAGTTGGAGGGCTACCCTCCCGCCGCAGACTGGGGAGTGACCTCTGCTCCCCAGTGGGCCTCCTTCTAGCTCACAGGCCAGCAGGCCTAAGGGCGGAGCCGCTCTGACCGTGCGCTGTGCCCAGCTTCCTCCAGGGAGCACAGCCTCCACCCCGGGGGCTCGGGCCGCCTGCAAGCCCGTCCAGGGGGTCACAGACGTGCCCGGTCAGTAGGCCAGTGGACGCCCTGGTTGGAGAGCCCAAGGCGGCTCTGCAGACCCTGCTCCCACGGCCCCTTGCTCACCTCCCAGCCTCTTATTCCCCCGCTGGGTGTCGGTACAGGTGGCCTGCCCTCCCTCTGTGGCCTCTGTGGCCTCTGTGGAGGGAGCTGTCGGACCCTACCACCAAGGACTCCCTGGGCCCTTAAGCAGAACAGGTCACCGTCACCTCAGCACAGGTGGGCGTGCGCAGTGACTCTGGCCGCCGTGGGTAACAGGGGTGGGAAACAGTGTCTGCCGCCGGCTGCACCGGCTCTGGAAGCTCCCCAGGCTCTGCGCGGCCGAGGGCAGCAGCTGGATGGCCTCGTCTCCCCGCAGGTGAAGGAGGACTGGAAGTACGTGGCCATGGTCATCGACCGCATCTTCCTCTGGGTGTTCGTCATGGTCTGCCTGCTGGGGACTGTCGGCCTCTTCCTGCCGCCCTGGCTGGCTGGCATGATCTAGGGCTGCCCAGGAAGCTGGCCCACGCCGGGCACTCACCGGACAGTCCCTGCCCTCCTGCAGACTCCTCGACTCGGGGCCACGCCACCTGCCGTATTGACCCCACCCCCACCTCTGTGCTGAGCTGTCCTTGGGAAAGGTGGTCACTCCGCACTGGCTCTGTGGCCTGGGCCAGGATGCCAGCTCAGGAGTGGCCACAGGCTGGGAAGTTTTTCCGGATCATGGTGACCCTGGTCCCCTGCCACGTACACCAGCCCCCAGCCCCTCTGAGCCCCTCGGTGGTTCTGGTAAGGTGGGGGCCAGGAGGCGCCACCCTGCCCCACCCCAAGGGCCTGTCATTCCTGGGATCCAGGAGGACCAGACACCTAAGCCAGAGGCCCGTCACCCTGTCAGACCTCCTACCCCAGCCTCAGCTTCTCCTGCTGGCCTGGGGTCTGCAGGGTCCTCTTGGACCCACCGAGGACAGTGACTGAGCAGGAGTCTTGTCTGTGTGTGTGTGGTTAGGCAAAACCAAGCTTGGTGCCTGAGGAGGCTGACAAGGGGGTTTGTGGGCCACGGCATGTCCACCTACGGGGACCCCAGCCTTCCTGTGTCTCAGGTGGCATGGGGAGTGTATGCAGCAGGCATTTTGAAGGGGCCTGGTGGCCCAGCCCCACCGTGATGGACACAGGGGTGGAGGGCTGCAGGAGCAGAAGCCAGGCCCTGAGGATCGGGGTGCCCTGTGTGGTTCCTGAAGCCCTGTGTGGTATATGCTCATTCCACAGTCGGGAGAACTGGGACTCCAGGTAGACAGAAGGAGGGACTGCCCTATTCCAGTGGCTGTAGTGCAGCCGTAGGACAGACCCCAAGGACAGCTTGCCCAGGTAGACTAGGGGACCTTTAGAGATGTAGCCCCAGGGGCATGGAGAGTGAGATGGGCAGGGGACCTTGAAGAACTTCACGTAATAAAGATACTGTGCAGTCAGGACCCTGTGACTTCCAGCCCAGCCTCCACACTCCCGGTCCCAGCAAACCCAGAAGGGACTTCACCCAGGTCTCCCTAACAGCACCCGGGGGCTTCTCTGCCCAGGGCGGTGAAGAGGCAGAGAGGGGCTATGGACAAGGCCTTGGAGGCTCAGGCTTATCACCCCTGTGGTGTCACTGGCTGCCAGTGTCTCCCCGGGACCCTCAGTTTCCAAGTACCATGGTTCCATCCACTGGCCTGGCAGGCAGTGGGTAAGGATGAGGACAGCTGTGAGGACAGGCCAGCATCCCAGCCTAGCGTCCCCTACCCCATCCCCCGGAGCCAGCATCCTACTGACCTCTGCCCCCTCCAGTCCGTTCCCTAGACCCATGTCGCCCAGCCCAGCGTCCTCTGGAGCCAGTGCCCCCTCCCAGCACTTCCGAACTCTGTCCCGTTGGCCCAGTCCCCCAGGGCACTGAGGACTCCATCAGCGGAGCTTAGATCTGCTGCATCTCCCTGGGGCCGTCTCTCGGAGAAGGGCCTGGGTGCTGGGAAAGAGTCGGCGGTTGAGTTGACCCCCAGGGATGTATGACCCAGCTGGGGATGCCTGGGCTCAGAGGAAGGAGGGAGGCTCAGGCCACAGAGGTGAGCCCCTGGATGCCTGTTGCACCCTTGGGCTCAGCGGCGGGAGGCGGGTGGAGGCAGATGAGGCTGTGGGTGGGATTTCCTGGGCTGAAGGCGACACCAGAACACCAAGAGGTAGCAGGCAGGAGCCTGCTGCCTGGCTGAGATTAGGACTCCTCTCTCTTCTCTTATTTAAAAGAAACGTTGAGACTCCAGAACAAGTCAGAAAATCCCCAAAGGGAAATCAACAGCCAGTGTCCCCATGCCATGCTAACCAACACTGCCTCTGTATGTTTGCCTCCAGGGCTTCTAATCGAGGGGAGCCCCCGCTGGAAGGAATTTTAACAAACGCAGGCCCCCAAGAGCCTGAGTCCACTTACCTCCATGTCCTGGAGCTGCCATAAAAACACTACAAAGTGGAGGGCTTTAAAGAACAGGAATGGACCGTCTCACAGTTGTGCGGGTCCAAAGGGAATTCGGGGTGTCAGCTGTGGCGGAAGGTCCTTGTTTCTCTCCTAGAAGCACCGGTGACCCCAGTGTTTCTGGGCTTCGGGGTGCATGTCTGCATGGCGTCTGCCTTCTCATGTGTCTGTGTGCCTGTCCACTCCTTTATAGCTCGACCTGATTGGGTTTAGGGCCCGCGTTACTCTGGGAAGGCCTCAGTAACCTGACAAACCAGTTTTCAGACAGGTGGTATTGCAGGTACGGGGGCCAAGACTCCAGCACCACCGAGCCACAGTTCTCCCCACGGCCCCACTCAGGACGCCGCCATCACTCTGGAGGGTTCCCTCCAGCCCCTGGTCGTCCGTCCCCGGGCCCGTGACAGCCCTGGCCGACTTCTCTGCAGAGCTGCCTCTGGCCCTTGGGTAGGCAGGCGAGTGGTGTGTCGTCTTCTGTGTCCAGCCCCGTTCACATCACACAGTGCTGTCCAGATGCCGCTGTGTTGTGTCAGTGGTTCTTTACGGCTGAGTGGTGTTTCTGTATCGGAATAAACTAAAACTGTTTGTCTGCCACCTGTGGGTGGACTTCAGGTCCCTCCCAGTTCTGAGTGGTTCTGCGTCAAGCTGCCAGGAGCTGAATGTCGTGTCTGAGTTTGTGTTGACACAGGTTTTCATTTATTCTGGGTGGTAGCCTTGCTGGTGGTGGCCTTGCTGGGTCGTGGGACGGACACAAGTTCAAGGCTGCCACATCCTTTGCAAAGTGGCTTACAACTTTACAACCCTCCCTCTCAATGTACTTGGACATTGTGGTTACTTTAAATCCTCGAGAACACTTGGTGGAGGCTGCCAAAACTGGCCCGCAATAAACAGAACTGTGTTGGCCCACAGCCACGCCTGTTCATGTCTGCTTCATCCACAGCAGCTTTCGGCTTCAGTGGCTAAGTTGAGTTCTTGCCGCTGAGACCACGTAGCCCACAGAGCCGGAACCGTGTGCTCTCTGGACCCACGCCAGGAAGTCTGCGTGGCTCACCGTCACAGTGTGCCTCCATGTTTGTGCATCAACAGCTGGCCTGGCTGTGCACTTGGCAGCCACCCAAAGGCTGGAGGTTTGACCTCCTCTGGCAGCTCTGTGGGAAAAAGACTCAGCAATTTCCGGTGTCAAGACTACGGCCAAGAAGGTCCTACAGGGCACGTGCTGTGTCACATGAGGTCGCCACTGGACATAACTGCAGACAACTTGTGCGGCTGCAGATACTGCAAGTTTCTCTTTTCTTGTCTCTTCTCGACATCTCCTGAGCTTGACTGCACAGCGCACGGGTGTTTTTTTCCCTGTTCGTTTTTCTCTCAGCCGGCCTTACTGATTTTCTGTTTCTCCTTTCAAGTTGGGCACACACAGCCTTTCCTGTGATTTTTGTTTACGCTCATTAGTTCCCGTTTCACGTTAGTGGTGTCTCTCCCCGCCTCTTTGAAGACATCATGAGAGTGCATGAGCTCTTGACCTGGCACGGGTAGCTCAGTGTGTCTCCCAGGAGCTCTCACTCCACAGATGTCCCCTTTCTAATTCGACCTCCTCTGCCCTCCGGGGGCCCTGTCTAATTCGACCGCCCCTTCCCTCCAGGGAGTAGGGAGTTCCCAGAAGGCTCTGGGTGCCCTGTGCCTCGGGGGTGTGATTTCAGCACCCCTCTCTTGATGAAGCTCCTCAGAAGTGACTGCTCCACTGTTTGCATGTGTCCTTTCCAGTTCGGTCAGGGACATTCAACCCCAGCACTGATCAATAGGAAATGGGAGAAACAGCGACCTCAGTCAAGCTGTGGCACTAACCACACAACCTGAAGCCAGCTCAGCTCCAGGACAGAAGCCTTCCTGAAGGACACAGCAGCCAGCTTAGGTCACTGTTCTCAATGTTTCTCATCTTTAATACCTGCAGTTAGGCTATTACTTTGCCTTTAGATGCTGCTTTAGCAGCAGCTTTCTAATTTTGCCGTACTGTGCTTTCATTGTCCATCAGGTAAAAATGCATCTTCATATCGCTTGTGTCTTGTTCAGCCTAGGGTTCATTTAAATGTTTGTTTGTTCTACCAGGTGAGGAGAGTTCTTGGCTCTGTGTTTCTAATTTGATTGTGTTATGGTTGGAACATGATTCTTTGGCACTCAAGGCATCTCTCGACCTCACATGGGGCGGGGGATTGTTCAATGAGCTTGAAGATATTTTCACTGGGTTCTCTTGTGCCTGGTCAGCTGTGTTTATGAAACTTGCTTTGTCTCCATGGTTAACAGTTGAGCTAACCGTTCTTCATGATTGTGAGCTGAGCTTTTCCCTCTGAGGTTGTTGGGCTTCTTCCCACACACTCTGGGTCACCTAGGGTGTTTGCAACCTCGCTATCTGGGATGATTCTTATTTTTGTAAGCATCTAGGGCCTCTCATTTTTCCCTTTTTCATACTTTTAATTCTGTTTTCTTCCCGGTGATTCTGATTCCATCTTCCTCTGTGGCGTCTTTTGGCCTTTGACTTAGCTATTTAAGTGGCTAATGCCTCACTGATTGTCAGGTATGTTTGGGAAAGGAAGTGGAACCATGCAGTTTCCACAAGGCAGCACCAGGACAGGAAGGGATGAGGTGGATAAATTCCCTCAACCACACTCTTACCTGGAACCACAGTGGGTAAGATGGAGAAGGGTCCTGTGTGCAGACCCCCACTCTGGGTGGGGACAGAGCCCAGGCTCTCGAGCAGACGCTGGGTCAGGAGCTGTTGCTGAGGGCAGCCTTGCTCCAAGATGCACAGGGCACACAGTGCTCACAGGGTACACAGGACATACAGGGTACATAGGACACATGGGACACACAGGTACACGGCACACAGGGCACACAGGACACACAGGGCACACAGGGCACACAGGGCACACAGGGCACACAGGGCACACAGCGCACACAGGGCACACAGCGCACACAGGGCACACAGGGCACACAGGACACAAAGGACACACAGGGCACACGGCTCACAGGGCACACAGGGCACACAGGGCACACAGGCACACAGGGCACACAGGGCACACAGGGCACACAGGAGTGATGTTTACAATCTGGAAGCAGTGTCTTTGCACTGGGAAATCAGACACGAGTGGACTGCCCTGGACAAACATGTCTGAACCCCTTGTGGGCAGGGCACAGCCTTCAGTGAGGGAGATGCAGTGGGGACAAGGTGGAGGGGGCCCGGCCACATGCAGAGTGTTGTGATGGAGGCAGAGGTGGCCGCCGTGGTGTGCTTTGCATGAGGCAGGCCTGTTCTGCTATGGAGGGAGGTACGGAGGAGAGTCAGCTGTGTGCACTTCTATGGGAAGGGCCATCAGTCTGGGAGCACAGTGTGTGCAAATGCCCTGTGGTGGAAGCAGCCGAGAGGCCAGTGTTCCAGGCACTAGACAAGTGCAAAGGGAAGAGAGAAAGCCAGGAGTAGGCGCGGTGGGCCAGGAGGCCTGCAGGCAGTAGAGAGGGGTCTAGACTCCACCCTGAGTGTGTCAGAAAGCCATGAGGGATGGCAGGCATTTTGACTCTGAGTGTGACAGGAAGACATGGGGGTGTTGAGAGCAGAGGAGAGTCCTGGCTTGGTTGGCTTTCTGGGCATTTCACTCCAGCCACTGGGGGAGCGGCTGAGGTGACCAGGTGAGCTGTGTGTTGTCATGGATGAGGTTGGCGGCAGAGAGGAGAAGTGGGATCCAGGCCAGGCTCAATGAGGGGCTCCACTCAAGAGCAATGGGAGCTAAGGGGTGGTGCTTGTGAAAGGGAACCAGAGGAGACAGTGCACGGAGGACTGCAATCCCAAGGGCAGGTTCTGGGGGCAGGCCAGCATCATCAGGCCACACCACCACTGAAGACAAGGGAGCTGGTGGGTGCCCTTAGGGAGAGAAGGTCTGCAGGCAGGAGGGGAGCCAAGTGTTCCACTAACTCAGAACCCCCAGATCCCCCACTGTTTCAGGACAAGATTCTGAGTCCTCCCCACAATGGCCCAGCCCCTGGCCTGTGCTGCGCTGGCAGCCCCCCTGGTGTCCTGTGGGTTTTGGGACTTTGCCTGGACTGTTCTTCCTATGGCCTTCACACAGCTCCCTGCCAGTCCCATTCCTGGCTCTGCTGAGGTCACTAGAGATCTTTTCCCCAAGAGATTAAAAATCACATAGTGCACTCTCCATGGTCCAGGGGGAGGTTCCCACACTGCTGGGATGAAGAGGCCCAAGACATGGCCTCCAGGCTGGTGGAAGCGAAGAGGTGGTGTCAGGGTCTCTGCACAGAGGAGGCACAGGACCTGGGGAGTCAGGAACCAAGCAGCCCGTGGGCTGGCATCCACAGGGAGGGCACGTGGCTGCTGGGTCTGACATCATGACTTCAGAGGCTGTGTTCCTACTGGGGACTGTTGTGGCCAGAACAGCCAGGTGATTGGGGGCACTTGGGGGAGCAGAGGGGGCACAGAGCCCTGAGACTACAGGAAGAAGCTGAGGGTGGCCCTCCCTGGGGCCCTGTCCCGGGGGGAGCCGGCAGGACGGAGAACGTGCAGTGACGAGGCAGACACCCACCCGGCCTGAAACGAGCAGACGGTCTCAGCCAGCAGGGTCACAGGGTGCTTTATCTGCATCAAGTCAGCACAGGGAAAGGGGCTCCGTGGGCCCGCCTGCCCCCCATGCCATCCTCCTGCCTGCAGCGCCCCTGCTCTCTCCGGGCACCTGGACATCGTTGCTCGGTTCCCACGGATCCACCCGAAGAAGCAGGCTGCTGGCACCATGAGTTACGCTGGGTAGCACGGAAGCTGCTCTGGGGAGGAAAGGGCAGTGGGTCAGGGAGGAGCTGCGGGCAGCCCTGAGACCCCGCGTCTGCCCCTCGGGCCACCCATACGCCAGGGTCCGGCAGAGCAGAGCTGTGTGCAGGGCTCTCGGGTTGGCCTGGGGCCGTGGACGCAGCTTCTCCAGGCAGCCCTAACCCTGCCCCGTCACAGCTGGCCCTCCGCGGTGTGCTCCCGCCTCTGTTGCTTACACTTCCTGGGCCTTTCCTGCTGCCGCTGGCCAACCAGCTGGGCTGCAGTCTGGCTGCACCCACTCTCTCATCCTCAATAGCCACCCCTCAGACACCCTGGGTGCTCACTGCTGAAGGGGCTGTACTCCTCAGCTTGCCCCCCAGGCTCCCTCCAGCTCCTCCCCCAGCTGCCCCCTGGGAACTCGGGAAGGGGCCCACCTGCTGTCCCCTAGGGTCTCGTGGGGCTGAGGGCTCCAGGTTCACCTGAAGGAAGGAAGGAACACATGAGGTCCTGCTGTGGCTGGGGGGCAGCATACTGCCCAGCTCCTCAGCCCCTCCTTGGGTGGAGAGCGAAAGTGAAGATGGGGTGCTTTTGTCCCTGAGCCCCAAAGAGGCACATGTCACTGCACTCTGGCCAATGCTGACTGAGGGAGTGGCTGGTGGGGGCGGGCATCTCGACACCCTGCCAGCCTCCTCTAGACGAGGAGTTCCAAAACAGAGAGTTTGTTCCAGTGCGGTGACAGCCAGCTGTCCAATGGCTCACCCTTTTCCTGAGGACTGTGGTTCAGCTTCAGGGTCAGGCAGGGCCTGCTAGGGGGCCCCACTTCCCTGAGATGTCTGCAGGGCAGATGGAGGGCCTGGGGCCACCTGACAAAGACGTGGTCCCCCACCCGCCCTTCGGCTGCAGGCCATCTTGGGCTTCCTCGTCCCCAGTAAAGCCTCTCCATCCATCTCAGCCCTGAACTGTGGCCACCAGCTGCAGCCTGTCACAAGGACAGCCAAGGAGGGAGGGGGTGCGCCCTGGAGAAGTGTAGTGGGTTCCAGAGCAGGGTCCTGGGGCAGGGAGGAGCCACAGCCCAGCATCTGGGGGTGCTGCTCCTGGCTGCCGGGAGCCTGGGGCAGGGCAGTGGGCCTGAGGTGCCGCGGGGTGGCCATTCCCTGCCATGATGCCCCTCGTGTGGGCTCCAAGAGCCCAGTCTCAGCCACCCAGTGTCTGCAAAGGGCAGGCACCTCTATGAGTCTGGGGGCCAAGCACGTGCACCCCAGTCTCCCCATGGAAGGGCTGTACCTGTGTCCTCAGGGCGGCCACTGTGAGCTTGCTCTCCAGGCCTGGCCTCACAGTGCACACCGAGGGACCCCGGCCCACCTGACCTCGTCTTCCCCTCTAACACAGGCATCGGAGGCCTGGCGCTCTCGCGGAGGAAGGAATCAAACTTGAGCAGGTGAGCTAGGGAGGAAGGGGTCAATGTGGCAGTGAGGCCCTTGCGGCAGGACCGCAGAGCTGCTGAGGGACGAGCAGAGGCGACCCAGGCTTGGCACTCACTCTGAATAGCCGACTCACAGGCCTGGCTCACCAGCTGGTAGATGGCAGCTAGGGACTGCAGCTCGCCCTGTGGGGGACACGCGTGCGACGGACACGTGTGTGAGGGACGTTTGCACTGGAGGACACGTAGGGACACACACATAAGGAGAGGCACCTGTGTGGGCCCAGATGTGAGGAGACACGTGTGCAACGTGACACGCACGTGACGGAACACCGGATGAGGGGATACATGTGTGAGGGAACATTTTGGGAAGGGGACACAGATGTGAGTGTACCTGTGTGTGAGGGGACACCTGTGTGAGGGAACATGTGTGACAGGAAGTGCATGTGAGCGTCCCCATGTGTGAGACGACACGTGTGAGGGGACACACGTGAGGGGAGGCACAGGTGAGGGTCCCCGTAGGCGAGGCGACACACATGAGGGGACGCATGTCAGGGGAGGTGCTTGTCAGGGGCCCCACGCTGGGCCCGGCCGGCTGCACCCAGGTCTGTCAGACACTCAGGGCTCTCCCCCTGCCCCCGACCTGGGGCACAGACCTGCCCCCCGCTCACCTTCTCCCCGCGCTCCCCTTTCGGCCCTGGCAGCCCCTGAAGAGGGAGGGAGGAGAAAAGTCAGGGGTGGGACAGGTAAGCATGGGCAGGCGGCAAGGGCCTGGTCCCCGTGCCAGGCAGGGGCCACCCAGGTCGGGCCCTGGAGCGGCAGCCCCAGCCTTCCCAGCCTTCCCAGCGGGCACAGCAGCAGGGGACTGCTGCACCGGGGATGGGACCCCTGGAAGACAGCTCTGCCGGAGTTACAGCTCTGGGTAGGAGGCTGGGTTCTGTGCTCAGGTGCCCCAAACACCAGGCTCCGGGCTGCCAGGGGCCTCATTCTGTGCTTGGGTCCCACAGGAAGGGGTGTGTCTGTGCAGCAAGTACAGGGCTTACCGTGGGTCCCACAGCCCCTGGGGATCCTCGCTCCCCACTGGCCCCCCGGACACCTGCCCTGCCCTGGAACCCCTGTAAAGAAGCAGAGTCAAGATTTCAGCCCCATTGAGTTAACCTCTCAGCCCAATATCTGGGTTTCTTGGGGTGCCCCCCCAAAGTCCATACCCCTTAGCTCACCCCAGGGCTCCCTTCCTAGCATATGGCCCCCGACCCATCAGCTCCTCGGCCACGTCCATCCCCCAGCTCCCCAGGGCAGTGTCCACTGGACCCAGCTGCCTGCCCACCCCAGCAGCTCCCTGGCTTCTGTGCACACCCAGCGTCCCAACCCCCAGCCCCTAGTCCCCCAGCCCCTAGTCCCCTAGCCCCTAGTCCCCCAGCCCCCAGGTTCAGAAATAAATGCCTCTTGAAGTGAGGAGAGGTGGTGGTCTCCCAAGACACAGCCTGGGGAATACCTTTTCGTGTCCCCTTTCCGTACTCAGCCACCCCTGGTGCCCCACGAGCCAAGAGGAAGAAGGTCCCAGAGGAAACAGAGGAGTAGAAGCAGGCCAGCTCCACAGCCCATTTGGCCAGCTGCCCCCCAGGCCCACCTGGGGCCTCAGGCACCCTCCTGCCACCTAGTGCATTCAGGATTGGGGAGCACAGATGCTACCCTTCCATGCCACTTCCCCTCGTGGGGTACCAGGATCCTGGGCAGCACATGCAGCATGCCCTGGGCACGAGGACCTGGGACCCCAGAGGAAGGCTCCCGCTCAGGCTGAGGGACTGCTCAGCAGTGAGCTGGGTGCCTGGGCCATGGCCTGGGTGGCGGGAGACTGAGTTCTGACCCCTCTTGGAGACCAGCCCCTGGCCAGCCCCAGTGGCCTTCAGGGCAGTGGTGGACCCAGGAAGCTGGGGCGGTCCTACCCTGGGGCCGGGGGGTCCGGGCAGGCCAGCAGTCCCCTCCAGTCCTCTAGTGCCCTGAGGGCAGAAGAAGGCTTGAGCCAGATTCGCCTCCAGTGGGTTCCCCAGCAGCACCCCGTGACCACACAGGCGAGGTGCGGGTCACCAGCCTGCACCCTGACCCAAGCACAGGCTGGGCTGGGAGGTGGGTTGGGGTTAGGGCAGCGGCTCCCCGCCCTGCAGAGCCCCGCTGTTGGGGCCTCTCTCCCTTCCCGACAGACCCCTCCCCGCCCCCTCCCCACCCCTGGAGTCCAGAGAGTCTCTCCCAGCAGCTTCTCTGCCACCTCACGGACCCCCTGCGCCCAGAGTTGCTACCTTCGGTCCCTGGAGGCCGACTCTCCCGGGGACGCCTTGGTGGCCAGGGAGACCCTCAACAAAACAGAGGTGGCCAGTCAGGGGGGGCCAAGATCATACCTGAGGAGGGGGCCAGCCCCCAAGAGCATGTGTCCTGAGGGGCAGTGCCACCTCCCAGCACCTGCCCAGTTCAGATCATCTACCTGTGAGCCTGGGTGTCCATGGTCCCCCTTCTCTCCTTTGACTCCTGGTGGACCCTGAGGGTAGGGATAAGGGTGGACTCAGGCCCAAGGAAGAAGGAAGAGGGGACTGGAGGGGCTGGGGAGGGGCTGGGGAAGGGCTGTAGCACCTACCACAGGCCCCTGGATGGTGCGGCCTTGGGTCCCCGGTGACCCTTGCTGGCCTCCAGGACCCTCCGGTCCCGTCTGTCCAGGCGGCCCAGGCTGTCCCTGGAGATGCAGGTGTGAGTGCTGAGAGGGGTGACCTCTCTGACAGAGACTGGTCCTTGTCCGTGTCCTCACCGCTGGAGCCCAGCCCTCTCCCTCCACACCACATGGCCAACCTCCATAGCAGGTGCTGAGGGAAGGCACAGGGTCGGGGGGCTGCCTTTGGGCAGGAGAACACATGTAAGCCCCCTTGGCACTGGGCAGAGCCCTCCGGAAGGGGTGCAGGGACGCTGAGCCTCCCAACCCAGGGAGCGGGGGTCAGGGCCTGGTAGGCATGGCTGTGTCCGCGTGTTGTGTCACACACACTTGGTGTCTGTCTGTGGTTGGAATTTTTTTCCTTCAGTTAAGCGAACTGTAAAACACAGCTGGTTGGGGCCAGGAGGAGAGGATGCCCGCTGTGACCACTGGGGGGCTAGCTCCAAGTGGCCAGTGCGGGTGCCCGCTGTGACCACTGGGGGGCTAGCTCCGAGTGGGCAGTACGGGTGTCTGCTGTGACCACTGGGGGCTAGCTCCGAGTGGGCAGTACGGGTGCCCGCTGTGACCACTGGGGGACTAGCTCCAATGACCAGTGTGGGTGCCCGCTGTGATCACTAGGGGGCTAGCTCCGAGTGGCCAGTGCGGGTGCCCGCTGTGACCACTGGGGGGCTAGCTCCGAGTGGCCAGTGCGGGTGCCCGCTGTGACCACTGGGGGGCTAGCTCCGAGTGGCCAGTGCGGGTGCCCGCTGTGACCACTGGGGGGCTAGCTCCAATGGCCAGTGCGGGTGCCTGCTGTGACCACTGGGGTCTAGCTCCAATGGCCAGTGCGGGTGCCTGCTGTGACCACTGGGGGACTGGCTCCAAGTCCCTTTCCTGGCACAGAACCAGAATCCCCACACACCCCACGCACAGCCCTGCCTGAGGGGCCTGGACCACCAACTGCACGACGCGCCACCTCTCCAAGCCTCAGGCTCCTGTCTGTGGAACTGGGACAGTCCAGAGAGTGGACGGTATCCAGTGACCAGAAGGCACAGGGCCAGGCCCTGGCAAGGGCACCAGGTTGTCAAGATTCCACCGGTGGGGAGGTGGGCAGGGTGTGACGTAACCCTCACCCCCTGCATTCTCTGAGTGTGCTGGGGGGCCTTCACCTGGAAGTAAGATCCAGGCCCCACACCCAAGACTCCCGGAGTCCCCAGCACTTACCCTTGGCCCTGGGAAACCCTGTTCTCCAGAGGCACCATTCTTCCCGGGGAGTCCCTGTGAAGACACAGCCGGCTGCCCACTCACCCACACAAGGGCCCTGGCACTGCCCTGCCTACACCCCAAGGCTGAGCAGTGCCTGTCCCTGCCCTGAGCCCCTGTGCACAGTGCTAGGTAGAGAGAGGAAGGGGTTTCCAGGGGCAAGATAATTTTTATCATCCTTCCTTCCCCGCAGACTAAGAGCTCAGGCTTTGGGTATGGGCAGGTCTGGGTTCAAATCCTACCCAACCTGCTGATCACTGACACCTCTCCTGAGCAGGGCTCAGGATCCTGGTGGAACCTTTCTGGTGGGACAACTAGGGGGCGGGGTCTGGGACTGGGGCTTGCACTAGCCAGACTCACTCTCAGGCCCCTCCTCCTCAGGGCTTCAGCACCTTGGAAAGCTCCCACACAGGCCTGCCCCATCCCTGCAGCAAGGTGAAGCCCAGAGCCCCAAGAGAGCTCTGCCAGGCCAATTCACACCACTGGCCACCACCAGCACAGTCCACCCAGAGGCCACAGGGCCCCTGGCCACCATTCAAATGGGGAAAATGGGACATACCAGAATCCACACCTTACAGGGCCCATGAAGGGGTAGCCAGGGCTGGGATTGGGGGTGGGTAGTGGCCCATGGAGGCTGGCTCAGCAAAATGGGAGGAGAGAGGCCTGTGCAGGATCCAGCCTTGTGGTGCTAGGGGTACTCAGGGAACAGACAGGCTGGGAGGAGCTCAGAAGATGTGCCGACCTCCAGGGCAGCCCGGGGAGCTGCAGGTAACAGTTGGCGGCCAGCTAAGGGGAGACACGGGGGCCCACTCTTGTCTGCAAGGGCAGTGACATACGACCACAGCCTCCAGCCCCAACGGGAGGGCTTGCAACTCACTGGAGGCCCTTGGGGACCAGGGGGGCCGGGAGTCTCCGAGGAGCAGGGGCAGGCAGTAGGGGAGGTAGGGCAGCTCTCAGCATCCCCCTGAAAGGAAGGAGACCCACTCAGGAAACAGATGCCCTCCCCAGCTCTCATCAACCCGGGAACCCAGGAAATCCTGAAGCTCACCCATGGGCAGCCCTGTGAGACTGGGGGTGGGGGGTAGAGTAGAGGCACACAGGAGATATGTCCCATCTCAGGCCTCTGCTCACAAGACCCTTGGAGAGCCTTGGGGTCCTGGGTGCCCACCTTCCTTGGCTGCCTTTAGGAACTCACCTCACCCTCTGCCTGGCCCCTGGCTCTGCTGGCCCAGCACTAGGGATGGATGGGGGTGTCAGTGAGACCCCAGAAATGTCTACTGTCTGCTGCAGAGGCTGCCTGCATTCCTGGCGGGGCTGAGGGGCCTTCCAGGACTGGCTGAGTGAGGCCTTTCCGGCTTGTCACCCCTGGCTGGGCCCCGAGAGAGGCACGAAGCTGCCCCCACCCTCCAGGAAGCCGGCCTCTATCTCACACAGCATGTGGTGATCTGTCCCCAAAGCCGTGTCCCCTTGGTGGGCACGCACCCAGGCAGGCAGGTCGCAGCACTTGTCCTTCTCTGCCCACGTGTCACTGCAGATGATCTGGAGGGTCTGGAGCTGGAACTACGAAGAGGTGACGGTTGGTCAGTTGGACACACAGACTCAGGCAGCTCCCTCTAGCCCCTGGGGCCCCTGTCTTAGGCTCACCGTAGCTGAG
Organism: Heterohyrax brucei; assembly: GCA_028571685.1. NCBI lineage: Eukaryota > Metazoa > Chordata > Mammalia > Hyracoidea > Procaviidae > Heterohyrax > Heterohyrax brucei. The sequence goes on along the minus strand of CM053156.1, from coordinate 91,391,150 downwards.
CTGCTCCGGGGACCCCGCGCCTTGGCCAGCCTCCCCAGCGTGATGAAACCGGTGGTGGGCAAGCTGCGCACCTCCCTGAAGGGCCTCTCAGCAACCTTCCGGCAGTCCACATACAGCTGGACCCTGGAGTGGCCCACAGCCACATGTACCTGCAGGGACACCCCCCAGGCACCCTTCAGGTCAGGGCGGGGCTGGGGGAGACCTCCAGATCAGAGGCAATGCCTGTCCATGCCCACAAGGCCAGAGCAGAATGGAGGGCGGGGTTCTGACCCCACAGAGTCTTGTGGGTCCTGGGAAACCCCCACTTCACCAGCCTGCGTCCACTTCCATGAAATGGACCAGGGATACTGCCTGGATACCTCACAGGCTGTCCCAGAGCCCAAAGGGGAGGGCGCAGCACTCCTAGACCTAGGTCTAAGGCAGAAGTTTCAAGGCAGGGGGACAGGGGCCAGGAGGGGCCAGGGCAGGGTCTGCATGGGGGCTGTGCTCCAGGAGGTGGAAGTGAGTGGAGCACAGCCTGTTGTTGGGGGACAGGACACATCCCACAGAGCCCAATGTGAGAGGGCTGGGGGTCACCCCCAGAGTCTGGGGTCAGGGGGTCTTTGAGGGACAACACGTGCCCCGGATTTTCCAGGACCTTGTGGAAACTTCCAAAGAATATTTTCTTCATGTCCTGCAGGTCGAAGGTGACCCCCTGCAGGGTGGCCCTGGGGTCGTGGTTGAAGTAGGTCAGCGACTTACGACCAGCTGCAGGTGGGCACAGGAGGGGGGTCTGTGAGAACCACTGGAGCCTGCCTGGAAGGCAGGGAAGGGTGGAGGGTAGGGCGCTCGAGTGCAGGCAGGGGGAGGTGCCCAACCATGGACCGGGAAGCAATCCTGAAGACTCCCATCAAAGGCCCCCCAACCTTCAGAGCCCCGATGTGATGTGGGAGGTGGTCTCAGAGCCCCACAAGCAAGCTAGATGTCTGGGTTACCCAGAACCCCTGCCCAGCCCTCCCAGCGGCTCGAGGGTGCCTGGTCACCATCCAGCAGGACACCGAGGGAGGGTTGAAAGTCCTCGGTCATGATCTGCCACAGCGCAAAAGCCTCACGTGGCGTCTCCGGGAGTAGGCGCAAGAGGAAGACAACGGTGTGCTGCGGCGGCAGGGCGGCCAGGTGGATGTCACTGCAGGGACAGCAGGGTGGATGTCACTGGCGGGGCGTCAGGGTGGATGTCGCTGTGAGGGCAGCAGGGTGGGTGTCACTGTGGGGGTGTCAGGGTGGGTGTCACTGGGGGGGCGTCAGGGTGGGTGTCACTGGGGGGGCAGCAGGGTGGGTGTCACTGGGGGCAGCAGGGTGGGTGTCACTGCGGGGGCGTCAGGGTGGGTGTCACTGAGGGGGCAGCAGGGTGGGTGTCACTGGGGGGGCGTCAGGATGGGTGTCACTGTGGGGGCATCAGGGTGGGTGTCACTGTGGGGGCGTCAGGGTGGGTGTCACTGGGGGGCAGCAGGGTGGGTGTCACGGGGGGGCGTCAGGGTGGGTGTCACTGGGGGGCAGCAGGGTGGTTGTCACTGTGGGGGCGTCAGGGTGGGTGTCACCGGGGGGCAGCAGGGTGGGTGTCACTGGGGGGGCGTCAGGATGGGTGTCACTGTGGGGGCATCAGGGTGGGTGTCACTGGGGGGGCAGCAGGGTGGGTGTCACTGGGGGGCATCAGGGTGGGTGTCACTGGGTGGGCGTCAGGGTGGGTGTCACTGGGGGGCAGCAGGGTGGGTGTCACTGGGGGGCATCAGGGTGGGTGTCACTGTGGGGGCATCAGGGTGAGTGTCACTGTGGGGGCATCAGGGTGGGTGTCACTGGGGGGGCGTAAAGGTGGGTGTCACTGGGGGGGCATCAGGGTGGGTGTCACTGGGGGGGCAGCAGGGTGGGTGTCACTGGGGGGCATCAGGGTGGGTGTCACTGGGGGGGCATCAGGGTGGGTGTCACTGGGGGGCATCAGGATGGGTGTCACTGGGGGGCAGCAGGGGGACACCATCCAGGGTGTGAGGGACCATGCCTACTCCAGTAGAGGACTGAGTGCGGTCGCTGGCTCCCCAGAGTTCAACGCCAGGACTGATGATGGGGCCTCAGCCGCTGTGGACTCTCTGCTTATCTCCCCCTCAGGAACATGAGGCAGGTCAAGGACCCAGCGAGAGTTGCCGAGTAGCACCCGGCCAGCACAGTGTCCTGCTGCCTCCCCAAGGTCACCCCCACAGTGTCCACTATGGTCCTCGGTAAGGCTAACTAAGACCTTCATCCTTTGCAGGTCTGGGGCTGACCCAGCAGGAAGCCACAATCCTAAAGCTAGCTCTCCTTTATCCTCTGACGTAAGCTGTCCAGAGCACCAACTGGACAGGCAGCAGGATCGACTCTGGCTGGTCCTTTGTCATCCGGGCTCATGGAGAGACATGGGGAACAAGGGGCCTGGAACCCCATTTGGCTTTCATTTGCTCTTGGCAAAAACTCACAAGTCCCCAAGATCTGCCCAGCCATAACCCCATGGCCAAAGCATACACTGCTCCTGTCTCCTGGGTGCCCCCATTTTTATCCTTCAGAGAGGCTCAGATGTCACCTCCTTGGGGAGCACTCCTGACCCCATCACAGGAAGGGATCCGTTTATGGTAGGTGGCATGGTGCTGGATGACGGCATCATGGAGGGTGACCACACCTCTGCTGGGCACCATACCTGTGCTGTGTGCCCACACCTGTGTTGGGTGCCCACTCCTGTGCTGCGGACCACACCTATGCTATGTGACCACACCTGTGCCGGGAGCCCACTCCTGTGCCAGGGCCCATACCTGTGTTACAGGCCACATCTCTGTCAGGGGCCACACCTGTGCTGGAGACCACCCCTGTGCCCTCTGACCACCCCTGGGCGGAGGCCCACAGCCGCCAGATGAGTCAGGGTCGGCCCATATCTCGGGCTGGGAGCCCCAGAAGAATAAGCAGGGAAACCCTGGTCTGACACACACAGAAGCTGGACAGCGGTGCCTGTGTAGTAGGGAACAGCAGGTGCGACAGCTGAAGTCAGGGACAGGGGCAAACAAGAGTCCGGGGCTGCCTCTGAGTTCCACAGGTAGAGCATCCCACTGGGCCACCCTGCAAGGCTGAGTGTGGACACTCAGGCCTGGACGGTGGGGGAAGGACAGACTCAGCCAACGGCACAGAGGTGCAACGCCTGCATCACCCCTGACAAAACGGGAGCAGGAGGGCGAGGCTGCAGCCAGAGCAGAGACAGAAGGAAGGACCTGGGGTGGGGGGACGTCCTTGAGTTACAGTGAAAGGAGCTCATGAGGACAGGAGGGGGGGGCCACGTTGAACAGTGGTGAGGCGCAGGTGAGCAGTGCAGTCCCTGCTGAGCTGTTCTAAGCGCCGCAGGCAGAGGAGACCTGGGAGAAGAGGTGCCTGGGCCCCGGGGGGCTGTAGGCCACCCGGGACGGTGCTGCACACACGCTTTGTGTTCTCAGATTCCTGCCATTGACCATAAGTGGCACTGACCTTTGAGCACAATGAAACTAAGAGACACCAGCACTGTGTGTGCTGCGACTCACCTGTATGATTAGACTCTCCTTCAACAGGGGTCGCCATGAGTCGGATCCGACTCGACGGCACTTGGCTTGGCTGGCTCAACAGAGAACAGTGGTCAGTGCCCCGAGGGGTCCCTGCAGACCCCGAGGGGGCAGCCACCGAGCAGCTGTTTCTTAAAGCCCTGGCTGTTTGCATATTTATTCCAGCAAATGAAAACCTGGAATACCAACTGCCGCCAAGTGGCCTGTGACCCAGAGTGACCTCATGTTGTCGTAGTGGGACTTGGCCCCAGGGCTTCCGCGCTAGCCCTGCGGGCAGGTCCGAGGCAGCCCTGGGTGGGCTCGACCCGACAGCCTTCAGGCTAGCAGCTGAGCACCCTGCTAGTGCCACCCAGGGACCCCTTCAAACATGAGTAAGAGGCAAGAATTCTCCAAGGAGATACACCCAGTGGTCCCCACACAGAATTCTGCCTTTGGGGGAGTTCCCCCTGTGTGGCTGTGGAAACCACCAAGGAGCCACCTCGTTTCCTGTTGTGTGGGGCTTGTTAACTCAGAAGCGCAGACTTTGGACCCCAGGGGCCCGCAACTCCCAGTTTCCCTCATGCCCTTCCCCCACCTGGCTCTGCGAGTCAGCTGGGCATCCTTGAAGAGTGTGAAAGTCTTGGCCCCACCAAAGGCGGAGGGCTCCATGGCCACACCTCGGAGGGCAGCATACTCCTTCTCCACCAAGCCGAAGGTGGCCATGAGGTTGAAGCCTGGAGGGTTGAGGTCACAGGGGCAGAGGGGGAAACTGAGTCACAGTCAGAGTAGGTGGGAGATGGCAGAGAGAAGGCACATCAGAAAGAGGGTCTCAGAGATGGAGGGGGGAGCAGGGACAGAGGGGCCTCACAGAGGGAAAGGCTCAGAGACAGAGGGGCTCAGAGTCAGAGGGGGGCTCAGAATTGGAGGCGAAATCAGTGATGGAGCGGGGGCTCAGAGATGCAGGAGGAAGGAAGAGAAGGCAACAGAGGTGGGGCCTGCCTTCAGTGCCCCACCCGAGGGGGAGGTGTGAGAGCTGAGCTGCCCAGACCCCTCCAGGGTTCCAGGAGCCCCTCCGGGGCCAGCTCACCTCTGCCCTCCTCCCCACTCACTCATATGCAGAGTGTGCTGCAAACCCCACCTCCTCCTGCCCTCTGACCACGATGCCCCTACACTGGGGTCTGCTGCTGGACCTCCACCTCCGGCTCCCAAGTGGGCACGCCTGCTTTGTAAGGTCACTTTTTCTCTCCAGAGCTGCTCCCCTGTGCACCACCCCCAGCCTCCAGGCTCTCCTCTGTCCCCTTGCAGCCTCTAGGACCCTCCTCTGTCCCCAGATCATCCCCTCAGCAGTGGCTACACCCTAGCCCCCAGTTCCCTTCCTGGTCTCAATGGAACAAAACCAACCAACCAAAGATCCACGGTTTCTGACTCACAGCAATCCTGTAGGACAGGGGAGAACAGCCGCAGGGTTTGCAAGGGGCGGTTGGTAGATTTGAACTGCCCGCCTCGTGGTCAGCAGTGGAGTCCCCAACCACTGAGCCAGCAGGGCTCCTAACAGCTCAAATCCCATTGATCCCTGGTCTCCCCAGTGATGCCGCCGGCGGGTGGGGGTGGGGGAGGGCAGAAGGACGCTTTTCTTACTGGAGCTCCTTCCAATCACCCCAGCACCCCCGCTGGCAGGCCTGGCCCCTCCGCTCCCTACCTCCTCTGGGGACACACCTCAGCTGTCCCTGCTGTGGGAAGCTGCTGGCCCCGGGCCAGGCACCCCTGTGGTCAGCAGAGAGCTCAGGGAGTGAGGCCATGCGGGTCTCAGGGGTTGGGGAGCCCACAGGTGCCAGGACCACGGCTCGACGCCTGTGCATCCAGGCTGGGAGCCCTTAGTCTGCCACAGCTCCCTTGCTGCACTTCAGGGAAAACGCACCCCCACCCACAGCACTCATCCCTTTTCCAATATCCTCCAGCCTCACCCTGCCCAGTGGGTGCAGGTGGCAGACACTCATTCCTTTGCCTTCTCCCTAGAACCCTGAGCCCGCTGGGCCTGAGGGGAGGTCTGGGAGGAGCCCTGAGGGGGGGCTTACCTGGAAGGGAGCTGTCCGGATGAAGGGCAGGGCAGGCTGCTGAGGGCAGAGGTCCAGGGTCAGGGGCAGCCAGGCCCAGAGCTGCCTCCAGGGAGTGCGTCCTGCCTGCCTGCTCACCCGAAGGCCCAATGGCTCTGGTCCTGTCCACACCTCAGGGATGGGCAGGGGCAAGGGTGACACCTTGTGGCTTCGGGGGCTCCCACTGTCTGCTTAGACCACACATCAGCCTCCCCACACGGTAAAGGCACACAGCGAGCTGCAGGGAAGCTGCTCTCAGCCCCAGGAAGGGTGCTGACTGTAGTTGCCTGTCCCCAGGGCAGTGTGGCCCCACCTGGGGCAGCAGCATTCAGGGAAATACATCAGGGACAGCAGAGGGAAGCTGTGGTGTTTAGACAGAGCCAGTGGGGCCTCCTTCCTCCAGGAGTCTGGCCAGATTTGCAACCTTTGTGACTCAACTTCCTCCCTGCAGAGTCACTGAGATACTAGGAAAAAAGCCTGAACCTGGCGAGGGCTTGGACACGCCTGCGACACTCACTCACCTGTCCAGCCTGTGGCTGACACAGCCACGCTCTCCCCTGCCCCATAGATGGCTGACACCAGGACCCTGTACTTGGTGGCTGTCAGGAGGTCAGGGAGCGTCACGTGGCTTCTGGATCCTGGGATGGAGATCTAGCCCCACCAGGACACGAGTCACTGGGGCTGCCCCTCCGCTCATCAGCCCCCTCTTGGCCCCAGGACCTGGAGACCCACCGACTTCTCAGCTCCTGAACCAGAGGCCGGAGCATAGGTGAGCCGGTAGTGAAGGACACGGCCACGTGGGGGTGTCCAGCTGGCCTTCAGGCTGTTGGGGGTCTCCCAGGCCAGGGCCAGGTTAGAAGGGGGGCTCTGGCTCACTGTGTAGAGAACATGAGTGGAAGCTCCCCACACCCAGGATAGTACCTGCAGAGCCCAGCCCCCACCCCAGCCCCTTCTCTGCACCCCCATCCCAGGCCACAGGATATTGCCGTGCCCACGGCTCACAGTTGGGGATCAGCTCTAGCACTGTATGGTCTGGGGCTGTAACCCCCTCGAGAACATGGGCTTGGAGAGGCCCAGAAGACCAAGCTTTCAGATCCGAGGGTGGGGAACTGGGGACTCAGGGCCTCTTGAGACAGCAGTCCTGGGGTTCAGGGTCTTGGGCCCTGGAGCTAGGTGAGGCCGCCTCTCTGAGCTGCTCCTGCCTTAACAGCTGGGGAGTCACATACGGGGAGCGTAGCGGAGAGAGACAGGGTCGCTTTGGGCACCGTCACGATAGTAGGCCAGGATGGTGACGTCATAATCTGCCGTCTTCCCCAGGCCTCGTAGGACAGCTGAGCAGCGGTTCCCAGGCACAGAGACCTGAGGGGAGAACGGGCTGGTCCCCCAGGCCAGGCTTCCACCTTGATCAGGAGGTGGGGTTCACATTCAGGCCCTCAGCTCAGAGGTGTCCCTGAAATGCAGGCCTCACACAGTGGTCTGTGCTGGGCTCTCAGTCAGGAGGGTCGCCTAAAGTCAACCCCTCTCCTGCCCTTGGGAACTCAGTGTGGGACGGGGTCCTTCTCTGAAAAATGGGGTCCCATGGTGGACAGGCCCCATCTCTGCCCAGCCCTCACCTCGTGAGCCTTGCCGTCACCCAGGGGGGTCCACTTGATCTGGTAGACCAGCACACCAGACGCTGCTGCAGCCGCCCACTCCAGCCGGACCTCGTCCCCGGGCAATTCTGTTACTGACAACTGGCTTGGGCTGGGGACTTTGCCTGGAAGACAAGAGGGGACACTAGGGCTGGCGCTGACAAGGACAGGGGTGCTAGTGGTGTCTGGGCCATTTAGGGCCCTGGCAGGGATCTGGGACTGGCTGGGGCTGGGGCTGGCGCCAGGCTCTTCCCACATGTTCATCCTCAGGTCCGGAGACAGCTCCAAGTGGCCTCTTCACAACAAGTTGCTGGAGGGTAGGGGCAGCACCCACCACAGTAGCAGCCTCAACACCCAGGGCCCCTGTGAACTGGATGTTGGGTCCAGCACTTCGCATGACTACCCGATTAATTACATCGATCAAGTGACCCCAGTGTGTGAATAAACAGTCCAAATGCTAACTACAGATACCTGGGTCCTCCGGTGTAGGAACACAAAGCTATCTAACCCTGTTTGATCTGTGAAGAAACTGAGGCACCAGGCCAGAAGCTCTGTACCCAGGAGTAGGGAGCCATGGGGTGAGTGGGGTGACCCAGCCCCTGAGCCAGAGCATCTGGGTAGTGCAAGGAGGGGCAGGCAGGAGGAAGGGCCTCCGGACAAGAGGAGAATCAGTGTTCTCACTCACTCTTAGGTCGTTGTGCAGTGACCCAGAGGCCCTAGGAGGCTGGCGGGAAGGCCAGGCATAGTTGAAAAGCAGTGGCCGAGCACCCTGGAGGTCAGCCCTGTGCCCATCTGGAGACTCGGGCTGCCACATGCCCCAGGCGACCCCATAGAAACGTCTGGGGCTCCCACTAAACCAGATCCCTGGCACGGCCCACGCCGACGCTCACCGACACACACATCTAGACAAGCTGCCACTTAGGGGACAGAGGGTCCCTCCCACTTCTCCAGTCCCAACCGTGGCTACTGGCCTCCTTGCTCCCCCTTCCTGGGACCCGCAGTCAAGTACGCGTGGCTTGAACCCACCAATCCCGCGTGGGGGTGTCGCCTATGGAACTGAAGCGCCCCCGCCTCCCTGAGGCACTCTGCTGCTCTCACTTCCGGATGGTCTCACCCCTCCAGGAGCCTGTCCCCACCGGCCTCAGCGCTGCAGTGCCATCACTTAGCACACTCTTGTAGAGACAAGGACACCGCCAGCGGGGCAGAAGGGCAGGACCCCAACCTGCCACAGACCCCACCCCGCCCTCAGGCTCCACCCTGCCCCCAGGTCCTGGCCTCCCGGAGACCCCGCCCCGCCCACAGGTCCCACCTCGCCCACAGACCTCACCCCCAGCCCTGCCCGGCCCCGGGCCCCGCCCCCAGGCCAGGCCCCGCCCCCTCCCGGGCCAGGCCCCGCCCCCAGGGTCGCCTTCACTCACATGTGGTCAGGCGGCCCGTCAGCGTGGAGGAGCCGCCCCCAGGGTAGACGCAGGTGACGCGGACAGTGTAGGTGGTGGAAGAGGAGAGGGGGCCCAGGGTGGCAGAGGAGGCGTTTCCTGGAACCTCCACCTGGAGGCCAGGCAGGGCGCGGCTCTGGCAGGGCCTCAGCGACTTTCCCCCGGGAGGGGCAGCCCAGCCAGGAAGAGACCCGCGCCCAGGGCCACTGTCTGGGTGGCCTTCCAGCCCAGACCGACTGCCTTGGCCTCCCCGCCCCGCAACTGGAGACCACGGGGCAGTAGGGGGGACACGGCAGAGCATCACATGCATGGGATGGGGCAGCCCACCCCCAACATCACCAGTGACAGCCTGTCCGCCCCTTCGGTCCGTGGGTATGCCTGTCTGTCTAGCCCTGTGTCTGCAGGGTCACCTGCTTCATGTCATCTCCCTCACCCCTGCTGGCCTGCTGGCCAAGGACTGACTGTCATGCTGCTGAGCCCCCTGCCACCTAAGCCAAGTCCAGAGGGGGGACCCGAGGATAAACATGCCGCAGGGGGGATGCTAGGTCCCAGGTCTCCCCTCCAGGTACTGGGCTCCCTGTAGATGCTGGTTCACCCCAAAGTGCTGGGTCCCCGTGAGTACTTTTTCCTCCTGTGGCCCTGTGTCCCCCAGGGGTACTGGATCCCCTGTAGAAGCTAGGTTGCCTCCTGAATGCTTGGTCCCCACGTGCGAACTGGGTTCCCCCGTGAATGCTGGGTGCTCTACAGGCACTGGTTTCCCCGTAAGTGTTGGGTCCCCCCATGGGCACTGAGTTTCCCTGAGGACAGTGGCCCCCTGTAGGCTCTGAAGGATGCTCCAGGCCCACGCAGAGGCTCCCTCACCTGTCCCAAATGGCCACCCTTGCTGGCGATGTAGGTGGCTCGGCAGAGGCGTGCAGGCCTTTGGGGCTCCCCCCAAAGTACGCAGGCTGAGTCATGGGTCACATTCTCAAAGTCCAGGTGTCGACGGTAGGCCAGGGCTGCTGCAAAGAACACAGTTCAGACTCTGGTGCCCAGACCTGGGGACCCTGAGTGGGCATCTTCAGCAGCGGGCAGCCCAGGGCACTCACGGGTCCTGGCCTGGATGCCTCGGGCCTCGCTGACCTCGGACCCCCGCAGGCTCTGCACTGAGATGGCGTAGCTGCGGCCAGGCTCCAGACCACCCAGTAGCACCTCTGGCCACCCCACTCTCACCTGGAGGACGAGGGACATGAGGGACTCCCTGCCCACTCCCACCTCCACCTGCCCACCCACCCCTGCCTGCTGTACCTCTCTCCCCTCCTCCTCGCCCTTGGGAGGGGTGGGCAAACAGCGAACCAGATACTGAGTGGCCCCAGGCACCGGCTGCCAGGTGAGGCGGATGGTCTGGGGCGTCACTGAGGCCAGGGCCAGAGTGTGGGGTGGAGACAGGGGCACTAGGGCGGCAGTGAGCAACAGTCAGGAGAGACACAGCACTCTCGCTCCAATGACTTTCAGGAAACAGCCCAAGGGGCCCCCGCCTGCCACCGCTCTCAGGCCCTTATGCCCAAGAGCACAGCTCTGGGGAAAACGGGGGCGTCCACCCCACCTACATGTGGTTACCAGGCCCTGGAGGCCCTCGCCAACCCCGCCGGTGTAGACAGGGAGCACAGAGATCAGGTACTCAGTGCTGGAGGTCAGGTTTCGGAGTTCCACAGACGAGCTGAGTGCCGCCACCACCATCTGGAGCAGAGGGGACACTGGAGCCTGAGTGTAGGCTGCAGGTCAGGGGGCCTGACTGCGGGGTGGGGGTACAGGGGCCTGGATGTGAGCAGGCCTGAGTGCGGGGCAAGAAAACTCAGGGAACTGGGGTGTGAACTTGGTGGGGGTCAGAATCCTCAATTCGCTCAGCCACATGTGGAACAGCATCCAGGTGCAGAAGGCAGGCCTCAGCAGTCAGTCAGCCGTCATCCATCCGCTCACCACCCAGCAGCAAACATAAGTGAGCCTCTCAGCCCTGGAGCCTCGTCCAGCTCTGCCTCACACACTCAAGTCCCCACCTGCCCTGACTCAGCAGGGGTCCCAGAATGGGGCAAGTAGAGGACCCCTGCTCACCTCTCTGGGAGCACCACCCCTGGAAGGATGCCACAGAATCAGGTACTTGAGGGGTGACTGTGGGGCTGGTGTCCAGGACAGGCGGATGCTGGAGGAGGTCACCTGGGTCAGAACCAGGTCGGTGGGAGCGGGAGGCGGGTCCAGGGGTAAAGCAGCTGCTGCCGGTGCTACTGGGTGGGGAGAGGTGGCGGTCATTGGCTAGTGGGCAGCTGGCACCATCGGTTCCTCGGCTCCCCCTGGCGGACCAGTGTCCCCTCTGCTGACAGATGTCCCTCAGGTGGGGACTGCCAACCTCGCCAAGCTGTGGGAGTTAGCTGGGTGAGGCCAGGAGCTGCAGCAAATGGGCCACCCTGCCCTCACCTGGGCCCTGTGGAGGTGGGCCCCTGCCCTGGAGCTGCTGGCACACAAGGCGGCTGAGCAGGCTGGCCAGCGTACTAAGCTGGGGGAAGTCCAGCACGCTGTGGACTGTGATGTCCAGAGGCTGCGATGCCAGGAGTCTCAGCTCCGCCTCATCCGCGTTCTTCACCCCTGGGTGTTGGGGGGAACATGGAGAGGAAGAGGGTGCTCCATTGGGCCCTCTGTGATCAGCCACCATGGTGGGTGGAGTCCCTTCCAAGCCGCGTACCCGAGACCTCTGAGCACTTGGCCCCCCAGCACAGGCCCACCCGAGACTCCCTGAGAAGCCCCCGTGTGGAGCTCACCAACTGTGAAGATGTCGGCACCCAGGCCCTTGAGGATGTGGGCGGCGGCACGGGCGTCATCCTGGGACTTGCCATCTGTCACCAGAACTACCACCTTCGCCACCCCCATGCGAGGCCCAGCGGCGGGACTCAAGTTCTGTTCCAGCACATGGGCCAGGGCAAGGCCTTCGGGGTACAGGGTGGGGTCATGGGGGTGGGTGCCTGGGCTCTCTGTCCACTACATCCATCCTGACTGCTCTCCAGGCTGGGACACCAAGGACAGGGGTACTTCCTTCTTCCCTTGTGGGGTGCCTGATGCCCTGGCCCTGCCCAGCCCCCAGTGTCACAGGAGTGCCCAGGTCCAGCCCTCAGTGAGGAGACAGGAGGAGATGGACAGGCCTGATGGAGTTCCCCAGGGGGGCTCCACTCCCATGGCAGACCCACCCAGAAGGGGTGCTCTGTCGACCGGAGAATCTGCGTTTTACCAAAGATCAATAAGGGGTGGTCAGGATGGGGGCTAGATGGTACCCTGTGGTCAGGATGGGGGACTAGGTAGTACCCCACTGTCAGGAATGGAGGGCTCCAGGCCACTGTGGTCTGGATGGACGGTGGAGTTGAAGGACTCATGGTGGCCGGGATTGGGGAGTGTGGAGCAGACCCCACGTGGCTGAGACAGGGGCACCCCACGTACCTGTGAGTGTGTTGCCCCCCTTGTAGTGGAGGTGGCCTATGGCACCCAGCACCTCCTCCTTGGTGCTGAAGGCGTTCAGATCCCACTCAGTCTGGGGGTCCCCACTGTACTGAGTCAGGCCTGGAGGGAAGGGGCCACTGGCCTGAGGGGCTGCATGGCTGCCGGCTGGAGCAGACACACACCTGTCTGTGGAGTCTTCACCCTACCTGGGAGAAGCCTCCAGAAGGGGCTGGCTTGAAGCCAGAAGTTGCCCTTGGCACCCAGCCAGGGTGGGGCAGGGGTGACCTGAGGCCAAGGGCCAGCTCTGGCTCCCTTGTACAGCGGCCAGCCAACACCTGGGCTCTGGCTGTCTGGGCCACAGGTGATCATTTCTTTGTCATGGTGCCCAGTCAGAGGGAGAGATCGCTGTCCTGGGGGCCTGGGCAAGGCAGGGCAGCACCCACCTACTTGGACTTTGTCGGGGCCAATCTCGAAGGGAGATACAACGCTGGCCAGGAAGTCCTTGACAAGCTCGAAGTTCTCCTGGCCAATGCTCCAGGACCCATCCACCAGGAAGACCATGTCCATGGGGACAGTGGGCGTGCAGCGGAACAGGGCCTCTGCAGGGAGGGGGCTCAGTGGGGCCAGCACCACACAGGACCCCAATCTGACCCCAGTCTGACCCCCACAGAGCCAGTGAGGCAGCTGTCATTAGCCCTCTTCCAGGTGGGAAACTGAGGCAAGAGCAAGGTGTCCAGGAAGTGGCAGGCATGGACAGGGACCCAAGCCTCCAAGGGCCCTCACCTGGATGCCTCTTACTGGGTGGGACAGCCCCAGCCTCTTACCCGACTTCTCTTTCTTTGCACTGGAGGCCACAAGGCGGTGCTGTCTCTCAGGGTCTGGGGCCAGCTGTGCAGGGGCTGTCCCCTCCACTTTCTTGGGCTGCTCTTCCCTGGGAACTCCTGGGGGCAGGCACTGCTTGTCAGCTGTCACCTCCCCTACTCAGGTGGGGCTCCTGAGGGTAGGGGTCCCCTTACTGCACACAAGATGAGCTGTCCCCACCCCTGTGGCCTTGGTAGGAGTGAATCCAGGGTGGTGATGGGCAAGTTAAGTAAAGCCAGAGAGGTCAGATGTGAGGAAGAACTTCCAGCCACGCACTGAGGAGACCTGAGCAGGTGTGCTCCCTCACCCAGGGACTTGGACCCACCGAGGATGGGAGGGTCACGGCTGGGGATCCAGGCAACTTGGGGCTCTGCTGTCGGCTCAGGGTCTGGGTTCCCCACCAGGGAGAGGGTGGGCTCCAGGGCTACATCCCCTGGCCTCCGACCGCTTCCGCCTGCAGAGTGGCTCTTCAGATCCTCGACTGTGGGGGGACAGCGAGGGGCTGTCAGAGCCTCATCCTGCCTGCTGCGGATGCAACCCTCCCCCAAGAGGCTCACCCTCCATGGGGCTCACCCAGCCCCCAGCCCGGAGTTGTAGGGCCCTGGGTCTGGGAGCAGGTCTGCAGAGCATCAGACTTACTCACAAACTCCCTGTGTGCCAGCAGGACAGGCCCAGAGCTGGACAGCACAGATATCTGCACCACGTACTCTGTGGAGGGATTCAGGCCCCCCACAGTAGCCTTGGGGGTCTTGGTGGTCAGCATCACCTCCTGCTCTGAGTCCCCTGGGGGATGGGAGGGCCAGTGGGTGGGCGTGGGCCTGGGGGAGTGAGGTCTCTGGGGTCCTTCTCCCCCGCCTCCTCCCTGTGGGACCTAGGGGAGGAGCAGCGACTTGTTCCCCTTAGCTGGTCTAACGGAGGCTGCACCCTGGCTAACAACGAATTGAGAGAAAATTCTCTCTGAGGTGTAAACTAGTATGTCCTTTCCAAAACTTCCCAGGAGACTCTGCTCCGTAATGAGAATCCATACTCCCCCAGGGTGCCAGTGACAGCAGGGTTCCACCAGGTGGGCAGGTGGGGACTCCACCGGGGGCGGGGCAGATGGGCAGGGGGAGACCGAGGAGGGCATGAGCTCAGGCCTGGGAGGAAGAGCCAGGCCTCCGCCTGCCCTGGACAGCAGGGGGCCCTGTGACAGCGCTGTGTCAGAAACCAGTGATAATTCCACAGGGTAGGGTTTGTTGTGTTCTCAGAGGAAATGGCCTTCAAGCCCACCCAGGAGACTGCGGTCAGACTCGGGGGGCTTTCTGGCTCTGAGACACCAGGACACTGAGACAGCAAGGTGGCCTGTCCCTGCTTGGGGAGGAGAAAGCCGAACAGGTCCGTCCATGACCCACGGTCCGCGCAGCCTGGCGCCCAGCACTACACCGGCTCCCTGCCGAGGAGGCAGCGCCGCCCCGGAGGACTCCCTGCTCCCCAGGAGCTCTCGGCTGTGCAAACACAGAGACAGAGTCACCAACAGGCTTCTGCAGTTTGCACCACTGGTCACATGTTCACACCCACACATGCCCACATGCACGCAGACGTGCTCATACATGTCCACACACTCTCACACATTCACGCACTACACACTAGACACACACACACACACACACACACACACACGCCCCTGCTTGCTGCCTCACACCACACCCCTCAGTCACCCCAGATGACCAGCCCTGGGACTTGGGCTTCCTGGGTTCAGCCTCAGCCCCGCTCACCTGGCCCCCGGAGGACTGTCACTGTCCTCCAGTCGTGCCACCACTGTCCTCCCTGTCCCTCTTCCCTGTCCACTACACACTGGCCGCCATGGATTGAATTGTGTCTCCCCAAAAACGTGTGTAGCCATTTGGCTGGGCCCCAATTCCTGGTGTTGGGTGCCGTCCCTCCGTGCTGTAAACCCCACCTCTACGAGGGAGGCTGGCGGGGGTCAGGTCGGTGAGGCCGGACCCAAGGAGGAAGATTACACCGTGCTGGAGGAAATCTCTTGGGATACAAAAGAAAGATGTGAACAGAGAGAATTAGGGATGTCACACCACCAGGAGAGCAGCGCTGGGAGCAGAGTCACCCTCTAAAAGGACCTGGGGTCCCTGCACCTCAGAAGCTCCCGATCCAAGGGATCTGTGAAGATCAGGCCCTTCCTCCAGGGCCACACCCCTGGAGCTGACACCCTGAATTTGGACTCACACTACTTCACTGTTAGAAAATAAATCTCTCTTGTTAAAGCTATCTACTTGCAGTATTTCTGTTATAGCAGCACTGGGTGACCGAGACGCCCACTTGTGGTGTTTCTGTGACAGCAGCACTGGGTGGCCGAGACACCCACCTGTGGTGTTTCTGTGACAGCAGCACTGGGTGGCCGAGACACCCACCTGTGGTGTTTCTGTGACAGCAGCACTGGGTGGCCGAGACACCCACCTGTGGTGTTTCTGTGACAGCAGCACTGGGTGGCCGAGACGCCCACCTGTGGTGTTTCTGTCACAGCAGCACTGGGTGGCCGAGACGCCCACCTGTGGTGTTTCTGTCACAGCAGCACTGGGAGACACAGACACTGGCCCCTCATGCAGCCTCAAGAACAGAGTCCTAACCCTGCACACCCATTGCTTTTCAACGCTAAGTATCTGTTAACAGAAAGGTGAATCAGCACACAGGCAGACAACTTCAATGCAGAATTCAGCCAGGGCTCGCTGAGGCTCCTGTGCTGTCTTTGCTCAGAGTTTTGTAGCCCCAGAAAACAGGCAGCTGTGCAGAGCACGCTGGCTGGTTACTTAACCAGATGATGCAGAATGGCAGTAGCCAGCCAGGTCTCTACTTCCAGAAAAGGCAGCTGGGTAAGTTAGCCATCTTCCTGCTGAGAGTGGTGAGGAAAGCTAGGCAAAATATTTTTTAAGAACATTGTTGAATGCTGACAACAAGACGGTGAAGAACTGTAGGACCATGACTTTGAAGAAGAGAAGAACCACGAAGTCAGCCCAGCCCTTGGGACAGCTGTCACACTAGGCCACCTCTGAATTCTCAGACAGAAGCCAAGAAGCTGAGCAGAGCTTCTGACAGCCCTGGGAACTTGAAGGACAAAATGGGAGTCCCTAGCCCTTTGAGGAAGGGAGTCCTTTGTACCCACCCTGTCCCCTATGCTTTGGGTAGAGACCTCAAAGAGCTAGACCTTAGTGGCAAGGGCTGATGGGAAATAGGCTGGCTCTTGCAAGGACTGAGGAGGGACTTCCAATCGTCTTCGCTTCTGAAATGGTATCAGTGTCCAAAGCTGTTAGTGGGCCTTACCATCGGCTAGAAACAGACACAATACAAGGCCACACGTTATTTATAACATCTGACACTCAGTGAAAATAACCAGGTGTACAAAAGAACAAAGCCAAGTGCTTGCAAACAGAGAGGAACCATAGATAATAGAAATAGACCCAGGGGGAAGGCAGGTAAGGGAGTTATCTGATACAGACCTTAAATAACTGTGCTAACTAGTTCAAAGATTTAAATGACAAGTCTACGGATTTGGGTGTCACAATACAAACAACAGAAAAGAAGCAAATGGGAATTCTGGAACAGAAAAACACAAAAATGTAAGTTAGAAATTCAGAGTGGCTAGGTAGTTCCTTAGACACAGATGGAGACAGAAATCTCAGGGGAAAAAAAAAAAAAAAACTCAACCCAGTGCCATCAAGTTGATTCCAATCACAGCCACCCTACAGGACAGAGGAATATTGCTCCACCAAACCCACTGCCAGCGAGTCAATTCTGACTCACGGCAACCCTGCAGGGAGGAATAGAGCTGTCCCGTAGAGTTGCAAAGGACCAGCACTGCTTAAACCCAAACCAAGCTCACTGCTGTAAATTCTGGCTGACAGTGACCCTACAGGACAGGGTAGAACTGCTCCACAGAGTTTCCCAGGAGCACCTGGCAGATTAGAACTGCTGATCTTTTGGTGAGCAGCTATAGGACTTAATCACTTGGCTACCAGCGTTTCCATACACGTAATTAGAGTCCCAGAAGAAAGGGAGAGAGCAAAGGGAGCATCACTAATGCAATCGGGAAGACAGCAGCTGAGAACTTTCCCAGACTGTAAGACGATGTGATGCAGATTCAAGAAACCTGATGAAGGAGCAGCAATCAAAAGAAAAAGAAATGCACAACTATGAACATCGGAATAAAAGAGAGAGAGATTACTTCTAAAGGAGCACTAGTAATTCTCAAGAAAAAAAAGTAGAAGCCAGAGACAATAGAAAGATAGCTTCAAAGTGCTGAAGGGATTAAGTGACAACCTACATTCTATGCACAGCATGGGAGCAACTGGACGTCCACACGGAACCCAGCAACCTTTGAGCCCTACCTCACACCACACACAGATATTAACTCAAGATGGATTACTGACCTCATACGGAAGTTAAGTAATAAACCTTCTGCAACTAAGCAGAAAAAATATCTTCCTGGTCTTCAGGCAGAACACAAAAGGCTATAGCCATAAAATGGAAACATCAGTCAGACTGGATACTGAGGGTTGACAAGGGAACTAGAAGGGACAAGGCAGGACCCTCCCTGGAGCAGCTGAGAGGGGGCGCCCTGGGGGTGCCTGGCTTTTGGACTTCTGGCCTCGGTCTGGGTGATGACCAAGTTCTGTTCTGAAAAGCCACCCACTTGGCGGTGTTTTGTTAGGACAGCCACAGGAAACTCAGACACTTTCCACTGGTTA
The DNA here is from genome assembly GCA_028571685.1 of Heterohyrax brucei. NCBI lineage: Eukaryota > Metazoa > Chordata > Mammalia > Hyracoidea > Procaviidae > Heterohyrax > Heterohyrax brucei. The sequence continues at coordinate 91,373,368 of CM053156.1, read as the reverse complement.
GGCACTGCCCACACCCAAATGCCCTGCACTCTGGGTCTTGCGGCGATCCCTGGCGGGGGTGCAGCCTCGTGGGTACCAGAGGCAGGCCTGAGATGGCTTGCCATGGAACCATCTGAAGTCCCACAAACTGGAACCAGCCCCCTAGTGCCCACTGACAGTAGGGTGAGGCCGCCCTTGTAGTCAGGTTCTGCAGGGGGACGGTCCACAGGAAAGAACACAGATGCCCTCCTACACGCAGAACAGAGGGCTGGCCCAAATCTGGTGCCCTGAGACAGCAGACACCACGGTCCCACCAACACCACGCTTCACAACAGGCGAGCCCTCTGCAGCATTACAAGTCAAGAAGGCGGTAGTGCTTGGGAGCTGAGGGGCCAGAGATTGGGAGGGGCCTGAGGGACATCAGGGTGTGTGTGTGTCTGTTTCCCCCTGGGGGGGACCTCATGGAGCCCGCACTTTGAGCCACTGCACGTGGCAGCAGTGAGGTCTTATGCATGAAGCCTGATTCTGAAACGTGTTTTAGAACCTTCTGTTGCTGTGCTGGAAAGTTCATGGGCCTCTTTGGGCACCAGCCCAGCTGCCGGAAAGGGGGTTGGCACTGTGGTAGTCACCACTCTTGTGCCACCCCTGGCCCACTCACCGCTGGGGTCAGAAGCCTGGCTCTCCCACTCTCCCAGGCTCCGAGTTCAGGCTGAGCCGGGACCTCTAGATTCCTCGAAGCAGCGCCCAGTCACCCGTGTGCTGCAGCACAGCTGGATGGCGGGGGTGCTCTCCAGGGCCCGTCAGTGAAGGTGGGCAGTGAGAGAGGACAGAGAGGTCAGCAGACCACGTCCCTGGCACCACACAGCGGCTGTGGGCTTGGCCATGGCGCAGTGCGGCTTCCTGAGGTGAGCTAGGGACCACTATGTTGGCCACTGGTATCCTCACTCCATGAGACAGCAGGGGACCAAGAGTGGCCGCGGGGCAGCCAGGTGGGGGTGGGGGTGGTCCTTAGCCCTTACCCGCTGTGGGCTTCACCTGCACCAGGTAGCCAAGGCCACTGCCCTCCGCCTCCTTCCACTTCATCTGCAAGCGGTCCTCGGGCAGCACAGCCAGCCTCAGGCCTCTCACTGGGGAGACAGGATGGAACGGACCAGTGCCCAGGGCTAAGCCATCCTCCCCACCAGCCAGCCCTGGGGAACTCTGCCCACTGCAGGGGACTCTTTAGGAGACAAGGTCTGCCCAGGGAACCGGAGGTCCAGCCCTTGTGGGGGTCCAAAGGTGACAGGGCTGCTCTGGTGGCGTCAGTAGGAGACCTGTCTCAGCAGGGAGACCCTGATCAGCTCTTCTGGAAGTAGCATGGCGTAGGGGACATCAGTGGTGGTGCTGGGACAAGGCACTGGGCCAGCCCAGCAGCTGCCACCCCCAGAAACCAGCTCCGAGGCCAGGGGCACAGTGGCAGCTACACAGCTGCACATACCCCTCCCTGAGCCCCAGTCCGAGGTCACTGCCGGGTGACACATTCCCAGAGGAAGGAAGCAGTGTAGAGTGTGTGTGTGTGTGTGTGTGTGTCCGTCTGCCTGTCTGTGTGTCCGTGCCTGTGGCAGACGCGTCTGTATGCACAGGAGTGAGCACCCTGCCTGTGCCCAGCTGTGGCTTCGTTGGGAGTGAGTGGATCTCACCCTACAGTGAGGCACCCCAGCCCAGGGTGGCTGGTGTGGGGGCTCTGGGGGCACAGAGGAGTGGGCAACCTGAGCCTCTGGCAAGCCTGGCCCTGGAGGCTGTCTTGGTAAGAGGCTCAGCGCTCTGCGCCTCTGGGGAAGCCTCCGGAGGCTGGGGGAGCAGCTATTTCTGGAAAACAGGGACAGAGGGGGCTTCTTCTGGCTGCCCCCAGGGCCCGGGACGCCTGTGCCACACAATGGAGGGATTCAGCCTGATCAGTGGCCCAGTGTTTGGGGAGCTGTGGGCTGAAAGGCAGGAGTATGTGGGTGGTGGGAGGGCCGTGGAAAGCCAGCTGTGAGTGAGGCTGCTGCTGCTCCTACGGGTGTTCTGTTCAGGGAGGCTTCCTGTGCCGGCTTCAGGACCTGGGGTCTCAGGGCCTGGTGAGGCCGTGGCCGGACAGATGGACGGATGAACAGACAGATGGCAGGAAAGGCTCCTCCAGCCATGTTTCAGACTCAGAGCAATAGCACACCAGGCCTTCGCTGTCCACATCCTCCCTGGCCTCTCTGCTCGTCCACCCTCTGCTTGACTCAGTTTCCCCTTGGGGCCCAGGGCCACAGCCCCTAGCAGAGCCTGGAGGCTCAGGAAACTCTGTGAGGACCCTGTGGGAACCCCCTCCACTGTGTCCTGGACTGAGCTCAGGTCCCTTTGCAGCATCAGGGTGCCCGGCCCTCAAAACGAGCAGAGGCTGCGTTCTCACTGGGGTCTTGCCCACCACTACCCAGTGACCCCACCCAGGCCCTGCCACCCTGTGACATCCACGGGGTGGTCCCACTGATGGCGGTGAGAGCGGCTGGCATAAGAGGGCCTGTGTGCGGACGCCCAGCTTCTCTTGCTGGGGCAGCAGAAAGCCGGAGCCTCTGATGCCGCCTTCAGGCGATCAGGCTTTTACAGGCAGGAGGCAGAAGCCGCCAAGACGAGGCATCAGCAGGACAGAGAACTGTGTCTGCAGTGCGCTGCCGGCTGGGGGCCGGAGCCTGAGTCCCAGCGTCCCAGTGGGTGCAGGCACCCAGCAGTCTGTCCTGTTCTCTCCTCCCTACTCCTGAACCCTCTTTGTCCACAAAGGATTCAGCTGATGGGAAACGGGAAACAGCTGTGTGGACAGGGTGAAGGACAGCTGAAGGCTTGTCCCTCTAGTGGGGCTATACCTGTCCAGCCTGCCTGGGTGAGGCCCCAACTGATGGGGTGCCCAGTTCCCCCAGAAGCGTGGCCCCTGTCCTTACCTTGGCCTTGCAGGGTGCCCAGGGCCGCCCCCAGCCACAGCCAGAGGTAGAAGCAGAGGCTCATGGTATTCAGCCTGCATGAGGGGAAAGGTCAGTAGCACACCTGCCCCCGACCACAGCCCCACTGGGCGACCCCAGACACAGCTGTGGTACCCAAAGGCCAGCTACCTTTGTCTAGGAAGCACTGACCCCACAGCTACCCTTACAAAGCACAGTGCTGGAGATGTTCCAGCTGCTCACAGCTGGAGGGCTCAGGGCCTGCTACGACGACGGTGACAGTGGCCCTGCCCTCTAGCTGCAGGAAGGTGACCCTGACGACGGGGGGACACAGCCCCACTCACATCTGTTAGCTCCAACCCTAAACTCTAACCTCGCACTGGGGGCTCTAGGAAAAAGTCTGAAGACTCCCCTCTCTGAGGGTCCCGGTGTGCCACGTCCTGAGGACCCACCACCCTGTGTACTCAGGAGCCCCCTTACCCACAGTGCTTGTCCCAGCTGGCCCCAGGGATGGGCCGCTTGGGAGAGGCGCACTGTGTGGGTGGACTCAGGTCTCTCCCAGCGCTCAACCCTGAGCTGTCTCCCAGGCCCTGGCCCACCCGATCTGCCCCAGAGACCCAGCCCGACACAGTGGGGCCGACCAGGGCTTCAGCAGCCACTACCGTGAGCTCCAGCTCTTTGTCCGGGTTATCCTGCTTGTCCCCACACGCTGGGTGGGTAATCTGCCCTGAGAGCCCCCCCCCCCACCAAGGGCCAGTGAGCAGCCTGGGCGGTCACCCTGATCCATCTCCATGGGCCTCTGTCTCCCCTGATACCTCAGGTAGGTCCCACCCTGGCCCCTGTCTGCATACCCCACCCACCTGGGCTCTTTGTCTCCCCAGGCCTTTGTCCACCCTTGGTGCCCACCCCTCCAGGGCTCCCACCCTCCTTGTGTTCGCTGGTTGCCAGAGGTGTCAAGGTTGTCCCGGGTCACAGACCTGCTGAGCCAGGACCACAGCCGCCTCTTCTTCCTCCTCTTCCTCCTCCTTAGAGGGTCTGCATGGTCTGGCTTTAGCCGTAGGATAGCAGAGCTTTATGTGAGGACACGTCACACCCCAGCCCATCCCTTGGCGTCCTCCCCTCCCGCCCTCCAACTGCTCAGCCCTCCCGAGGGAAGCAGAGGTCCCCAGGCCGCCACTGCACAGCAGCGGGGAGCAGTCAGCGGCCACAGCCTCACGAAGCAGCTGCACCCCAAATCCTGCAGGTCTCACAGGAAGCAGCTCAGGGCCCACGGCCAGGGGACATGGGCGCTAGCCTGGGGTGTGACACACTGGCGGGTCCACTCGGCCCAACCTTGTGCTGAGCCTGGCCATTGGCTGCAGGGGTTTGGGGATGTCACTTGCAGCTGGAGGGCAAGACATGTGGCATTTGGGGGCAAGGGAGACTGGGCTAGCTTCTCCTTACTCCCCACTCCTCTGTACCCTCCAGGGCCAAGCCACAGCACCCCAAACCCCAGTGCTCAGGCCTCCTGGGGACACGTTCCTGCAAACCCACTTCTCCAGAACCCCGTCTGCAAGGCTTGGCCAAGCAATGCCCCCCACCCTGACCAGCCTGACCCTGGCCAGTTCCGGATGACCAGTTCTGCCAGGTGGGGCTCCTTGACCTGGGAATAATTTGGGAGCTGCATCCAGCCATACCAGCAGGATGAAGAACAGCCCTCAACAGACAAGGGGCTGATCTGTTGGGATCCAACCCACTGGGCCATGCTGGGGGCTCAGGGGGGATTTGCTCTGTCTCTAGACAAGCACTGAGGGGCAGCAGGAGATGGACACCATGGCTGGGCCAGTGGAATGTTGGTGTCCGTGTCAGCAGGCACTCGGGGCACCTGGAGGAGTCCCCTACTCCAAGCCAGTGCACCCAACCCCACCTGGGACCCTTCACCAGAGCACATCTGGCCCCACTGGTGGCTGTGGCCAAGGACACCTGTCAGTCACGGCCAGAGCCCCACCACGGCCCCGCCTGCTCGGAGGCCCCCGAACCACGCTGGGTCACAGCATGTGCTCCACTACCTGCAGAAGTGCCCTGGCTCTGTGACCTCTGGCCGCTGGGGCCTCCAACCCACCCCAACCCACCAGCTCTGGCCCTGCTGGTGGTTCAGCTTGCAGGGCCAGAAGAGGCTTTAGGGAAACGAGCTGCGGTCGATACCAACTCATAGCACCCCTATAAAACTGCCTGGTGCATCTGCACCACAGACCTTCGGGTGCACAGCTATAGCTGTTCACCTCTAGGCAGGGGCCTTCGGAAACCCTGGTGGCATAGTGGTTAAACCCTAAGCCTGCTAACCAAAAGGCTGGCAGTTCAAATTTGCCAGCACTCCTTGGAAACTCCATGGAGCAGCTCTACTCTGACGTACAGGGGTGCTACAAGTCAGAATCGACCTGACTGCGGTGGGTTTGGTTTTGTAGGCCCAAGTTGGAGAAGGAGCTGTGGGAGGCTGGGCACAGCAGGCAGGCCAGGTTGGGTGGCTCGTGACAGCTGTTTGGGAGGAGGGGGTGAGGCCCAGCCACCCCCCTGCTCCCCATGGACCCCAGCCCAGGGATGGGCTGTCACAGCCCACACCTCCTGGTGCTGTCAGACCTGCTCTCCTGAGGATGCAGGATAGCGTGGGGCTTCAGAGCCTAAGAGTCCTCAGACTTCCACCAGGACACCGCAATGCCCCATTTCCTGTGAGGACGGTCCCTGGGCCTGTGCCATGGCACACAGAGAGCACACAGGCCAACCTGCCTGGAGCACGCCTCTCTGCAGCCAGAGATCAAGCACTGACACAGATGTGTGTCTCACAGGTACCTGAGACCATGTGTGCACCACCACACGTGTGAGGGGAGGGCGGGATCTGCCCATCAGTCCTCAGCTTCCGGGTCCAGCCAGATTATGTGCTCCGAGGGCCCAGATCGCCCGACTCTGTAACCCTGAAGCCTCCAGGTCCCCGGGAAACCCCTAGTGCACCCACTCAGTGAGGCTCATCAGGCTGGTCACCTGCCCAGGGTCACAGTTCAGGAAGAGTGGACAAAGCCTGTCCAGGAGGCCTGAGCCCCCACCTACCTCACCCACAGCCCTGGGGCACCTTTCCACCTTCTGCTCAGGTCTTTGGGGAGAAGTGTCCCCACCGCAGCATCAGGCCAACCAGGTGCTAGGACTAGGAGACAACCTGGAGGCCCCCCAACGGCTGTTGCAGTCTCTAGAGCCCAGCTGCACACCCCTCACAGCCACTGTAGTCCCCAGAGCCCAGGCGGTAGGAGACAGGCTGCATGCCCCTCACGGCTGCCACAGTCCCCAGAGCCCAGGAGTCCCAGGCCCCTGGAGACAGCCAGCCTCCACTTTCCGGCCTCCCCACCCAGCCCCCTAGTGCACTGTGCTGCCCAGAGAGCTGTCTGGCCAGTGGCAAGCCAGGGAGCCCCCAATCCCTGCCTTGTAAATAAATGCTGGGCTGTGTTCCCACCTTCCTGAGCCTTCCCGACCTGTGCTGGCTCCCTCGGAGGCCCAGCTCTGTAGCAGTACAGCCCGGATGCCCTGTGATGCCAGCTCAGGGCTGCTGGAAGCAGGCAAGGGCAGCGATGACTTGCAACATCCGAAGCCCCTGCACCCTCCTGTTCTGGGGGGCAGCGGGGCAGGAAACCAGCGCTGCAAGACCATCACGGACCGAGGGCTCTGCTGCTTCTGCACTTTATTGCGACAGTTTAGCCAACGCCACTCACACAGCAGGAGACACCGGGCACCAGCTGCCTGTCATGGCCCACTGTGGCCGCCCTGTGCATCAGTTGGCAACTCTGCCTCCGGAGAGTGGCGTCTCCAGCCCCCCACCCTGGCACTCCCATCGGGTCTGATCACCGGCATGCAATTCAGTGGTTCAGACTTTGCTGCTCAGACAGGTTTGGAAAGCCCCCCACTTCCATTCAGGGCAGTGGGCCGAGGGGTCACCAGGTGCTGAAACAGGGCCCCCACCTGGGTGGAGCCAGCAGACTTGGGGACGTGGGTCAGCAGTGCTGTCCATGCTTGAGGTCAAAAGCTGTGGACACCAGCATACTTGGGAGCGGCTGCAGCCCCTGCGAGAACCCCAGGTCCCACCCCAACGAGGCTTATACAACGGGCACCCGCAGGCACCTCCCTTGTCTCTGGTGCCCGCCCGTGCCCAGTGCCAGCTTCCAGCAAGGCTCTCTGCACTCAGCTTCCGCTGCACGCGTGCTCCAGGCTGACCTTGGGGCTGCGGGGGCACAGACTGAACAGCCTTGGCTCCCTACCAGCCTACACAACCAGCCACAAAGGCATGTGCATCAACACCAGGGTCCCCCCTTGTGACACAGCCGCTGGGGCTCTCGGCTGCCTGCCCCAGCCCTGCAGTCACCCCAAGTCAGGGGCTGGGGCAGGCACACGGAGCCCCAGGCCCACGCTGGGCTTGCCCCACAGGGTGCTGCAAGGCAGGTGCCATGCTCTGGGGCACGGCCCTCTCTCACTGCGCAACGGGCACCTAAGAGGCCTGCTTCCACCAGGGACCATGACACCGCGGCAGGACTCATGCGACAGCGGGCCTCCACCTGTGCCACGCACGCAGGAACACGGTCTGGCAGGAATAAGGGGGGAAGGCAGGTTTGGGGTAAGCAGGAACACTGTCCCCGCAGTCCTAACGGGGTGTCAGTGCTGACAGGGGGGTACCCCTGGAGGGGAGGCCAAGCAGGAAGACTGGGCTGGCAGATGCATCCATACGTGGATGCTGAACAGCACGAGCTGGGGAGGCCACTGGCCAAGCGTGGCTCTCAGCAACCATGGTGACCACAGCCCAGCAAGTGAGGCTGCCATGGGGCCAGACAGCGCATCTCCACGGGCGGAGAGCAGTCAGCTGGGGGGGCAGTCCTTCCACCCAGGGACAACCCACCTGATGCCAGGAACCTCTGCCCCATGAACAGCCTGGAGGAAGCCACCCTTGGACAGCACTCCCTCTCCTTTCTTGCTTCTAGGACCCAGGCAACAGGGGTGTGCGAGTCCAGGGTGGGGGCAGTGGTCCAGGACGGGTCAGAGCAGCAGGGGTGGGGCCCAGGCTCTGCGCACAGCGAGCACCTCTCCCCAGCCACCAGGGTGTTCTGGGAGACCGCCCATGGCTGAAACAGCACAGAGGGCTTTGGTGCTGACACGACTGGGTAGCAGCACACAGTTCATGTGCACACGGGGGTACGGGGGAGGGCTGGATGCTGAAGGTTGACCGGCCACAGTGGAAAGGACAGGATGGTCCCCAGCGCTGCCACCTCCAGCTTTCCTTAGGAAGGCGAGGGGCTTTCACTGGAGCCGGGACACATGTCACAGCACAGAATCCCAGTGACAGCATGGCGGGCCACCTGATGCTGCCATTCAGGAGACGTGTCACAATGCAGCACCTTGCAGGCTGACAGTACCACATGCCACCCAGCAATGCCATTCAGGAGATGCGTCACAGCATGGCTTCTTCAGGCTGACAGCACGGTGTGCCACCCGTGCCATCCGGGGCTGTGTTTATTAGTGGGCGGGTCACAGACATGACTGTCTGCACCGAGAGACTCGGGCGGTGGACACACACTGCCTGACACAGCCAGGACACATGGGGGCTGAGTGGCCCGGGCCGAGTTAGGGTCTGTCTCCCAAGCAGCTCTCTGCTCACCAGGGGGGTCTCTGGGGCTGAGCGGAAGGACAAGGACAGCATGATGGGACAGTGGCCAGTGCTTGGGGCCACAGTGCGGGGACACCTACCAGTCCTGGTTGTCCCAGCCCTCGTCGGCAGGTGCAGGGGGTGGCATGGCCTTCTGCACAGCAGCACGGGGCCGGCCCTCGCCCCCCGTACCCTCCCAGCCGCCCTCCCAGTTCTCCCAGCCATCGCTGTTGCTGTCCTTGTGGTTGGAGCCTGTCCCCGAGCCCCAGACGTCCCAGCTGTCCGAGCTCCTGGGTTCTGCTGAGTTGTCCACACACGTCCAGCTGCCGCTGCTCGGGGACTGATGGGCCCGGGGGGCATCAGTGGTTCCGAAGGTGTCCCAGAAGCTCTGGTTGACAGCACTGCCCTGGACATGGTCTCCACTGCTGTTCTGGTAGCCACTGCCCTCTGGGGGCCTTTGAGAGACACAAGGGGACTGCACAGAGCTGCACAAAGCCAGACACCACCAACCACCTCCTCTGGGACAGACAGCAAAGCCCTCCCCTAAGCCCCCAGGGATCTCAGGGCTCACTCATCAGGGCTTATCCCATTGGTTGGGGATTCACCCATCAGAGGTTATTCCACTGGGAGTTCAACCCGCCAGGGGCTCACCTGTCAGAGGGCTCTTCTGTTTTCCCAGAGAAGAAGGTCGTCATGTCTCGCCACCCTTTACTGCTGACCCCCTGGACCTGCAATCATGCAGGGTGTCGGGCACAGTTCAGGGATGACCAGTGCATCTCCCACACACACTCCCAGTGCAGGCTGTGCTCGGCCCTCAGGAGCCCCCACTGGCTCCCCGGGTTCCAGGCTCAGGGACAAAGTGAAGCTTTGACCCCTCACTGCACCCCCTGGACACCTGGGCCAGGCAGAGAGGCCAGGACAGGCTCTCCCCTTGCTCCTGGCAAGCATGGGGACTCTCAACAGAAAGAAAACCGTAGCCAGGGATATAGCACGTCCTTGTGCATGGGGGGACACATGCCTCTGCCCCACCGGCTGGGACATGTGGACACTCACCCGGGAAAGGCCAGCAGCAGTGGGAAAGGACAGAAAGGAAAGGACCGACAGTTAATGACAGTGCATGACCCCCTGCCAAGCTGTTTCCATATTCCTCAGCTCTCAGTGGCCTGGATCCCAATGATACACTCACTCTGACGGGGCCAGAGGCACCCAGACACCCGCCTGGTGGTATGACAGGCTCTTTCCTGGTGCCAGGCACTGGAATATGGAGACTCACTTTGCGCTGTGCCCACAGGCCAGGCCGCCTACCTTGGATGCCAGCTGAGAGACCCCACTGGACACATCATCCAGGATCCTTCCTTCCTTCACCTACGTGGGGCGAATGGCCATTATGTCGGGGGGTAGAGAGGATGGGGAGCAGAGATAGTGTCACGCCACGGAAGTTACACAGGTGTCACTTGGGTGGCAAACTTCCAACAAGCTCTAATATGGAAAAGACCCTGTCACTGGCCTAGGAATGGTGCTGGCCAGCAGCCAGTGATATACCACCAGTGACGGCAGCTGACAGCACACTCCGAGAGACCTCTTGGGGAGACAGGGTACAGGGAGCATGGGAGCATGGGGGGGGTCACGGGGGCCCAGAGGACACAGAGAGCATGGAGGACAGAGGGGAGCATGGGGTGCACAGAAGGACACACGAGACACAGGGCTCTGAAGGCAGTGAAACAGCTCTGTGGGACATGCATCCCAGTGGACAGGGGACCCTATAAATCGGTCAAGCCCACGGGACTATCCTGCACCAAGAGTGAACTCTCCAGCGACTGAGGACTCAGTTAAGACCTGTGTGAGACAGGGACTCATCAGGTATAACGGACGAACAGGAAGCCAGCGCTAACAGGAACCAGCAGTGGCCCAGCACTCCAGATCTGGTGGGGACTGCTTAGTTCTCGACACACCTGAACTGCTCTACGTCAGTGCATCAAAGAGAAACAGGCCTGCTGACAACTCGGCCCTTCTGGGCGGGCACAGCGGGATGTGCTGCTGGGGGTGGGGTACACGGCCAGTCCTCGGCCAATGGGGGTGAGGGGCACTGGGCACACACGGACTGCAGGGCCCTCGCAGCACAGCTGCTGCCCACAAAGGGGGGCCCCCGCCCCTGCAGCTCTGATGGCCAGGACCACCTCGCTGAGGAAACATTACCTTCTCCTGAGCAGGCTTGAGAACATTCTCGTTCAGACTGTGGCCCAACTCGGACGCCTGTTCAAAGTGCACAAACCAGAGAAGAGGCTGTCAGCGTGTGCCCGTGTGGGCAAGACTGAGGTCTGTACTGATACCAGTCAGCACACAGCTCAGGCACGAGGGCAGAAGCGGGGCAGTGGGGTCACAGCCACACGACTGAGTAGGGGGAGGTGACCTGGCCTCAGACGGTGCCCTGGGGATCCATGCTCATAGTCTCCACCAGCACCAGGGGCTTCTCCTCAGAACACATGCTTCATACACCTTAGAGGGCAGCAAGCTGGCAAAGATGCCCATTTACTCACTGGCCAGCCTGACCCAGGCTTGTGTGCGGGCAGCAGGGTACATGCTGGTCCCATGGGCCTGAGGGCTGTGGCAACCCTTCCACCCAGCACCTCCCGCTGGGGCACACACATTAAGGCCAAGTAGGCTCCAAGTCCACTTGCCCTGCGGCCGGCAGTGGGACTCGGGGACAAACAGAGCCCAGGTGTGCCCACAGGCAGGACAGCTATCATGTCCTGACCCCATAGCAGGGAAAGCAAGACAGAAAGGCAAGCGAGAGCTGGGAGACAAGCAACGAGAAGCTGTGAGCAGGAATGGCCTTCCTGATTCTGGGCCCCAGGGGCTGGGCAATAGGAGACACGGCGCCAGGGGCCCTCTCTTCCCTCCAAGGCAGGAGATGCAGTCGCCAGCTCTCAGGGGTCACTGCACAGCAGGGAGGGCTCGGGACACGGTGCCTTTAGCTTATCTGGTTCACGACCACTGGGCTTCAAGCAATACTTGCTAAGGTGCTGTCTCCAGACACCCTATCCCGGGCAGGTATGCTCTGCTCGGACCCAAGGGAAGGCCACTGCCACCTGCTCTGTGGCCACCTGGATGCTGGGGCAGTGCTGTGCCCAACAGGCAGGGAGGGGGCCAGTGGGCACACACTTTGGGGGACACGACAGGCAGGTAGCACATAGGGACAGAGCCATGCAGACAGACACGAGGACAAACTGGAGGTGTTACCGGCTCTGGCTGATGCTTGGAGCCCCAAAACTTTACCCCAGTGGCCAAGGAGCCAGGTTAGTGGAAGAGAGACAGAGAGAAAGAGCCAGAGTGGGGGCTGGCCGCAGCAACAGAAGCCCCTCAGAACCCAGCCAGCGCCCAAGCGGGCAGGGAGCATGAAGGGGTCACCCACCCGCAAACCCTCCTCACTGATGGTGACAGGTGATGACTGGCAGCAGACCCCAAGGCCCAGAGGACAAGCTGGGCACAGCCCCCAACCTACAGCCATGAGGCCCCTCCACCAGCTGGGGTGCAGCACGGCAAGGACACTCAGAGACACTAAGAGGACTGGTGGCTTCTGCCGGACACTACAGCCCTCGGCAGGGTCCAGGCAGGGAGCCGGCACATACTGGGGGGATGTGAAACCTTCACCTCCTTCTGGGTACGTGGGGCAGGTAGGCTGTCCCCTCATCGGTGGGTCCAAGCTTTCACGGGAAAGGAGGAGCAGCCATACCACCAATCACATTCGAAAGACAAAGCCACAGTCCAAGGCCACCAGACCCGAGACTAACGGGGCCTTGGGTTTCCTGGAGACCTACTCCATAGTGTGTGGAGAAAGGGCCTGTGAAAGGGCAGGGCATGGCCTATGGCCAGCAGCTGGGCTGACACCACCACCAAGACAGGGGACAGCACGCCTCTGGACCCCAAGGTCCAGCTGCAGGGGGCCTTGAGACCCTGCTGGCCACAAGGAGGGGCTGACAGCCCTCGGGCAGCAGTGTGCAGTCTCAACTGACCAGCCTGTAACCCATGAAGCAGTTACAGCTGCTAGCACTGGGACCCCACCCCTAACATGCGGGGGTCCCTGGCAGCTCCCAGACCACAGTGCGAGCACACAGGCTCTGGGGAGCATTCTACTGGGACCCCACCCCTAACATGCGGGGGTCCCTGGCAGCTCCCAGACCACAGTGCAAGCACACAGGCTCTGGAGAGCATTGTAAGGGCATCTGAAGACAACGGTTTCCCTGTTACCTTCTGACTCGCCTGGGACCCAAACTTCGTGGCCTACAAGAAAGAACAAAGGTGACGTTTCCCACTGTCCTGCTGCCCCCAGTAGCGTCCCTCCCAGCTCAGATGGAATCCCAGGACCTGGAGAGGCTCCTATCCAGCCACTAGCATCAGCTGTGACGTGCAGGGGCTGAGAGGTACAGGGGACCAGCCCAACTCTGCCACCATGAACACAGACTGGCGGGGACCCCGCTCTGAGTCCCGCCCTCTGAGCTGCCAGCAGGGCCCCAGCCACGTGAGGGCTCCAGGGGGAGGGGCTCCACGGGGAGGGGCCCTGGCCAGGCTCCGGCCAGCTCAGTGGCCACCTCCAGGCCATACCTGCTAACCTCAGCCCAGACACCCTGACTGCTCACGTCAAAGGAAGGATAATGGGCTGGACCGTGGACATTCTGCCTGGGAAGGACCTGTCCTTAGTTCCCTACAAGAGGGACAAGGGGCCTGGGGCCCGAAATCCAGCCACAACATCCCTCCTTCAACGAGGAAAGGCAGCCCTGGGGCCGGACTCTGGCCCTCACGCCCCACACCAGCTCTTCCTTAGCCTCGCCCCAGGCCCTCACACACCACCCACCCCACTCCTATCCCAGCCCCCCTCCCACCCCGCCCTCTGCCCCCGGGCTCCCGCGGGGGTCACTCACACCCTCCTTGGCTGCAGAGGCGAACCTGCTGGCCCCAGTGGCGAAGCTGCTCCAGCCCTGGGAGAAAGTGGGGCCTGGTCAGGCCTCCCCACCGCCACGGGCAAGGCGTGGCCACGCGCAGGCACCCCCGGCCCTGCCCCTCTGCCAGGGAAGCCTTGTCTCACGAGCCTGGCACCCACAGTGACCCCAGGGAAGGTCCCTGCATCCTCAGTGCTCTGTGGGCCTCAGGCTACACCGCCCCTGGATGTGAACTTGACACATAACTCAGCTCCTGATGGCAAATTTAAACATCCACTTTGTGGTGACAACACATAAACGACTGAACACTTGTGGGACACTCCCAACCAACAGCACTGTCAAAAGGTTTCACCTCAGCTGAGAGGGCTCACTGAAGTGAGAGTTTTACTTCCGGGGAGTCAACTTCACCTCAGGTGGGAGGGGCCTCAAACCACAACAAAACCAAGCACAGGCAATCAGGACCCCCACAGTGCCCACGGCCTGGGGGTCTGCCGAGGGCTAGATTTATGCGCAGGCAGACACAGGCACTACGGCCAGGCCCCGAGGAGCAGAGCACGGGGAGGGCCTGGCTTTGCACTCACCGAGTACAGGGAGGACATGGCGCTGTTGAGGAAGTCGTCATCTCTTTTGGACGGTGGCACAGTGTTACCGAACCCCACGTAGCGGTTCTCCTGGGCCCTGAGAACAGAGTACACACACACGGCAGCTGCTGGCACCGCCCTGTGGAGCCCAAGGATGGAGGTGCAAAGGCACCAACCCCAGACCCTGCCCAGCAGGAAACACACGTGTGTGTCCTGTTGGAACGCAAACGAAACACCTGCCCACAGGACAGTACGGGGTTCTCTTGGGTGGTTCAGTGGCCACTTACGGCCCCTAACTGACAACCCCCAGCTGACCCCAGAGCAAACCCCCAGCTGCCGAAGCTGACTTCAAGCTTCAAGGACACAGGACACTTCATCTTCTATACTCAAGACCCATCCTACGTGCACTCTGGCCTGGGGCCTCGGACCATCAGAGCAGGCACCCGGTCTCTGCCGCCCCACGGAGCACGGCACCACAGCCCGCACACCCTCCGCCTGGGTGAGCACGTCTTTTACGCACGCTTTGTGCACTCCAAGCTCCCCCGAGGTCTCACCCCTGGTAGGACCCAAGGTCGTCGTTCAGCCAGTCCTCAAAAGCTTTGTCGGAGGCGGCAGTCACGTTCTGGGGCTGGCCGGCGGCTCTGAAACCGAGAGTCAGCAGGCAGTGTGGCCGGCGCTCCGCCAGGGCTGGAGCCAGCCCAGCCATACCACCAGAGGCACCAGTCGCCTCGAGGGACACAGGCACAGCCCATCTGGCCTCCTAGGAAACCAACACCAAGCCAATCTGCCTCCACGCATGCCCACAAAGAGGCTCAGTCAGGAAGCAGGCTCGGATCTACAGCTGAGTGCAAACCGAGAGGAGATAAGACAGGCCACCGTGCCCGCACATCTGCCAGAACCAGGAGGAGCGGCCCTCGGGGGAGGAGACCACGGGCACAGAGGCAGGTGCAGCCCGCAGCCCGCACGTGACACACAACACCAGACGCAGCGAGAACCTGGACCCCAGTCCCGAGCACAAACAAGCCAACGGGCAGGGGGCTCACACAGGCGTCCCCACAACAGGACACACAGCACATGACTGTCGACGGGGTTAATGACCATGTCATGCGGCCTCCTCTACAGAAAACACAGGACTGCTGCCTGCAAGTGGGTGTGGGACCACACAGCGCCACGTGGCCTCCCCCGAGGACCTCTGCGTGTCGTGCGCAAGCCTGACGGCACACAGAACCCCTCAAGGTGGGGACGCTGCTTGTTCTGGAGACACCTCCCTGCTTCATGGGCAGCTTTAAATGCTGCTTCCCACACTCAGGAAGAGCTGAGGCTCTGCCCACGGCATGCACGGCCAGCTGCCCGGGAACGAGGCCGAGCTACCGACGGCCAGGCCGGGCCAGGCCCCCACCACAGAGCGGTAACTACCGGTGGGCAGTAGGCAGAGGTGTCCTGGGCTGCGGTGGGGTCCAGGTCTGGGCAGGTGACAACTCCAGGGACCATTCTTTGCCTTCAGCCAGCGTGGCCACCTAGAGACATGGGAGGGGTCAGCGTAGGGAACGGCTGTCACACCTCCCACCACTGGAGGCTGAGCACACAGCCCCCTGGGTCCTGCAGCCCCCACGAACAAGCTGGACACCACACGCCAAGGAAAGCCCTGCCCCTCCACCCTGGCTACACCAAGGACAGGGCAGCACATTCCGTTGGTGTGGCTCCACCTGTCAGTTCAAGGGGTCCCAGGTGGCTGTTCCCTGCCCCCAAGTCTCCCTGTAGTTGGGGAAGAAAGCCTGCCTTCCACTCATTACTAAAAGCCATCTGTTTCCTTCGCAGGATGCAAATTCTGCTCCAGGCAACTAGCAGGCCACAGCCTGACCCAGAGGTCCTCCCTTTCTGCACACTGCCTGCCTGGGAGGTGCCCCTGTCTGTGCACGACCTACCTGGGAGGTGCCCCCCATCTGCACATGGCCTGCCCAGGAGGTGCCCCGTCTGCACACAGCCTTCCCAGGAGGCCCTCCTCTGCTCATAGGCTATGCTGACTTCTAGCTGGGCCAGCCCTGACCACACAAACTGACACCCAGACCACACGCCCCAACACCCAGGCCGCACGGCCGGACGTCCAGGCCACACGCCCCGACGCCCAGGCCAGACCACACATCCCGACACCCAGACCAGATCACATGCCCCAACCACATTCCCCGACACCCAGGCTGCACACTCCAATGCCCAGACCAGGCCACACGCCCCAATGCCCAGGCCACGTGTCCTGACGCCCAGGCCACACGCCCCAATGCCCCGCCTCTCCTGCCAAGTCCCACCTTGTCCCTGAAGAGCGCTGCAGCCTTGCTGTTGTATTTCTCCTGCAGCGACCAGCAGGGATCGTAATCCTCTTGGGATTCCAGGAACTGTCGGAATTTAGCATTTCCACCGACCTTCATCTTCTCCAGCTCAATGTCCTTCCACTTGTCCATTGTCACCGAGCGCACAAAGCTAGAAACCAAGGTATGGACGATGAACACACAGTGGAGACACTCCACAGCCTCAGGCCCCACACCCCGCTCTCAGGGCTCCCCTGGCAGGAGACAGAGGCAGCCGGCGCTGCAGCAGCTCCACGAGGCTGGGCTCACCACTGGCTGCAGCACAGACGGAGCTCAGCGGGCCCAGTGTGCGCAGCGGGGGGTGTTGTGGGGACAGGCTCCAGCTGTCCCTCGGCATCTGTGACAGGGCCCACCGTGGTGTGGGGGTTCTCCAGACTCAGTTCAGGGTGAGCCTGCCCCTGTATGAGCGTCTCACCAGGGCGTGGCCTCAGGCCCAACTGACCTGAGATGCACCCCCAGGCCTCGATGCTTCCCCGAGCACTCCAGGCAGATCCAGATCCCATAGGTCACGCTCACCCACTGCGGGCTGAACGCACCGCACTCAAAGCAGACCTGCGGGAGGGACACACAGCTAGCCAGGCGGCTCGGGGCTGCAGGGGGCAGAGCGGGGAGAGCTGGCCGCCGAGACGGGAGTCCACCCTCGAGGGCAGGGCTCGGGGTCCACTGCCAACCACATGCAAGCAGGAGCCCCCGGCAGAGCCGGCGGGGGAGAGACCTGGGGTGGTCAGCTGGAGGGGTGGTGCCTGGAGTGGCAGACAGCACAGCTCAAGAAGGGGCAGTAGGATGTCCTAGCGTGACACTGACAGAAGAGGACGGGCTCCACACAGTCAGTCGTTCACGGTGAAGCAAGAGTGAGTGGAACGGTGGCTCCCTTCAACGCGCGTGCCCTGAGACACGACTGCACCAGCTCCCCGCCCCCCACAAATGACCAGCACCCTGAGGAGACCAGCGCCAGGCCACTGCCAACAGCCAGCTGATAGAGCAGACACTGGAAACCCCGCAGCACTGCTCCAGCCACAGCTCCCGGAACCACGGGGCTGCCCGGTTCCCACCGCGACCCCAGAGAGACGAAGACTTACATTGTTCTCATCCTGCACCCTGACTTCCTTCAGGACTTTCCTCGTCCTTGGACTGGCCATAGCGCTGCAAAGGAGAGAAAGAATCGTCCCCACCTTACAGACGAGTCACTAGGCAAGCATCACCCATCTGTGCAGGAGCAGCACACTGACACCACCCACGCACAGCAGGGCCACCGGGGCCACGGACTGAAGGACTTGGTCCTCCGCGGTCTAGAAGTCACAAGTGATCACAGGGCCAGCATGGTCCTCAGGGCAGTGTGGTCACTGGGACAGTGCGGTCCTCAGGAGTAAAGTGTGATCACTGTGCCCACTTTAGCACCTGCACCACTGAGAACACACGACTGACAAACAGCCTTGACTGTTACCATAACGTTCAGGACGAGGGCAGGCTTTATGAAACACGCAGACTGGCTGACTAACCCGACATCCCCCTGCACGGGCCACACGCCAGGCCTGGGTCCACAGCTTCAGAACACCGCAACTTGCCTACTCCACAAGCCACACCTGTCCCCGATCTCTCGAGAACCGTGCAGGGGGGTCCTGGCCTGACGGGGGGCAGCGGCAGGACGCTTCATGCAGGGGGCCCTCTCTGCTACAGGAAGGTGACGACAGACATGTGGCCAGCACGGCACGGCCCACCGGACCCGCCTGGAGCTCAGAGGATGCAGTACGTGTCTGGAGCCAGAAAGAAACGCTTGTTTTTTCACTGATCTCTGACTTCAGTCAACTTCAACTGGTGCCAGAGTTCACGAGAAGGAAGACCGTTGTTACACGAATATGACATCCAGCGCCACCAAGAGGGGGGTGGGCTGTCCCCCGCACACTACCCAACAGCCCTGCAGAAACCACATTCCAGTGGAGGCAGCCGGCCAGTCTGCCAGCCACCCAGGCCACCGGCCCCGGCTGGGCCACTCCCTCTCTGTGGACGCATGTGAACGTACGGTGTGTGCAGGCCTGCACTGCTGATGGACACCACACCACTGCCGGGTCTGCTCTGATGCCGGACGGAGGGCTGCTCAGCGGCAGCCTCCGCGCCCTGAGCACTGTGGCTGCGCGCCAAGGTTTGACCTGACTGCAACACAACGTCTCTGCTGTCTCCTCTTCACCTCAGCGTACAGAGACCCCGTTGCTGCCAGGTGGCTGGGCACGCAGAGCCTCGAAGTCCAGGACTCTCAGTACTCACGAGTCCTTTCTAAGGCATCTGAACATCAGAAACAAACACCTGCTTCCCACAATCAACCAAAATAAGACAAGTTCACACCATGCTGCTTTCTGCTCTGTAACTGTCTGTGCCATGTCTGGCGGTCAGCTGAGATCATGAGACCACTGGCCGCTGCACCAAGCACAGGCTATGGCAGGCATCCCTCAGGCGGGCACTGCTGTCACACTGGGCATCTGTTGGCACATGGCACAGGAGGCAGAAACAGTAACAACCCATCAGGCAAGAGCCATGGTGGCTTTCGTTGACACAGTCCCTCAGCTAAGCAGCTTGCTGTGTCCACCAAGGGCCCCCTGCAGGGCTGGCAATTACACAGCAAAGGGCACAACGGGACCCTGAGGATCAGGTGATCACCAGGGCCACAGGGCTGCTGAGCTGCAGGGAGACGACCACCAGGGCTCCACGCTCCATGTGGGGCTGTAGATTTCATCCTGGGTCCCTTCCAAATCTGGTGCTGTCCCCAGCTCACACCCAGGTCACACACTATCAGCAGTGCTCTCCAAGATCCGTGGTGAGACACTGCTCTCAATTCCTAGTTGGGTAAACTAAGCAGAGACAATGC
Organism: Heterohyrax brucei; assembly: GCA_028571685.1. NCBI lineage: Eukaryota > Metazoa > Chordata > Mammalia > Hyracoidea > Procaviidae > Heterohyrax > Heterohyrax brucei. The sequence continues at coordinate 91,354,056 of CM053156.1, read as the reverse complement.
TCCCTGAACTCCAGGAGGAGAAACGTGGAGATAAACAGATGGCCTGGATCAAAAAGAAACTGCTCATGTGAGCAAGTTTTGACGTCTGAGAGCCCTTTAGTTTTCTGAAATTCTGACTCTTGTAAAAGAACAAATATTCTCATGCTCAAAAGTGTAAGGTCAGTTTCTCTGGAGAACAGCCTGAGGACTTCTTTTACCACTTGAAACCAAAATGATAAAAACGCAGGTCTCTGTTCAAGCGAACGTGACGTTAACAAGGCTGGGCCGGTCCTGTTTACCGGGCTCCATACGCAGGGGACTGGTCTGACTACAAGTGTTTCGCCTGCCTAGTCCCAAGAGCTGTTACACAGGGGACAAGAAGAGCCATGCGAGGCCTAGGCAAGCTGGGGCTGCCTTGTCTCTCCGGGTCTTGCAAGCTTGCCCCCAGGCGGGCACGGTCGGACCATTTTGCTAGTGCTCATTTCAGTGGGAAATACTTAAGCTTTTCTCTTCTCTGGCAGGTTTCTGCCTTACACGGGATCCAGCTTTCACTGTAGTTTCTCAGAAACTGTTCAAAGTACCCAACAACAGACTTCTCTCGACATAAAGATGGAGTTTGACCTTTGGCAGGAGCACGGCCACAGAAACCAACACCGAGAGCCACTCCAGAGCTTCAGTGTCCCCGCATCTCTGTTGGCAGTGCTGTTGTACTGAAGTGTGCAGAGCAGAACCGCTCACAGGCCTCAGGGCCGTGACCTTTTGGAAGCAGATGTCCAGGCCTGTCTTCCAGGTGGCCCCTGAAACCACCAGCCCCTCAGATGGTAGTCAAGCATCTTGCCGTCTGCATCACCTAAGGACCCCGTTTTTAACACTTTAATAAACAGAGTTTAGGACTACCAGTTCTGCACTCGAGGAGCACAATTCTTTCCCCCAATTGGGGGTTTGTGCTTAAGCTGTTTAACAGGGTGGTCACCTCTTTTCAGGAGCCCACACAAACTCAGTTCTCTCCTGATTTTTCTTTCCCCCATGACAGGCATCCAAACAGTGAGAAGAAAACATAAAGCAAGCAGAGTCCCCCCAGCCCTGCTGGGCAAAATCCTTACTTTGGGGGGAGTTCTGACCCAGAGGGACTTCAGGTGGCACCAGAATGGCCTCTGTGCCCAGCCTGGGCCAGGGGTCCAGACGGCCGGGAAGGAATCAGGGGCAGACCTGGCCGAGGGGTGCTCATCCCACCAGAAGGGCTGTGGGTGCACAAGGGCCCAGGAACTGGTGGAGGGTCCTGGGTCCTGGGGGGTCAGGAGAAGCAGCCTCAGAGAGAAGGGGGTGGCAGACCCGGCGCGGGGGGAGCAACGGGGGGAGCGTCCGGCGGGGGGGTACCTGGAGAAGGGGTCCCCGCGGGCGAGCGACTGGGGAGCCAAAGAAGACCCCGTGCGGAGGGCAGTCTCGGAGCTGGGAGGAAGGCCCGGGGCGCGCGGGGGCCTGGCGGGGGCGACCGGAGGAGGGTCCCGGGGGCGAGCAGCCAGGGCGAGGGACGAGGGCTATGTCCACCCTGACCGAGGAGCGCACTTACCGGACGGGTGGGGAGCGCCGAGGTCGAGCCAGGCCGGGGTCGTTCGGGCCAGGGTCGCTCGGGCCCCGCCGGGATCGGTCGCGCCGGGCCGCGGAGCTGCACCGAGGCTGCGCGCTCCTCACCCACCCGGCCGCCACCAGCTTCCGGCTACGTAGCGCTTCGCCGGGAATCACAGGAAACCAGGAGCGTCGGCGGGGGCGGAACTTCCGCCCCGTCGTCATGGAGACTCCCGTCCCGGCGGCCTTCAGGCCCCGGGTTTCCGGTACTCGGCCGGACCGTGGGAGCCCGGAGGTGGGCTCGCTCCGGACTCCGCCTTTTCGGGGTCGGCCTTTTCGCGTCCCTCATCCGTTTTTTCACTCAACAGTTAACAAGCCCCAGCCCGCGACGAGCCGTCTAAGTGCTCACCGTAGTCACTGCGACCGTGCTAAGTGCCTGACAGGAGAGTGCTGCGTATACAAATCGCGGGACACCGCGGGACACCGGGCAGCCGCTCAACGCGGCTGACGGGGAAACATATCAAATGCCTCCATCAGGCTCTGAGCAAGAAGCTAGCGGTTCACGCAAGGGTAACTCAGGGTGTTTATGTACAAGGAGATGGATTACAGAGCTGCGTGCGGGGTTTAGGGGAACTTCAAGGAATTTTGCAGAGGAGCAAACGTGAGAGAGAAGTTACCAGAAACAGAGCACTGGCTCGGAAAGGGCTCTGATGTTTTGTCGGGGGACATAGCCGGCCCGAGGTCATCAGGGGGTGGAAGCCTGAAGAATGAATACCCCGGCCTCTCCCTGCCCTCGGGTCTGCTGATGCAGCTCCCCTTGGCTGAACCCACCAGGAAGTCCGAGGGCAGGGGAAGCCCACCGGCAGTTCCAGGGGAAGGTTGGCGGGGGTGTGGGCTGCAGCTGGCAGAGATGACAGCAGCATGTTGCCTAATTCAGATTCTTTAGTCAGGCTAGAGGAGCCTAAATCTGTGAGATGATGACCGTAAGAAAAACTGCTGATTAGAGAGTGTAACTGTAGGTGAGTTTTTAGTTTATTGTTACTTTGTGCTTTTCTGCGTATGCCACTGCCACAGTGGCCAGATTGTAAAACAGCAAAGCCATAGCACTGTTTCTGTTAAAGTGACAGAATTTGGAAACGGCTAGTGATGCAGGTTGCACAGTGTGATGAATGCAGTTAGTGCCACGGAACTTGTACACAGAAACGTTGTTGGGACAGCACATGTCTCATTATGCCGTGTGCGTTTATTAACACACAGGCACACAAAAGCCGTGGTACGGCCTCATCCCACTGAGCCCCAGGCTCTGGGAAGTTGGGGGCTGTGTTCAGCCGGAGCGCCAGACCTCAAGTCCCAGAGTCCAGAGCTGTGGCCCTTCCAGTGACAGGGCCAGCCTGTGCCCCATGGTGCCCACCCCACGGTGTCCCCCAACCACTGGGCACACCCCTACAGCTCCCACTCTGTGGTGTACCTCTCGGGGTGTCCGCCCCCTGGTACCCACTGACAGGCAGAATCTGGGCAGTGAAGTGGTGAGTGTGACAGCGCCTGGGGCTCCAAACTGAACGCGATCTGTTACTTATCTAAGATACTCAGATAATTTGTTCTCTTTTAGAGCCTCGAGAAGTCAGTTCCTGTCTGGCTGCCACCCTGTGATCCTCTCACAGGGCGGGGCAGCCAGGAGCCTGGAGCTGCTGCGGATCCAGGGCTGGCCCGCACCGTGGGCTGCAGTCAGGCAGGAGCCCAGGGGAGCACCCTGGCGCAAACTGCAGCCTTTCCCTGGCCTCGGTTTCCCCGTCTGTGAAATGGGGTCTCAAAGGCCCTTCATGTCTTATAGTAGCAAACAGCAGGGATCATTCTTCCTGAACAGTCTCCTGAGCCAGGGCCTAACTTGACACTGTTAAAAATAGTCAATACTCACCCAAATCTGAACATAGGGTTTATTCTTCAGTTATTCTGTGTGAATATGAAACCAAAAACTAACCCATGGCTATTGACTCAAAATCAAAAACCAAACCCACTGCCATCAAGTTGAGTCTGACTTACAGCGACCCTGTAGGACAGAGTAGAACCATACCATGGAGCTTCCAAGGAATGCCTGGCAGATTTGAACCGTTGACTTTTTGGAGAAGGAGATGTAGCATTTAACCATTATGCCACCAGGGTTTCCTAGAGACCCTGTAGGGAGACAGTTTTGATCCCACAAAAGCATGTGGTTCAAAGAAGCTAAGTACAGTGGGGCTTCTCAGGGGAAGAGGGGGAGGAATATAGAAACTCGACCACTGGCTACTCTTGTGACTGACTGAACCCAGCTGCCCCTTTACTGGGATCCATGGATAACAGGTTAGCGTGGCTGCCAGTGATCTGGCCTTCCACCCACCTGCAGCTAGGAGCCTTTCTGAGATTTAAGTCAGGAGGCAGTGGTTTGACAACTGTCTTTTTCTAGCAGGGTAAGACACATCTACATTGCTACAGAGCAGCTTCTGGCAGGCTTTTGCAGTTTGGGATAGGCTTTTAATACTTAATGTTTGGTTTCATGGATAAGAAAAACTGCGAAACTGATGAATAAGCAGCATTATGATAAGAGAAAAGCCGAAGTTGTCAGGGATTTCATTTTAATTGAATTTGCAATCAACACCTGTGGAAGCAGCAGTTAGGAAATCAGAAGATGCATTGCATTGAGCAGATCTGCTGCAAAGGCCTTCTTTATAATGCTGAAAAGCAGAGATATCACCTTCACGACTCAGGGGCACCAGACCGAAGCCATGGAAAACACTCATGGAGATGGACTGACACAGTGGCTGCAACTCCAGGCTCCAGTGTAATGACGGTTGTGCAGGGGCACAGGGCTGGGCAGTGTGGCGTCAGGTTGCACGTCGGGTCACTGTGAGTGGGGACTGACTGAGTGGCGCCTATCAACAAAGTTGAAGAAGACGGTCCTCCCACCAACAATAAGACGATTGTATTTAAGCTGCCGCCTGAGGTACACCAAATGGTCCCAGCCTCTGAACAGGTGACGACCGAGAGCAGCAAAGACACAGGGCAAAAGCAGCCCAGGAGACAGAAAGATCCATGTGAATGGGAGACCGTATCAACATGAGACCGGAAGAACCAGATGGGTCCTGGCCACCACCAAAGGCAGCCATGACAGGGGACACAATGTACCGTCCCTGAGGCAACACAAGAAAAAGAGGTGTGCAGCCCAAGAACTCTACTCAAAGACTGGAACTGATGATCCAACGGCCTGAAGGATCCCCTGGGAGCATGACCCCTAGACCTGCTGCTGTCCTTGACCAGAAATCTGAGGTCAACTCCTCCGACAAGAATGGGCTGGACTTGGGGACACAGCGTGACCATGTGGTGTGTGTACTTTATAGTTTCTGTGCACTTACAGGAGACTGTCCTACTGGTCTCTCTCTAGATGGGAGAGGAGAGGGTGGAGCGACAGGGACAGATGCTTGTTAAGAGGACACTAGAAATAAAGAGTGCAGAGGAGGAGTGTGCTATTGGCGGGGAGGGCAGAGCAGAAGGAGCTGCAGATAGGTGGGCACGCAAAACTGATTAGGATTGTATACTTAGTCACAATTGAAAAAAAAGATTGCATTTAAACCACACAACTGTGCACGCTGTCTCCATGTCTGGTACCCAGTCTCCATGAGGAAATGGAGGCAGAGTGCAATAAAGTATGTGCCCAAGGCCACAAAGGCTGTCCGCAGTGTGGCCAAGGTTTGTAGCCCGGTGGTCTGCATTGTCACCCCAAAGAGGAGGAAGGATGTGCAGGGCTGTTTAGACAAATATGAACAGAGAGGTGAGAGCTGGCTGCAGAGGAAACAGCCCCCAGAGGAGCCCCCTGGTAGGACCACCTGAAGAGATATTGGGGGGGGTGTCATTGGGTACCAAGCCACACTTCAGCAACCAAAATGGGAAAAGGACCGTCTGGTCCTCACAGCCCTGGTCTGGTTGGGAGCACACTCGAGGCTGAGTTCAAAGTTCAGAGGAGTCCTCACAATGGGAGAATTCAGGTGAGAACTGACCTGGGCTCAGCCTCTAACACTGTCAAGGGGGGAGCACACTATTTCTTGGTTTAGGGACGATTGGCTAATTGAATGCCACTGGCAGGCTTGAATTTGGCAGAGGGGAGACGCGACCCCAAGGGTGATGTGTAGGTGGGTACAGGGCCAGCCTCTGAGTGGTTGTCTGGGGTCTACCCTGTGGTGTCCTGTCGGGTAATTAGGAAGGCAGCAGACCTGATATTTTGAAATCGAACAGAGGCGGAAGACAGAGATGTGCAGGAATGAACAGTACATCTGGGTTTCGCATGACAAGGGACTCAGCTATCCTGAGATTAGATGACGTCGAAGAGGCAGACACACGGCTTCATTCCCAACGTACAAGTAGCAGAGAAAGTGGGGCAGGGGACACCAAACACTGTCATCAGTGACCATTCCAGAGGATCTGGGGATGATAGAGCCTGAGGAAACAGTGGGGGCTGGTGTTTGTGGGGTGCATGACCCTGCCCGTTGGCTCTCCTGCAGGGAACCTCAAAACTTTCGTCCCCTGGAGGCCACTTCCTTCTGTCAGTCAGCTAGTGGCTGACAGGAGGAGCCCAAGGCGAGCATGTGTCTAGGTGCCTGTGTATTACACATGTGGTATAGGAACTGCCGGTGTGTGCACGTGCGCATCGGAGTGTATGTGTGTTCCAGTATTGCTGCAAGTGTGCGTACATGTAAGTGCACAGCTTGTGTGCCTGTGTGTTTACGTGTGCATGTGTGTATGCACGGGTGTGTGCGTGTATGGCTGGTGTCTTCAGGCTCTCCCTCGAGTTCATTCTGCTGGTCTCACCTGCACAGCGCCAGCGCCAGCGCTGGGCTGGGGAACCCTGGGAGAGGCGCCCGCTTGCCCAGCTGGTGGCCGCAGCGCTCGGGTGCCGCCCCAGGCCGCTGGGATCGCAGAGGATTCCAGGGCCAAGCTCGCTGAGCTGTCACTTGGGGAGGCAGCAGCTACCAGAGAAGCCACCCCATTAGCCTCTTCCTTGGGATCCCTGAGCACCCCGGGCCCTCAGGGCGCAGCGGCACACTGCCCCGCACCTCGCCGAGCGCTCCATGCCCGGGGGCCGTCCCAAGCGTGGCCGCCAGGTGGCGGCGTGGGCCCCGCTTCCGCATCTGGGAATCCAGGCACAGAGACCAGGAGGCCCGGTGTAAACCCACGGCCGGGCTGCAGGAGGACCAGGGGTCCCAGCCGCGCAGGACGAGCCCGGCTCTTGGAAGGGCTGTCTCCTCCCCCCTGCTGACCACCCGCAGACACAATAGGCGAACCTCTGGGGAGCCTTCTGTCCTTACACCCCGACACTGGGCTCCGCTCACGGCTCCCTGGAGGCCCCTTTGGGCGGTGGTGTTCTCACTCCCGCGTGCTGATTTGCAAGCACCCCTCCTGTCTCCGCATGTCGGGGCTCCTCGGCCTCTGGGTCCTCCTCCTGGCAGCACACCCCGGCCGGCCGGCCTGGGGGCTCCTTGAACGCAAGCTCTGCCCTTGACTCCTCGCCGTGTGGGGCGTGGGCAGTGCGGGGTCCCACTCAGAACGTCCCCTTGCCCAGCTGACAGGTCCTGCTTCGGCCACGGGGGGACCCTTCCGCTGTCGTTGGACTGGACTGAAGGTGCAGCCGACGCACAGCTGTCGTAGGGCCAGCTCCCTGTGCTTGGGCGGGTCTGGCACCCGCAGCTGGGAGAGCGCCTGCCCGGGCTGTTCCCTCAGAACAAATGTCTGTAGGCTTCCCCCCTTCCCGGCTGCCCCAAGCTGGTGCTATTTGTGCGTCCCTTGCCACCTGGAGACTTCTTTGTAACTGCCACCACGTGTCACCTCTGTCCCTGGCTCCGGCTGGGTGATACAGTGCTATTAACATTCCTGTTATTCACATCAAGGTCGTGCTGCACTTCTTGGCTCTCTGCCTCCATGGCTGTACAGGTGTGAAGGACTGGATAGACTCCGGAGGCTCTGCCGAGCTGCTCTCCAAGGCCTCTGTGCCCTGCCCCCGCAGCCGCAAGGGCGGCCCCTTCCCTGTGCTCCCCCACAATGGGCACTCTGCAGATGCTCCTCTGCGCCCCGCCCAAGCACATACATGTTGCTGCCACTTTGAGTCCCCTTTCTTTGGTGGCAGGGAGGCTGCGCCCCCACACTCAGCGTGGTTGTCCCTTCCTTTGCTCATCTGTGTCTTCTGCTGCATGACCACCACTGCCTGGGTCCTGCTAGAGTGGCTGCATCTGCAGAGAGGGCCTGACATGGCCTTTGGTCCCCTAGCGTGGGGTGGAGAAGGCTGGATCAGCCGCTGCCTCCCAACAATGTGCAGGGAGAGCTGACACCAGGGTAGAGCCCAGGAGAGGGACGTTGGGGCCCACGACCCTGCCGACTCAAGAACTAGGGGCGGGACAGAGTCCAGGAGAGGGATGTTGGGGCCCATGACCCTGCTGACTCAAGAACTGGGGCTGGAACAGGGACTGGGAGAGGGACGCTGGGGCCCACGACCCTGCCAACTCAAGAACTGGGGGTGGGACAGAGCCCAGGAGAGGGATGTTGGGGCCCACGACCCTGCTGACTCAAGAACTGGGGCCAGGACAGGGCCTAGGGGGATGTTGGAACCCACGACTCTACTAACTGAGGAACTGGGGGTGGGACAGGGCCCAGGCGGTATCTGTTGGAGCCCACAACCCTGCTGACTCAAGAGGCTGTGTCCCATCTGAGAAATGCCCCATTCCTTGGCAGCCCTGAGCTACGTCCAGACTGGGAGCACCAAGGCATGTCTGCTGCACTACCCTCCATCCACGACAGTGGCTGAGGATGTGTGGGGCCTGGGCATCACAGACCCCAGTGGCTGTGATGATGAGGACTCCACCCGTCACCCCTCTGCCTCTGGAGCGAGTTGATCTGGCTCATAGCAACCCTGCAAGACAGGGTAGACCTGCCCCATGGAGTTTCCCAGGAGCACCTGGTGGATTCAGACTGCTGACCTTTTGGTTAGCAGCCGTGGTGCTTACCGACGGCACCACCAGGGTTTCCAGGAAGGAGCGGGCAGTGCCCAGACCTGTCCTGTGGCCTCACCCCTGTGCTTCCTAGGGACCAGGCCACCCTTCCCTCTGGGTGAGGTCTCCTTAATGACGCCTGTTTTCCCCAAGGCCATCTCTGGTGATGGAGGGCACAGCACACCTGCCGCCTCCAGGATCTCAGGGCTTCCAAATGGGGCTCCTCACACCCTGGCACAGCCCCCCAGTGTTTGAGGGCTTGTCAATGGGAGCAGCACTGGGGCTGGGGGGGCTGGGGCTGGGGGGCTGGGGCAGACTCTCAGCACCGCCGCTTAGGGGGGCCGATGTGTGGTGGCACGGGGTGGTGTGCCGGGGGAGCTAAGCAAGGTCACTGACAAGCAGTTTAAATCGTACAGTGAACTTCAGCACATTATGGACTGGGATTCCTGCACATTTTGAAGACAAGACAGGAGCGCTGAAGGAACTCCATGTTTGCAGTAGTTCCCCGTCACCCCCTGGGGGGAATATGTCCACTCTGGGGGCTTTGAGGAGACTTTTGGGTCCCCAGACCACACTCTGGGCTCTGAGGTGACTGTTAATTTGCCCACTCTCACTCAGTCTGGGGTGACATCTTCAAGCCTCTCCTGGCTGGGAGCTCAGGGAGAGACAGGCAGACAGTGAGCAGAGAAGGAGGCTGAGAAAGGGACAACCGCTGCCCTTGGGGCAGGACAGACAGACAAACAGGCCTGCTGCTCACTGTCCCATGATTTTCCTCCTGTTTGTTTAATGAACCAGTAATGCTGAAGAAAGGAGTTCCAAGCCTGACACCCCCGCCAACTCTCAGATCCTGGAACGGCTGAAGGGATGATCTGTGCAGCCTGGCGAGGCCAGAGCACCTGAGAGTGGCTCCTCCCTCAGCTCTAGGCAGCTCGGCTGGACGCGTGGCTGGTGCGGACGGACCAAGCCGGGACCTGGGCTTGTCCCTCTGCTTCCCCCCAAGGCTGGTCCATGTCCACTCTGGGCTTTGAGCAGGGAGGCAGGGTCCCCGTCCTCCGGCTTGGGCAGACTCCAGGGCACCACACCAGGAACCTCCTGGCAGCAGCACCAGCTGCCCCTTCTGCCCAGCGTCCCTCCACTCAGAGCCCCAGGCCCAGGTGAGTGCCTGATGGGCAGCACTCAGCCTCTCTGGGCCATCTGTACTAGGGGGCAGCCACCTGTGCCCCCCCAGGTTGTGTGCACAGCCCAGCCTCCGGGGACACTGCACTTCTCATTGTTGAGGGTCCCTTGTGGGGACCCACTCCCCGTACTACCTGTAGGAGGGGACAGACTGTACTGTGGGGAGGGGGCCCTTGAAGACTGAGATGTGTGCCCAGAGAGCAGGAGGCAGAATTGGCATTTGGGGCTGGACAGCCATTCAGACGCATGGCATGACACGGGGTGGGCACGTGACACGGGTGTGTGGATGGCATGGCACAGGGGTGGTATGTGCTGTTAGAGCTGGGGACAAGGAGGCCACCCCTGATTTGGGGTGAATGGGACCTGGAGGACAGGATGGACCCAGGTCCTGGGGGTGAGGTGGGGCCCAGAGGGGACGTACAGTAGAGCAAGTAGGGGGAGACAGAATCTTTCTGGGGGATCTGGGGGGTGGAGCCTTCTGGGAAGGACCTTGGCGACCCCTGGCGGACCCCAGAAAAGCAATCTCCTATCAGGAGCAAACTTTGGACCAGATGCCCCAGATGTTGGGGGACACAGGCCCATATCTCTAACCCCAAAACACACCCTGAAGTGGTTGTGGGGGTCTTCTTAGGACTGAGATAACAGGACTGGCCCTTGGCCTGGCCTCCCACCTCTGCCTTCCTGCCAGAAACTGCAGATGGTGTCATTTTCTTTCAGGGTGATGACAGCACTGGTCTCTGGCCACTGATGCATCAGTTTGGAGGGGACCTGAGTGGCCCATCCTCCAGCTGTGGTTCCTGGTCATCAAATTGCTGCCAGTTTCCCCTGGGACGTCTGTGGCTCCCAGGCTCCCAGCAGGCAGTGCTCTCTTGGCCAGAAGGCCTGCCTGCCTGCCCACCCACGGTGAGCTGACCCCTGGCGGTCAGGGAGCTTTTCCTCTGGTTTCCACTGTCTGCTGGCTGGGCGCTGACAGGCCCCATCAGAAGTTCTGTGTAACAGTAAGGGTGAGCGCCATTCAGTGTACATAGCCACAGGCTTCTGCGGAAGAATGTGCGTGAGGAGGAAACGGCTGCGTCACGTGGGATGTCAGGTAGAACCTCCCCGCAGAGGCGTCTGGGCCTCAGTGTGACCTCAGCAAGTCACAGCTGTCCTTGGGGAGGTGGGGCTGCTTGGAGGGTCAGACACGTACCACGTGCCCCCACCCAGCCAGCTGGTGCCGCAGTGGGGCGGTCACGGGCCACACAGAGACCCTGCATCAGAGATGGTCATCACAGCTGCTCTGAGGACTCATGGAGGAGCTGTCCCCAGTCTCCACCAGGACGCCTGGCTTTCAGCAGGTGATGATGGAGATGACGATGATGGCAGAGGCCTAGAGCGGGCAGGGTGGTATAGTGCGCAGGGTGGGTGGCAAGGCCGCTCTGACTCAGGAGGAGGAACCAGTGGCCTAGGTGACTGCTGTCTCGACAGCACCTCGGCGCTGGCCCCTCTCTCCCACTCTTGCCCGCCTCCCTTGGAAGAAGCCCAGGGCTGCCAGGCCCAGGAGCCAGATACACAGCCTGGCCGTGGGTGAGGGCTCATGCCCCTGAACACCCCCTAGAACCCCAGCCCCTTTCCTGTACCGCGTGCAGGAGAGGTGGGAAGGCGTGGGTGCTGCAAGGTGGAAGTCTGGCAGCCCTCTACCCACGCATTCCTGTCCCTGATAACCACCCCCATCTCAAAGCGCTCATAAAGTCACAGAATTCAAAGAAGCTGAGAGGAAAATTTGATCAAGCCTGGAACGGGGGCGGTGAGAAGGAAGAACTCCCCCAGAGAAACACCTGGCCAGCGGCCAGTGTCCTTCTGAGACAGCAGAGCGTGCCCAGTCAGGTCACTGCCCAGGTTTCCCACCACCGCCCCATGGAAGTGCCTGCACCACCCGTTCCCACCAGCAGCACCTTTGGGGTGTCATCTTCAGAGCACACAGGACACCTTCTGCCGCGGCCCGCCTCCCCACGCGGCCCCCCCTCCCCACGCGGCCCCCCCTCCCCACGCGGCCCCCCTCCCCAAGCGGCCCCGCTCCCCACGAGGCCCCGCCTCCCACGCGGCCCCGCCTCCCCACGCGGCCCCGCCTCCCACGAGGCCCCGCCTCCCACGAGGCCCCGCCTCCCCACGAGGCCCCGCCTCCCCACGAGGCCCCGCCTCCCCACGCGGCCCCGCCTCGCCACACTGGCCCAGGCATCTGAACTCGAAAGCACCAGGCATGGGGGTGGTACCGTTCTATTTGAAATTAAATTACTGTATTCTACGTAGTCTAAGAGGAGCCCTGGTGGCACCGTGGTTAAAGCGCTCAGTTGCTAACCGCAGGAGGGGTGTTTGAGCCCCACCAGCCGCTCTTTAGGAGAAGGACGTGGCAGTCTGCTTCCATAAAGATGTACAGACTTGGAACCTTACGGGACAGTTCTACTCTGTCCTGCAGGGTCACTATGAGCCTGAAATAACTCGATGGCAGTGGCTTTTGGGGCTTATGTCTGATAAACACAAATTCCGTCCTATATGTGTAACTTTTCATTGAAATATCATCGACACGTGCTAATAGTCACCTTTTAAAATGGACCATTCATGGCTCATGGCTTTAGCACATCTTGTCACCGCTAATTCCAGAACAGTCTCATCACCCCAAACAGAAACCCTGGCTCATGCGCAGTCACACACAGGCACACAAACGCCACCCCACCACTGACCACACGCTCACTCTGTCTCTGTGGATTTGACTGCTGTGGGCATTTCACACAAACACAGTCCTGCAGTCGTCTCCTGACTGACTTGGTTCCCTCAGCATAAGGGGGCTGCTGCCCACCGGTGGGTGGGAGCCCGAGGTCTGTCTGGCCCCCTACCAGTGATGCCAGGTGGGAGGAAGCTGGACCTGGTGCTTCACCACTTGTCCCTTCACTTGAAGCCCACCATCCCCACAGCCTGTCCTAAAGGTCACAGCCTGCAAAGGTCAACGACTCTAGGCTGACAGCAGCCAGTTTTCCAACATGTCCCGGTCACACTCAGATGTGTCTGGGTGTCCCCTGCCTGTCAGCCAGCACAAGGCGAATTCCCTAGGACTCTCACCAGGGCTGCTCTGAGTCAGAACCCCAGGGCTCCCTGCTCCCATGGATATACAGTCCACCCCAGCCTGGCCTGCCCCTCGCTATCTGCGGCTGCTCAGGCCTCTGGCCATCCAGGTGCTGCCCAAGCCATGCTCACTCCTGGCCACACCTTTGCCCAAGCCACCCAGCTCCCTCCACTGCCAGCCCAGGACCCCTGGACTCAAGGCCTGGCTGCAATCTCCGGTGGCCAGGACCCTTCTCTGCGGAGGGAAGGCCGGACCTTCTCAGCTCACTCTCCAGACCCCGCCCCTCGGGCTGAGCAGGGGCTGTGGGGCTCTGGCCTGGAGCCCCGGGACCTCAACAAACTCGGTACTTTTTCAGGAAAAAACGCGAGGCAGACCTGAGATAGGGATCAGCTGGAGAACATGGGCGCTGGAGTCATCCTGACAGGACTCTTGGCAGCCACCGCCTCTGTCCTGGGCCTTCCGCTATGCCATCGGCCCTTTAGGAAGGGGTCCCGCGTCCCCTCCTTGTTGGTGTAGAGCCCCCGGGTGCCGCGGGTACCGGAGACGCAGCGCAGCTGTTACCTTTGACACAAGGCGGGAGGGTGGGCTGGGGGCTGCGGGGCAGGGTTAAGGCGAAAGCGGCGGCAGGGGCGGGGAAAGGGCTGAGAGCACGAAAGGCCGCCCGGGCCGAAGCGGGGGTGCCGGGTGGCCTGGGGAACCCGCTGCCAGGCGGAGCTTTTCGGGGGGAGGGGCTCTGAGGCGGGCGCTGGGTGGCTCCGGGTCCAGACAGACCCAGGGGTGCCCGCAGGCACCGCGGCGCCACGGGCTCCTGCACGCCCGTCTTCCTCTGCTCCTTCCAGCTGGTGAGTGAAGACTCGGTCTCAGGCCCGACCCCACTCTGGGTCTGCAGCCTGGCGGACTCGGAACCCCGCATTCACCCCTCTGGATTCAGTGCCAGCCGGCCCCAGGGGAGAGCGTGGCCAGGACCGTCGGACTTCCCGGGCGGCCGAAGTTCGCCGCCGCCTGGGGCCGGACCTGCTTACTCTCTCACCGTGTGTGTCTGTGCGCGCGCGGGGGGCGCCAGCCGGGTTCGCAGCGGCAGGGACAGGTGGCGATGCCGTTGGGAGGGGGCTGCGCAGAACAGACGCCTGCGGGCAGGATGGTGGCGCCGTGGGGCGCACGGGCCCTGCTCCCGCCGCCAGCACCTTGGACTTAGGCCTTGCGCGGTGGGTGTCCAGGAAGCCCGGCCAACTCTCCACAAGTCCGAGTGGGCGGTGCAGTCGGAAAGGCGACTGCTGCTCCCAGAGTTGTGTCAGAAGGTTTGTGTGGCCCTGTGTGTGTGTAGAAGGTGTGCCCAGAGGCGCCTGGGTGCCACTTACTGGAGCCAGCCCTGGGGCCCACAGAGTGGAGTTCTCTTTCTGAGACCCCATGCACACGCACACGCACGTGGGGTCCCCCTGGAGTGCTTGTGAGTTTGCTGGTGGGGGTGGTGGGAGTGCCTGGTCCCTGTGGGTGAGCATGGCATGCTTGCTTCTGAGGGTTGAGTGTGGCCTGGCACAGCCCACCCTGGAGGAGGTGCCCCTCCCTGTTGGCCCTGGTGGGCAAGAGGGTCTAGAGTAAGTGGCTTGGTACCCGGTGTTGGGGCTGCGTCTCCTAGCTCTCTTGTGCTCAGGGTTAGCTGGAGGCTTCTAGTGAAGAGCTTTGTCGGAGGACTTCGATGTCTCAGCCAACTTTCCATTCTGCCCAGGAGCCCCAGCTCTGGGTGCTGAAGTCATTCCCAAGCTCACTGGTGCCCAGGAGGGCCCACTAAACAAAAGTGGCAGTGCTCACCGGGCTGGGCTGGTCACACATGCTGATGGGCATGTGGATCTCATGTCTTAAAAAGGAAACACAGCTTTATGTGTGCACACGGGCTGGTGCTAAGGGCTCGGCTTGACAGAGGGCTCACCCTCCTAGGAAGGACCTCGAGGCTGTTCTAATAGAGGTCTGAACTGGAACGGTCCTGGCCTTGGGGGCTGAGCAGGCAGGCTTTGGCATTCTGCCCTTTGCTCAGGGGTAGGGAGTCACGTCCAGCCCAGAGGAGCTCCCCAGGAGCTTGAAGCGCCATCCTACGGCAGCATGAAGGATGGGGTGGGGAGGCCACAGGGAGGTAGGGCAGAGCAGCCTGGCAGGTTTGTGCGGATGTGGCAGGGGGCACAGACAGGCGGACGAGAGAGCCTGGAGCCACTTCTCAAGACCGGAGACCCATGGACTGTGCTGTGGACCCTGGAGCTGCTGAAAAAGCCACCACAGGTCTCAGAGCCACGGCATTGCCGCCCGTAAGGGGTGGCTCCCCTTGGGACAGGAGCCCCTCAGAGCTGTGTGCTGTGGGGCCTGAAGCAGAAAGAGGTAGGAAGCAGTGGCCTGTGGGGTGGGAGGTAGGGATGGGGCGCAGGAGCCCAGCTGGCACCAGCACCAAGGCTTAAGGTGTAGGGAGCGGCGGATGGCTGTGGGCCATCAGCATCCGGGGGTGAGGCTGCTCCGGGGTGCTAAGGACCTGAGTGTGGACTTTGGGGTTGGAAGGAGCAGCTGGGCTGCACTGCCCATTTTAACCCCGTGGGGACAGTGAGGGCAGGCAGGGCCAGGCAGGCCTCTGCAAGTCTGCTTGCAGAGGAAAGTGGGGCTCGCCTGGACCTGGGCTTCGTGCAGAAGCCAAATCACAGCCTGTGGCCCCAGGAGCACAGAGGTTGGCTGCACTGTGGTGTGGTAGGGGTGGCTGAGTGGAGGGCCATCTCTCCAGCTTGGGTGGGCAGGGACTGGCAGAAAGCAGTCTGATGTCTGCAGAGCTCTGGTCACTGTGTGCAGGTGGATGAGTCTTGGGACTTTCCTTCTTTTTCTGATAAATGTGAGAGTTTTCTCATTACGAGACAGAGGGCCAGCACACACACACTCCCCCCGGAGCCTCCCTGAAGAACAGTGAACCCTGTCTGCTTCTGGCCAATTCCCAGGCAGGCTTCATCACATCTAGAAGACAGGGTTAGGCCTGGGTCCTGGGGACTGCCGGAGCTAAGTCACCCCAGCACCTTGCAGTATCAGGAATTTGGGGCTTGGCCCACCCTAGCTGACCATGGCCGCCAATCCAGGCCTGAGGTCTTCCCAGGTCCAGATACAGCACTAGGCTGCTTGAAGTAAAATGTCTTCAACAGGTCGCCTCAGCAGGCAAGTAAGGCTCTGCCTGACCCTTCCTCAGTGATGGACCTTTGGGAGCAACCATGCCCACCCTCCATAGAGGGTCACACCCTCAGGACAGCCATGCAGCCTCAGGCCGTCCTCTGGAGGAGAGTTGGAGCAGAGGTTCCTGGGTCAATGGTGAAGGGTAGGATTCTTAACATGTGTCCCATGTGTGGCGTCGGGTTTTGTGGGCGGGGGGAGTGGCTACAGCCCACGTTTACCCACAACGATCATGGCTGCTGGCCACAATGGGGCCCTGTTCTCTCGGAGCTCTGCCCCAGCTACCTAAGCCAGCACGTCTCATGGCCATGGTGTGGACGAGGCACAGGGACAGGGGCACAAGCTTGGAGCCTGGCCTCGGGCACCTGGACACAGGTTGGAGGGGTGATGTGGGCCTGGTGCTGGGCAGTGGGGATGTCGCCGATCCTGCCAGGTCTAGGGGTCCCCAGTCAGTGTCAGGCTGGCAGTAGACCCTTAGATGAGGGGTTGTCCCCCGCGTTGGGAGCTGACCGCCCTGTTCTGCCCTGTTCGGGGTTAGTGTGGCCACTGAGCTGCCTGTTTCCCCTGCAGACCCCTCTGGACCTTGACGTTCACCCACTCTTCCTCTACGGCAGCAAGGAGGGCATTGGATTTGCCCACCAAGAAATTGCCCAGATGGATGGGGAGACAAAGACCCTCTGATCTCAGGGGGTGGGAAAGATGGATGGGGAGCCCCATCCCTTCTATCAGGGCTCTGGCAGGGGCCCATCTGACCTGAACCAGTGAAGGGTCCTGCTCTCGTGGTGCCAGGAAAGGCAGCACTTGGGGGCACATGGAGGTCAGTGGGCTGTGACCCCTGCAGCTTTGGGGTGGTCCAGTCTGGACAGGCACTTCCTTCGGGGACACAGGTCCCTCACTCCCCATGGGAGGCTGGCCTGGCCACCGTGACCTGTGGTTGTCTGGAATCCTGGGCCTTGTGGCAGGGTATGGCTGCTGGAGCAAAGCAGGCCATAAGACAGGTGTCCGCCTGTCCTGAAGATGCTTTTTCTGAGGCTCCCTGAGGTTCCGTCCCAGCTGTCCAGGGAGCTGCAGAGTGAGGAAAGACTGGTCTGGCTGCAGGGGTGAGCGGTGGAGAACAGCGTGGAGGGCAAGCCCGTTGCACTGCTGAATGGTCCCCCAGCTGCCAACGGAAGTGACAATGGCCCATCGAAATGCTCGCTGGCACCCCGCAGCACCCTGCTGTAAGTGGGGCCCCAGGCGGGCTCATGCTGGGTGGGGCACATGTCTTACCTGTCCCCCTGCTCTCCCAGCTAGGCTGCTGTCTAGCTGTCCCCAGGCCTTCCCTCCTCTCTGACCCCTCTTTGCTCCTCTGAAAGTCCTGCTGGGGGTCTACTCTGAACCTCTAAAAACCAGAGGTCCAGCCCCATGCTTAGAGGCTTGGGGGTGAGAACCGCTGCTCCTTAGCCCCCAGCCCTCTCACATCACCCCGAGACTCCACGTGATTCTCTCTGCCTGTACCCTCTCCACCTCCGGGTGGCAAAATCCTGCCCATCCTCGTCCCCTACTCACGGAGCCCACCCTGATTCACTGTCCCTGCTCCTGCTTCCAGGGGCCCTGTGTAGACTCCTCTCACAGCCTCAGCAGCCAGGATGGCTAAGGGTGGTGTGGGGGTCTTTGAGCTGGCCCCCTGATGTCTCATGCTGCTCTCTTCCAAGAGCTATGGGACTCTCCTGGCTGACTTGCCCAGCCCGTCTCCCCTGGGACACTGGGGTCACTGCTGCAAGCCCCAGTCCAATTCTGAGCAGTCCAGAGCAGAGCTCTCTTCTTCCAGCTGTGAGTCCTGAGGATGAGAGCAAGCCGCTTCCAGGCTGGTGGCAGGTTTGCCCTTCAGGTGAGATGAGGGAACCGCATCTAAGCAGGCAGGTGACGGGCTTGGAGGGGCAGACAGTGAGAGACAGTGACGCTGGGAGCTTCCATGGCCTGCAGTGGCCTCCCCAGCCGGCCCACAGCTGTCGCCTAGGGTGGATATCAGCTCTCAGGACATGCTTGGAACATCCCCCTTCCCGAGGCCTCTTGGAAACAGCCATCTATCCCTTGATATTCTGCGCACGGGGACTGTGCCCTGGGGGCTGACGCTGTGACAGCTGCTGCTCCTGGAATCTGGTCAGGGATCCAAGAGGCTGGAGCCCAGGGCCCCGGGCTAGGGGAAGAAGCTGGCCAGGGAGGGGCTGCCCCTTGGGCTGTGCCGGTGCATCCCCCGGCCAGCAGACCTGGTGACCTTGGTGGCCCAGTGACCTGGGGCCTGGGGGTAGAGCCACGAAACACCCCTACCCTGTTCTCAGTCTTGGTTACCAAGGGAGCTTTCTGGAAGGAGAGGCCACCCCCTCCCCACATGTGCTTCCCCCTCTCTGCCCCCGGCCTCAGGAGGGGCATTTGAGGCCTTGCCTGCAGAGAGAATGCTCTCCTGTCTCCCAGAAGGCCAAGGGCACTGCCTTGGCCTTCCTGCCCTCTGTCAGGGCTCAGGGAATGCTGGTCTGTTTGCAGCCCCACTGTCCAGAGAGACAGAGGACACCACCCCACACCACTTCAACACGTGGTCATTTGACACAGGCCTGAGGCCATTGGTCCATCTGTGGCTCTTTCTGCCTGGAAGAACCAGGCACACAGGGGGACTAGAGCCCTCAAGGATGAGGTTCGCCCAGTCCTCAGAGACCAACCGTGCCCACAGCTTTCCCATCCCCCCAGTAAGAACTGGACATAGATGACTGGGAAGGTGCACCCCGAGGACCCACAGGCCAAGGCTTCCTGGGATCAGGGAAGGAAGCTCACCAGGTGGACTCAGGGTTCTCAACCCCTGCTGGTGATGAGCTGTGGTGCCAGGGGTGGCTGAAGCTCAGTGCCAGGTCTTGTGCCCTGCACCTCTTACCCTGTGCCCTGCACCCCATGCCTGTGCACTGTACTCTGTGTCTTGCATCCTGCACTCTGTGCCCGGTGCCCTGTGCCCTGCACCCTGTGCCTGCACCCTGCACCCTGCACCCTATGCCCCATGCCCCGCACCCTGCACCCTACGCCCCATGCCCTGCACCCTGCACCCTACCCCCCATGCCCTGCACCCTGCACCCTGCACCCTACGCCCCATGCCCTGCACCCTGCACCCTGCACCCTACGCCCCATGCCCTGCACCCTGCACCCTGCACCCTATGCCCCATGCCCTGCACCCTGCACACTGCACCCTACCCCCCATGCCCCGCACCCTGCACCCTACGCCCCATGCCCTGCACCCTGCACCCTGCACCCTACGCCCCATGCCCTGCACCCTGCACACTGCACCCTACCCCCCATGCCCCGCACCCTGCACCCTATGCCCCATGCCCTGCACCCTGCACCCTGCACCCTTGCACCCTGCGCCTGGTGCTCTGCAGGGTGGCCTTGCAGCCTATGCATGGTTATCAGCATGTTCCCATTCTCCAGAGGAGGAGACTGAGGACAAGGAGGGCAGGGCTGCTGGAGGGCAGGTCTTGTGAAGCCAAGTTTTCACGTGTCCTTTGGGATCACCTGACAGGATGCTCTGGGTTGGCAGGTTTGTCTAAGAGCGGGTGATGGCGTCTAGCCGTGGCGGGTAGCCTGGCCACCCGGTGAGGGCCACATACCGGGTCCCCGTGAGCCAGCATGTCCAGTTCCTCAGCAAGGCGAGGACATGTGCCACCCTCACCTGCCTACTGCTGCTCCCGGTCACAGCTCTGGAGAGGCAAGTGTTCGACTTCGTTGGCTACCAGTGGGCACCCATCCTGGCCAACTTCATCCACACTGTCCTTGTCATCCTGCGGCTCTTCGACACTGCCCAGTACTGGCTACACTACATCGTCACAGTGAGTCCAGCAACAACGTCCTCCCCTTCTGTCCTGAAGGCTGCAGTGTTTTCTTGCCCACACTGCCCCTCCTGGATGCAGGCCCAGATCCTTGGACCTTGGGCAGCTAGCATCCTGACTACAAAGCAGTTTCTGGTGGCTGCAGGTGCTGAGACCCACTCAGCAGTCACAGGCACTCCTCACACTGTCACCAGGGCATCTCCTCCATGGCCAAGGAAGGGACGGTGCCATGGTCACGCTGTCCAAAGGGGAAACCAGGGGGCAGAGAGCCTGCTACTGCCCAGCCCAGCTCTCACACTGTGCCTCCCACCCCTGGAGGAACACAGACGGGAGTCTGGAAGCTTTGCTCTGACCCATGCAATGCTTTTGGATGTGAAGATGAACTCAGCTGTCCCATCAAAGGACTCACGCCAGTGACATGTGTCCTTGGGCTGGGGGTAGTGGGGCTGCTTCCAGACGGGGAACTCGGGGGCAGGAGTGACTCAGGGGATCCTGGGGTGGTGGCCTGGGGTCCTCCTTGTCTCCCTGGGGCAAGAAGCACTGCCTCTTGCTCTGTAGTTAAGGCCACTGTGCCCTAGTCCTGACACCTTGGATACCACAGTCCTTGTGAGGACTGCTGCTCCCAGAGACAGTCCTCCCAGACCAAACACCAGGGCCTCCTTGAGAGCTGTTTATCCCTGTGCGGACAGCCTGGGCCCTCAGATCAGCTCTGACTGTTGGAGCCCACCCCTGAGAGTGCTGGTGAGGAGGAGCCCCGCCATGAAGAGTACTTGCCTCTACAGTACACTGTGTGGGCAGCTGTCTGGGTCACCTGGAGCGTCTTCATCATCTGCTTCTACCTGGAAGTGGGGGGCCTCTCAAAAGTGAATGAGGAAGGGAAGCAGGCTGGGCTGTGGGAACTGGGGGCTGGGGGCTGCCTGCAGTCTGGTGCTGACCTGTCCTTCCCTCGGCCCAGGACAGTGAAATCCTGACCTTCATCCTCTCGCAGCACCGTTCCTGGTGGCGTGAGCACAGGCTGGGCTGTGTGCACGAGGAGGCACTGGCCGCCAGCCTTAGGGCCCTGGATGGCCAGGCCCTGGCACTGGGCCATGGCTGCATCCTGGAGCACCATTACGTGGAGGCTCTGCACAGAGCCCTTCAGGTCCTGGTAGTGGTGAGTGTGGCCAGTGGGCCACAGCTGCTGTGGAGGGGTGCTCATCACCAGGGAATGGGTGTCAGGGTGGGCGCCGGCCCCGACACTGCTCCCTGCCCTCCTCCCATCCAGGGAGCCTCTATGCTGATCCAGGCCACATGGCTGCCGTACCCTGCACCCATCCTCAGGAAATGGGAAGCAGGGGTTGGGGGACCTCAGGCAGGCCACTGAACCTCTCAGTGCCTCGGTTTCCTCATCTGTGAAACCGGGACAATAGTGCCCGGCACAAAGTGCTGCTGCAGGGCTGAGCATTTCAGCACCACGGCCAACTCCTGCCCCCTAGGCCCTGGCTCCTGGAGGGCCCCCTGTCCCAGGGCCTCTCCCTGCCCCTCCTCCCCTCCAGACACTGCCTCACATGCTGGCCCGCCCTCACCAAGCTTGCCAGCCTTCACCAAACGCGCCAGCCCTCACCCAGCCAGTGGAGCTATCCTTTCACCACACCCCACTGGGAAAGCCTGAGGTGTATCTGGGACTTTGAAGCCAATTAGGGAAACTGAGGCTCAGGGCATGTGACCTGTAGTTGGAGACGTGTGGTGGCCTCTGCCCTCAGCCCCACAAGCTAAGATGTGGGGCAGGTCTCATCTGGACTTTGCTCTGCGTCTTCCAGCTTGTGGGGTTCGTCTACGCCTGCTATGTGGTCAGTGTGCTCGCTGAGGAGGACAGCTCTGAGTGAGGGTGCCCACCTGCACTGGGTGTGCTGGGGTGCAGGGGGAGGGAGGCTGAGGGCGGACAACAGGGTGGTGGTCTCAGTCTTTCTCTGGCCCCTCTTCCTTCTTTGGTCAGGCCACCCTGTGCCCATGGGTACTAGCTCAGTGTTACCTGAAAGGGGAGGAACAACTGGGCCCCCATCTCCCTTCCCTCCATGGCTGTGGGTGGAAAGGTCCCTGGGGTCCCTGTGCAGCTGACACCAGCCTGGCCTGGGCCCTCTAGCAGCCTTTTAGTTCCTGCTGTAGACCCGGTCCCCCCACTCTTTTGTTTCAACACGAGACCCTGTAGAGAGGACAGATCGGGGTGTGTAGGGAGGTGGGAGCCTGGCTGAGGGCCCCTGTGATGGAACTTTCTGGGGACCAGAACCTGCTCCCATGGAGCAAGAGGACCCCCAGGCTCAGAGTTGGCACCCAGCAATAGAGCCCTCCCAGGGTTCAGATATGGGCATTCCTAGCCATCTCTCCCTGAGAGTCAGGAGGCCACAGGGTAGACGGTCCATGTGCATGTGACAGCCTGCATTTGGGATCCTGGGCTCCCCCCTACACACACTGTGGGAGGCTCTGAGAGCCCTGGCCCTCCCTTGGTGCCTTCTCACAGTGAGCGGGAAGCGTGCTGCACTACCCTGGTTGCCGCAAAGGAAGTGGATGGGCTTTGGGTTCCTTTGCACTAAAGTGGCTTACAGGGAGAACCAGCCCTGGGGAGAAACACATTGTGTATGCTGTCCCCCTGGTCACCCACCAGCCCGCCCCCATTACCCACCAGCCCACCCCTATTACCTACCAGCTCACCCTGGCCACCTGTCATCTGCCCCAGCCATCTGCCAGCTCTCCTGGTTGCCCACCAGCATGCCCCTGCCACTAACTCTGCTGACCCAGACTCAGCAGTGGGTGCTAGATGTTTGAGAATATGCTCGGGGGGGGGGCTGTCCTTGCAGAGAAGCCTGGCCCTTGCCCCCACCTGGCCTCAAAGCATCACTGTAATCCCAGTTCTGTCCCACTGGTCATGTTCCAGGGGCTGGGATGCCTGGTGCCAGGGGCCGTGACTGGCACTGTTTCGTGTCTAGAGACCCCTTGGGTGCTGGGTGGAGCCTGGGGTTCTGGACTTAGGAGGGCTTGAGGGCTGTCCTTCCCCTGAGGGTCCCTGTCACTCCTCCTGTCCTTGTCACAGGAAGTGTTCTGCAGCTCAGTTGTCCTCCATCCTGCCATCCTTTCCATTGTATGGATTTTATTTTATTGGGGTCTTGATTTCTTTCTGTTGGTTTCATTGGTGGATGTGATCCATTTCCTCTCTACCCTGTCGATGGGAAACCTTCCCACCTCTTGTTCAAGCAGGTGTGCCTGTCAGGGAGGCCAGTGGGGCTCCCACCTGGCAGGGCCTGCCCAGGGGGGTTACTCACAGCTACCAGGCTTCATCCTCCACCCATCTGTCCGTCTGTCCGTCCACCCAGCCACCCTTTCAACTTCATCCCGGGATCTGGGTTGGGCACGGAGGGCTCGACACAGCACTCAGACTCCCAGCAGAAGTCAGGTCCGCCGGCATCACATGAGCAGAGTCAGCCCTGAGCCTGCTTTGTGCAAAGGGCCTGGGGCAGCCTCAGAGGCATGGAGGGTGACATTCAAGTCTCTGGGGCTCACTGTGGCCAGAAAGTTGAGGGGTGCTCTCGTGTCCTTGAAGAAGGGCAGTGTCTGCAGCTTTGCCTGCCAGGCCTCGGGGTCTGCCAGGCCACCCTTCTGAGCAGGCCTTTGCCACCTGGCCCTGACCATGCCAGAAGGGGGTCTGGCAGTCTACCTGGCAGATGCGGCGCCCGTCCCCTGGGCTCCAGCCCTTCTGTTGGGTGGGTCCAGGGCCCTCGTTACAGATGAGGAAAAGGGAACTTGAGAGGGGACAGCCCTCACCAGTGCTAAGAGCCAGGCATTCAGGCCTCTGAAGAGGGCTTTCTACACGCTGCCCCGGGGCCTGGGAAGGACAGAGCCCTGCCTACTGGGCGGACCTTTGTGGTTTTTACCTCCAGCAAGGACACTGGGAGCAGGAGGACCAGGGCGCAGGTGTTGGAGCCCCTCACTCCGCCCCCAGCCCCAGTGCTGCGGTACCACAGTGCGTCAGCTCCCTGGGAGAAGGCCCTGCCTGACCCAGCCAGGAGCCCAGCCTAGGCCAGGTCCCTCCAGGCTGCCCAGTCCTGCCCTCTGTCTCGTGGCCAGAAGGCCCTTTCTCAGGGACAGGGGACAGCCGTCCCCGGCAGTGGCTGCCCTCTGTCAAACCTGACAGAAGCCTTGCCCCTACAGGCCGACGTACATGAGGAAGCCTCCGAGCGGCCGTGACCTCCAGCTCAGACTGACCACCACCACCCACTCCTCCCTCCTGGGGTCTTCTGGTTGCAGACCCTCACTTCCCTGCTGGGGCATCCCCGCCCCTCAGGCCTCTACAAGTTCAAGTGCCTAGACACCTGCCCAACTGCTGCAAAAATAATAATAATAAATAAAAGACAGGATAAAAAGAACCCTACATCCCTTGGTCTCCTCCCACCGCAGGGCTCTGGCTGCCACCAGGGGGACACCAGGCTGGGAACGCTGTCTGAGCCCCTCCCCGCGGTGCCCAGCGGGCGCCTGCACTGCTGGGGGTGTGCCCCATGTCCTCTAGCCCCCGCAGAGGGATGTGCTGTGGTGGCCAGGAGGTGGCTTTCGTAAAAAGGTGGGGTTTGGGGACAGGCGAGGGTCGCCCAGCCCTCGGTGCTGCCCCTGCTGGTGAGAAGCGGTAAGGACAGGGTGCAGAGCCATCAGGAAAACGTCACTTTATTCACAGTCTTTAAAATATGCAAACAGTAAAACCACTCCCACCCGGCTGGCCCATGCCCCCTCCTCCGGCCTGGGCCTCGGAGCTGCTCAGAGCCGGTTACCCCGTCAGTGTCCTCCATCGACCCCATAGGCAGGAGGAACTCACACCCACTCCACAGCGGAGGGGAGACCGCTGTATCTGCGGGTCTCAGCTCCGTGCCGGAGAGAGAGAGTGCGGGGGAGTCAGAGGCTTGACCCCCAGGTAACTCCCAGTGGTGGTGGTCCCTCCACTCTTGACCGCTGGAGACAGAAGGCCCACGTCAGTCCTCAGCCCGGTGCAGCAGCCCCGGCTAACTGACGATAAGACGTTCACACCACCCCCACGCCTGCCCAAATCCGGGCATTTCCGCCAGCCCCGCCTCCCGGCAAGGTGGACCTCCATCCGCCCCATGGGGGAGGAGGTTTGCGGGTGGCAAGGGTCACCAGGTGCCAACCATAGAGCAGTGGTCGCGGCCTGTTGAAGACTCAGAAGGGTTGGGGTGCCCAGGGCAGGCGGGGGTGGAGTGAGACCTGCCGGGGCCACGTGAGGCCGGCCGTGGAGTGGGGAGTGCTGCCGCCCTCAGCGCCCTAATGAGGGCCTGGGTCCCAGCCCGCAGGGCAGGGCAGGGCAGGGCAGGGCAGGGCTGTCCAGTAGGTCCCAGTTTCCCATGGACCGAGGGCCACCTAGTGGTGCTCACCTGGCTTAGGACAGGAAGGTGCGGACGCAGCTGCGGATGGGCGCCCGGCAGATGGGGCACAGGTGCAGGTTGGGAGCGCACTCTGGGCACACCAGGTGGCCGCAGGGCACGAAGACTACGCCCACCGCCCGGTCCAGGCACACCTTGCAGGTGCGCTCCTGCTGTAGGCGCCTCAGCTGTTCCTCCGGGCTCTCGGCTCCTGGGGGGTGGGGTCAGAAGCCACCACCCATCCCAAGGGTCAAGGCACTGTCCCCGCCCCGTCTCCGCCCCTTTGACCCAGCCGGCAGCCTCTGTCCTCCCTGCCCACCCAGCCTGCCCCCAGGCAAGTAAGCTGTCCCCTTCCCCAGGGTCCCATCCACACCTGAGTCCTCAGTGCCCTCAAGGTGGCCGTCCCTTCTCACTGTAGGCAGATCAGTCACCCCTTGGACAGCAGCTGTGGGCCATTTGCAAGGGTCAGGGGTGGGGAAGGCATCACCCTCCCTCCCTGGGTTCCTCCCTCAGGTCTCCTGACCAAGCCCAGAGGCCTCCTGGAGGGACCACCCAGGAGCCCCCTCCTCAGCCAGGTGCTCTGCCTGCCCAGCTTCCCCTTGGGGGTTTAGGGTACTGTAGGATGACGTGCACTCAGGTGGGACAGGGCCCACAGGGACGAGAATAGAGAAGGAGGGCATCCTCCCCCCCAGGCCAAGGAGCCTCTGTGCCCCTTGCTGTCCAGCAGGGTCTAGACACTTGATGACATGAGCACAGTGCAGGCTGCAGGAGCTCAGGGAGCCCTCAGACCACAGTCACAGCTCACCTACAGAGGGGGTGTCTTCTAGTTCTTCCAGTTCTCCCAGTGGGTCCTGGAAGGAATCAGAGAGTATCTATGCTGAGTCCGCTGAGCGGCAGGAGTGACAGGGGCCCTCACTGACCACCTCACAGGCCCTGGGAAGGTGGGGAGCTGACTCAGGATCCCTGCAGGCTGGTGTAGGTGTCCTGCACACTACACACAAGGCCCCTCCCTTTGGACTGGATGAGAGGGACCCCCTCTCCTGTAGACCCTGGAGAGGTGGGGAGCTCACCCAGGACTCCTGCAGGCTGGCGTAGGTGTCCTGCACGCTGCGCACAAAGCCCCTCCCTTTGGACTGGAGCAAGAATTCACACCTGGAGACAGTGAGTTCAAAAGCCCCAAACTGGGCAACCAAGCCAGAGCAGCCCCTACCCCTTCCTTGGGAGACCCTGGGGCAGGGATGGAGCCTTCTGCTGCTGTTTACCCCCCAGGTCTGCAGGAGAGGGGGTGGTGCTCCCTGAGCCCAGGGTGCTGGACTGTAAATGCTGCCCCACCGAGAGCCTGATCCAGCACCATGGGGAGACAGCACCAGGCGAGCCACTGCAGCCCCCCAGAGGCCCCTCCAGAAAGGGGAGCCTATTTGAAAGATGCCGTGTGTGCCACCCAAGGGGGCCACCCCCACTGAGACTCTAAGTAGGAGGGCAAGGAGAAGAGGGCCAAGAGAAGGAGGGGAGGTTGCAGGCAGGAAGGCCAGGGAGGCCGGGGAAGGGGCCAGCCAGGAACTCCCTGGGGCCCAAGCCCAGGTGCTAGCTGCCTGCAGTCAGACCTCAGCAGCCACCCCTGCCGCCCCCCGTGGGCAGTTACCTGGGGAACCACTTGGCGTGCTCCGTCCAGGGGTCGTCCCCGTGCTCCCAGCTCTGCAGACCCCCACAGCAGAAGAAGCACCTCACCTTGTCCTGTGGGCCTGGGAAGAGCAGAGATGTCTGACCCCCCGACCCCAGTGGCGGAGGGTCCAGGCACAGAGCCTTTGCCCCTCTGCTGGGTTGTTTCACTCTGTCTGCTGAAAGGTGGCAGATAAAGCAGGTGAAGGGGCTGAATGGAAAGTTCCTGAAGCTGGAGCCAGGGCAGTGAATGCCACTGCCCTCACACTGCTTGGACAGTGTGGTCCAGGGGGCCGGGACAGACCCCTCGGGTCTCCCGTGACAGAAAGCACCAGGCTGCCCCCTGGAGGTGGTTCTGGTACCATGCGTCCTTCCTGGGACACCCTCCTTTTGGGGTGTTGGACTCCATATCCCTCCACCTCCCTTGCAGATACCTCACATCTCCTACGCAGCGGATGCAGGCAGTACAGGCACACTTGCATCAGACCCCTAAGAGACGCACTCTGGACAGAGCCCCCCACTGGGGGGCACCGGCCTCCCCACACCCAACTCTCAGCCTCACCCCACTGAGCCTCCAGCCTGGACGGAGCCCTTCTCCTTAGGGTGCCTCCTGAGCATCCACAAAGCCCTCCCCACCCCCACTCTGGTAATCCTGCTTACCCTGTCCCTTGGCCAAGCAGGACTGGCCAGGAAGTGGGGGGCAGGGAACAGGGAAGCAGGCCACTGTTGCTCTGACTGGCACAGGAACCAGGAAGTCAGGGGTGCAGAGCCATCCCAGAGCAGCTTTGCACATACAGCCCCTCACTTCTGTCTGCTGGGGCAACGCCCAAGCGGTGGGTTCTCCTGCCAGCCAGCCAACTGGGGCAACCCCCAAGCGGTGGGTTCGCCTGCCAGCCAGCCATCCAAGCCCTAGCTCAGGGGAGCTGGCAGGTACCCACTGTATCCCCAGGGACCAGGCATCCATCACACTCTGGAGTTTGGGCCAAGAGATTCCAGGATGGGTCAGCACAAGGCTGAGAGATTGTGGCGGGGGCTACAGGATCCCAGACCACCTTGGGCCTGGGTCCTCCCTGCTGTGAGGAACAGGCCACAGCCCAGCAAGGAATCTAGACCAGTCCCAGACAAGGCTCCTCTACTCACCCGTGTGGAAGAAGCCCGCTTCAGCCAATTGTGAGGGGTGGACCGAGGAGGACAGCGGCCAGCCATGAAAGGAGGCCAGCCTCAGCTCCTCAGAGTCCATTGCGGGGAAGGCAGGCCCCGGGGGGAAGGTGGCCTCAGCCCCGTCCTCCTCGCCTTCCTCCTCCTCATCTGCCAGGGTGCGCAGCTGGCCCAGAATCTGCCCGTCCACGCTGTCCCAGCCTGGG
Organism: Heterohyrax brucei; assembly: GCA_028571685.1. NCBI lineage: Eukaryota > Metazoa > Chordata > Mammalia > Hyracoidea > Procaviidae > Heterohyrax > Heterohyrax brucei. The sequence continues at coordinate 91,325,772 of CM053156.1, read as the reverse complement.
CCATCGCTGTCCTGAGGATGGGGCATTTGGTGCCCCCATGTGGGGCTCAGTCCTGGGCCTTGGCACCTGCACCTGCCGCTGTCCTCGGGCCCCATGGAGAAAGCACCAGCCCCTTGCAACCAGCCCTTCAGTGTGTCCAGCCAGCCCACAGAGGGACTCCTGACCCTCTCCCTGGACTCCACGCCCACCTCTGCTTCTGGCAGCTGGGAGAGGAGGGCAGGCACCAATGCCTTGCCCAGCAGGGGCCCCAGTTGGGGGAGTGGCCAGGGGACTGGGAGAGCAGCCAGGGCCCAAAGCCGCCTTCTGGAAGGGGCCAGGGTGACAGCTGGCATCACGCGATGTCTGCAGTGGGGGCAGGTCCTGGGGCTCCCTGGCAGGACTTGGAGCCGTGCAGAGGAGCAGGCTCCAGGGGCATAAGAGCAAGGCTGGGTGGTCATGCCTTCTAGAGAGCAAGGGAGGGGGCACAGAGGGCAGCCGCTCGGTGCTGGCAGGAGGCCCCCACGTCCCAGGCTGGGTGCCAGATGCAGCCCCTGCAGAAACAGACGCATCAGTGCCAGGAGTCCAGGGGGCAGGCCCACGGGAGGGAGGGGCCTGCACCTCCGCCCCCAGGTGGGGGCATGGGGCAGAGGCACAGGCAGGCCCTGCTGGTTCTGAGGGCCTGGGGCAGGTGTGGCTGGTGGGCTTTACCTGGGTATCCTCAGTGCTGCCACCACAGGGACTGGCACCGCGCCGCTCAGCCCAGCCAGGGGCCAGGTCTACCCCACCAGGATGGGGGGGGGCCTGGTCGTCTCCAGAGGTCCTGGAGAACAGGAGGGAGCTGAGCCTGAGCCCGCGGCCCCATCACCCTCTCTCCCTGCCCCCCCATTAAAGGGTTTCCTGTGTGAAATCAGGCTCTGAGAATCCCTCTGGCTGTCAACTTTTTTGCAGTTGTCAATGGCCCGGGGCCGTCGGGGCAGTCCTTCATTTCCAGCCACACGGAGACTGACCAAACATACTTCATCTTTCCTGGGGTGGCCGGGACCTGGTGCCAGCCCACCTCCACCAGGCCAGGCAGATACTGTCATTCCTGATGGCTACTGACGGGTTGCCCCAGGACCTGGGCCCTGAGGGGGAAGCTCTTGGTGGGGGGAGCCCAGCTTTGGGACTGGGCTTGCGCAAGTCACACGTCAAAGCTGTTCCCTTTGAGTACCCCACCCCCGCCCCCAGCTTGGCCTCTGTCACACCTGGTCCCGTCTACAAGGTCAGCCAAGCAGCCCCAGTTCAGGGCACTTAGGGGTGGGGGAAGGGTCTGCAGCCCCAGGTAGCTGGCGCCCAGGTGGGCAGGACAGACGTGCAAGGCCACAGAGGGGGAGTCACAAGCGTGGCTGGTAACAAGACCCCCCCCACTGCCACTCACACTGCAGTCTGCTCTGGCCCGAAAGCCTCCCCCATCCCTGGACACTCGCGCTCCCTGCCCTGCACCACCCGTGACGACGTATTTGAAACAACAAACAGCGGCAGGTGCTGGGGACGCTGCTGGGGGCCCCCCGGGGGAGGATCACTGTGAGCTCCATCTGACAGTGGCGCTGTACACTGCCAGCTCAGCAGCCTCCCGGGGCCAGCACGGCCAGGCCAAGGCAGCGGGGCACGGCGGCTCCCGACTGACGCCAGGGTAGGAACACGGCTCCCCTCTTACCTGCTTTGGCCGGCCCTCACTCGCTCCTGATGGCAGAGCTGTGGACACCTGGCTGCCCATCCACCTCCCCGCCCCTATATACCTACCCACACCTGCTTCTGCCCACCCACCTGCCCCCACCTGCTCCTGTGTAAACCTGCCTGCCCACGACTCCCCCTCACCTGTCCTCTCAGGGGCGGGCTTCAGCCTCGCTGTCTACCAGGCCCCTGGCACCCTGGTGGTGGGCACCAGCTCCTCAGTCCCCAGGTTTCTAGGGTCCCAGGGAGTACCTGGGCACCTCTCCTATCAGAGACAAAAGCCAGTGAGGGCCGGGACATAGGCAGTGGGCCCAGGTCTCTCTCCCAGTTCTGAGGCCCTTGATGCAACTGAGCGAGGGTGGGGTGGGGTTAGGGGTGGGGCTGGGGGTGGGAGCAGAGTGGGAGCCCAGGCAGCTCTCAAAGGTGGTGGGAGGGCTGGGCTGGGTCTGGCTGAAAACATCCTGGGGCAGATGAGGACTTCCTGTGGCCTGTCCCACCCAACTTATCTTGGGGCACCTGGGCCTTCACCTCTCTCCGTTCCCATTTCCTGTTCCTGTCCCCAAAATGCTAGTTGCCTGCGTCACTTAACAAGGAAGTGGGGACAGCACTCAGCTTGCCTGGCCTCACCCCTGCTCCACCCAGACTCCCTGCCTGAGGGACAGACGGGAGAAGTAGAAGGAAGCAGCGGCCTCCAGAACCCTGGGTACCAGGACCAACCAGGCTGGAGGAACATATGAGTGGGGGGGCCATGCAGCAGAAGGGGTTCCCCTCAGAGCATTGGGAGACCAGCTTTCCTCACTTCCAGAAACTCCAAATGTCCATCGTTTTCCTAATTACGAAATAAAGGATATCGTCAGTCCCCACCTCCTGAGGGGAGGGAAGGGTCAACTCTGCACCTGACAGCCCTGCTGCGGAATCTCGTGGCCTGAGAACGAAGGGTCACCTGAAAGGAGGGGTGCCCTCCCCTCCTAGAGAGGTGCTTCTCTTAGTTCCTCACGGACAGAGACTACTGCCTGGAGGAAAGGGGCGACCTTCCCACAATTCCCTGAGGACGTGTCATGTACATCCTGCCCCGTCACCAAGGGGAAAAAGGTGCAGTGCCTCAAACAACACCAGCCCATCTCCACATCGGGGAACGCTGAAAATATAAATACCAACCGCCCTCCAGGCCAGCCTGCGGGGGGCGCCAGAGTCCATGTCTGGGACTAGGGGTGGCAGCTCCTAGGGGGTCCCCACGGGAGAGGCAGGTACCAGGGAGAGAGGCACATTTCTCTGCATTTTCCGGTGAATCCGTCTGTAATTGTTTCAGGATACAGACTTGAGAATAACCGTCAGCTTCCTCCCCGCTAGCACTAAGTGCTGTCTCCCCGACAGGATGCACCCGGAACACCCTCCTTCAGTTTGCCCTGTTTTCTCGTTGAACATGGTATATCTGTTTTTTAAAATGAATACACATGTTTGAGGGCCTTGGATGGCTGATCTAGATGATATGAGGTCACGGCAAGTCTTCAATGTTCACTCACCGCCCCCGGAAGATGCTACTGCGGGGGCAGGCCGGGATTGATTGGCCAGCACCCTCATGAGCAGGTGGAGGCCTGAGGCCCAGGTGGAGGGCGTGGACTCACAGAAGACCCAAGACCCACGGCTGCCTGGTTGTGGGGCTGGACAAGATCCACATGCTCCTGCCAAGATTCATTACCAAGTGGAGGGCTACCCCACAGTGACAGGGCCTGGCGCACTAAGGCAGGAAGAGAGGGGTTAGTGGGGGCGAGGCCCAGCTCCCAGCATGCCACAAAGCCACAGGCCCACCCGCACTCAGGCTTCGTGTCTGTGCTGTAGGAGGGAGCTAGAGCTTCACTCGGGGTGGCTGGGACCAGGGCGACCTGAATAGGTGAGTAGAACTGTGTTCTAGGGCTGCTCTAACAGAAATACCACAGAGTGGATGGCTTTAACAAAGGAAAGTTTATTCTTCCACAGTCCGGTAGGTTGCAAGTCCATATTCAGGGTGTCCGCTCCAGGGGAAGGCTCTCCCCCTTGTCGGCTCTGGAGGAAAGTCCGGGATTGCATCAGTCTCTGTCCAGGGAGTGTCTTGGCGCAGGAACCTCTGGTCTGAAGGATGTGCTCTTCTTCCAGTGCTGCTGTCTTGATGGAACGAGGTTCCCAATTCTCTGCCTGCTTCTCTGTCCTTAGGATGAAAGGATTAAGGGTGGGGCAAGCCATACTCCAGGGAAACTCCCTTTACAGTGGAGCAGGGAGGTGATCCTGTGAAGGGATTTACAGTCCCACCCTATCCGTTAGCATACAGCATAGGAAAACCATGAAATGGAGGAGAGTCACAAGATACTGGGAATCACGGCCCAGCCACATGGCGACACATATTTTTGGGGGGAAACAATTTGATCCATGACATCCCATCCTTTGGCAACCCAAAAATCACATCACAGAAACATGTAACACATTCATCTCACCATAGCAAAATCGTGTCCATCCCATACGACAGGAGTCTTAAATCAGTTCCAAGTCCAAAATACAAAAACTCTTCTATGTCTGTGATACCTAGAAGGTCAGCTATCTGCTTATGAAGGTACAGAGCAGAATAGGCACAGGTTAGACATTCCATTACAAATGGGAGAAATTGCAGGGAAAGAAGGCATTAACACGCAACGGGCAAGTCAGCAGAACACATTACATTCACCCTCAAAGCTTTGGAAATACTCTGACATTTTCTGAGACATTCTATACAACGGCCCTGCCCTCCAGACTCTAAATATTGGCCACACTCTGGATTTTGAGTGGAGACCTCCAGCCCTGTGCTACAACTCTGCCTTCAAGGCCCACTTGGACAGAAACTCTGCCCCATCGGCTTTAGGAGCACCCTGAGCCCAACTGAGTGGCAATTCCACCCTTACAAACACAGGACGCCCATTCAGACCCCTGAGGTCATGGCCATACCTTTTGAGACTGAGGCAGCTCAGCTTCTCATGCTGTTTGTCTCTTCAGCTTCAGCTTCGTATGGCCGCATGGCCCGGGCCTCAGGCCCACATCTGCCCTGCCAGGCAAGTGTTCCAAAGCTCTGTAGCTCCACTGGTTTAAGTGCCCAGAGACACCCCACTCTTGCTGGAAAGCGGCCTGCCCAAAGACACTCAGCTGTCTCGCTCTGTGGGTCAGCAAGGCCAGCTCCACCGACTGAAGCGCCTGGAGGCACCTCGTCCCCCGAGGAAGACTGTGCACGCACTCAGCTCTCCTGCTCCGCGGGTGGGCTCCGACGCTGCCTCTGGCTCTGCTGCTGCTCCTCTGTTGTTTCTCACCATCTGCGCTTCTGAATCTTCTATCCATTCAGTTTCAAAATGGCTTCCACATTTTAGGTATTTGCTAGAGCAGCACCCCACTCTCACGGTACCAGATTCTGTTTTAGTCAGCTGGGGTGTCATGGATTGAATTCTGTCCCCCCCCCAAAATATGTGTCGCCATGTGGCTGGGCCGTGATTCCCAGTATCTTGTGACTCTCCTCCATTTCATGGTTTTCCTATGCTGTATGCTAACGGATAGGGTGGGACTGTAAATCCCTTCACAGGATCACCTCCCTGCTCCACTGTAAAGGGAGTTTCCCTGGAGTATGGCTTGCCCCACCCTTAATCCTTTCATCCTAAGGACAGAGAAGCAGGCAGAGAATTGGGAACCTCGTTCCATCAAGACAGCAGTACTGGAAGAAGAGCACATCCTTCAGACCAGAGGTTCCTGCGCCAAGACACTCCCTGGACAGAGACTGATGCAATCCCGGACTTTCCTCCAGAGCCGACAAGGGGGAGAGCCTTCCCCTGGAGCGGACACCCTGAATATGGACTTGCAGCCTACCGGACTATGTGAAAAATAAACCTTCCTTTGTTAAAGCCGTCCGCTCTGAGGTATTTCTGTTAGAGCAGCCCTAGCTGACTGAAACAACCCGCTAGGCAAAGTCTTGAGGTGTTGGGGGACAGAAACACCACTCCCAGAGCCCATGTCCACCTTTTACCTCTAGTCTCTTCCTGTTGACTTTTCCTCTGGGAGTGTGTGGTGCGTCACTAACCAGAACCAAAAACCAAATCTACTGCCATCGAGTCAATTCCAACTCATAGTGACCCTATAAAAAAACCAATCCCACTGCTGTTGAGTCAGGCCCAGCTCACAGCAGCTCTAGAGGTCGGAATAGAACCGCCTAACCGAGTTTCCAGGGTGCGCCTGGTAGATCTGAACTGCAGATGTTTTGGTTAGCAGACGTAGCCCTAAACCCAGTATGCCACCAGGGTTTCCGAGTGACCCTATAGGACAGAGTAAAACTGTCCCGTAGGGTTTCCAAGGAGCACCTGGCGGATCTGAGCTGCCGACCTTTTGGTTAGCAGGTGCAGCGCTCAACCACTATGCCACCAGGGTTTCCAGGTCACTGCGCCTTCAGACGGAGCGCAGCGGACGTCCCCGATGGTGAGAGGACAGTTGTGGATAAGGCAGGATGGAGTTGGAGCCGGGGAAGGTCCGGGGAGCCAGCCACGGCTCGGAGCCAAGAAGGCTTTCCTCCAGTGACGGTCACGGTACTTACTGTGCTCAGGACGGCCTCACCGACAGGAAGTGTGCCCAGTGCCAGGCACCAGACTCCCCCTGAATCTCCTCCATGGCCTCTGAGGTAGGACAGAAACCATCAAAGAGGGGGACCCGTGAGGCTCCCCGAGGCTGACGGGCTGGGAAGAGAGGCCTGAGGTCAGGCCACCCCGGCCTGCAGCAGCACTGCCCAGCAGGTCAAGCTTTCAAGGCGCCTGGGACAGAGGTAATGGTCCTGTCATTGGGCCCCCAGCCAGGGGCACCCACGTTCTGCTTAGGGGTCTGTGTGTCTGGGATAGAACCATGTGGGGACAGCCTGCTGTGCCTAGGGGTCCCTGCTGTGCCTGGGGTCCCTGCTGGGCCTAGGGGTCCCTGCTGGGCCTAGGGGTCCCTGCTGGGCCTAGGGGTCCCTGCTGGGCCTAGGGGTCCCTGCTGGGCCTAGGGGTCCCTGCTGGGCCTAGGGCTCCCTGCTGGGCCTAGGGCTCCCTGCTGGGCCTAGGGGTCCCTGCTGGGCCTAGGGGTCCCTGCTGGGCCTAGGGCTCCCTGCTGGGCCTAGGGGTCCCTGCTGGGCCTAGGGGTCCCTGCCTCCGTTGTCCTTTACTGGCTTCAGCAGCTGGCCTGGGAAGTCATGAACGACAGGCCTCAGACCTGGGTGGGACAGCACCTTGAGGCACCCAACCCGGAGCCAGGATCCTATGCCAGCTTCCTTGGGAAGCTGCCAGGGTACGAGGGAGGGGGGAGGGAGAAGAGTGGGTGTGGGGGAGGGGAAAAGGGAGAGGGAGAGGGGAGGGTGTGGGAGAGAGTTCAGGAACAAGAAGGGTACCGTGGGGTGAGGGGGAAGGACCATGGCCCAGCCCAGCCCCAGGCCCCACCCACCTTCAGGTTCCCAGGAGGGTCAGCGCTTGGACACTCCTCCATGAAGACGGGCAGTGGGTGCCCCAGCCTCCCTGCATGTCCCCCTCTGGGCTGAGAGGAGAGTCCCTTCCTTTCAGAGGTTGCAGACCTCAAGCGTATGGGGGTTTCAGAAGCCTGGCTGGCACATGAGAAGCTGTCAAGCTGAGGGAATCCGATGACCACAGGGCTTGGGCAAGTGCATCTGAGGGCACAAAAATGAGTCTGGGCTTCTGAGGCCAGCAAACACACACAGGGGACAGGGCTGCCGAGGGGGGACAGCAAACACATGCAGGGGACAGGGCTGCTGGGGGGGGGTGGCAAACGCTTGCAAGGGACAGGGGCATGGAGGGGGACAGCAAACACACACACGGTGGACTGGGCCGTGAAGAGGGGACGCAAACACACATGGTGGACTGGGCTGCAGCAGGGTGGGCACAGCAGGGTCCAGTGGCTGTGCTTGGTGCTGGGCCTCTCACTGCCAGGTCTTCTCCTTGCCCCTCCACTGTCCCCTACCATGTCCCCACTGCTGTGGCCCCAGTGCTGTCTTCCACAGGACTTGCAGCAACCTGCCTGGTTGCGTGAATTCTGACCCCTGGGCACCTACTGGTGCTGGTCCTGGCCACGGGCCTGTCCACCACTGGCTCTTCCCAGCTTCCCACCGGCAAAAGTACAAACTGCCATCACAGCCGGGAACAAACTGTGTGGCTGGCCACAGCCAGGCAGGAGACAGTCAGCCTGAGAGGGCAGAGGTCAGGTCTGTGCTGTTTCCTGGGCAGCCCTTGGTGCCTGGACCAGCGATGTGATGGGTAATTATGGAGAGAAAGGAAAGAGGGAGGAGAGGAAGAGTGAGACGTAGACCACGAGAGCCTGCAAACCCATCGTCTTATTTAACCCGATAAAGAGAAGGTGGACTCCCATGCGGCCCCGTCTTGGACCAAGATTCCAGGAGCTGACCTTTGGACAAGGGCCAGGTATAGGTGGCTTATTTGGGGGTTACCCAGGAAGAACCAAGGCTTATGGGCAGAAGCTTATGGATGCATGTGTTCAAGAGGGGACTCTGCTAGGTCCCCCTTAGCAAGGAGCTTCCAGGAGCCTGAGGACCCCAGTCATCCCACAGAGGGCTCCATGTTTCATGAGGTGACAGCTGCTTTGGGTCCTCACTCTCAGGGGGCTGGAGAGCCTCACGGGCTGACAGCCAGTGGCCAGCAAGCAACATGCAGAACAGGGAGAGCAGCCCCTGTCCCCATGAGGAACCGGAAGATTCCAGCCGTGGAAGGCCTCTCTTTCTACACCTGTGGGCAGAGCCTAGCTCAGCCCCTGAAAGCGGTCTTCCAAAATCGCCCCGACTCCTTGCCATGCAACCTCAGCATAACCCCAGCACCTGTACCCCCAAGTGCTCAGTCCAGTCAGGGGTCCCTTCCAGTCTGTGGCGGGGCAGCCCCTGGAGCCTGGATGTGAGCTCTGAGTCACCTGGACACCAGACCTCCCCTGGTCTTCATGTGCCAGGGTTGGCTCCTGTACTGCCCGGCACCCTCCCTGGTGGGGATGGAGCTTGCTTAGCATCCGCCAAACGGCCAGTCCAGCTGTGGCCGTCGTGGTGAAACTGCAACACAGCTCGATGTGCAGCCATTCACGTAAATACAAGTCTCTCTTCTGATGAGCGCAATCCTGGGTGCACACAAAGCACACCTTTAGTTTTATAAGAAACCCCTAAACCCAGTTCTTTCAGCTTGAGAAATGCTGAGCTAGCCCTTCCTTTCTAACCTGGGGTCTTTGCATGCTTCTTCACCACACTGCGTCTTCTCAAGCCACCCTCCGAAACTTTCTGGTCAGCTGTTACTCCCTCACTTCCTTTGCTTTAGCGACTCGATATTCAAGAGCAAATCTCAGTCTCTTCTGATGTCCATTTGGGTCTTTTCTTTCTCTCGTCTTCTTCATGACGTCTTGCTTGCGTCACGTATGATGTTGACGGCATTCGACAACTCATCGAGTCTTCTGTTATTAGCCTTCAATGGTCAAATCTGTCCTGAGATGGCCTCCAAATTCAGGTGAGCTGTATTCAAAGCTGGATTTCGGCTGTTGTGGACTTGTTTTGATTTTCTCCAGCTTCAACCTACACTTGCATAGGAGGAATTCATGGTCTTTTCTGAAGTTGGCTCCTGGCCTTGTTCCGACTGAATGTATCGAGCTCCTCCACGGTCTCTTCCCACAGATATTTAGTTGGCAGTCCTCGTACAGTTGATTTGTTTCCCGTGAATTCCGCCCATCAAGGCCCAGTGTGTACATGGTCACTGTCTATGTTGTAGTGAATCTCATCGGTCATGCAAAGTTCTACCAAGAAATCTCTGGTGTTCCTGTCACCATGGCCATATTTTCTAACTGTCTACCCTTCTTCACTGGACAGTTCTTTCAGAAGCAGACTGCCGGATCCCTCTTCCCAGTCTGCTTTCGTCTAGAAGTTCTGCTAAAACCTGTCCACCATAGGTGACCCTGGTAGCATTTCAAATACCAGTAGCATAACTTCCAGCATCATGGCAACATGCATGCCACCACAGCACAACACACTGACTGATGAGTGGCAGAAACCCTCCCAGGACGCAGGAATCTCCGTGATGTTGTTGTTAGGTGGTGTCGAGTCAGCTCTGACTCATAGTGACCCTATGTACTACAGAATGAGACACTGCCCGGTCCTCACCATGCCCACAACCAGTTAGGTTTGAGCCCAACGTTGCCGTCACTGTGTCAGTCCATCTTGTTGAGGGTCTTCCTCTTTCTTGCTGACCCTCCACTCTACCAAGCTTGATGTGCTTCTCTAGGGACTGATCCCTCCTGACAACACGTCCAAAGTATGCAAGATGTAGTCTTACCATCCTTCCTTCTAAGGAACATTCTGCTTGTACTTCTTCCAAGACAGATTTGTTCATTCTTTTGGCAGTCTATGGCATACTCACTATTCTTCACCAACACCACAACTCACAAGTGCCAGTTCTTTTTCCTCGTTCTCTGTCCAGCTTTCATATGCATATGAGGCAACGGAAAATACCATGGCTTAAGTCCGGCACACCTTAGTCTTCTAGGTGACATCTTTGCTTGCCAACACTTTGAAGAGGTCTTTTGTAGATTTGTCCAATGCAACACACCTTTTGGTTGCTTGACCGCTGCCTCCGCGGCTGTTGATCGTGGATCCAACAGAATGAAATCATTGACAACCTTTTTTCCATTTACCAAGATGTTGCTTTTTGCTCCAGTTGTTATGATTTTTGTTTTCTTTAAGTTGCAGTGTAATCCATACTGAAGGCTCTGGTCTTTGATCATCAGTAAGGGCTTCAAGTCCTGTTCATTTTCAACAAGCAAAGTTGCGTCATCTGCACAAGGCAGTTACTAATGGGTCTTCTCCCAAAGACGGGAGGGACAGCAGTGAGGAGAGGAGGGGCCGAAGATGATGGAGCAGCACAGCAAGTCCGAAAACTCAGCCATCTGTGACATGTTCGGCCTCCCCCCATAGGAGCTAGTTTTGTGCTGATCCTTATAAAGAAATTATTAATTCATGATGAGATGCAATTATTTCTGACAACTAAAAAAAACTTAAATTGAGATCAAAGGACTGCACTGCCAATGTTGTTGATTCTATATTAACAAGCTTTAATGGTGTATGGAGAGTACAGAAAAAGTGTTCTTGATTCTGGAGAAAAAAACCATTCATAACTCTGAGATGGAACTGCTATGATAATCTTGGGTGCATCAGCTATTCAGGTCAGTGCTGAGGGAGCTTTCTAGGACTGGAAATTCATCTTGCAAGAAAACAGGGACAGGTAGCATGCAAAGGTATTGGAGGTCATTCTTTCAGTTAGGTGTGGTTAGGGTTTCTTGCAATGATGTTTTCTGAGTGAACTGTATAAACTGCATGAATTAGGTCTATATTTGTAATGTCTATTTTATTTTATGTAGTGTTATGGCAGTTCTTCAGCTCAGAGCTGGGGTGAATATTAGTGTATTGCACTTTGCCTTTATTTACATATCAGGTGTGATAGCACACTTTGTATTTCTAGCATTTCCTGAATAAACCGACCGATTTTACATGAGTAGCTAACAGTTTGGCTGCTAACAAAAAGGTCGGCAGTTCAAACTCACCGACTGCCCCTTGGAAACACCATAGGGCAGGTCTACTCTGTCCTGGAGGGTCACTGTGAGTCAGATTGAACTCAACAACAAAGACTTTTCTTTTTTAAATAAGTTCCCAGGTGATGCTAGTTCTGACGTTTAGGGATCAATTCTGAGACCCTCTAGCAGAGCAGTGGTTCTCAACACTCCTTATAAAGTTACATAAAAATCACCTGGGGAATTCTGACCATCTTGATGATTCTGACTCCGCAGATCTGGGCGTGGAAATGCAAATTCTCAGCAGAGGGTCAAACCCAAACGAACCTGCCTGGAACCAAGACCAAAAGCCCTTCTTGCTGGTCCAAGATTGGGGCAGAGAGTAGGGCTGGCTTCTCTTCTGTCTGCACGGGGCAACTCTCCCGCGGGAACCTAACGTGTAAATTGGGCATAAGCTGCAGGGCCTCCGAAGACCCGACAGCGCTCACTAACGACCTCAGCGAGGCGCGCGGCCAGGCTTCTTTCCAGGAGCCCGCGTCCTCAGGACAGTGACAAGTGCAGTTTCAGTTGGAGGGATGATTGCCTCAACAGCGCAAGTGGCCAGGGAATGGCAGTGGCCGTAAACGCTGGGAGCGGTCTGGAGGCGAGCTGCCAAACCACGCAAACCCACTGTCAACAACCCACTCCGACTCACAGCACCTTAGAGGTCAGAGCAGTACGGCCCCACAGAACTTCCCAGAAGCACCTGTCGGGGAGCAGCCCCACGCTCAACCAGTGCGCCCGGGAGCTGCAGGGGGACAGAAACCTGACCTCCTGTACGCCGCTGCGGGGGACTTCACGCCCCGGGTTCTGCGCACTTGGACTAGCACGCCCTTGCTTCCGCAGAGTTCGGGGGCTGAGGGCAAACAGCAGGGCTGTCAGAGACCCACGGGTGCCTGCTCAGCCCCGGGACTGCGTCCTGATCTCCGGTAGGAAGGACAGCCTTCGAAGCGGAGCGGACCGCCGCCCGCCCGCCCGCCGCCCGCCCGCCGCCCGCCCGCCCGCCGCCCGCCCGCCCGCCCGCCCGCCGCCCGCCGCCCGCCGCCCGCCCGCCCGCCGCCCGCCGCCCGCCGCCCGCCGCCCGCCGCCCGCCGCCCGCCGCACGCCAGCCCCGCCGGCGGCGCCCCACGTGACTGCCCGCGCTCGCCACCCGGCCTCACCGCGCCAGGCTGGGACGTGGGCGCGACATCCGTCCCACGGCGCGGCAGCGCGCAGGCGCGGAGCGGCGCGTGGCGGCCGCCGGAGCGCTCCCGGCCTGCCCCGCGCGCGCTGACGTCCGCGCAGCTTCGTCCCCGCCGCCGCCGCCGCCGCCGCCGCCGCCGCCGCCGCCGCCGCCGCGCCGCCATTGGAGTCGGCGCCGTCTCCGGGCGCCCGCGTCCCGGCCCGCCACTCCTCCGCTCGTCGCCGCCGCCGCGGGCGAGCGCACCAAGCCGCAGCCGCCCGCCGCCGCCGCCGCCCCGCGGCCTGGCAGGCGCCCGGAGCAGCGGCGGGCCTGGGTCGCGAGCGCGGGAAGTGACAGGCCGGCGCCTAGGACCCGGCCGCGCGGAGGCCCGAGCCGGCGGGCGCCCCGGCCCGCGCCGTCCGGCTGTTCATGAAGCATGTCGGCCACCAGCGTGGACCCCCAGGTAGCGGGCCGGGCCGGGGCGCGGGGCCGGGGCGCGGGGCCGGCCTCCGGGGCCTCCGGGGCGCGTGCGTGTCGGGCCCGGTCGGAGCGCAGCGCGCGGGCCCGCCGTCCGCGAGGGCTCTCCCCGAGTAACTGTGTGTTTCCCTCTTCTCCTCGGGGTCCCTTCTGCTGGCTCGTCCCTGCCCGCGGCGACGCAGAGGACAAAAGGACAAGATAATAAAGGTGAGGGGAGTTCCCCGGGGGCCCCTGGGGCGGTCGGGGTGGAGGAGGAAGCGGAGCCCCTCGGAGGCAGGAGCAGAGCTTTTAAAGGGCGAGAAGGGCCTGGCCGGTTGAAGCTAGGAGGCGAAACTTCTCCGTGAGCTTTGCGGAGATGAAACTGGAGAGCGTGCAGAATGTGCGGAGGGCTGAGGGCAGGGGCTTTGGAGGGAGACGTCTATCAGGGGCTAGCCAGAGTCACCTCAGCCCTTCTCTGCAAACCCGAGAACGCTGATGGGGAGGGAGGAAGGCCGAGGAGGAGGGCAGAGCGCAGGATTCGGGAGGCCAGGGTGTCCAGGGGCCCTAGGAGACGGACGCGGGCCAGCCCGTGACCGCCTGAGCAAATGCTGTGCACCCCCCTGCTCCCCGAAAAGCTACAGCTTCTTGGTCTTTGGGGGTATTCCGCCTTGGGGTAACAACTCGCCAAAACTTGCTCCCAGAGAGCTTCTATGTGAGGTGTCATGTTTTCTTCAAAGACAGTATTTAGCTAGCGTGTGTGTTCACTTGCTGTAACCAGAGGTGGTGCCCGTGTTTTAAGGCTGGAGAAGATCCAACGCTGTCATTTACCTTGAGCTTCCTGTGGTGGCTGAGCTTTGTGACTGTGGCGAGCGGAGAGCCACATGATGCGGCATTTCCAGGAAGCCCTTCAGGTCACACCCCAAGATTTCCGGGTGCTCTTCCAGTGCAGTGTGCCTCCGGGGCTTCTGGGCTCCATGGACCACAATCAGATCTGAGACAGGATCCTTTTTACCTGAACCTGACTGCAAGTCCCTGCCGTGACTGAGTCTGTGTGTTGTCACCTGCGTGACTCAGTCTGTGTATTGTCAGCATCTTGCCAAGTTAACATTGAGTTGTTGAGAAGCATTTAAGTCAAATCATAGAAAGTTCCATGTTATCATTGTAATTAATTGTGTAAATGTTGGTTTTACGTTGGTGGGTTGTATAAGTTTTAACATAAAAGTGTAAGTTTTTACTAGAGATTGATGAAAGAGTTATCTGTAGTTCCCAAGTGGAAATTCAGAAACAGTAATTTTACGACTTGTCCTTGCAGTACAGAATGGCTCCCTGCATCAGAAGGACACTGTCCACGACGGTGACTTTGAACCCTACCTTTCTGGACAGTCAAACCAGGTGAGTTTGTTCTGTGATCATACACTTTTTTTTACATTAATCTGAGTTTTATAGTGTACCTGTAGGTTGTATTTCTCATTTTCCTGTTTTTCTGAGCAAAAGAGGCAGATTGCAAGGTACGAGAAGTGTGAGAGAGAATGCAGATAAGGGTTTTTGCTCTGAACACAGGCCTCGTGTTGGACATGGGTTGTGAGAGAGATGAAGATGGTGGGCTCAGCTTTCTCTCTGGAGGAAATAGTCCCGCACAGGGGCTGGGGTGCAGACACAAGGCCAGTTGGCACCGGATCTGCGGGTCCGTGATGCTGTGTCTTTGACAGAGGGTCAGGGTGTGTGTCTCCGGAAGCATCCGGTGGAGTGCTTGTGGCTCGGGACGGCTGTGGCTGTGTCTAGCATGAGAGTGAGGAACTGGACTCGGGGGCCAGACCACCACGTTGCCTTTGAGTCTGAGCTCCGCACTGGTGGGATGTGGCCTTGGCCATCCTCTGCCCGTGGTGGACCAGGTGAGGGCACCTCCTTGTCTTTCTCTGTGAAATGAAGGGACAGATGGTCTGTCACAGAGTTGTGGAAGGAGGACTTTAGGTGCCTGTGCTGCACTGAGCAGGGTCTGATAACAGGGCCTGGGGTACCGTGGCGACCCGTTTTCGGAGGTGGTTCTGTGTCTCAGCTGTGGGTTATTGGAACTGGACCAGTCTTTAGGGAAGAAGGGGCAGTGCTGTGTGTTGTAGGCTTTTCAGCAGTGTCGCTGGCCGCTGCCTCATCAGATGCCGGAAGCCTGCCTCTTCTCCGCCCTTACCCGGCTCTCCCCCACCTCACACCCCCACCCCCACCTCCACCCCACCCCCCCTCACACACACACACCCGCCAACACCCCCACCCACCGTTACACACACACACACCCTTACACACACACCCGCCAACACCCCCACCCACCGTTACACACACACGCACACCCCTCCCTCTCCCTCCCTCCACCGCCATCCCATTTGTGACAACAGAAACTCTGAAAAGCTCCCCAGACAGGGACGTAGGCCCCCGGCTGAGAACCCCTGGCTAGTTCAGAGTAAGCACCACATGTAAAACGTGCCACGTTTCCTTTACACGAAGAGCAAAGACGGACTTGGCCTCCTGCTCGTGGCAGGATAAAGCCGGCCAGCCTGTGGTCTCCCCGTCTGCCTTCTCTGAAGCATCAGAACCTCGGCCCACCTCTCCTGCTGCACTGGGCAGTTTAGCACCTGCGGGGCCGAGAGACCCCGTACAGGGTGAGTCTCAGCTGCCGCTCCACTGGGTGAGCAGACCTGACCTGACCCTAGAAATGGGCTTGTGGTTGGAGGCCAAGGGCAGGAACCTAAGTGGGCCTTTGTTAATTGTTTTGAATGTCTTATTTTTTTCCTTAGTGATTTGAATACTGTGACAGCATTGTTTGCCAAAAAGGATGAGGGTTGCTCCCCTACACTTGAGATGCATTTCTGTAAGCGGGAGCTTTTGAGTGGTGTGGGTAGACTTGGGGAAAACGAAGCAGACCGCGGTGGCAGTAGCCCAGCTCTAGCTCGGCCTGGCCTTGGGAGGCCGTGCGAAGACCGTGCACGGGGGCGAAGCTACCGGTGAACAGCCGAGGTGCTGCCTGTACTTTTCCTGTCTAGATGGACACTTGTAGTGGGGTAGCCAGTCAGCACATCCTTTGAGTAAGCCTGTGTGTTGTATTGATCGATAGCAAGCTTTCCAGAAATAGCAGGTGGTCTAGGGTGTGAGGCGTGTGTACCAAAGGTGAGCTCTTAGGTCAGGATTCTTTCTGGCCCTTTCACTTTCTAGATGAAGAAACAGAGGGCCAGAGAGGGCCCATGGTTTGTCCAGGGTCACGGAGCAGTTGGTGGCCAAGCCTGGGCTCATCACTGGCGACTGGGGTGTCCCTGACACGTTCAGCCAACGGCTGCCCTGTTGTCTTTGCAGTGTGTCCCCCGTTTCTTCCGGAGCCATGAGCTCATTTCTGCCTCTGTGCCATAAGTTGTCCCAGTAACTGCTGTTTCAGTAATGAGTTGTTTGGGGGTTGTCGTTACCCTGATCTTAATTTTTCTGAAGAAGATTTCTGCTCTTTAGAAGAGTTCCTGCTTGAATTTTGGTTCCCAGTTCTCAGGTGAGGGACCCACCATGGAGTCCGTTCAGCTAGACCGCTCGTGAGTAGTTTAGAGATGTCACCTCGTATGGCCACGGCCGTAGACTGACAGTTCTCCAGGTGTGCTGGGGACCGCCTGGTCCTTGTTCTCCTCAGTTCTGCAGTTTCACTGGGGTAACGTGGTGCCGTCAAGGGCAGGTGCCAGCGGTGTAGAGGAGGAGAAGTTTGACACACATACCTGTGGTGCTGTCACACAGGGGCGTACGTGAACAGACCGTCACCCTCAGGTCCTTGAAAGAGTCTCACGTGGTTTCTACTGGTCACTCAGAGGCTCCTGTGACTTCTCTGTTTTGATAGGCCTTAGTAGTCAAGGTGGTTGGGAAAGTACATAAGAGCTGTGTTTTATGTTTTTTGTCAGCCAGTGTGGAGTGATTTGGGCTCTTTTCAAACCTGTTGAGGTCAGTGTTGCAGGAGACGGAGAAGGCGCCTGTTCATTGCAGATGGAGTTCTTGGGGCTTAAAAGGCTCTCGGCTGTCCTGCTTGCAGCGAGAGTCTGGTCATCCAGAGCCCTCCGAGGCTCCTGGTGCCTGTGTGCTGAACTTGGCTCATGTTGGTGGAGTCTGTTGAGTTGGGTTTAATGTTGAACTTGTGAAGCTCTCCGCGACAGATCGTTACCCTCAAGAGTGACATCACTGCCTGTGAGGATGTCTGTCTGAGCTCAGTGCGGATGCTCCTAGCCTGCCAAGAGCTCCGTGCCTAGCGCTGTTTGAGAGTGAACCCGGGCACCTCAGCACGGGATGTGACGTCTGCTGTGTGACTTAAAATGGCCTTGTTGGTGGACATGTTGGCCGCTCACGTCTAACAGGAACAGGAAGGAAGGAACGAGAACTTCTTTGTTTTTCTTTTATTAGTAAGCTGGTTCTGTTCTAGGTGTAAGATGAAACATTGACTTTATGAGGAAATCATACTCGTTTTCTTGTTTGCGTTTGCTTTAAGAACTTTTTTGGGAAAGTCCAGTGGGGTTTTTCAGCTGCCGGCAGAGTCATGTTTGAGAACCAGATGCGCATGTGCGTGGACGGGTGGTTGGTCTCCTCTGGACGGCCCCTTCCAGGGCCACCAGCTGGTTGTGTTCTCGTATTGGTCGGGGATCCCCTTTAGACTTGTGTTGTGTCAAGTACCAGATAGGTGTGTGCATACATGTGCTCTCGGAGGGTTGTCGTGTAGCGATCAGGTGGAAGGTATACTTGGGTGCACTTTTGGCAGGAAGTTCTGTCCTTGAGAGACAGTTTAAAAAAAGACAAATGAGTCTTGCAAATTGAGGTCAACATGCTGCCCAAGATTTGTGTTTGGTCACCTGGGTGCTGTCTGAGGCTGTCTGTGTCTGCTGCCCGTAAAGTCCCTGGTGGAGATAGGCCTGTCTGCTGGTGCCCCAGGCAGACAGAGGGCCAGCCCAGAGCAGGGTGGTGTGTATTGCGGCACTCGTGTGGCACTTCAGTCCCCTGTCCTGGGATCTAGCAGCATGGCTCCCTTTCAGTACACACTGATGGGCTCATACGCTGGGAACATGCCCTCACTGTCACTTAGCGGAGCTGCAGCAGGGAGGGTGCGGTGGCATTTCACGTTGTTCTCCCGGGCAGTCTCCCACTGTAAGCTTATGGATGAAACGTGGGAAGAGAAATTCTGTCAGAAACTGCTGTCCTGCATAGGGGTCCCCCGAGTCGAGGGGTAAAACCACAGCTTCAGAAGGGCCAGCCTTGAAAGCAGATTGAAAAGTTACCAGCCAGACACACAGTTCTGGGGATTGGGCTCTTTAAAAACACTTGTTGCAAGTCCCCAAGGCTTCTTCGAGAAACTTAGGGCCAGCAAGCCACCTCAGGCCCAGGACAGTGTTGTGACTGCCCTTGAACTTTAACCCTGGGATGATGATGTCCCCGCCCTTGAACAGTCTGCCTTTCGCACAGTTCAGCTAAGATTTTGTCTGTTCCATCTTTGAGTGAACGCCTGTCAGCACACTCCCGACTGCTCTGTTTGTCTCGGGCCTCTGAAGGGACTCTGTTTCTGTCCCTCCATCTGGTCCCTCCTCTGTAACTCGGACGGCCACGTCGCTGAATGGCTTGTGAGACTTGAAGTGTTGCAGTGGTTGGGAGTCCTTTCCTTCTCAGAAGGCCAGGTCTAGGCGCTAAGCACTTAGACTCTGATTTCCGTGGTTCTGGTCTTTCAGAATGAGAATTGGAGTGTTTTTAAACTGTGATGAAATTTCATTGTGGAGGCGTTCTGTTCTTATATCTGTGATAAATCCCTGGCTTTGTCGTGTTTTGCTGATTAGTTTTTCAAAGAAAGTGACAAATGAAACAATCTAGGGACAAATTGTTGTGTGCTGTCCAGTGTGACTCGGCAGACTGAGGAGCTCTGTTCTGTGGGGTTTCTGAGGCTGTCATCTCTCTGGAAGCAGGTGGCCATCCTTTTCTGCCTAGGGTGCTTAGTGGCTTTGAACCGCTGACCTTCGGGTTCATAGCTGAGCGCTTGGTCGATGTGCCACCTGTAACTGTCAGCAGATGTTTTCTGTCTGGGAAGTGTTTCAGGTGTCACTTGTCACTGAGGCACCAGGAGGAGCCTGAGCGGTCCCAGGTTTGGGTGTACTGTCTGTAGACTCTAATCTTGCCCTAAGGATGTGTTTTTGTGACTGTGTTGAGGCCCTGAGTAATGCCCAAGGCTGTCATTAGAATGTCTGGTGTGAAGGTCACTTGAGGTCTTCTGAGGGGATCTGGGGCCTGGGGTGCAGGCGGCAGAGGGCTGTGCCACCTGTGCCGCCCCGTGCGGCTCCCTTCACCCTACCCAGCACAGAGTGGCTCTGGGGTCTGAGGTGGGGGGGTTCCCACAGCTTGAGTTTGTGCAAGGATAGCCCTCATAGATAAGCTTGAAGGTCTGTGACGTGGAATCTCATAGTCGGCTGAATAGATGGCTGTGGCATGGTTCCTGAGGAATGTGGACATCACGAGCCCTGTGCAGGGAATGGTGGCTGAGTGGGAGCGTGACACTGCAGAAGGCCGGAGGCGGAGCCCCAGGGCCCAGCCAGGCGCTGACGGAGGCCTGCTTTGGTCTGATGTGCAGCGGCAGCTCTGCCCTCAGCGCGTAGGTGTTACTCCTGTCCCAGCTACGGCAAGGAGCAGTTCGGTGTCCTGTGCGCTGAGGCCAGGGGGGCCAGCACCTGCACCGTGCAACCGGTGCCGGGAGCTGGACTGGAGCGGCCTCCCCCGCGACAAGGGAAGGCGGGGCTGCGGTGCAGCCTGGGCCCCAGCCCCTGAGCTCGTGCAGAGGAGTGTGGGGAGCACGGACACCAGGGTTCCTTCCTGAGCGCGGCGACAGGATTCCGTCGCGAGCCCTGGTGGCACGCTGGTTGTCTGCCTGCTGACCCAGAAGGTCAGCAGCTTGAACCCACCGGCTATTCCTGGACACCCCATGGGGCGGCTCTCATCTGACCTGTGGGGTCGCGGTGGGTTGGGATCAGCCGACGTCAACAGATGGACGTTTTGGTTTGCAGTTGCCTTTCAGCTGTACTTCCAGAGTTTTGAAGGAACTGTGCCGGGTGGAATAGAAGATGGCTTGTCGGTACAGTGCCAGTGGGGTGTGCAGCAGCCCACCTGCTGCACCCGGTCTCCATGTGGCCTGGTGGCTGGACGGGGAGAAGGGTTTCTGGATGCTGTGGGCAGGGCCAGCTTGAAGCTGTGCTGAAACCTTGTGTTTGCTACTTTGGTGGCACGCAGTGCTGCGCTGAGGAGGGACTCGGCAGGGGGCGTGGGCAGGAGAGGACCCACACTGGGACTGTGCGTGGCTCTGCAGCCAGGTTTTCAGGAGACTCCTCGGCGGCGCCTTGGTTTTATCTGGGCGGCTGGAACGAGGGTCCTCTTTTTTTCTGTGGTGGGCAGCTGTGACACAGCTGGCCTGGTGGCGGTTCAATGGGCGGGCATACAGACTGGCTGTCCCTTCCTCCTCAGTGGACCTGCCTGGCTCCTCTGATGGATCCTGAGGGGCCTGGACGGAGGGTCGGAGGTCTTCCCAAGGCGCTGAAGCCCAGCCTCCCTGACAACTGCTCCTTCCCAGATGCCTCGCTGTCTTGTTTACTGTGTGTGTGCACTGGACGTACGTGTGCACAGCTGTATGCCTGGTCACTCACAGTTACGCTGTTGCTGTCCCTGGTGGTGGGGTGTGCTGGTTTTTGCAGGGAAAGGAAGGTGGGGTCTTGGAGTTTGGGTCGTGAAGAAGGAATGCTGGTATTCACTTGGGCCATTGTCCCTGAGCCCATGTCACCAGAGGTGAAGGGTGGGTGGAGGTGTGGGAAGAGTCCTGCCCAGCCCCGCACTCTTCGTCCAGACTGAGAGGTGGGCACCTGGGTCGTAGCCCTGCGTACTCGAGTGCCACTGGAGCAGCTTCGGAGGGACTGCCGTCCACTGCGCTGGCCACGCCACCCCTTGTGAGCAGTGTGGCTGCAGGCTGGGTTGCGCTCTCTTCCCTGGGCCACTTCTTGTCGGTTCTGCCACGTGTCTGGGCACCTTGACATACAAGCAGCAGGGCTGTGAGGGGGCGGGGGCGCGGCCAGTCCTCACGGGGCTTGGTTTAGTTGCTTACTTTGGATTTGGTCACTGCAGGGAAGCTCTGCATTTTAGGGTGACAGCCTGGATTTTTTCTTCGTTAGTGTCTGTGCTCGACACTGTCCCCTTGTCTTCCCTCTCCTGTTGAGGCGAGAGCCCAGTGCTGTGCTGGCCTCATTCCTGGGGGTCTATGTGTCAACGGGACGCGGTGAGAGGTGGCAGTGTCTCACTTTTCATGCTTTTGTCTTCACAGAGTAACAGCTACCCCTCGATGACCGACCCCTACCTGCCCAGCTACTACCCGCCGTCCATCGGGTTCCCTTACTCCCTCAATGAAGCCCCGTGGTCGACGGGTGGGGACCCTCCCATTCCGTACCTCACCACCTACGGACAGCTCAGCAACGGCGACCATCACTTCCTGCACGACGCAGTGTTCGGGCAGCCCGGGGGCCTGGGGGGCAGCGTCTATCAGCACAGGTTCAACTTCTTCCCCGAGAACCCGGCCTTCTCTGCATGGGGGACAGGTGGGTCTCCAGGACAGCAGACTCAGAGCTCAGCGTACGGAAACAGCTATACGTACCCACCCAGCTCCCTGGGTGGCACGATGGTGGACGGACAGCCGGGTTTCCACAGCGACACGCTCAGCAAGGCCCCCGGGATAAACAGCTTGGAGCAGGGCATGGTGGGCCTGAAGATCGGGGATGTGGCCACCTCTGCAGTCAAGACTGTGGGGTCTGTCGTGAGCAGCGCTGCGATGGCCGGCGTCCTCTCTGGCAACGGGGCTGTAAACGTGAACGTGCCGGTATCCAAACCCACCTCCTGGGCCGCCATTGCCAGCAAGCCGGCCAAGCTGCAGCCTAAAATGAAGACCAAGAGTGGGCCCCTGATGGGGGGCACTGTGCCGCCCCCGCCCATCAAGCATAACATGGACATCGGCACCTGGGACCACAAGGGGCCTGTGACAAAAGCCCCCGCGCCTCAGCAAGCCCCGTCTCCGCAGTCAGCCCTGCCATCGCAGCCAATGGTCCAGCCTGTTCCGGCCCAGCCGCCGCCCCTGGCCCAGCCGCAGTACCCGAGCCCCCCGCAGCCGCCCCAGAGCCGCTGGGTGGCCCCGCGCAGCAGGAACGCGGCATTTGGGCAGGGCGCAGGGCCAGGCAGCGAGAGGACCTCTCCCGGCAGCGCGCCACCCAGCGTGGCCCCGGGCACAGAGTCGCACCCGGTGCTGGAGAAGCTGAAGGCCGCCCACAGCTACAACCCGCGCGAGTTTGACTGGAACCTCAAGAGCGGCCGCGTGTTCATCATCAAGAGCTACTCGGAGGACGACGTCCACCGTTCCATCAAGTACTCCATCTGGTGCAGCACGGAGCACGGCAACAAGCGCCTGGACGGGGCCTTCCGCTCGCTGGGCAGCGCAGGGCCTGTCTACCTGCTCTTCAGCGTCAACGGGAGCGGCCACTTCTGCGGGGTGGCCGAGATGAAGTCGCCGGTGGACTACGGCACCAGCGCGGGGGTCTGGTCACAGGACAAGTGGAAGGGGAAGTTTGACGTCAAGTGGATTTTTGTCAAGGACGTGCCCAACAACCAGCTGCGGCACATCCGGCTGGAGAACAACGACAACAAGCCTGTGACAAACTCCCGTGACACGCAGGAGGTGCCCTTGGAGAAGGCAAAGCAGGTGCTGAAGATCATCGCGTCGTACAAGCACAGCACCTCCATCTTCGATGACTTCTCCCACTATGAGAGGCGCCAGGAGGAGGAGGAGGTGGTGCGCAAGGTGAGCGTGGGCCGCCCGGCCGGTGGGAGACGCCGGGGACCACGCGCCGGGGCGGGGCCACCGCAGGCCGCACGCCCCTCAGGAGCCACCGCAGGCCGCCCACCTGGTGGGAGTGGTGGGCGGCGGGCGCTGGTGCAGCGCTTCACTGTGATCTGTGGACCTACAGCAGACAGCTCTGCGGCAGAAGAGGCCAAGGCGGGAGGAGGGCGGGAGGCTGTCACCAGCAGGTGGGGGCAAGAGGCGGCAGGTGCCCCTAGGCCCTGGGTCCCTTGTGGGGCAGTCCCTTCTGGTCAGGGTGTGGTCACAGGGCAGCAGCACCAGCACACTGTGGCTTTTCCGGAGCACGTCCATCCCGAATGACCTGGCTGACCTTCAGGTGGATGTCAGGGGCCAACCTTTGATCACTTTTCAATCTTTAGAGAAACTCAAACGGCGTGACAGCGTACAGATTTAGTTATAAAGAACCTGAGAGCAAGTTTGGTTTTGTTGTTTTCTTTCTGAGTAAAAGACCTTTCCTGGAATGGTGCTTGCTGACCGTATGTGGACAGCGCTGTTCACACAGCAGCCAGGTGGGTGGCAAGGCCACTCGAGGCCAGGCTCTCCTCAGCCCTCGGAAGGCTCCCAGGCTCAGCCTCTTAGCAGTCAGGAAATGGGGGTCCACAGGTCATCTCTTAATTGTTGATATCGTTTGGGCTTTGGGGACTTCACCTTGTTCCTCTGCGGCAGTAAAGACAGTGCCAGCTGGGGGGCTGGAGTCCAGGGTGCTTTGGAATCATCCAGGTAGGTGTTGGGAGCCAGCCGTGAAAGCGTCCTAATTCCCTGTTCGCAGTCCATGAGGAGACTGCCGGAGACCAGCCTGTCAGAGGTTACCTGAGAGGTACTCCCGCAATGTGGTGGTCCCTCAGTGACGGGGTCTCTCAGTGCAGTGACCCCTCAAGAGAGGTGGCTCCTCAGTGCGGTGGTCCCTTAGTGTGGTGCTGTCAGAGAGGTGGTCCTTCAATGCATTGGTCCCGCAGAGAGGTGGTCCCTCAGTGCAGTGGTCCCCCAGAGAGGTGGCCCTTCAGTGCGGTGGTCTCTTAGTGCTCATCTGCTTGCTCCTTGGCCGCACACTTCATGGCCGTGAACCAGCCCACAGATGGCAGAAAGATGCTGGGGCGCATTTTCTCAGGAGACATCATCCAGAGACTCTTCTGCATTTCTGGTGCTAGGATGTTCTTTTTAACTGGAATGTCAGTTGGTCATAGATGGGCTTCCAGTGCTTTGTTAGTCTTCCAGCTTACAAGAAAAGAGCCTGGAGCCGTGTAAATTGGTGTGTGTGACCCATCAGCAATTTGACATGTGAGGAGCATTGCGGAGCTTGGAGGCTGTGGAGCCCTGGGGGGCGGTGGTCTCTTGTGAGGAGAAGAGACTGTCATCGCCGGAATCCTGTATGTTAGCCAGCCTTTTCAGCATTAAGTTCCGACTTGCTGCGTGTACAGGGATAATTGCTAGTGAAACTTTAGGTTCTTAGTGGGCATTAAACTGTGAACTGGCTTCTCTGTGTGCAGTTTGTCTGCTTAAATATTGTAGCGTTGGGTTTTCCTCTGGGCTTGGTGCCAGAGGTGTGTGATGAGTGGAGGGTAGGTTTCTGCCTGTCAGCCTGGCACTGTCGTCACTCTGCTCCGGATGACACGTCACTGTGCCCTGGCCTTCTGAAATGAGGCTCCTGTTGCACTGAGGAGCGCCCCAGGCAGGAGCTGGATGTTCACCCAGCATTCCTTCGCCCCTCCCACCACTGCACTGTGCACCCTGCCTGGGGTGACCTAGAGAGGCCACGTGGGGAAGGGTGCTGTCGCCCTTCCCCAGAGCATGGGTTAGCCAAGCGGAGAGGTTCCTGGTCCTCGAGTTAAATCAGTTGCCTGTGGTGGAAGCTGGTAGACGCTCTGCTAGAATTGCAGCGGAGTCTGTGTAGAAGTGTGAGCGCTTCTTGGAACGTAGTCACCAAACCAGCAGAAGCGGTGTTGTCTGGGGCTGGTCAGCGGTGCAGGCTCTCTGTGGCCGACCTGCGGGGCTGAGGGCCCAGCTGTGCACAGAGCCCGGGGTGCCGCTGTCCAGATCTGGTGGACTGTCGTGGTCTCAGGGCAGCGTCTCATGCTTCACCCCTCAGCGTGTTCCTGAGAGCTAGTCGGCTGCAGTGACAGGGGAGGGCCTCCTCTGTTGGGGTGACATCAGGCTGCATGTCTGTCCACCCTTGGAATTCTCTCCTGACATTTAAGAACAGACCCCCTCCCACCATGCTGGCTATTTTGGAGTTAGGGCCCACTGCTAGGGGTGAGGGAGGGGATGGTCCCGGGGCCGGGTGGGAGGGTTGTGGCCTCTTAGGCCTCTGCCGTCAAGTTGGAATCCTACTGATTTCTTAGAAAACCGTGTGCGTTGGTGGCAGCTGTCGGACGTGGTGCACATCGGTGGTGGCTGTTGGAAGTGGTGCGTTTGGTGGCAGCTGTCAGACCAAGTCTGGATTGTGTCCAGTTTGTTTTCTGTTCCTCTGTGGTTACTCCCAGGTAGAGCGTAAAATCTGCGGACTTGGAGGGACTGTCCACTGTCAGTTCAGGTGGACGGTCCTCACACACGCCCCACCCTGCCCCCCGGCTGGCGCCTCCTCAGCACAGGAGCCCTGTGAGTTGGGGACCAGTTGGAGACATGATGTGTGTCGAGGCATGAGCAGCGACACCTCGTGTCAGGGTTTTTTCCTGAAAGGAGCCCCCCCGGCCTGTCTGCTGTCTTGTTTTGAGAAGAGACTTGGAGCAGCTCTGTGAGGAAGGGTGTTGTTAAGAGCACGTGGTGAGCCTTGAAGCTCCTTCCAGTGGGTGAGGGGGGTAGAGCAGTCTGAGATTTGACTCTTCTGATGGCTTTATGAGGAGCCATGTTGATCTCCAAAGAGACCCCCGGATTGGCTTTGCAGGAAGGTCAGTATGTGGGCCTCGGGGAGAGGTGGCCGGATGCACTGTGTCTTTGTTCTTGCAGCGGTCGGGTCCAGGTGAGGAGGAGGCGCTGGTCTGGGCTGTGGGTGCCTGCCCCGCGTGCCTTGGGCCCGCGTGTGGCGGGGTCCCCGTGCCGCAGGTCCCCGTGCAGTGGCACTTTGAAAGAGTATAGTCTGATTTCAAGCTTCCTGTGTGTGACCAGCCCTGCAGAGGGCAGAGCCTAAGGATCCTCTGATACACAGCACCCTGAGGTCCCACTTCAGATGCCAGCGGCCCATGCTGACTGTGTGTCATGGGCAGGTTCCTCCCGCAGCAGTGTCTGCTCCTCTGCAGCTTTGTGCACTGGACAGTGAGGGCTGGGCAGCATGTGGCCATGCCTGGGGCTGACTGTAGGTACCCTCTGGACCCTGCTGAGTGGACAGCAGACAGGTGCCAGGAGAGGGGCTGGGCTGGTACACTTAGGACACTGGATGATGAAGGCTGCGTGACAGAGGGTGTAGGTGGAATCACGTGTGTCTGTGCCAAACTTGTCACAGTCCTGGGAAGTGAACCTGGCCCTGGGGGGCAGGTGGGAGGTAGGTGCTGTAGCGACTTGGTAGGTCGTTGCTGGGGCTCCCTGCTGGGTCTGGCTGCGCAGTGGGGTACTCTGCGGGTTGAGGATCCGAGGGCACTGGGAATTCACATGTGTGGTCAGTCACTTGATGTTCATCTTCTCCCTCGGTTTCTGTCTTTTCACAGGAACGGCAGAATCGAAACAAACAGTAAGAATGAGCCCGTTTCATGTCTGTTGTCACATTTGACTTTGAAAATCTGAGTTTAAAGGCGTGGGTTCGGTGCTGCCCCCGCGCCAGCCCCGTCTTCTCGGCCGGCGCTGTGGCTGCGTCTCCTGAGTTCTTCGTAGTCGGCTCTGCCCAGGCGGGTCCCGCCCCTTTGTATTTTTCTATGTACTGTAGCGCTGTAGAGCTCACTAATAAAGGTGGATTTTTTTGTCAGCTTATCAATCACACAGACCCAGTGCGAAACACAAGCATCTTTTGAAACAAAATGAGAACCTGGTTGATCCCCGAGGTATTCTTTATTTTGGCAGAAATTATGCTCTTGCTGTGTATGCAGTCCTTTAATATCCCTGTGAGACTCCTGACTCTCCCCTTCTTGTTTTACAGCAAACCCAGGCAGCCGCGGATGGTTGTCCCGTGGCCAGCGTTTTGTCCCAGCAGCTTGATTGGCTGCGTTGCCATGTTTAGTCTGTTGGTATTTGTCTTAAAAGCTAATCTGCCCACTTGATTTTTTGCTAAACAGAAAGGCACATTGAATTTTAATTTATCACACTTGGTGAAAATTGGCGTTTCCTTGGGAATGACCGCCCAGCCCTGTTCGGCGGATGAGCCCCAGCATCTGGTGTGCACCCCCCTCGCCCCTGCGTGGTAGCGTGAGCCCATGTAGAGGCCCTGAGTGGAGGCAGTGGGTTCTGCAGTGTGTCCCCTGCTCTTCTCGTGAGCCTCGCACGTCTCAGTTCCATGACGGGGACGCTGGCTCTGCAGGGAGCTGGGCACACAGATGGGTCCTGATGTTCCCTCCTGTGTCACCTGCACTGTGGAGGTCAGGTTTTTGTCTTTTGTTTTTCCCCTGTTGGTTTTGAAAAAGAAAAAACAGACAACAGAACCCTTAAAGAATGGATTTGCTGTTAGGTTTCAGTGGTGCGAGGGAGCCGCTGAGGAAGCCGCCACCACCGGGCCGGAGTTGGCGCGTGGAGGCAGTGCTCCTCGCTGTCATACCGTTGTCCTGTGTCCGCACTTGCCCACCAACCCCGAGACAGGACTCTGAGGCCACACTCACAGCCTCTGATGGAACATACGCTGCCCAGCTTGGACTTGTGTGAGAACGTATGGCCTTCTCTGAGCTCTAACTGCCGTGGGGGCAATGGGCAGCATCGGGTAACTGGCCTCTAGGAGAACACAAGCCTTAATAAACAATTCTTACCTAGCGTGTGGGGCATCGCGTCATTCTCGACCCTGCTGCACAGGCTGTTGTGTTTTTTTTTTTAACTGAAGACTGGTTGAGGGTGGCTCTCAAAAAGGAACCTGTCTTCCGCAGTGGTGGCCCTCTGGCCACAGAAGGGCTGTTCTGGGGAGTAGAGGGCTGATCGCCTCAGAGGCGTGTGGACCGTGCTGTGCCTTCACTCCTGGTGCATGTTGTCGACCAGAGCCCTTGGGGAGCAGGGACATAGGGCATGTGGTCCCCAGCACTGGTGCACAGAGTCTGTACAGGGCAGGGACACAGGACGTGCGATCCCCAGCAGTGGTGTGTAGTCCTTACAGGGCAGGGACACGGGATGTGTGGCCCCCAGCACTAGTGTGCAGTGTCCTTACAGAGCAGGACACAGGATGTGTGGTTCCCAGCACTGGTGTACAGTCCTTACAGGGCAGGGACGGGGGGACGTGTGGTCCCCAGCGCTGGTATCCAGGCATTTCCTGACAGCAGAGCTGAAGCACTCTGTGGCAGTGTATGCCTGCCCCCTATCCCCGCCAAGCCACCCCTGTCAACACCCTCTGCCTGCTCCCCTCCGCCCCTCAGTCGTCTTTGTGGGATTTAGGCTGCAGAAGCACCCTCTGAAGCCTTCATGCGCCTCAGAGGGAGGTGTCTCAGTGGGAGGTGCGTGTTGCTTTGCGGTGTCAGCTGAACCACGAGGAGTGACATGCATGTGCCTTAGGTGTCCATCTGCAGATGCGGATAGTGGGAGAGCTGGACAACCTGCCGGCGGGGTGGCCACCGTAAGGAAAGTGTGTAGAGGACACGTGACAGCCCCGGGGGGTGTCCACTGTGCACTGCTGGCCTGTCACCTCAGGGGCTAAGGCTCTGCTGTCTGCTGTTTCCCACCCAGGTCCCCTTCCCTAAGTAGGAAGTCATCCAGGTAACAGCTGGGCGAGGGGCACGCTGACAGGGTCTGCTCCGGCAGGGTGCGCCTTTATGGATGTGTTTCAGCATTGAAGGGGAGGGGTGGCATGGACAGGAGGAGGAGGCAGAGCTGTGGAGTGGGGTGGGGGGCTCCAGCCCGAGGGAGCAGCCTTCTGACAGCCATGAGGGACAGCTGACAGCAGTGTCACCTCTGACATCTCTCTCCAGACCCGGGGGGGCTCAGCCACTCCTGGTGACGGGTGTCTGGTGGAGAACACAGTTACGTACTCGGGTACTGACTAAGAGGCTGAAAGTCAGAGCCCACTGGCGGTGCCTCGGAAGGACAGCCTGGCGATCCGGTCCCCAAGGTCCCTGTGGGCCCCGGGGTTGCCATGACTGGGAGCTGGCTTGATGCGACAGGTTTGGGCCAGTCCTTGTGGTGACACATGCCAGCCCTTTCACAGGTGCCAGATACCAAGTCTGAGGGTGGGCTGGCCGTCCCCTCCTCTTGACTGTCTAGCACCTGTCAGTGCTAGGGAGTGGCCTAGGGAGGCAGAATTAAAAAGGGAAAAGCCAGACTTTCACCGCTGAATCACTTTGGACGCACAGCGACCCTAGAGGACTCTAGGACCACCCTGTGGGTTTTCTGAGCAGCGTCTGGTGCGTTTGCGTTGCCTGCCTTTTGGTTGGCGGCTGTAGCACTTCAACCAGTTTGCCAGCGGGGTTTCTCAGGCGTCATAATTCGGACCTGGTTCACGATCATGACGGTCAGGTTTGCTTCATGTGGGTAGAGGCTCAAGTTGTTACGGTTTCCCATGCCTGCCCCTCAAGGCACCCTGCATTAGAGTGCTGACATGTAGCGTAGCATACAGTGTACGCTGAGCTCCTGGGGGCCCCCACTTAAGTCACTGTGCCCTTTGTGGTCCTTCTGGCTCTGAATGTCTCAAGGGTCGACTTGAAGTGGACTTGGGGCCTCTGGGGCTGGCTCTCTGGCCAGGCGGTGTCAGGTGTCCACTGAAGGAGGCGGCCAATGATGAAGCTCCGGGAGCTGGCAGAGAGCGGCCGGCGCTGTCACCAGGGGAGCCCGTGGACGCGCAGCCCTCAATCCTGAGCTCAGCATTTGCCCCCCCAGCATTTGCCCCCTTCCCTGTGCGCCTGTTCACTGTCTTCAGCCTGGGGTTGCCTAGAGGTGCCTTTAGATTTACACTTGCAATCTGATTCTTCCAAAGCAGTGTGATAGAAAAGGTACTTGAACAGTTACCATCCCATTTTTAATGTAATTATTTTCCTGTGGATGACAGTCACGTGGTGAAAGAACACCAATGGGAAGCTGGAGTTGTGTGTCCCCTCCCTAGAATCGGGTGTCTTGTCAGTTCATCTTTATTGACCGAAAGTGATTCCCAAGAATACAGTCCAGGTGACAGTGTCAAGATTACCCACGGACTGTGTTACAGATTGAAATGTGTCCCCCAATACAGTGGTTATGGAGCCCTGGGGGTGCAGCAGTGGAAAGCTCAATGCTAACTGGAAGGGCGGCCACTCAGACCCCTGGTGCTTCTTGGAAAACCTTGGGGGCAGCTTTGCTCTGTCCTGTAGGGTAGCTGTGAGTCAGGTTGGAATCAACTCAATTCTACCTGTGGCCGTAATACCGTTTGGGAGTGGGTTTTCTTTGTTCTGTTTATGTGGCACTGCTAGTGTGGTGTATGCTTTAAGTAAAGCTTATTTCTGATGTGAATAAGCAGAGTAGGCAACCAAGCAAGGAAGCAGAGGTGGGAGAAGACAGAGGCCAGGACACGCAGAGACAGTGAGCGGAGAGAGCCTGTCCCACAAACAGGCACCCTGAACCCGGGCTGCTGGCCCCTTAGCTGTGGGAGTAAATTTCTGGTTGTCGAAGTTGCTCTCATGTGGTATATGTGTTACACGGCGGCGCAGGGTGACTGAGAGCTGTGGAGAACTCTCTTAAGGCCTGAAGCCCCCCCCATGAGGCCCAGTTGCAGGTGTAGGTGTCTCACCAACAGCCAGACTTGGTGGACATGTCACCTTCCTTCCTGCTGTGTCACTAGCAGGCTTCCGGGAATATCCAGGCTCTGGGTTTAGGGACAACACCCTCCTGTGTCACCCAGAAGTGGCCTTTCCAGAGAACGACTCCAGAACAGCCTTGCCTGGATGGAGCCCGAGGGACAGGTACGGTGCAGTGTCGTCTGCTGGCATTGCCCACAGAGACTCTTGAGTCATCACTGGATGCTTTTGGTCACTCCTCATCCCCCAGCCACCCAGCCTGTCATGTGGTGGAGTGACTGTGGCTGATGTCTGGAGATGCCCAGAACATCTGGTGCTGTGTTGTGTCTCCAGGTGTCCAGCCTGAGCCTCTCTGTCCTCCTCACCAGCTTGAGAACCTTGGGCAAGGACACAGCAAGCTCAGACGACCGGTGTTCAGGGGATGCTGTGGTGTCTGAAGGCCCAGCGGGTTCCAGGGCACGTGGAGGTCATGGGGCACGGCCCCAGTGTGAGGTATGCTGCACATGGCAGAGTCTTCGCCCAGCGGGGGGCCTCAGCATCCTGTGGGTTTCGGTGTGGACCGTGGCGGTCAGGCTGAGGCTCAGAGGCATCTCCTATGACCTGGACAGCCCCTCCAGCTGCTGAGGGCTGGCCAGCCCAGAAGCTGCCCCTGCCCGTGGACGTCTGGAGGGCAAGCACACAAGTGAGGGGTGGTAGGTGGCCCTCGTGAGGCCTGGCAAGAAAGGGGTACAGTGGGGCTGTGTGCCTGAGAGGATGGCCAGCTTGGGGACACAGCCAATCTCCCTAGGGAAATGTCTGGTCAGGCGCTTTCTGAGCTCAGATTTTCTGGGTCCTCCCCTCAGCCGCACCGGGGACCTGGGGAACAGCACTGAACAGCAGGGACACAGCCCTGACAGGAGGGGCCGAAGACCAAGATCTGAGTGTTGGGGTACCCCATGTGTAGGGTCCATGTGGGTGTGAGACCCCTCAAAACCATTACTGTCTCAAATAGGACTGGAATGCCTTTCACCCCCTCTTCCTATTAAAGCCTGTTCTCGGGGAACTATCTAACGTAGCGGTTTACGTGTCGCTGTAGGAGTGAGGTGGTATCTCCCCAGGCTGATTCAAATTGCTGAGTCCCATCTCTGCTCGTGTTCCTTCCCCCTGTCTGTGAATAAATGACCCTGAGCTCACTAAGTGGACACACAGCCAGCAGAAGCAGCCCAGACCCCACCTCCAAGGAACTCACAGGCTCTGGCCTTCGTTACGTGCACGCGTGAGCTTGAGGAGTGGGGTCCACCCTGGAGTGGGGACCACCAGAAGTGAGATCTTCCCAGGAGTGGGGACCACCAGGCATAGGATCACTCAGGAGTGGGGTCCACCAGACGTGGGGTCGTCCTGGGAGTGGGGACCACGGGGGGTGGGGTCCATTCAGGAGCGGGGTCCACCAGATGTGGCGTTCTCCTGGGAGTGGGGACCACCAGGCATGGGGTCTACTCAGGAATAGGGCTACTCCTGTGGGTCTTCCTAGGAGTAGGGTCCACCCAGGTGTGGGGTCCACCCAGGTGTGCGTTTCACCCTGAATGGGGCCCACTCAGGAGTAAGGTCAACTCAGTTATGGCCCACCTAGGTGTGTGGCCTATCCAGGAGTGGGGTCCAACCACAGTGGGGTCCACCCAGGAGTGGGGTCCTTCCAGGAGTGAGATGTAGCAGGTGTGGGATCCCCCAAAGTGGGTCCCCCCAAGTGTGGGGTCCACTAGGAGTGAGATTCAGCAGGCGTTGGGGTCCTCTGAAGCAGGGTCTCCCCAGGAGTGGGGTCCACCAGGTGGGAGGTAAGTGCTTGTCAGGTTGGAACTGTGGTTTGTGGACGAGACTGAGGTGAGGGCCACGCTGTCTCGTGCGTACGCGGGAGGCCAGGACTCCTGAGCCCAGCTGGCCATGAGACCCCGCTCCAAGGGGAAGTGGCCATCCCACTGTCCCTTCCCTCTTCACTGGGTTGGAATGTCAGGGGTGCCCTGGGTCCTGGACTTACACACCTGGAGGACACATAGGGATGGGGGAGGACTCAGCCTAGGAGTGACCTTGCTGTCACCAGGAGAGCTGAGCTTGGCAGCTCCAGGGAGTGGGCCAACTCACCCCAGGACCCTTGACTGCTCCTCTGAGTGAGGGTGGGACTGGCCAGGGGGTCACTCTTTCTGTTTATTTGGAAATAAGTTGTCTTTGTGGAAAAGTTGCACAAGAAGAGTTCAAAACCTGTTTTTAAAGAACAGTCCTGGAGACGCCCATCACTGGGCTCACTAGTCCTCGGCTCCGTGGGTGCGCTCTTTGGCTGCTCCGAGAGCGTGTGAACGAGCGTGTGCGTGTGCGTCTTCTATAACACCTGAGAGTGAGTGGCCCATCTCGCAGCATGCCCTCCGAGAGGTGGACAAGAAGTTCGCTTGTGTCCAGGAGAGTCTGTCCTCCCTGGCTCCCTGGGCTGTAGGAGGACAGCTCCTGCCTGTGACTGGGGACCACCTGTGCGGTCCACGCTTGCTGACCAGGAGGGGGCAGCAGCGCCTGCGGAGGAGACCAGATCCCGGCTGTCAGGAGAGGGCACTCCCTACCGGTGCCTCGGCAGGGTACAGGCGGGCGTGGGTGCATTTCTTTGGGAGCGACAGGACCATGACCACCTAGGAGACCTGCTCAGCTCTTCCAGTGCCCCCTGCCTCCTGGCCAGGGCTGACCCCCTGCAGTCTCTGCTGACTCCCAGACCCTCCCCCAGTCAGCCTCCAGAGAGCTCCCCCAACCCTGAGGGGTCTCTGACTGCTGAGGGGCAGGGAGTGTTGGCTAGTGGGAGACATGTCCAGGGATCAGCTCTGCCCACTCAGGCTCCCTTCCTGTGGCAGCAGCTCCTCCTTGGTGGCTCCCTCTGTATCTCCCATCGCCCTCGTGCTCCTGTCCCCCCCCCAGACTCCAGCTCCTCCTTTCCTCCAGACCAGGCCATTCTAAACCTGCCTCACTTGTGCAGAGAACAGGGTTGTCAGGACCTGCCCCAGGAAACTGCGACATCCCAAGTTTCAGGTCTGGAGGCCAAGAAGCGGACGCGGAGGCACCCTGGGCTTGTGGGAGCCCGGAGGTGGCTGTTTTTCCAAGAAAGGGGGTCTCACAGCGGCCTCACTGGAGGCATCTGTAGCCCTGTGGTGGGTGAGGCTGCAGCCTGGGGGGTGGGTGTAGGCTTCCCAAAGCAGAATGCACCGGCCATGGTGAGGGCCAGGCTCCCGCAGGGCTCTGATCTTGTCTGAGTTCTTAGCAGGCAAGACAGGTGCGGGTGCTCAAACGTGCTGGCAGGTCGCTGGGGTCAGCTGAGGGAAGCGGACCCCTGGGTCGGGTCAATTCCTGGTCCCATCTCGGCGTGGGGCTGCCCAAAGGGGAAGGGTCTGCACATTTGCTGAGCTTTCAGGGGTGTCCACGCCAGGCCCCCTGTTCTCGGCATGGTGCTGCGTACAGGGCAGAGGCCTTAGGAAAGTGCATAGGGTTGGAGGTGGGGTACGAGGGGCACAAGAGATGGGTGCTGGGTACTGGGCACCATGGAGTGGAGTTGAATCCAGCTTGGCAGACAGAGGACATGGGGGGTGATCAGGGCAGGGCTGGGCATTCTCAGAGGGGCAGCCACACACTTCCCAGCAGTGAAGGGACTGAGGGTAGAAACAGGAGCCTCTGGGGGTCAACCTGTCAGCTTCTCGAAATAACAGGCCGGTGAGTCCTCTTTGTGGCCAGGGAGCTGAGTTCACAGAGCCAGCGCCTGGTCAGGGCAAAGACGTGGCCCCGAAGAAGCTGCGTTCACAGAGCCAGCACCACAGAAGGGGTTCATCCTGGTCAGGATAAAGATTCCAGAGGTGGACATGTGGCCTCGAAGGGAGACGCAGCAAGAGGGGTGGGGCAGATTGGGAAGGGTCTTCTTGACAGCGGACCCTTGAATCGCGCATAAGCAGCATGAGGCATTCTGGGAGTGAGAGGGCCACGGGAGTCAGCAGCCTCCTTCCTGAGAGGTCTTCTGAGCCCTGTGCACGTGCACACACACACGTACATAATGCACATGTGTGCACACACATGTGCCAACACAGGTGTACACTAATGCACATGCACGCACACATTCGCGCACAGGTGTGCACAGACATGCATATACCCCCCAGAGATATTAGTGTACACATGGAGACATATGCATACACACATATGTGCAGAAGTAGGCACATCACATGCATCGTCATGCAGTGCATGTGAGCGCATACACGCACACAGGCCTTGGAAAAACTGCTGGACTGATTGTAGAGGAGTTAAAGGTCCAAGGTCACAGAAGCCCCTTGAGAATCCAGTCTTCCTTCCGGTCCTGACTCAGGCCAGGCACCGCTTGGGGTCTCATTTTCAGGAGTCTGCCCATGGGGAAAGGTGAGATTTAGCTGGAAATGAGTCTTTCTGTGGTGCCATCTGGTTCTCAGGCTCTTAGGACCAAGTCTCCAACCTTGGGGCAGTCAACTCTGAGAAGGGCTGTTAGCTCCCCAATGCATGTAGCCACTGTGCCCTCTAAAGCCCCGGAGCAGGACTGTCTGCCCTCAGGGTCTGTGCTGCAGGGGTCTCCCCTGGACATTTTGGAGGCTTTTGGCTGGCTGGGGAAAGGCTGTTGGACTGCCTGAGATGGAACAGCTGGGCCAGATGCACTTGGGCCATAACAGCTGAAACTGTCACAAGGAGGGTGGCAAGATCACAAGGGACAGCTCAGCAGTTGGAGACCCGAGGATCACATATCCAGCTGACCAGTCACAGCCCAAGCTCGCGGCCCTGCCTGTGTCCGATCGACAGCCTTCTAGCAGCTCAGGGGTCTCTCGACCTTGGGGTGCTGAAGTTCTGTTAAGGTGGCAGCCTCCTCCTTCTGCTCCAGAGATGAGAACAGGGCAGCCCAAGGGAGCTACGTGGCCCACCCCGTGAGGCTGATGACACGATGATGTTGGTTGCGGTGGGCGGGATAGTGCTGAATATGATAGTGACGGTCATGATGGTGATGCAGAGGGTGAGAGGGATGGGGACGGAGATGATAGTGGTGCTGATGCTGGTGAGGATGATGGTGACAGTGACGCTTCTGCTCCTGGAGACGGGGAGCAAGACGACGCTGGTGATGACATGGGGAAGATGTCGGGGGTGCTGCGGGAGACGGGGTGGTGACTGATAACTGCTCACATTTACTGATCTCACCCTCCACCAGTGAGGAAACAGAAGCACAGAGGGGTGAAGGGACCAGGTGAGGCCAGGCTCCAGGAGTTCAGGGATCATGCCCCAGAGCTGAAGTGGCCCTACCTTCCCGATTCCTGTTCTGGACTTGGTTCTCGTCAGGTTCCTGGGTAAAGTGTGGGGACTACTGTTACCCTCTGCCCATGTGCCTTCAGGCTGTCTCCAACGCTGGCAGCACTGTGGCCTACCCCAGGAGTGTGCAGAAATATTTGTTGAGTGAATGAACAAGGAGCATCAGGGGCCCAAGAGCGTCCTGTCCTCAGCTCACATGTTGGGCAGGGGCAGCAGCCTGGCCCCAGAAGTGCCTCCCCACTGCCCCTGCCTCAGTCTTCTGGCAGGGAGGGGCTGCCCCTGCTGGCATTGCTCACATAGGTGGCTTTGAGGCCGGCCCCTGCTCACCACATAATCTCCAGGTCCCTCTGGTGTCTGATTCCACCACTCGGTCCCTCCGGTCCCTCTTCAGCTGCAGTCCTGTGGTCAGCGTGTGGCCAGCACAGGTCCCTTCAAGGAGGGTGCTGCACAGACCAGTTCATGCCTAGGTGTGAGCAGTGCCACCTGGTTTCTGCTCTTGTGTCTCCAGGAACACAGTGGCTTTGGGACCTCTCTGGGGCTGGGCCCAGGGGCTCATGGAGCAGCTGTCCTCTGTTGTACAGACAACGGCTGCTGCAGCATGTTGGCCAGTTGTCCTTGGAGCCACGGCTGAGCACAGTGGTGGGTGCCCAGTCTTGTTGGCCATCTGTGGAGGTGGGGTGCACAGGGGCAGACTTTCTAGGGGCTTCAGCTTGGGGCTTCAGTAGAAGGGTCCAGGGTGCCATGACCTGGAACAGCCTGGGGTTCCAAGTGTCCACGGCTCCTGGCCTAAGTCTGTGTGCAGGAGAGGCCCAGGGGCCAGGCTGCACTCCAGGGACATCTCTGCTCTGTGTCCCCAAATGCTGGTGACCTTGAAGGGCAGGTACTGCCAAGAGGCTCTGGGGATGCTGGGGTAGAGTGTCAGGGGAGGCAGGTGCTGCTGGGGTCCACGTGCATCCGGGTAGCCTGAATGGATCTTCTGAAAGGGGCTGTGGTCTCAAGACAGGGAGCCTTGCCATCTAGGCAACGGTGCACTTTCCCCTCCTGCTCAGATTACCTGCTGCCGGCCCTGAGAAGGGCTCCCCACAGCCTTCTGCCTTGGCTGGCCCCACTCCCTCCCCAGCATCTTCGGAAATCGCTGGTAGGGAGAGGACCCATCCTATCTTTCTGCTGCCAGCTTCCAGAAATGTGGAGGAGGCCAGGGCCGCACTTGCTGAGTGGGCTGTCTTCCACGGTGGGATCAGTGTAGGGCTGGGAAGGGTGGTGTGGCGGTTTCTGGCTGACACCCTGACACGGGGCGGATCTGTGGGACTCAGCTTTCAGTAGAGAGGGCGGGGAAATAAGCGCAGCTCTAAGGACCGAAGTCGGGGGGTGGGGGGGTGGGGCGGTCTGCGCATGCGCACGGGGCCTCCCCACGCTCCCAGCCCTAGGCTGAAGTCTGCCCTGGCCCCAGCTCCCAGGCAGGCTCTCTGGGCCCCTGCTAGGGGTCCTCTCCCTGCCCGCCCATGCCCCCCGCTGTGGCCCAGCTCTGTCATCCACTACTGCCCACTGGGAGGCCCTGGAAGTCCCGGGAGATGCCCTGGCATTCCTCTTCCCATTCTGCAGGGGAGAAAGCAGGGTCCAGAGGGTGGTGTTCAGAAATGGCCTCTGGGCAGAGGGGGCCTGGGCCCCAAGTGCTGCTGTCAGACCTAGAGGCCATCGCGAGCGTCCAGGACTCTGGCCAGAGTCAGGCGGGGCAGACTGTGCAGGGTTTGGGGCCCTAGTGGGACAGAGGCTCACGGTTTTCTGGCCTACTGGCACTCTAGGGATGGGGCCCCAGGGTGTGTGCACTCATGTGTGCAAGCATGGGCATGTGTGTACAACTGCCAGTCTCACGTGTGCACATGTGTGAGCAAATGCGTACCAGTCAGTCTCACATCTGCATGCATAGATGTGTGTCTGAGTGGAAGCATGAGTACAAGTGTATCAGTCCTATGTGTATGTGCACCTGTGTACATATCCGAATGTGTTAGCATGCGTGTGCATGCTTGTGCAAACAGGCCCTGTCACTTCTCAGTCCTCCTGGGATGGGGTCACTGGGAAGATGCCTCCCCATCAGCCCACGGTCACCCCCGACCGCACCGCACCGCAAGGGAGGCCCTCCCAACTTCCATGTCCCCTCTCACAAGCGAGCAGGAAGCACTTTGCCAGTGCATTGGACTTCCGCTTGCTCCACACCCTCCCCCAGCTTGCTGAGCACCCAGCACCCAGAGTGCAGAAGCAGCCCTCAGCTTGCCGCCAGTGGTAGTACCAGGCTGTGTGGCAGGTCCTGCGGGTCACCTGTCATTGGTCTGAGCTCCCGGGCATGGCCAGGAGGCTGCTCCTAACTTCTGCCTGGCCAGGACCTACCTGGGGGTGAGGATGGACAGGAAGGGGTGAAGGGTTTCTGGGAGCTGGCCATGGGAGGCCTGTGGGATGCAGGGGCTTCTGGAAACCTGCCATGAGAAGCCTGTGGGATGGGAGGCTGTGGGCAGTGGGAGGTCAGGGGGTGATGGGAGGTGGCCACCCTGGGCCAGACTTACTGCTGTTGGTCTCTATGGCTCCTTACCATTCGGGGCCAAGTCCGGGTGTATCCAACTGGCCCTAGGGGGCTAGAGTAAACCATGGACAGAGCCTTGCAGGGAACCTGGCTGTAACTAAGAAGATGCCCCAGTGAGCAACTCCTGGGTGACTTGACTGAGTCTGAGTCAGAGCAGACAGTTGTTACTGTGGGGAAGGGTCTCTGTGCTGGCCAGCAGGGCAGGGGCCTCCCTGCCGTCTGTTGTGTTCTGTGCTGGAGAACCCTGCCTCACCTGAGCTCGTGCTCTACCTGGCCACGAGGGATGTCCCAGGCTTGCTGTCCACAGAGGGGTCCATGGCATGTCCTTCAAAGGGTCCCAGTGCAGAACCATCCCTAACGCAGAGGCCAAGCTCAAGGATCTTGGCACTGGGAGAAGCCAAGCTCAGGGATCTGGGCACTGAGTGGCTCCATCACTGTGTGGTGGTCTGAGAGGGGGGCTTGGTTCTGGATGTGTGGTGTAGCTCCATCTGGAGGGGACAGGTGGTGTGTGTGTGTCATGAGAGCGTGTGTGAATGTGTGGTTTTGTGTATGTGTGTGCATGTGTGTATGTGAGCAGAGGGGGAGGGAGGCCAAATGGACAGCAGGCCCAGTGCTGGGTACAGTGTGCAGTGTGGTGGACTGCAACCTAGGGTCCTGGGCAGGCAGGTGGGCGGGTGGCCTAGCCAGCAGCTCTGAGTCTCGGTCCTGCGTCACATGGCCACCCCGCAATGCGGCAGACTGGCAGCAGCCCTGAGCGGCAAGGCTCCACCAGCATCCCCTCCCGGCAGGACAGCCTGGGATCTGCCTGGAGAGTTGATGTCGCTTCTGACCTCTCTGAGCAAGACCTGCTCAGGGGTCTGGGCCTAGGCCGACTTTGATGTCAGGCTCCCTGGGGGGCACAGTCTTGGAGGATGAAACAGCTCCACTGCTGCACATTCAAGAGACTCTTGGGGAGCACCCCTGGGATCCACGGGCCTCCCCTTCTGATCTGGGGAGCTTCAGGCCCCAGGACATTCATCTCCAGAAATGGGGTGTAAGAACAGAGCTTTGCCTGTGTCCCTGGCACAGAGGGGAAGAACAGGACCACCTGCCTCTGGGGGGACCTCAGAGGGGGGCCCAGAGAAAGCTCAGGCTGGACAAGGCCCAGGCTCCTGCTGCCAGCAAGGAGGCCCCAGGTCGGGCCATCCTGGAGTGGTCATGGACGTTTGCTGAGCTCCTCTCTTTCTCCTAGGGGCCTGGGATTGGCGGCTGACGTGTTCCTCCTTCTCTAG
This sequence comes from Heterohyrax brucei, assembly GCA_028571685.1. NCBI lineage: Eukaryota > Metazoa > Chordata > Mammalia > Hyracoidea > Procaviidae > Heterohyrax > Heterohyrax brucei. The sequence continues at coordinate 91,285,961 of CM053156.1, read as the reverse complement.
GCCTACTTACGAAAACAGTGAGCAGGGGATATAAGTCGATGCTCACAGGGGAGGAAGAACAGGGGACACCACACCCATAGTCAGTGCCATGGGGCTACTTCTCCGCGCTGTGGTCAGGCCAAGATGGAGTGGAGCTCAGGCTGCGTTGCCATAACTCCTGGGTCACTAGATAGAGGCCTCGGCTCCCCAGCTCTGCAGCGACCCTGGCTCGGGGGTGAGACAAAGAAGGTGCCCAAAGCCGGCAGCCCCGGGTCTTGGGGAGGGGACACTGAGCTGAATCCGGTCACTGTGCAGGTCTGTACTGAGGAAAGGAGCCAGGCAGGGGCCTCCCTTTGGACTTCCCTCCCCCAAATGGGGGCCTGAGATATTGAGGGGCCTCAGCCTCCTAATTTTCTGCTTACTGCCTGAGCCACAGGGGCTGGGAGATTCCGGAGAGACCAAGGCCCTGCCCAGGCTTCAGCCCTGGTGAGAGGGGGCCCTTCATCCATGCCCTAGTTAAGAAGGAGAACTGCGCAGCTGCAAAATCTGAGCTGGACGCTTGCCGGAAGAGGAGGAGGGGCGCTTGGGGGGCGCCCCCGTCCCTGACCCAAAAGCAGCGAGGTCCTGGCTGCCCGAGGCCACACAGCCCTGCCACTGAGCTACCCGAGGGCCCCTGGGGTCCGGATAGCGGAGGTGAAGGCAGGCGAGGAGGCGCGGGCGCAGAGGCTGTACCAGGGCGTCAGCAGGTGGCGCTGGCTCCCGAGGACAGAAAAAAAAAAAATCCCTGCAGCAAACCCGAGTGGGTGTCACTGCGGCTGCAGATGGCGGAGGGGGCGGGGAGGGATTTGTCATTCTCTCCCTGGGTTGCGGAGCCTCGCGTGCCTGGAGACCCGCATCGTCAAGAGCGAGGTTTGGGGGCGGATGCAGGCCGCAACACCCACCTGTGTTTGTTGGGACGGTGGACGCTGCGTACACACGTGGCCTCCGCCCCCCTAAATCCCGGCGCGGGCCGTGCCAGGACCTCAATGAGCCGCCCCCACCGGAGCCCAGCGGCGGAGAGGACGAGGAAGGACAGACTGCAGTGACCTCAGACCCTACCCAGCCCCTCCCTTGTTGCCATGGCAACTGCCCAGCGCACCCGCGGTGGGGGCGGGAAAGGCATCCGGGACGGTTTCGGCCCGCGCGCCGCCTCGCTCTTGTCCCTCGGGGCCACCCCGCCGCCAGCACCGCGGACAGCGCCTGGCCCTCCCGGGTGGCCCAGCCTCGCTCGCCCGACTCGCACTGTTCCCGCGTCCCTCCCGAGTACCCCGTCCCCTCCAGCTCCTGCGCCCCATCTCGCCGCCCCCTGCGGACCCTCCCTTTGTCCCCGGCCTTCCCTCCCCCTCGGACGCCCCTCTGGTCCCCGCCGAGCTCTCCTGGTCCTCCTGCGCCCTGTGCTGGGAATACACGTGGCCGGGGGCCCAGCAGAGCGGCCGTAGCCTCCTCCTGGCTACAGCTGCCCCCTCGGCAGCCCCACCCGCCCCGCGAAGCCCGAGGCAGGAAGGCCCCTTTGTGTCCCGCGAGCCAGGTCCCCGACCGGCAGCTGGGCCGCCCTCTGGGCGGCCGCATTGTTCGCCGGATTTGTCCGCTGCGCGAGGGGCCGCCGGGGGCCAGGCTCGCCTTCCTCCCGCGGGCCATTTCCATGAGAAAGGAGCGGCGGAGGCGCCTCTCTTGGCATTCACCGCGTGCCTTAATTGTATAGACATTAAATCAAGGTCCGCTGTGAACACGCAGAGGGGCCCTCAGGGCTGTGGCGGGCGCCCGGCCGGGGTCCGGGCCGCGCTCTGGCGTGCGTGGGGTCCTCGCCCAAGGGGCGCTAGCCCTCCAGCGTCTTCGCTGCGGGGAGGGGCGCTGCGCAGGACAGGCGACGCTTTCTCGGACTCCAGTCCCAGGCCACCCCCAGCTCCGGGGAGCCCTCTTTTCTCCCCTTTCCGCGGCAGGGAGACCACCCCACACAAGCCTCTCGGGACGTCTTCAGAGCTCGTCGCCCAGCGGAATCACGGCGAGGGAGGCGCCAGAACCGGTGGGTGAGCGAGCGCCGTGTGCGCGTGTGTGCGCGCCTGTCCCCACCCGCGGGCTGCCAAGGGCGCCGAGCCCGCTCCGTCCGGGCAGCGAGAGCTTCTGCGCAGCCCCCCACCCCCACCCCGCGAGCCCGACACACGACTGCGCCCCTAGTCCGGTTAAAAGAAAGAATCTCCATGCTCTGAGGTGCAAACAGTGTCTTTAACACCCAGCAAGAACGCCCTGACCCCGCTCCTCGGGCTAGCCAGAAGGCTTCCGAGCCTTTCCCACAGAAAAGGACGGGCCCGGGAGAGGCCGTTACCGGCTGGTCCGGCTCCGCCCTTGCCCGGCCCTGAGCTCAGTTACCCGTCCCGGGCGGGAGCCGCCGCCGCCACCTGGTGCTCCTCGCTGCCGCCGCCGCTGCTCCCTGCGCTGCCCTGTCCCGCCTCCTCCTGGACGCCCGCGGACCCGGCACGCCGCTTTCCGGGTCGAGGGCCGCGGGGACAGCAAGGCGAGCGCGGGGGGCAGGCAGGCGAAGGACGCTGCCAAAAGAGCCCGACAATTCCCCGAGCGCCGCAAGTGGACAGCCAGCCTAGCGTCCTCAGGGTAGCGGCTACGGGAGCCCAGCTTCTCTCCCAGCCGGTCCCGGAGTGACTCTCCTGGCGCCCGCCGCCTCCACTGCTGCCTCCGCGCGTATCCGCGCTCGGCTCGGCACCGGGCGATTATCACTGGGGCGCGCGGTGACGTCACCCGGACACCGGCTCCGCCGCCGCCTCCCCGAGGTGTCCTTGAGAACTGCGGGGCACGCGCGCCGCGCACACGCGAGCACATGCACCGCGTCCCCGGTCCTTCCCGCACACGCGCCGCGTCCCGCCCGGCGCGCTCCTCCACTCTCATGGACGCCGCCCTCCAGCGCCCCAGACTTGTCCGGCGGCCGGCGGTCACATAAGTGCCCGCGGAATGCCTGTCTCTCTCGCACAAACTCTTTAGCCGGAACCCACAGGATGCCCCTCCTGGGCCCACGCAAACGCACCTCCCGCAGCCCACCGGTCGCACGCTCGCGGGGATGCGCAAGCAACAGCCCCGGAGGCACGTTCTCACACACCGGCCACACCTTGTGCCTGGACCCCCGCCATGCACACACCTGCACGCCGCGCCGCGCACCTCCGACACTCTGCGGTCAGGGCCTCGCCGCGAGCCGACTCTGCGGACCCACCTCAGCAGTTCGCGCCTGCTCGCTCAAGGCGCCACCCTTCCCGGTGCCTGACAGCCCCCGGACTCCCTTGGGGAGGGATGGAAGGGGCTCGCAGGAGCGCAGCGCGCCGGCTTGCAGGCCTGGCCGGGGGCAGGGCTACTCCACTCTAAAGGTAGCAGGGCAGGCTGACGCCCCCAGCCCCATCAAAGACTGTTCTCTCTCCACAGAGGCCCAGGGGATACCCCACAGCAGGGCTCCTCGAGTCTTCTGGAGGGCTAACCCTGATACGTCCCTCTAGGGCCCGGGATCCAAGGCTCCTCCACCCACTGGCCGCCCCGGCTCCCCATGGACCTTTGTTAGCAGCGCAGCCAGAGAAGGGGCCTCTGAGGCCTCTGCCCTCCCCCTCTTCGTGCCCAGACCGTCCAGCCCCTCGCCATCTGCCCTCGGAGCCCAACGGGGCCGACCTTGCCCCTCTGGGCACGGGCTTGCTTTCCTTCCCCAGCGAAGGACCCCCGTCACCTTGCCTAGTGCTGCAGGAGCTAGCGCAGAGGCCCTGGGGGGGTGGGGTCGGACTTCAGGGTGCCCTGCTCCCCGGCCCAGGCTGGTCTTCAAACCGCGTCAGGGCGCCCCTCCCCCTTTCATGCGGCTTCAGCCCGGCTGTCCCGGCCGCAATTCCTCAGCCTTTGCGGGTGTCGGGTATGAGCTTTCCGTGTCGCCTCAAAGGCACATCGCCTCACCCCTCCACTACGTGAACGGAGCCTCAGCGCTACCCCAGCTCAAAGCTCGGAAACCACCCCAGGCCCGCAGGGCGCCGAGAGACAGCAGCCTGGAGTGGCTGGCCGCTGAAGTGGGGACAGGCAGGGACCCCAGGCAGCTGCAGCACCCTCAGAACACAGGTCCCCTGGTTCTCAGCCTGGCCCTTCTCTAACACGCTGTGGCACTCGACACGCGGAGTCCGCTGTCCATGGTGTTGAAACCGAACCTGAACCCCGGGACACAGTCTTCCTTCCTGTTTCGCCTTAGGGCAGTTTGCCCCCACCTCTTGACACGCGGAGTCGGGCAGGACAGGGACCCCCAGGCAGACTCCCAGCACCCAACCTTGGCTTACTGGATGCCCCTTCCTGGTCTTGAGCTCCTGGGAGCTTATCTGCATTTTAAGGGAGAGGACTCAGAGACCTCTCAGAGGGCATCTCGGGTTGTAGACCCCAAATGCTTGTGAGTCCAGCTCCTCATCTGTGCAAGGCCAGCTCCCCTGGGCCAGGGCAGAATCACAGCTCAATCACAGATCTGGTCCCTTCTTTTACGGAGATCCTACTCCTGTCTCTCCAAACTCTCGCAGGCCAGAGGGCTGACGTGGGGATGGGGATGGGGGATGGGCCCCTTCCCACGGGTCTCACCGGCCTTTTGCGAATCCCACCTGGGACAATTCGGGGCATTTCCTCTAGCTTCTCTCGCGTCTTGCGTCCTTGGCCTGCTCCATCCACGCGCAGCGTTCCGACCGGCCCCGGCCGACGGAATGGCTGCCCTAGGGTGTGGGTGGAGTTGACCCGCTGCCGGTAGGGAAAAGGAGCCAACCTCCAGCCCCCGCCTGTGCACAACAGCCCAGCAGAGACCTTCTGGGCGGCCCAGGAGCCTCCAAAGGTTTCAGAAGTCAACTTACTGCTGCCCGGGCCACGGCCGGGCTTGCGCGCCGGCTGCTGCTCCTCGTGCGCGCGGCCCAGGCTCGCTTCTCCTGCGCCTCCTCTCCGCCGCCCCCCACGCCGCGACTTGTCCGTGCGCCGAGAATCTGTGTTTGTGGGTTTATTTATTTATTTGCCACATCCGCGGGGACAGCCGAGGAAAGGGAAAGAGCGCAGGATGTATGGGGACACACCGGGCTGGAGCAAAGGACTCAGACGGCCGGGACGCGGTGGGGCAGGAGCCGGCTTAGCTCTCCGGTTGCCTGTGGCCGCCTCCGTGCGCACAAAGGCTCCGCGAGCGGCGGGCCGGCAACTTCGAGCCGGGTCAGATGGCTTCGGCGGAGGCGGGGAGGCAGGGAGGAGGGACGCGACCAAGGACCCCTCCCCCGTCCTCCTGCCGCCGCCGTGAAAGCCTGCGAATAGCGTGGGATTAAACAAGTCAACAGAAACCCGCCAGGAGCCTCCTCCTTCCGTTCCGTCGTCACGCCGCCCCGCCTTTCGTGGCCTGTGGTTCCTCCAGAAGGGGGAGGAGGGGAAGGTAGCTGCCTCTGGAACAGCTGACTGGTGGCCTCTTGACCCTTGACCCCGTCCTACTCCCCCGGGGGAGAAATGGGGCGGATTCTTAAACTGTCCCTCCCCCTTGCCCGCACCCCTTGAGGCGCACAGAGACTGGAGTAAAAGTCCCAGGTTAGACCCAGAGAGGCCTGCAGGGCAGATGCAGACGGCAATAGGGGGATTCCAGACCAAAGGTGGAGGGGACAAGTTGGCTGTGCCTGGGTGCAGGGGGTCCGTCGAGGCCTAGCCAATGTCCCCAGCCTCCGAGCTCGGTCTTGACGGTGCAGGGAGCTCAGAGTGCCTACCGGCTCTGCACCAAGCCCTGCGGCACCGAAGCCTAGTCCCCTCTGCTCCCTACCCCATAACTCCGAACGTTTCCCCGTGGATATCACTGGTCCTGTCCCTGCTCTGGTACAGAGAGATCCCACCCCATTCCTTGGTTGGCGGGTGCTTGAGACCACTGGGAGGTGATCTCCAGCAGCCTGTCAAACCCAGGCCGGCCCTTCCCCTACCTCTCGGGGGCTCCTGCCCAGCGTACGTGCTCCGAGGACACTTCACAAGGCTGCTTCGCGTTATGTAACTAGGGTGGCAGGCCGGCACAGCAGGCTTCCCTGCGCCCCTCCCCCCTCCCTGGAGAGGCTCCTTCTTCCCTACCTGCTGGGCTGCGGTCCGGAGGGGGAAAGTTGCCTCGGCCTGGCGACTTGGTGGGGGGCGGGGATCTCGCCTTCCTGGTTTCATTCCCGTCTAGACCCTTGCCCTTTGAAGTGGGTGGGGGGCAGGGACCCCCACCATGCTCAGGGGCGGAGGGCGGGAGCAAGGGCGTCCACAAAAGCGGCAATTTTCTGTGAGCCAGGCCCCAGCACAACGGGCAGCGCACAGGGGCCTGGGGCCGCCGTAGGGAAACGAGGGCCCTTTCCTTCTTCCACCCCTCCTTCTTTCCCGAGCCAAGCCGGCGGGGCGGGACGGAAGGGCAGCGGGACCTGTAGCCCCAGAGGCGAGATCCCCGGCGGGCCCAAGAAACGCCACGCATCTCGACTGGGAGCCCCGTGGGGGCTGAATGTGCCACGCGAGGACAGCAAGTGCGACGGGGCCTCTCACGCCGGTTGGCCATCGCTGGAGTCGGTAATCGCTGCGGGCCTGGGCGGGCCTGGAGCTCGGGGCGCGGCTGTGTGTCCTGGCCCGGGCAGAGCGGCGCGGCGGGAACCGGCCCTCTGTTCCCTAGGGGCGACTTTTCAGCCAGAGGAGCGTCTGGTCAATCCCTCAACCTCCCGTAGGTTTCAGGGGACTCCCTTGCCAGCAGCCTCGCGGCTAGGTGTAGACCCAGAGACCCAGAACAGGTGCCCAAGCCTTCGGCTACACCCGCGCAACTCCAAAAGGGCTAGGACCTTGTGTGGGGTCAGTGCTCTCCGCGGTGGCGCAGGGCACAGCCTGGGGCCCCAGAGCGAGCATTTGGGGGAAGGGACCAGGGGGGCCTCAGCAGAGCCACGTAGGGGCTTGGTTTCAGTACTTTGATCCTTGGGGGGCCAGGGGTGAAGGACTTGTCCCGGGGGCTGTAGGAATGCCGAGGAGGCGGGCAGCAGGGCATTCGGGAAGGCTCTGAGTCGGCTCAGCTGGGATTTCACCCGGGCGGGCCCGGCTCTCCACCGCCAGCAGCCTGCTCGCCACGTGCTCGGCCAGCCCGGGCCTGGGGCATGTGGGCGGGGCCTGTGGGGCCCGCGGGGGAGGCTGCTGATTGGCATGTGGGCGGAGCTCATGGGGCTGTGGGCGGGGTTGGGCCCACTGGCGGGGCCGAGGGTGGCCGGTCTAGCGGCTTGGAGGGCGGGGCCTGCGGAGCTCGTGGGCGAGGCCCGTGGGCCAGTGGGCGGGGCCTGCGGCTTGGGGGCGGGGACAGTGGATCAGCCCCCTGGGCCCTGAGAGCCGCACAGCTGCCGAAGCCTCTCCGAGCGCCCGCCCCCAGGGCTTTGCCGACCAGGGCCCGGGACCCTCCTTGGGATCTTACCCTCAGCCGACTATCCGTTTACTCCGCCAGCAGAGCAAAGGCGGTCCTGGGCTGGAGTCTTGGTGGTGAAGGGCGTGGGCCTGGCACTCTGCCCTCTCAGGTCCTGACCAAGAACAGTTTCTGCTCCCTCATCCCTGGCCTAGCCTGGAGGGGAAGCTGGGCCCGGGTGCCCAGCTGAGCAGTGAAGGGGGTCGGTCTGCAGACTTTGGTGGTGAGGAAGTCCTGATCCGGGAGTAGGGGCCGTCAGGTGACCTTTCCCCTGCCTCCTCCATCTGCGCTGCCCATCACAGAACTGGACCCCACACAGGACAGTGTGGCAACCCCAGTTCTCAGAGGTGCTTACTCAGGACTCCACGTGATGAGGTCCCCACTGGAGGCTGCAGGGCCACTGCTGGTGAGTACTGGTGGGAGGGACCACAGTCGCCACTGTGTCCCTGCCCCTGGAACAGTCTGCCCAGCCCCTCTCCTCCCTGCCCCTGCCCTCTGCAGCCTGGCTGGTCTTCTGGCCCCTGGGCCTCTCCCCCAGCTCTTTCCCTCAAATCCGTGTCCTTTGGTCCTTCTCAAATCAGGGGTCTGAATGTCTGTCTTCGTCACTTGCCCCATCTCTAGGCATACTCTCTCTTGTCTCTCTTTGAGTCTCCCTCCCTCACATTGCTGTGTTGGTCTTTCTGTCTCTCCTGGTCTCTGCATCACTATTCCTGTCCCCACCTCCTGAGCCTCTGACTCTCCTTTCCTCCTTACCCACCCTTGCTCCATGGGCCCCTACCATCTGCCTCTCCTGAGATTCCAGAGAAAAGGAGGGCCTTGGAGGGGCCCCAGGAGGGCTCAGGGACTCCTCAGGGCTCGGGCTGCCCTGCGGGACAGGAACCAGAATTCGGGACAGGAACAGGATACTGTGCCGTCTTCGGGGCTGCCTCCCCCACCCCACCGTCCCCTGCAGGGAGCACTGTCACGGCCTCGCGCGGCCCCAAGACAAAAGGTTTGTTCTAAGGAGTAACGCTGCCCCCTTGTTCCTGTGTCTTCCTGGGATCAGTCAGGGCAGGGGGAGAGAGGATGAACCCCGGGATACGAGGAACGAAGGGCTCCCACATCGGAGCAGAATAGTGGGGCCAGTAGGGCTGTCCCCCATGGAGGAGGGGTGACAGCCAGGAGACAGTGGTCGGAGGTGCAGGTGGGGACAGACACTCCACCTGGCGGCTCTTGGTGGGAGAACAGGAGGGTGTTGGGGTTTCAGCGTGCTGGGTGCAGGGAGGAAGGTGGGTATGCTGTGGCAGGAGGGAGGCTGAAACAGCTGAGTATTCCACTTGACACTGGTGGTCTGGGGGAGAGCACCTTCATTAGGCCTTGCACACCCTTGGACCTCCCTGTTTCAGCAAAAGGGGGGGTCTCAGCAAAGGGGGTCCTAGCGCAGGGGGTTTCAGCAAAGGTGGGCTCAGAGCCTCTATCAGGCCAGTGGGTGGAGTTAGGACTGACCTGGGTTTTGACTGTGTCAGTTTCAGGGTTATTGTCTATTTAGGGCAAGTAGTGGTGGTCTTCTTGTAGCAGAGACAGAATACCGTGGCTTAAATACAGAGCAAGTGGATTAAAGACACAGGAAGCCAGGAGGCACTGTGCTGGGAGTGTCGGGACAAGGAACCTGTGGGAGGGTGCCGGGAGCCCGCATCCATGGGGGTCTGGAAGCTCCCACACGCCAGCACCTGCAGGCTCCAGGCTTCTTTGTCTGTCTGGAGTTGGCCGGGTGGCAGGCCACTGGAGCGGGGGTGGAGTGGGCCTGAGGTTCCCTGGGGCTGTGACCCTGTTATCTGGAGGCTTCCCAAAAGGGTAGTACTCCAGAAGCTGGCTTCTCAGGTGAGACAAAGGAGGGTGGGCTGGTGTTCTTCCATGCCTGGGGGACTTCCTGGAGGTGGCTAAAGGAGGTAGAGGAGCTGTCCATACTTGGACTGCAGTGGGGAGGGAGTGTCAAGAATGGACCTGTCTGTTTGGATGTGCACCGTGGTCAGTTGCACCCTTGGCTGTCACTGGGGCCACTTGGTGACCTCTCTTTGGAAAGGGTCTTGACAATTCATGCTAAGGTGTAAAATGACTGCCAAGCCTTGCTGCCGCCCCCAGCCCCCCAACACACACGCATACACACTGTGCTCTGTGGCCTCCAGCCCTCTGGCTTCCAGTTAGCTTTGTCTGGTGGGACGCGCCAGCAGGCTTGGGGGAGGAGGAGGAAAATGAGGTGGCATTTGTGACCACACTCTGCAGGAGTGCTGTGCGAGGCCCTGTCCTTGCTGTTGGCTGGGCCCTGCTCCTAACTCTCCAGATCCCTTTGCCCTGAGGTGCTGTCTTTGTTAGAGGTCATCGAATTAGTTCCAGCTGACAGTGGCCAGGCAGTGTTCTGTTCTGTTGCTTGTAGAGTCACTGTGACTCAAAACCAACCCGATGGCGCCCAACAACAACAACACAGTGACCTCACGTACGGCACAACAGAATGCCACGCAGTCCTGGGCCTTCCTAACAATCGTTGTCATCCTTGAGCCTGTGGCGCAGCCAGTGTGCCAGCCTGTCTCATGGAGGGTCTTTCTCTTTTCTGCTGACCCTCTACTTTTCCCAAGCGTGATGTTCTTCTCCAGGGACTGCTCTCTCCTGGTAACTTGTCCAAAGTGCAGGAGATGCATCGCAGGAGAATTCTGGCTGGATTTCTCCCCCGACAGCTCTGTCCGTTCTTCGGGTGTCCGTGGTACATTCAGCAATTCTTCTCTAGCTCCGCAATTCAAAGGAGTCAGTTCTTTCTCAGTCTTCTTTATTTATTGTTCAGCTTTGGCACACAGATGAAACGACAGAACACACTGTGGCTTGGGGCGGGTGCATCTGAGTCTTCGAGGTGACCTCCGACTTCTTAACACTTTAAGGAGGTCTTTTGCAACAGATTTGGTCAATGCTGGGCACCATCTCATTTCCTGACTGCTGCTTCTGTGGCCATTGAGAGTGAATCCAAGTGAAACGAAGTCCTTGGTAGCTCCCGTCTTTTTCTTTTTATCATGCTGTCGCTTATTGGTCCAGTTGTGAGGATTTTTGCTTTATTTATGTTGAGGTGCACTCCTTACTGAAGGCTGTGGTCTTTGATCTTCGTTAGTAAGTGCTTCAAACCCTCTTCACTTCCAGCAAGCAGAGTTGTGTCATCTACATCACGCAGATGGTTAATGAGTCGTCCTCCAATCTGATGCCCTGTTCTGCCTCATATAGTCCAGCTTCCCAAATAATTTGCTCACCGCAACGATACAATCCTGATGCGCACCTTCCCTGACCTTAAACCCTGCAAAGTTGGGTTCTGTTCTGTTTGAACTCCTGCCTTTTGATTTATGTAAAAGGTTACTCATGAGCACTAGTAACATTCGTCACAATGTCACCCATAATCTGTTATGATCCAAAGAGTTAAATGTCTTTGCAAAGTCTGTACAGCACAGGTCAACATCTTTCTGGTATTCTCCACTTTCAGCCAAGGTCCATCTGACATCAGCAATGATATCCCTGGTTCCACATCCTCTTATGAATCCAGCTTGAATTTTTGGCTGTTCCCTGTTAGTATACTGCTGCAGCCACATTGGGACCATCTTCTCTCTTTGGTCCTCTAAGACCGAGGAACCAAACGCGGGGCCTTGCTGCGCCCTGACCCCTCCCCTGCAACAATGCTAAGCTCCACCCACCAGTCCTGGCCCCGCCCCACCCCCTAACTCCCTCCCCATCCACGTTCTTGAGGCCCTTGAACTACCCAGGTGTCCCCCAAATCAGCCTTCAACACTGCCTCTCAGGTGCACCCCAGCTTGCCCTTTGAAGGAGGAATTCGGGGCCCAGTGTCTCAGAGGGGCACTGACGGACACCAGGCTCCTCTGCTGTCCTTGCCTGTTGTCCTGCAGATTAGGGAACATTAGCTGGACCGCCACCTCTTCCTCCCAGAGTAGCTTCCCGTTCACCTGGTGAGGAATACCCGTCCAGCCCCCACCCTGCCCGTCTCCTCTGCATATGGCAGCCACAGGCCACGACCAGCTAAACCTGGGGGTCCCTGCAGCCTCCCTGGCACCCAGAGCCAGCTGGGGGCAGGCGGTGGGACAGGTGCCCTCGAGGAAGAAGAGGTGCTTCCAAGAGCAGGGCCAGGGGTGCTGCAGGCCCGCAGCTTGGCAGTCTGGTCCTCTGGCCACGTGGCCCCTGCTTGCTGTCCTGCAAAGGAGGTGGAAGCAGCTGACGGTAATGAATCCCAACTCAATGGCTGCTGGGGCTGAGACGGTGACGCGGAGCTGGCTTTCTTAGGGACTTTTGTTGACAGTGGAGGCTCCCAAGTCATGATGTTTCTCTCCATGTGTGGGGACCCTTTTCTCCTGCCACCCACCTTACCCTCTTGACACCTTTTGCTCTGTGGGTCCGTTGGGGATCTTGCTTTTGGGCCCCCCAGGTGCTCCTCACCCTTCCTCCTGGGCCCTGGCATTCTGCCGCTTTGTGGGGGAGGTGGCCTCTGCCAGCAGGTGACTGGTGACAGCCTCAAGTCACTTTGCTAGTCTCCAGGCACAGGCAGCCTGGTGTCATGGGCTGGGAGGGGGTTCTGGAGTCAACAGGCTCTGGCTTCCCAGCTCTGAGCCTCAGTGTCCCGGGACAGTCAGAGCCTCGTTTGCCAAAAACTGTGAGGCTGACCGGACCAGGAGGTGAGGGACGAGGGGCTGCTGCTGCTCCCCGTGCACAGTTGGGTGCCCGCCCTCTCCTGTGAAGGCCTGGCCTTGCCAGGAGCACTGGTTTCTACCAGCACTGGGCCAGGGGCCAGGGGCCAGGGGAGCAGGTGTTTAACTGGGCCGGGGTCAGTGATTCCGGCCCCTCAGCTGTGTGGGCAGCTCAGGAGGGAGGTGCCTGGGACTCCTATGTGGTGGGCCCACGTGACCAGGCTTCCTCCATGGAGGCAGGTGGTGAGCTTTCTTCCCTGGTTAGTCATGGGCTCCTCAGCTGGACCTGACCCCTTCCAGGAGCAGAGAGACTGAAGGCCCCAAAGGGACAGGAAGGGGAGCAGATTCCCTGAGGGTAGCCCCCAGTACTCCCTTCTCCATGCTGCACAGAAGCTGGGGTGTCCTACCCTGGGGGTGTGGAAGGGAGGGAGCCACCAGGAGTGACAGCTGCCTGGAGCTGGCCGCAGTCCTGCCGATTGCCCTTGGCCAGCCTGGCGATGCTGTGTCTCTCCTCATGGTCATCGATGTCAGGAGGCCCAGCAGCTGTCCTTGCTGGCTTTCCAGGCTCTGTGATGGTGGGCACAGTGACCCTCTGGCCCTCCCTGGCCCTGTCTACAGTATATAGAAGGGGGGAAGCTCCCCGTCCCAGGATGCCACTCAGTTACCCAGGGGGCATTTCTCATCTCAACATTACCTGGTTCTGCTGACTTAAACCATGTCCTTGAACCATGGCCTCTGTGGGTCTCTGTGCGTCTCAGTCTGGCTGATGGCCTGGGCCCCCAGGATGGCCTTACCAGCCTGGGCTTAGTCTCTGGATCCACTCGGTCCAGCTCCCAAAGCTTCTCAGGGCTCTGGGCTTCACCAGCAGCAGGCCGAGCAAGTTCTTTACAGTAGACCCCAGCCCTTGTTCTAAAGGCGTTCAAGTTACCTCCGTGGCCACAAGGAGCCCATGAGGGCCAGGGCAGCTGGCCACCCCACCTAGGGAGGTCCAGAAACCTGACCCACTGAGGACATCCTTAGGCCCTGTCCATGACAAAGGCCAGTCCTGGGGACCGCCTGTGGCACTTGTCACATCTGTCTTCTGCCGTGGCTGTTCCCCCAGATGGTATCCCCCACGCTGGCACAACCCCTCCTTGTGGGGCGGGTCCCAGTGGGCCCAGACTCCTGACACACAAGGTTTGTGTGAGTTCTAGGGGGCGTGGGGACAGCGGGGACCCTTGGGCAGCACGTGCTTACCCGGGGCCACCGTGTCTCCCCTGCCTCTCCCGCTGGGCCCCGGAGAGCCCTACCGAACTCAGATTGCTCAGCCCATGAGGTGGCGACAGGTTTCAGGGGCCCGTGGAGGACAGACACGCAGGGCCTGTGCCTGAAGCGTGAGACATTCGGTGTCTCTGGGCTGTGCCCCCCTGCACCCCACAGAAGCGTGGCCAGCCCCCCACTGAGCAGAGGACAGTCCTGCAGTGGTGCCGGGTGGCCTGCGGGCGAGGGCACTGTCTGGTCCTATCCCCGCCCCCCAACTGCCGACAGAGAGAAGGCAGGTGAGGGCAGGCGGGTTCAGTGCCTGCCCACGTGTGGTACCCTGTGGTCCATCTCACTCTGACCTTTGGCAGCCACTGGGCACCCACAGCCCATGACCACTGCCTTCTGGGTCCTGCTGGAAGGTGGACAGCTGGGGTGTGAGGTGGCACTGCCGCTCTGTGCTCCTACTGCTGTGAAGGCCCTCACTCCCACGTGACTGCGGACTCTCCCTGACGGCTCGGTGTCAGCAGGGCACCTCCTCCCCCTTGCCCAGCCTCTTCCTGCCCCACTGGGGTGTCCGTGGCCCAGGGGACACTTCCTCTGTGAGTGCAGTGGCAGGCCCCTCCCAGGGTCTGTGAATAACTCAGGGAGGGATGAGAACCCAGCAGCTCCTAGGAGCAACCAGACGAGGGAAGCGGTCCCGTGACCCCTCCTGTCCCCACCCTTTCCCACCTTGGGGCCAGCTGTGCCTTTAGTCTGACCAGCTTCCAGTCTCATCCAGGGATTTGTTGTCCTGACAGAAGTCAGAGCTTCTCATTCCTGCTTCCCGACCTATCTGTCCCGAGCCATCCTGGCCTGGGCATGTCTCCAGAGTTTCTTAAGATGCCCTGGCCATCTCTAGTGCCAGGATACTCCCCAGGGGCGTGAGAGCACTGCTTAGTACTGGTGCCCACCCTCTGCACAGCAGTGCTCTAAGTCAGACCTTGAGGAAAGAATGAGGGAGAGAAGAGGGCTGAATGATGTTTCGCTGCCTCCAGGAGTCCGCCTGTCACACGTGAACCTCATCTGAGACGAAGGGCTGCCCTGAGGTGGCACGATGTGGCAGACCAGTCCTGGAGACCCAGGTCACCAGGCCCACAATTGCAAACCCTTCTAATCACTGCTAGAAGGATTCAGATGGGGCGCCCAGCAGCCTTCCCACGGAGGGCAAACGGTTAAAGAGAGCAGCACCACCAGGCTTACGGCGCAGTCAAGTAGTTAATTGACTTCGCCTCAATCAGTGTCATGAATATTCATGAGGCGCCGGTTCCAATCGGGCCGGTGTCTGGTGCAGCCCAGCTCCTCCGTGTAGCCAGCCTCTTCCTCGGGGCGCCGACACGACACGGAGGAGGTGCCACACCACCCGCACCGCCAGCCCTGATTGGCCCGTCTGCTCTCTTGAAAATGCCATAGCAACCCCTGGCTGGTTGCCTAGCAATTCTTCCCTTCCTTTTTTTCCTAAAACCCAAACCAGTAATCCATAGGCTTAGGGTGGAAAATGCCTTTGTGCTGTGGTGACCGCGTCTGCGTGTATACACACACACAAAGGTATACGCATGTCTGTGTGATTGCACGTATGTGTACACACATACATACATACACGTACCAAGGTATACATATGTCTGTGTGATTGCACATATGTGTACACACATGTATACACGTACCAAGGTATACACATGTCTGTGATTGCATGCATGTGTACACACACATACATACACATACCAAGGTATACATATGTCTGTGTGATTGCACGTATGTGTACACACACATACACGTACCAAGGTATACATATGTCTGTGTGATCACACGTATGTGTAAACGTATGCGAGAGCTGTCAGTTAAGTTCATGAACTTATTCTAAAAAAACTGCCATATACCTCACTGCTGAATATCACTACGGCCACCTTCGCGGACTCCTCCTGGGAAGCTGTGCACTGGTGTCAGCGCCTAGTCCACCCTTCAGAGCAATTTTGGAACCTTTTCCGGAATGGCCACCAGAGCAGTTGTCCTATTACCCTTGGTGTCCTGAACGTCCTCCCGTGTCTTGCTTTCAATATTTCCTTTATCTTTGGGTCAAGGAAAACCTCATTGAGTGCTAGATCAGGTGCATAGGGAGGGTATTCCCATGCAGCTTATTTGTTTACTGGCTCAAAACTCCCTCACAGACAGCTATACAATTAAGTTTGTAAACTTGCCACCGTGGGCCATGGCCGTCCCAGAAAGAGTTGCAAAATGGCTTTGAAGTGCGGACTAGGCACTGGCGTCGGTGCAGAGCTTCCCCAGGGGAGGACTTCGAAGGCAACCTTAGTGATATTCAGCAATGAGGTACGTAGCAATTTTTCTGGAACAAGTTTGTAAACTTAATTGGCAGATCTTGTTTATGCATGTGATTTCATGTGTGTGTACGTATACATGTGCACACACAAAGAAACATGTTTGTGATTTGTGGGAAATTACGTTAACTCTCTTGACATAACTGCAGCCATCTTGGCTGCCACACTGTTACTTCAGCTCTATATAACCTCTTGTACTATAAGAAATTAAGAAATTAAATAAAAAGGGGGGAGAGGCTCTCCTTCTGCTAGCCCTCTTGAAGTAACAGTATGGCAGCCAAGATGGCTGCAGTTATGTCAAGAGAGTTAACATAATGTCCCACATCGATTGCGTGTCTGTGTGTATATATATGAGACATATATGTATATATATATGAGATCTGACAAGTCTGTGCATGTGGTCGTTCTAAGCGCCACGTTCCTGGTTGCTGAATGCTGCTGGGGTCACCTTCGAAGCACTCTACTTGGGAAGCTATGCTCTGATGCCAGAGCCTAGACACCCCCTTGAAAACAATTCTGGAACTCTTTTTGGAACGGCCATGGCAAGTTTGCAAACTTAATCATACAGCTGTCTGTGAGGGAGTTTCGAGCCAGTAAACGAATAAACTGTATTGGAACACCCTCCCTACTCACCTGATCTGGCCTCCAGTGACTTTTTCTTTTACTTGAAGATAAAAGAAATCTTGAAAGGAAGACATTTTGATGACATTCAGGACATCAAGGGTCATATGTTGACAGCTGTGGTGGCTATTCTAGAAAAAGAGTTCCAGAATTGCTCTGAAGGGTGGACTGGGTGCTGGCATCAGTGCCTAGCTTCCCAAGCACAGTGCTTTGAAGGTGACCATAGTGATATTCGGCAGTGAGGTATGTAGGCCTTTTTTTAGGATGAGTTCGCAAACTTGACTGGCAGATTTTGTATACACATACCAAGTTACACATGTCTGTGTGATTGTGTGTGTGAGTAAACACGTGACTGCAGGGGTCCCAGGGACACAGGGGGTAAGTGGGCTGCTAACCACAGCATCCACCCTGAAACCCCCCAGCCACTCCTTAGAAGACAGAGCGTGGCATTCTGCTTCTGTAAAGGTCACGGCTTTGGACGCCCGTGGGTGATTCAGTTCCCCTGGGTCCTACGTGGCTGCTATGAGTTGAAACTGGCTCAGTGGCAGTGGGCTTGTGTGATTGCACATGTGTCTTTATGCATACATACAGAGATGTGTCTGCACGTGTCCGTGAGTGTGCAAGTGTACACACAAATCTGTGTGTGTCTGTGTCTGTATGTGTGTGTGCATATCCACACCATAAGTACCTGTGACTGTGTATGAGACGGCCATGCCTGCCACCACCAGCACCAAAGACTGAAGACATCCATACTTCCTGATGTCCACCCCAGCCTATGGCTCAGAACTTGGGAGTTCTGGCTGACCCCTGTTTGAAGGTGAGACATCCTGGGGACAGAGATTCCTGGCTAAGGTAGGGCATGTTTGGCTGCCCGCCGTCACCCACCCCCAGCTGCCATCGCTCCAGGCAGGCGGGGGCGGCTTGCCTTCAATGTTTCTGTTGCCTCATGGGTGACACAGAGATGATTCCCTGCCCGGGGCCTGATGTCACAGCCATGCCCGCACCTGGATACAGGGGTGCGCTGGGCTCCTGCTGTTTTGTGGTCCGAGGGAGCAAACAGAACCATCCTGGCAGGTGGCCGGCACGTGCTCTGAGGCAGCTGTCCAGGGCCAGGTGCTCCTTCGCTTGCCGGTGGCTGCTTCAGGTGGTGCTGGCCATGGGTGCAGTCTGGCCTTTGCAGAGCTGGACCCCTGGTATGGAGTCCTCAGTGTGTCCACTGCCTGCATGGGCCCAGGAAACCACAGGCGCCGGGGAGCCTTGCCCAGAGCCTCCCTGGGGTGCTCCTCCTGCAGCCCCCCATCTTCCCTTTCTGCAGAGCGCTCATGTGAGTGTGACCTGGGACCCACCTTGGAGAGAGGTCTCTCCTGGACCCTGAGGAGCAGGGAGGAAAGGAGTGGTGGAAGGGCCCCTCTCTGATTGGTGCTGGAGTCTCCTTTTCCTTAAAGAAAAGTCTTAAGAATCTCACCCTGGGTGTGGCCCTGTAGTCTGGACCAGCTTGAGAGCTCAGACCTGAGAGCCACGAATGAGGCTAGGCTGGCCTGGCACCTGCCGCGACCCACCCGGGGGACATTGTGGGGACACTGGGGATGCTGCGGGGACTGGGCCTTGGAGGTGCAGCGGCAACAGCACCTTCCTGCCCAAGGTTCGTGGGGACAAGTGAAGTGTGGACGGAGAGGACGTGGGGCAGTGAGCAACGTGTGAGCGTGTGCAGTGTGTGCGCACTGTGAGTGTGCAGTGTGTGGTGTGTGTGATGTATCTGGATGCATGAGCAGTATGCGAGTGTATCTGGAGTGCGTGAGAGCACTATGTGTGTGGTGGGTGGGTGTCTGCATGAATGTAGTATACATGGTGTATATGTGCGTGTGCTTGAGTGTAGCACATGATGCATGAGTATGGCATGTGTGGTACATGTGTGTCACATATTTAGCACATGCAACACATCTACAGAAGATTGTAGAATGCGTCACACAGGTAGTGTGGTGCACACGTAGTGTGTGTTGCCATGTATAGCATGTATATCACATGTGTAATATGTGTGGTGCAAGTACACCACATGTGTTGTATGTGTGTAGGTGGTGTGTGTATATAGAATGTGTGTAACGTGTGTAGTGTTTTGTGCACGGTAGTGTGTGTGGTACATGTAAAAAGCGTCATGCTGCATGACAGTAGTATGTTGGTGTGTGTGTCGCATGCATGGCACATGTCTGTATAGTGAGTGTACGTGGCATGCCTGTACATTCATGTGACACGCATGTAGTAGCACCGTGTAGTGTTAGGGTGCCGTACTGCAGTACAAACGCGTGGCACGGGTGGCATCTGTGCAGTGTGTGAGTGAGCACTCCTGGCTCGAAGGCACGCCTCCATGTGTGGTGTTCTGTGTGGTGCTGGGTGACGGCTATTGATGGGGCTGTACTCTGAGCCCGCCTTCCTCACACTTCCCTGTTCACACGGCCGGCGAGCGTGTCCGATAAAGAGCCGCACCGCAGCTCCGTCTGATCGATCCGCAGGCAGGGAAACAAAACTCCAGTCCCCGGGGACGGGGGAGTGACAGGCAGTTACTCAGGATACAGAATGCGGCAACGTACGCATTAAATACAGAGACACAGTGGGGGGAAGAGCCACTGCTTCCTCCTTGAGACTAAAGCCAAGTCAAAGTTTGGTGAAAGTAAGACCCTCCTGGGGCGTTGGGGGGTGAGGTCTTCGAGTGGGCCAGGGCTTGCAGGTGACCCAGTGCTGTGGAGGTCCCCTCCTGTACCCTCCCTGGCTCTCCCAGACCCTAGATGGGGTTGGGGGCCGGCAGTCAGGACTTGTAGCAGGTCTGAGAAGATGGTCTGCTGGGGTTGGTGCCAGCCGTCCCCCGAAGATGTTGAGGTCTCAGGCTGTTTTCTCTTAAATGGGGGATTCTACTGAGAAGTCAAGGTGAGGGTGCCTCGGAAGGAAGCCTCAGGGCCACCCAGTATCTCTTGATCCACGTCCCAGTCTAGGGGAGCTGGCAAACTGTAGAAGGAGCCTGGATCTGCCCCAGGACTCTGTGTGGTCCTGGGTGGGTCAGGCACTCACTCCTTTTTAACTGAGGTGAAGCCCCCAGCCAACAGCAAGCACTCCCCTTCCCCGGCCCCCACCCACCGGTCACTTTCCATCTCTCTGGATTGGTTTGCTCTGGACAAGCCATGTGAACAAACTTCTGCTATTTGTGACTCTCGTGTCTGGCTTCTTTCACTTAATCGGAAGTTTCCAGGGCTCACACACGTTGCCGTCTGTGCCGGGACTTCATCCTCTTTATGACCCAGTCCAGGTGGACCTCACGGGACTTGCTTCTTCATCTGCTGACAGACTCCCGAGCCGTGTCTACGTGCGCATCTCACCTCGGCAGGAGCTGAGTTCAGCAGCAGCGGTGCTGTTGAGGGCAGACGTGGGGGGCTGTGGAGGGGCCCAGGAGGGTCTAGCTCCAAGGGCCCTGAGAAGCTGAGGGAGAGGGTGTCTTGAGAGGAGAACTGGTATGGACAGAGGCAGGAAGGCTTCCTTTTTGTGTCTTAAAATTAGAAAACATGATTCTACCACCATTGTTCTTCCTTTTCAAAACAATTTTGGTGACTGTAGGTTCTTCACGTTTGCATTTAGATTTTAGAATTGGCCACAAGTTCTAGTGAAAAATCTGCTGAAATTTTCACTGAGATTGACTTGAATCTGTAGATGGTTTTGAGAACTGACACATTCACACTGCTGGGTCTTCCCACCCACAACCACAGTACCTCTGGCCCTCCGGATTTAGGTCACTGATCTCTCTCCGAAGAGTTCTGTAGCTATCACCGAAGAAATCTGAGGCGCCTTTTGCTGAATTTGTTTCTAAGTATTTTATTTTTTTCTGCACTGTCATAAGGAGAATATTAAAAACATTTTATTTTCAATCCATCTACACACCCATGTATTTGTCCAGCAATCCCTCCACCCGTCATCCATCCATCCTTTCTTCCTTCCATCAAATATTCACTCACCCCCGCACCCAGTCATTCTACCCATGCACCCACCCATCTGCCCCTCCCTACCTACCCATAATCCCCTTCCCTCCCTTCATCCATCCTGTTCTCATCCCTCCCTGCCTTCCTCTCTCCCTCCCTTCTGTCCATCTGTCCATCCAGCCATACACTGAGCATTGCTGAGTCCAGAGCCTGGCCACCCAAGCTGTGGGATCAGGAGTGACACACAAGTCTCTGCCGTCTGTCTAGGTGCTATGGGACCCTTGGGTGGGGGCACTGTAGCAGCGGGTGGGGGCCCTTTCCTGGGCCTCCTCTTGCCACTGAGTGCAGTGACTCCAGAGGTGGGGTCTGGGTGATACCCAATTCTGGGGTGTCTTCTGCCTCTGTGTGGCTCCACCCATCCTGCAGACTCTCATCCTAGCTGCTCCCGGGGCGGTATGGTTGCTGAGATGCCAGCGTGCACTCAGGTGGCCTGGGGCTTGTTACAAGGTCCCCTGAGATTCAGAGTTTCTGACAAGCTCTAGAAGAGACAAAGCGTTTGAGTCAGGGAGCTCCAGCTGGAGGGCACCAGTGCCCCAGAAGCACAGCGTCTGTGACTCCCATCGTGTGTCACTTGGCATCCTCGATGGGTCACACTGTTGGCAGGATGCCATTTCTCCAGGCGCAAAAGTCCCTGGGGGCAGGAGTCCCACCCTCAGTGCTGTCTGGGCTGAAGTGTGTCCCCTGAAAAGGTTGAAGTCCTCACCCCTGGACCTTGGAATGTGAACTTGTTCAGGGAAAGAGCGTTTCTCTTTGCGGGTTATCAGTTCACAAGGTTGCTCTGGAATGAGGGTCCTGGGCCTGATCCCTTTGGAGGAGGGTCGTATAAGGGGCAGGACAGACAGAAGCAGCCCCACTTGGTGGGGTGTGAGGATTTGTCCACCAGCTGAGGAAAGCTGAGAAACACTGGGCTCCAGGAGCTGATGAGCCCAGGAGGGAGACTTACCTGAGCTGACCAGAGTGGGACTCCTGGCCTCCACAGCTCTGAGGAGGCAGTAGATGTCTGTCCTTAGATGTCCCCACCAGGCAGCGCTGTGTCGTGGTTGTCCACCAGACTGACCTTCTTCAGAGGAATTGACTGCTGACTGGTGGTGGTGGCAACAGTTCTGGGGACCAAGAAGGACACTGTGCTGCTACCCAGCTGCCCCTGCACAGAGTTGCCTTGGTCACGATGGGCCACCGAGTGGGGGCGAATTCTGAGTCACCCAGGCCAGGACCCCTGAGTGGGAGGGGCAGTTCAGGAGCCACATTACAGCTTTGGTTCCACGCCGTTGGGTCAGCCGGCTGAGACACAGAGTGCGCTCAGGCAGTGACAACTGTTCTCAGGGCCAGCAGCTGGCTACCAGCAGGGGGACGAGGTGGCCAAGAGTCCACAACCTTGGCCTGCCGTCCCGAGGGATTAAGCCAAGCCAAGTGCCCTGTCCCAAGGGATTAGTCGTCACTTAATGCTGCCCCCCGGGGACAGCCTCTGCCGATCTGCCACCACAAATGGCACCTCACATGCCTCAGGGCTTTGTCCTGGAAAGTTAATCCAGCTCAGAGCAAGAGCAAGGGCAGGCCCTCTAGACAGGGGTGCCCAAGGCCAGCCCAGGCCTCAGGGCCTGACAGCCTCTGTTGACGTGAAAGACTAGCTCTCCTGAGCTCCAAGCCTGTGTCTGTGTGGCCAAGCGAGAGGGCGGCTCACGGAAGCAGGGCAGGGAGGTTTCTGTCCATCACCCGGGAGAGTTAGGCCTGGAGAAGTCACCGGGAGAGCAGAGGGCGGGGAAAGCCAGGGGAGCGCCAGCTTCACTTGGGGCTGGACTGTGAGTGGCCCTCGGGTCAGGGTGTGGGCTGTAGGGGGCTGTGGGTCAGGCAAGAGCCGGGATCCAGGCAGGAGATCCGGGTCAGGGCAAGGATGCGGGAACGGCAGGGACCTGCCCCCGTCTGAAGCAGGTGGCATCCCAAAGGTGTTTCCCAGCCATGGCCTCCCTGCAGCTAGCCCTCCCAACTGCTTCCCTGTGTGGGAGGTGCTGCCGGGGGGAGGAGCTCGGAGTGGGAGGAGCTTGCAGAGGGAGGGGTTCTATGTGGGAGGGGCTTGGTGTGGGAGGGGCCTCAGGTGAGGATACGTGGGAGGGGCTTCTCCCTTCAGTGCAGCCCTTTTTCTGTCCCTGTCTCTGGCCTTCCCTGCTCCTTCCCTCTGATGGGGTAGGGAGGGGGATCTGGGGGTCCTTTGTGCCCTCTCCTCTAGGAGCCTCCCTCAACCCCTCAGTCACACAGCTGCTTGCAGCTGAGACCTCTCTGCCCTTTTGCACTGTGAGGTGACCCTTCTCCCTCTACACGTCTCCCGGTCCCCTCTTTCCTCTTTCCGCTTCCTCCTCGTGCCCCCTCCCCATCTTTGGGGTTCCTTCATCCCCACTGAGGGCCCAGGGACACCAAGCTGTCCTTTGTGAGCTGGACTCAGAATGGGGGTGAACACCGCCCTGCTGCTCTCCAGCCCCATCGGTGGGTATCTGCTCTGGGAGGCGTGGGGGCTGGGAGGGAGGACCCAGCGCCTGTGCTTGCAGCTTGCCCAGCTGACGGGGTCGCAGAGAACTGCAACCAGCAAAGACCGGACAGACCCCCGCCGAGGGAGCCGGGAGAGCAGCGTCCGACACCTGCATGCAGACCCCAGCTGCACACACTGCCTTCCTTCAGTCCCGCTCTGGTTTAGGGTCGGGGTCACAGGCTGCTACGGGAAGACCCTTTCTACAGTCTAGCACCTCGTCGTGAGAAACGTCACTGAAGGGTCGTGGGTTTGCTGCCGTGGAGTTGAGTCTGACCTGTGGGCCCCCATGTGCTCCTCGGTGCTGTCAGGGCCATCAGCTGTCAGAAGCAGGGTCCCCAACTCTGTCAGCTGAGGAACCCTGGGTGGGTTCGAACCCCTAGTCTTGTGGCTGGGGGTCAAGCACTTAAACGTTTGCGCCACCAGCATCAATACCAGCACGCCTTTAAATGTCGTGGTGGGGTGCCTGGCACCCTCTCTGTCACTATGCTAATTTGGAAAACAGGTCACAGGAAATTAAATTGCTTAAAATAGTTCACCAATGATCACTCTGCATTTTGCTACAGCGAGAGTGGCTCTGAAATCTTGACTCGTCTCCTGTAACTAAAGGGGAAACAGTCCCAGTCAGGTCAGCAGCCCCTTCCTGGGCCCTGCGACCCTTGGGGTCTTGGAATTTACAACAGTTTTTTCACTTGAGCCCCAGCAGGACAGGGAGCATGGATGAATGGTGAAAGCACCTTTAGTCAGTGTCAATAGCAAAGACAAGTGTCACTGTTAGAAGGATGGCACTGCCGTCCTGACTGAGTCTCATGGAGCAAACACCCACAGGGACACTGGGGACACTTTCTGAGGTTGGTTTGTGGTTTGGAAGGTCCTCAGAGGAGGCGCATCCAGGCCGGGGAGACGGTGGGGCAGGGACCCTGCCAGGGTCCATGTAGATGGACCTGCTTGGTCATGTCCCCATGCCTTACACCACTTGGGTCATTGTGAGCAGCTCTGTCCTCAGTTTTGCAGGGGAGAGGAAGGCTCAGAGGGTCAGAACCTGCTCTAGGTGACAGCAACTGGCCCAATGTGAGGTCACAGGGTAGGGACCTGAGAAGGGGTGGGTCCTAGACCAGTGAAGTACTCTCAAGCCAGTCTCCTGGTGGCCAGCTTAGATGAAGATGGAGGAATGGTCACCCTGCCTTTAACAAAGTCTAGAGTGAGGGGCAGAGAGGAACACTGTGTCCGTCGTAGGGAGGGCATCCTGGTCAGCAGGCAGGCGACGACTGGAAAGTCACCCCAGGCTGGACTGCCAGGCTGTGCCCCCTCCAGCTCCACGCTCTGTGGTCGCCCACTCTTGGCAGGGTGGGCAGGGTGAGCGCCAAGTTGGGCTGGTCATTCTCTCTTCACTCAGTGTGACCTCCGGCTGACTGACAACTTCTGCAAAGACCCTGTTTCTAAGTGCGGCACAGCCAGTGGCTCCCAGCTCAGCTAGGGCTCCCTGTGTCCTTTGGGGAGCACAGTGCAGTCCACAGCAGGAGAAAATGGCACTTGACTGGCCTCCCACCCTTCTTGCCCTACTCTCAGCTCTGGTTTGGGAGACATGTCCACCCCCTCCCCAGGGACAAGGAGCTTCTGGAGCAGAGTGCCCCAGGGAGCTGGGTAGGGACCGGTCATTCCCACGAAGGATGCCCTGGCCAGGTGAGCAGAAGGCTGGAGCCCTGCTGCCAGGGACACTGCAGGAAGCCACCTGGCAGTTTGTTGGGAACAAAAGGGCGCTTCTGCAGAGGGGCTCCTGGCTGCAGGCCTATGCTGCATCTTATTGCCCTGTACCTGGGCCGCTGCAATCCCCAGTTAAAAGCACACTCTCAGAGTAAGTGCTCCTATCTGGACTGAGATCTTGCCCTGTGGCTCTCGTGTGAGACATCAGCGTCCCTCCCTTCCTGCTCCGGGTGGCAGTGGTGGGGCAGGTGTCCAGGTCTGGACCCAGCAAGCTAGAACTCCTTCCTCTTGGGGATGGAGAGTCACCACAAGTGGCCAGGGGCCAGCCCTGCGGTGCCTTGCCTCCTCAATGGACGCCTCCCACCAGCCCTGGGGTACATAGCCTCCTCGATGGAAACCTCCCGCCAGCAGCCTTGTTGTAGCTGGTGGTCTGTCACCTGCCACTTGTGTTTCTTAATTCATTTGTGCCTCGGTTTACTCATCAGGAAAGTGAGACATTGGTAGAGTTCTCCCCCTTCATGTAGAGGACCCAGATTTTTTTTTGTCTTTTCTTTTTATTATTATTATGATTGAATGAAAATGTACATTTCCTTATAAATTCGTGTGCTCACCTATATGCAGCTCCCACTGCTCTCCCTGCCCAGTGACAGCACACCCCTCCTCTTTGCTCCAGACATGTCCTATCCTGCCAACGGTCTCCTATCCCTCCTCTCCACCCACTCCCCTTCCTCCAGCAAGAGGTCAGCAGGATGACAATCTATAGGTGCATAGAACCACAAAATTCCCACAAGATACGGTCACTCTGTGTCACCAAGTCCAATCCATTGCTGTCCAAAAAGTTGACCTTCATTATGATTTACAGACAGGGGCAGCATCAGGGCCAGGAGCTATGCTCCTAGGGGAACCCTAAAGCCCCCGGTCTGTCAATTGTGGTCTTTTTTTGGAGATCTCAGGGTGTACCCCTATTTATTCTCTTGTTGTCAGCGAGACTCCACTTTGTGAGCTTCATCATGGCTATCACTGGTGGTGGCCGGGCACCATCCGGTTCTCCTGGTCATGAGTTGATGTAGAGACCCAGTCACGTGGGTCTCTCTGTCTTCTGGGTTCTCTTTTCCCCGTGTTGTGCTTGTCCTCAGTGATCATCCGATCCTGTTGAGTTGGGACCGTTTGCTATACCCTCAGATGGCAGCTTGGAAGCTTTTAAGACCCCAGATGCCACTCACCGATGTGGGGTGCAGAGAATCTTCATTAGCAAAACGCTAGCTGTACCAGTTGGCCTCGATTTTGCCTGCGAGCATGGGAGGACCCAGATTTTGATTTCCAGCCAACACACCCCACACCTGGCCACCACCTGTTCATCACTGGGGGTCTGCCTGTGGCTCTGGCTGACGTACCCCCGCCTGGCCACTGCATGACCATCAGCTGAGTCCACTGCTGCTCTGACGCAGAACAGGAGTCAGCAGAACTTCCTAACTGAGACCAAGAAGAAAGGCCTGGTGCTCGAGTCCTGAAAGCCAGCCATGAAACCCCATCGGTCACCACGGTCTGGTTTGAACCTGATTACAGGGATAGTGTTATGTGCAGGGTCGCTGTGAGTCGGGAAGCTGAGCTGTGGCAGCAACAACTGCAAAAGAGGGACAGGAAGGGCCCTGGTGACATCAGGTGCCTCTGAACCAGGTGCTGACCACTGAGCTCTGTTCTTGTGTCAGCAAACTTCAAGGAAACAGAAGAAGCAACTTATGTTTTGGGAGCTGAGCCACGGTGTCTGCTACTCTGAGAGACAGTATGGGGTCCGGGACTGCTGGGAACGTGGGCACGAGGAGAGCACAGACTGTGTCTCCTCTTCGTCTGAGTGAACTCTGGCCTCTTCCCTGGGCTCTAGGGTCAGCTCTGTGGCCCCCTTTCAGGGTCGCCTCCACTCGCTGGTGATGGGTTTAGCGCCTCCGGGGTGCCAGGGAGTGACTGCTCAAAGCTCCCTCTTCCAGAAGGCCTCTGACTGCCCTGGGCTCCTTCTCACCAGAGGGTTTAGTGGGAGCTGAGGACTGAGGCCTCAGCCTGGAAAATTGTGGGGACTTGAAAGTATGTGAAGTATGGGCCAGTGGACGCGAGAGGTCTGACGGAGTGAGGGACCAGGTGGGCACTCTGGAAGTGACAGTTTCTGCAGAAGGAGGTGGCACATGTTGGGTTGACGGAAGGTGGCGTCTGGGCGGGGTAAAGGGCTGCTCTGAGGGTCCCTGTCTGAGCCCTCCGCCGAGCTGGGGACTTTGGGGGTCCCTGCATGGTGTGGGGCACCAGCTAAGTGAACTACAGCTGCGTGGAGGTGTTCTGCAAATTATTCCCACTTAAAACTGCAAATGCACAGGAACAAGGGGTGCTAATTACATTCCACTTGTTACCACCGCATCCTGTTAATATTCCAGCAGCTGTTGTGGCGAGATCATGTCAGCTCCAGCCGGAATGACCGGATGGAAAGCTTTTTAAGTCGGTGGCAGCATCGTTTCAGGGTGCGTCTCCTGCGTGCACAGAGCGCAGCGCGGCAGAGGGGAGCGTTCGTCCTCCCCCAAAAGGCAGCAATTCAAACCCGCGCGCGGCCGCCACGGTTTCCAGCAGCACCCTCAGAAACGACTTCAGGGCCTCTCCTGGTGTGGGCCCCATCTCCGGACGGGAGCACCGGGACGTGCCACCCTGGGGGTTGTGTGGACCCAGCCGCCCCGCGCTCGTCGTCTGCTTTAGGTCAGTTGCTCCGTGAGAGATGACGGCTCCACACAGGGGCTGCGTGCCGGGCCACTCCTCGGCTTCTTCTCCATCAGGACTACCACAGCTGGTGGCCCTCTTACCGTGCAAATGGGTTTAAGGGTTGCTGTCATGACAATGAGGTTGCTTCACACCTTCGAATGAGGGACACCATGACCGTGGAATGACAGCTAGCACAACGACTCGTGTCCCAGCTGTGGTGGCAGAGCCCTTTCCGCAGCATTCCGTTCAACTGGCTTGTGGCCTGGGACAAAGCAAAGCCTGTCTTCATGATTTTTTAATACTAATTCCCCTGAAATAATTGTAGACTAGTAGGAAGCTGTGAAGCAAGTGCAGAGAGGTTCTTGTGCCCTCACCAGCCTCCACCGGTGGTGGCATCTTGCGTGACTGTGCTGTTGCTGCTGCTCCCGGTTACCGTGGCATCGACCTCCCTCCCTACCCCCACCCACGGTGGTTGTGTGCCGCGGGACCAAACGCTGCTCAGTCCTGTGTCACCTTCATAATGACTGGACTGTTCCAGTCCATTGTTTCGGCCACTGTGTGTTTTGAATTCCTTCCAGCTGGGGGCGCGTCTCCTGGAACCCTCAGGCAATATTCTCGTCATCCACACTGTTTCCGTGGGCTGGTTTTCAGAGGCAGATCCTGGCCTTTCTTCACACTGTGTCTTAGTCCGGCAGCTCTGCTGGAACCTGTGGCCCTGCTGGTGTTCAGAATACTGCTGGGTAGCTCCCAGCATCACAGCAACACACAAGCCACAACTGTACGGCAGGCTGACAGACGGTGGGGGGTGCGGGTGGTACAGCGGCACGTCTGGTACAAAGTCACCACCAGGACATCACACAGGTACAGCGTGTCTGCATAGCACTGTGTGGTTCATCATGGGTACAGATTCACTCAACCACGACCACAGTCACCATAAAGAACTGTCCATCACCCCAAAGATCCTCCTTGTGCACCCCTTACGGTCACACCCACCTCCCTCCTCTCCTGCCTTCCTTGCTCCTGCCAACCATTGGTACTGTTTGGTCTCTCTGACCTTGTCATTTCAGGAATCCTACTGTGTGTGGCCTTCTGAGATCAGTCCTGTTCCTTCCGCATAACCCTCTGGAGATCTTTCCAAGTTGTGGGCATATCAGCAATTTGCTCCTCTCTATTGCTGGGTGGTCTTCCGTGGTGTGCATGACAACAGTTATTTAGCTGTGCACCCACTGAAGGACATTCTGCTTGTTTCTGGTTTGGGGCTATCACAAGTTAAATAATTGTGTGCACTTTCTCTGTGAACATAGCCTTCTTTTCACTGAGGCTGATGCCCACTGATGCAATCCTGTGTTGCATAATAACTGCATATTTAGCTTCGTAAGAAATCTCCAAATTCTTTTCAGAGTAGCCACGTGATATTACTCTACTCCCAGCAATGAGGGAGAGTTCCAGTTTCTCCACATCCTGGCCAGCACTTGATGCTGTCACTGTTTTAATTTTAGTTATTCTGATAATTACTTGGCAATAGCTTACTGTGGCTTTAACTTGCCTTTTCCTCCTGATAATGATCTGAGTGTCTTTCTGTGTGCTGGGTTGTCTCTGTTTATTCTCTTTCCATGAAATCCCTGCTCTTGTCTTTGATCCACTGTCTCAGTCATCTCGTGCTGCTGTAACAGGCAAGCCCACAAGTGGATGACTTGAACAATGGGAAGTTTATTTCCCCATAGTGAAGTAGGCTCAAATTAAAGTCCAAATTCATGGTGTTAGCTCCAGGGGAAGGCTTTCTGCCCCTGTCAGCTCTTTTTCAGTCTTCCCCCTAGTCAAGGTGCTTCTGAGCACAGGGACCCTGGCTTCAAAGGGCCTGGCACCACTTTCTTGTTGGTATGAGATGTCCCCCGTGCCTCTCTGCTTACTTCTTTCCTTTACATCCCAAAAGATGGCCTCAAGGCACAATTCGGTCTTATAGATTGAGTCCTAACTCTCCAACACAATGGCCCCCATCCTCCCTCACCGACGTCATAGAGGCCAGATTTATTACCTATGGGAACATCACATGATGCTGGGAATCATGGCCCAGCCAAACTGGTGTACACATTTTTGGGGGGGCATAATTCAATCTGTGACATCCATTTTATAATGTCATTGCTTTTTTTGGTTGATTTTTGTGGGTTCTTCATACACTCGACCTAAGAGTCCTCTGTCAGCTGTGTGACTATGCCCACCGCTCCGCAGCTTGTCTTCCTGCCCTCTTTGTGTTTTCTGTAATTGCTTTAGTTGTGTTCGCTGTGAGGCGGAACTGACTCCAGGTCAGTGGTTTTTTTTTTTCTTTCCCCGCCGAGACTGATGAGGCCGTGGCGGCTGTGGTTTGGACATCTGTTCTCTTTTGGTGGTGGTTCTTCCAGCAAGGTTTCCTTAGAACTCTGGTGTCTTTCTGTGGAAAGTGGTTTGAAGCAGCTGGAAGAATTTGGAGAACACAGAGTTGACTGCTTGTTTTCTTAAATAAACTTGTTTGAAGATGTCGCCGGGGCTATTGGACGGCGTGTGGTGTTGCTGGGGTGTAGGAGAGTTGCAGCCTCTCGCCTGCTTCCTTCGGTCCGCGTGATGGACGCGTGATGAACGGCGATGGACTGCGTGAAGAGCAGCGGGCCCCACGAGGAAGAGGCATCAACGACGTCTTGTTGCCGCTGTCACTGGGTCCTGTTCTTCACCGAATTCTTACTGGAAATCATCTCCTTGCCCATTAGAGCTAAACTGTGACTCTGTGTGCTGACCTCAGTGGTCTGGAACAATCATCCCATTTCTCTGTCCTGTAAATGCTTTCTTCAACACAAGATTCAAAATTACCTTTCGCATCTGCTCAGCTGACAAGCTGATGCTTTCTCTGCATTTCACAGGACTTGCTAAAAAACTTAGGGCAAAGTCTATCACGCAGTGGCAATGGATGGTTTGCATAAAGGTGTCAGCAGTAGACTGTGAGTTCCTTGGGTCCCAAGAAAAATGTCTCACATGATTCAAGAGATGGGTAAGGTATTCTTATTAAAATGGCAAATACTGTGAGAAAAAGAAGGGAGTGATATTAGAAGGCGACGATGATACACAGATAAAGGGGCAGAACAGGAAAACATGGGACCCTTCACGAATTTGAGTGTCTTCTCTGCGTAGGGACCATACTAACCTCCGTGTCATTCCAGTTTGCGTGTCTGGGCTGCTGAAGCGAGCGCTTGTGAACAGTCCTTGATGGCCCAGCCGTGCTCGCTTAAAATGAAGAGGGCTTGAAGCACTTATACCTGAAAGTCAAAGACGCAGCCTCCAGCACAGATTGCAGCTGAATGAGAAGAAAACAAACAATTCTCAAAAGTGGACCAATAAATAGCATCCTGATAAATGAAGAAAAACTTGTGGTTGTCAAAGATGCCATTCTACCATGATTGACAATCGATGCTGACAGCGGCTGCTGCCAAGAAACAAAATGACACATGGCACTGGCCAGAGCTGCTGCGAGAGACCACTTTATAGTTCTCAAAGACGGAGACACCACTTTGACAACTGCGGTTGAGAAGTGAGAAAAGGGAGCTCTGAGCAGAATCGACGTGTTCCGATTGTGGGTGTCAGTGAAGAATGCGCAATCCATTGTGGACTGCTAAGTGACAGAGAAACCAGTTTTAGAAGAAATAAAATCAGAAAGGATTCTTTAGGAAATAAAGACGGTGAGACTTTGGCACATTAACTCTGAATATGTCATCAGGAAAGACCAGTGTCTGGAAAAGGACGTTGTATTTGGTAAATAAACCCAACCAACGGCGTCTACTGCTGTTGAGCCAATTCTAACTTTTGGTGACTCCATGGGGCAGAGTAGAGCTGCCCAGCAGGGTTTCTGAGGAGGGGCTGGTAGACTTGATCTGCCAACCTTTTGGTAAGCAGCCAAGAGCTTAACCACTGCTCTGCCAGGACCTCTAATATAGCAAAGCAAAATGAGGGAAGCCCTCAAAGAGACAGCCTGGCACAGCAGATGCGACAGAGGGCTCCGGCACCCCAACAAGCGTGAAGCCAGCACAGAGCCTGGCAACACCTCCTGTTTGACTTCTCTTTCTCAGTGCTCCGGCCTAAGGGTCAGTCCCCTGGTCTCAGCACTTATCGGGCACCACCAGTCTGGGGCTGGGAAGTCCTCTGAACACAGCGTGGCTGCGTCTCATGGCTCTCACACACAGGTCACACTTCTTGCCTCTGGACTTTTCAAAGTTGCCCGTGATTGTGAAATTGAGCCTCTGCTTTTGTTGGCTAATTTGATTGATTTTGACCAGAGAGAGATTTGTAGTCAAGTCCCTGGGTGGGCCTGCTCAGCTGTGAGCTGGAGGTTCAGGTCTGCCCAGAGGTGGTCCGGAAGACAGGCCTGGGGACCCACGTCTGAAACATCAGCTGTTAACAGCCTGGGGCTCAAGGTCTGCCCTCACCGAATCAGAGTGACTTCATAGCACGCCAACATTCTTTAATAGCCCAGCGGATGGTCAGTGTTTGGGACAGTGCCAGAATATGTGTTTTGTGGGGGTGTCTGGTGAGCGTCAGGTGAAGCTTGAGATCACCCCCTCCACCCCAGCCTGACCTATGCTCCTCGTCTCTGCTGCCTCAGCTGCCTCACTCGCACACGGAACCCCCTTGCAAATTCTGTGGGAGATGGGCTAGGAGCTGTGGGATCTGTCAAGTTCTCCAGCCGGGACAAGGCTGACCCCGTCTGGGCGGTGGAGTCCGGGGTTCATGACCCCACAGGTATCAGCTTTGGAGAGTGGCCACCCCATGCCTGGGACAGTCTGGTGCTGGACAGAAGATGGACCCTGTGAATAAGGAACACACAGTGCTCTTGAATTCCAATCAGCGAGTTCGGAATCAATTAGGCTAATCCAGTGTCAGCACTCTTGAACTGGGAAAATGATTGCTCCCAAAGATGTGTTCAACAGCGTTTCATTCACTAAGGACTTAATGGCAGTGTGCCTTCTGGATTCATCTTTCCACGTCTTCATGGGGCTTTCTCTTCAGCTTGGCAAACACACAGCTTTCAGCATCTGGCCAAGCCCAGCAGTGACCTGAGCCCAGGCCAGGGTCAGAGTGGGCAGAGGCCAGTACCAGGCTCCTTGCCAGCCCCCTTGCCAGCCCCCTCACCCTGTGTCCCACCCCCTGGCTGCCTGTGTGAAGGCACCTCCAGACAAGAGCTTGTCTTTTTTTCCCATTTCCCCCCAACTTTTTGTTCTTGAGAAGCAAGGATCCCAAACCCAGGGAGCAGTGACATTTTCCTAGGGTCTCTGTCAAACCTCCCCTCCCAGTCCTTGTCCTCAGACCATTTAAACAGAGGGCACAGGGCTGCCCACAGAGTCCACCAGCCCAGGCCCACTGGGGGTCCAGCAAGTGTCCCTGTCTGGGGGCCCCCAGGTCCCACCTCATCTCCCATGCCAGTGTGGAGCCCAGGGTACGATCTGTGTGTGGGGTCCTGGCCATCCAGCAGGGACTCAAGGATCCCAAGTCCCTGAGATTGGAGGTAAAAGTGTGGGCACCCTTTTCGGTGACTTTCAGGGCATCTTATTAGGGCCCAAGACTCTTAGACCCCAGCCTTCAGATGGAGATGACCCTCCGTCTCCACTCCTCTGCCAGACCAGGAGATGGTCACCACACACCACCAACTGGGTTGGCATCCAGGGCACAGCCAAAGTGAGGGGCCAGCCCAGCTCCCTGTGAGCCTGCTTTCTTTGGCACACTGCTCCCCCTGAGCAACAGCTGCCCTGGCTTTTGGGACGTGGAAGCAAAGGGGTAGAGGTGTCGGAATTATGGGGTCCGCCTAGGGTCAGGCTTTCCGGTCAAGGGTGGTGGGGTCCACGGTGGCGCCAACAGACACCGCTACACCAGTTCTGGGGTTTGGGCACGTCCCGAATGCTGTCACCTTGCCTCTCAGTGAGGGTCCTCCGCCCGTTCACGGGGAGAGGAGAGGCTGTAGGAGGCACAGCTGGCAAGGGCCCTACTCCAGGTCCCTGGCCTCAGGCTTCATCCAACACCCGGGTCAGGGCAGCCTGCTGACCGTCGCTGCCCCCCAGCGATGGGGGTGGGCCCCTGCAGTGCAGCCGCATGCGTTAACAGCACATGCCAGAGACAAAACGGCCTGGGAGATGCGGAAGCAGAGCTGCCATCTGTGGGCTGGAACCAGCATGCCCAGCACACCGAACACGCCCAGAATTCCCAGAATTCCCAGCATGCCCAGCACGCCCGGCATGCCCACCATGCTCAGCATGCCCAGCATGCCCATCCTGCTGGCTTTCTTGGGCTTCATGTGGGCTTGAGGTGCCTAAGGTGGGGACAAGCAAGGGCAGATGTCCTGACAGCAGCAGGATAGTGAGTTTGCTCTGGATCAGGGTGACCTTTGGGGCAGTGTGGCAGGGTGCAGTGTCTGCTGGGGAGCAGGGCCCATTGTTGCTCACCAGGTGACCAACACAACCTTTACTGAGGTTTTTATTTCTAGTTCAAGCAGGCATACAACCTCCACCGTACCCAGCCAGTGCGCTGAGCTACCAAGTGAGTGGGGACTGCTGCTGGCTGAGCCTGCTGGAGACCTCACGGTTTGGGGCTATATGCCTGGTCTGTGTGTGCATGTGTGCACTGGTGTATGTGCATATCTAGGCACAGGTACTTGTCTGTACACGTGTTCATGTGTGTGTGTGTACACATGTGTATGAGTAGGCATATTTGTCTCTGCATGGGAGCACACACACGTTTTCTCCGCATGTGTGTGCACGTGTTTGTGCACATGTGTGAATATTTAGATCCATGTGTGCATGTGTCTGTGAGTATACACATGGGTGTTTCTGTGTACATGTGTACATGCACGCATGTGTGCTTCTGGCCTGAGTTTGGGACAACACCCATGCTTGACAGAGACACAGAGGATTCTGACGCTGGCACAGACATGCGTGACCATGCCTGGGTCTCTCTGGGAGCTGATCCTGAGGCCCCCCTGCCCAGCACTTGGCCCAGGTGTCCCAGGGAACCTTCTAACATACAGCTCTGAGGGCCTGGTCAAGGCAGTTGAGAGGTATTTGTCAACTGAGCCAGCACAGGGGTCAGTATCAGTGACTCTCCACCAGGGTCAGGATGAAGTATGGTCTGAGAATGCCTTCAATCAAGAGATTAGATCAGGCTTAATGACCAAGTCCTGTCTGTAAACACTGGTCAGGGCTCACGCAGCCCTGGAGTGCCGCATGAACACGCATGGCAGAGCCGGTGGCCGAGGAACACTCACCTCCTGTCCACTGTGTGCGGCAAGCCTGTGTCACCAGTCCCTCAAGCAGCTACCTGCTGGGACAAGCTGTCCAGAGCAGCTTGTTTGGGGTGGAGGGAGGGAGCTGAGTCCGCCAGCCCTGCTGTGTGTGTGCATGCCTAGGTACACACACAGACACACAAACACGTGCACACACACATGCACATAGCCACCTCTGGACCTACTGCACATGTGCACACACACACGCTCCTGCACACACATGCACAGCCACCCAGGACCCATAGTCACTGTGTCTCCAGTCCTCTCACGCTGCCACCTTTAGTCCTTCAGTGGTCACTGAAAAGAAGCGCCTGAGTCAGTGGCAAGCAATTCTCAGCCCCCCGGACGGGCAGAGCGACAAGACGGCACGTGTCCACCTCCACTCCCCCAGACCACAACCAGCTGGGGAGTCATGCCAGAGCCCACCTCTGGCTCCCAAACTGGCTGCACGCATCACACCCCTACCTCCTCTTGCTCCACACAGCCACACTCGGGGGACAGGGAGGTGCTGCGTGGGTGCTGGCTGTCGCCACACTCGGGGGCAGAGTGCTGGCTGTCCCCCACGAGCCTGCCCTGCAGCTCTGCTTCCCTCACAGCCCACCAGCCTGCAGGGTGGATGAGTCAGGACGGTCAGCCAGGATCACTCTGCATGTGATCGGAGGATCTGGAATGCATACTTGCCACGTGGGAGGGGAAATAGAGACACTGAGGAGACACCCACGGGGGGGCCTGCCATGCCCCCGCTTGCTGAGGGTGCTGTTCTTTCACACAGGAGTGTTGATGACATGGCCATGCCCCTGGGGGGTCTCCTGGGGGCCTGGTGTGACTATAGCGACCAGCACCTTTTCCCAGAACATCCAGAGTTCTCCTGTGTTGGCCCTTGAGCCCCAGTCTGCATCTGAGCCCTCACTGGGGGACAAAGCTGGGGAGGACCAGGAGACAAGGCATCCAGAGAGTCTGCTGCACGTCAGGGAATGGCCCCTCCCCGGCGGGGGCACGTGGGGGAGTCCTCGTTTTGCATTTCAACGGGTTTTTATTAACCCACCTGCACGCACACAAAAACCCCCTTCCGGCCACGCAGGGCGTAATTTGTGCAGCCTGCAGGAACAAAGGGGAGAACAGAGTGATTGTTCCCCTGCGTGTACAGATGTGAGTTCCCGCATGCCCCTCCCTTGTCCCCGCGACTGTCTAGTCAGTGACGCCATAAATAGGACGTGTCGTCTCACCATCTCCGAGAGGCTTTTGTTCCAGGGACAGCAGCCTATTATGATGTCACAGAGCGGGACAGCAATAACCGCCCCCCACCCGAAAGTCTTTGCACAAGACAATGCAGAAAGCCCATTGTTGGTGGCAGCGGGTAGATGGGGGGCCCAGGGGGAGCAGTGGGGGCTGCCCGCGAGGAGGCCTGTGCGGGGCTGCGTGCCACGGTGAAACAAGGAGATGGGCTGAAATCACTGGAGTCGATAAGCTCCGGGCTCCCCAGTCTCCACTTCCTGGGATTTGAGCCCCAAAGGCCGGACCCAGAGCTGAGGTACACTGGTCCCTCCATCTCCTGGGGTTTCCAGGAACCTGCCCAGGGAGGCGGGGAGCTAACGGCCAGGCGTGTCTAAGTGGCGGCTGCCTGGGGAGTCAAGCATACCCTGTGGTTTGGGGAGACTTGGTGGCGGGACCAACGCCATCAACACGAATCCCTGCAGAGGGAGGTGGAAAGAGGAAGTCTAGCTGTCATCAAGGACAAGAAGAGCCTGATACAATAAAACTTACATCTGGGACGTTTAAAAGGCTCATGGTACATTTGGAAAACAAAAGTGTCTTGTTATCTCTATAAATCTTTGCCTGGCTGCCACAGACAGAGAAGTCCACCTCACTTTGGGGCGCGGGGGCGGGGGGTGTGGTTACCTAGAAGCTTCTCTGTGAGGTCAAGAAGCAGGCAGGGGCAGCTCTCCCAGGGGCTGAACCTTTTGCAGAGGGTCTTGGCTGGGAAACGAGGCAACAGAAAGAAGCAAAAGGCAGGGGAATCAGAGAGGCAGAGACAAAGCTGCCCTTGGCCGCTGAGATGCTGTGCACACAGAAATCCAAAATCACCCAGAGGCATTCTGGGAGCCCACAAGGCTCCTGGGAGCCAGGCGCCCACACGCCAATCGTGTTTTCACACGCTAACCACAAAAGGGAGGAAAGTCACTGGAGAGACACCAGAACATCAGATTGGGAAGTGTGCAGGGATTCACACAACGAACGAAGGCGGTGTGCTCAGAGAAACACATCAGCCCTGAGTGAGAGACTGCAGGAGAACTGGGTGTACAACAGCGCAGTCACGCGCCTGGATCGCAAGAATCCATTTTGCCCAAGTGACGATTTTCTGGAGATGTACCTGTAGATTCAAAGCAACTCCCGTAAAAATCCCAGTGGGGGATGAGGGGGAGGGGTGTGTACGAGAGGGGGCTAAACTCTACAGGCTGATTCTAAAGTGTTGACAGAAACAGAAGGGGCGATCCTGCCACCCAGCTGACGCCTACTCATGGTGACCTGTTTGATGACAAAGTGTTGCCCTTCCTTTATCACCCACAGGGTCCACTGCACGTTCAAGTACATCATCACAACCCCTGTCCTGTCCCTCTCACTGAGGGTCTCACAACCTCACTGGTCTCTTCTCCACCAAGCGTGACACTCTTCTCCAGCGACAGCACCCTCCTGATGACGTGTCCAAGGCAAGTGACTCCGACGGCCACCTGCTGCGACCCATGGGGCTCTCCTGGGCTGATCTGAGACAGCAGATCACCTGATCTTTCTTCCTGGTCTGTCTTAGTCTAGAAGCCCCCCTGAAACTCCTCCACCAGCGCTGTCTTGGTCAGCTTGTGCCTGCTCCAACAGGGATGCCACCGGAGGACAGCTTCAGCAGGAACAGCATGTTCTCACAAGTCGGGACTCAGGGTGTCCACTCCAGGCAAGTGCTTTCCCTCCTTGTCGGCACTGGAGGGAGGTCCTTGTGTTGTGTCAGTCTTTGTTCGGCAAGTATCCTGTGCAGGAACCTCAGGTCTGGAGGGCGTGCTCTGCTCCCGGTGCTGCTTTCTTGACGGTGTGAGGTTCCCAATTCTCTGCTTGCCTCTCTTTCCTTTTATTTCTTGTAGGGTGAAAAGATAAACGGAAGCACAAGCCATACTCCAGAGAAACTCCTTTAGCAAAGGTATTACGGTCCCACCCTAATCCTACTTCAGTAAAATCATCCTATTTGCCACAGGTGGAAATTAGGGCGTATAGCATCGGAAAATTGCAAAATGGGGGGCAGTCACAGAATACTGGCCATCACCAGCCCAGCTGAATTATTACACACATTTTGGGGGGAGAAAATTCAATTTAGGACAATGGGTGACCCTGCTGGTTATATGAAATCCTGGTGGGACAGCTTCCAGTGTCACAGCTACGCACGTGCACCGCGGAAGGGCGCACTGACAGACGTCATGCTGTGCTGACAGGCGGGGCAGCTGGGCGGGCAGCAAGACAGGAGGGCCAAGGGTCCTGAGGTCCAGGAGGCGGGGTAGATCCCGCGGATGGGTGGGCTTGGGAGAGAGGAAGGGCGCTGGCTCTGGGGTCCGTGTGCAGACCACAAACACAGTGTGGAGCCCGTGGACGCACGCGTGTGAAAAGGCATCCTTCAGGACAGTCAGTTCACACAAGGTCACCTGGGAGCAGGTGAGTCCTGGTCCTACTTGACTGAATCGTTCTGAAAGAGGAGAGGACACGCAGGTGCAGGTGGTAGGTGACCACGGGAGGGCGGTAGGAGGCTGGAGCAATGTGGCCACAGCTCGGGGAGGTCAGGAGCTGCCAGAAGCCCGAAGACTTCAGCTTGAGTCCAGTTTCTGGGCTCTGGAACCATGAGGAAGACACATGTGCTGTTGAAACCACCTCATCTGTGACACTTTGTCATGACTGCGAGGGACACTCACACTGGTGTGGCAGAAGGAGCTGGTGTCGCCAGCCACTGAGGAAGAGAGACTCCTGGCTGCTCATGCTTGGTACACAGGGAAAGGATAAAGTCCCTGCGTCACATGGTCCTCGTGATTCGGGCTGGACAGCCAACCTAAACATGAAGATCGAAAGCCTGAAGCATTTGGAGGCGACCCAGGAAACCACCTTCGTGGTCTCAGGGCAGGGGGACACTTCTTAGACGAGACTCAGACGACTTAGCAGGAGCCAAACAGCAACACTGTGTTTCACATTAGGGTGGACATGCTGGTCCAGAGGATGCCGTGGGGACATGTGCAGCAAACTCTACTGACAGACACTTACCTCTAAAGACAGAACTGAGAACCAGTCCAAAAGACCCCTCACAGAAAAGCAGGCAGGGCGCTGGGAGAGGCACCTTCCACGGCCAGCAACTGTGTAGAGAGAAGGCGCCCATTCAGCCAGCAACACGAACAGACGCCGTCAGAGTGGCCAGCAGCAGGACACCTCAGAGCAATGGGGCACCCCGAGCTGCTGGGGGCGTGAAGGTTGGTGCAGACACTTGGGGAGCCCTCTATACACGCAAAGAGCCAGCAGAGGAGCATGGTGGCAGCTTTGCCCACACCCCAGAGTCCTGGAAACCACCCAGATGTCCACCAACAGGTGGATAAGTAACTGCGGGGCGTCTCTAGACAGCCACAGAAAGGCACGCAAGACAGCCACTCTGCTGTGCATGACGGCATCGGGGAGCTGGGGAGGAAATGGAGAACAGTGAGAGGAGAAATCTGGAAGGAGGTACGTCTGAGAGAGGGACGCTCGGGAGCTTTTTTTTTTACTTTATTTTGTTGTGGTGAAATGTATGGAACAAAGAGTATGCCGTCTGGGCAGCTCCCACGTGGAGAGGTCAGTGGTGCTGGTGACATTCTTCCGATCTTGCCAACCACTCTGGCTGTCCTTTTCCACTCACTCTGCCATTAACACAAACTCACTGTCCCCAAGCCAGCGCTCCACCTGGGGACTTCCCAAGGGCTGGAAAACTCTGCTCTGATCCCGGATTCGATCCACAGCCTCCCAGAGCACATATGCTCTGCCCACCCCCGTCAGCAATGGCCACTTTCATGAGGAAACAGTGATAAATTAGAACAATCCAGTGTCCCTGCCTGTGGAGAGTTCGTTTTTCAGTGAATGTCTCCAGAGGAAAGGCCGAGGCCTATGCGGAGAAGCGACTTCTGTGACACGGCTGTTTACTGGGCAGGCAGGTCTGACACAGGGGCCCTTCGGAAGGAGACCTGAGACGGCGGCTGCTCCTGGTGGCGCCTGCATCCCTCCCACCTTGGGATCCGGGAGGAGCTCTCTTTTCTCAGGCTCTCAGCTGACTGCCTTTTCTGGAATAGACAGCAGTGTCAGGGCTGGAGGCACCGCTGTTTGCTTCGGGGACAAAACTTCTACAGTTGTATCAGAAAGGAGGGCCCGATTAGGGCAGGTTGAGGACTGCCATATGTGTGCCCAGATCCTGAGAACTGTCCTTTGGTGGTGGCACCCCTGTGCCAGGCCGGGTCTGGCTGAGCTGGTGGGGATGGACCTTGGCAGTCAGCCACCTTTCAGCAAAGGGTTCCTCCTGTGCCTTTTCCAGCAAAGCCAGTCCTGGGGACTAGTCGGTCACGGAAGCCAAGTGGCTATGTCCCCACGGGCTTGCTGGTTACATCTGAGTCTAAGCTCCGGTTTTTCTCTGTGGCCCCTGTCTCCTCTGGGCACCCGGGGTGTGTCCTGGAGCGGTGACACCAAGGACATCACAGGCAGATGGGTGGGCCTGGAGAAGAGAGCCTGCACCCTCGCGGTCTGGGGCCTGGAGCCTGGGTTCAGGTGGCAGTCCCGGGTGTTGTTCAGCGTCTGGTAGCTGCTGGTGGCCCTTATTTTCTGCACTTGGAGACGCAGCCTCCCATGTGTGTCCATTCTATCTTTTTGTGGGACGCCTCTCAGCAGCAAGTAGGCTTGGGACACACTTTACTCCAGTGTGACCTCATTAGCCTCACAAAAAACACTATTTAGTGGGTCACTCTCACAGGTACGAGACTAGGACTTGAGTGCATATTTCAGGGGACACAATTCAGTCTTAACAGGGTGAAAGCCCTTTGTCTGTAAGCTTCTGTGTCTGCCAGCTGTGGCCCTTCAGCGACGGAGGCCCCCACTAGGCTCCCCCGACTGGCTGCAAGGCCTTGTCTATGATGGGATGGTTCATGGGGGCCCATGAGTATCTCCAAGTGACCAGGCTGTGGAAGTGTCTGGATGGTTTCTACAGTGTTTTGCTGTATTTCTGTGGCTGCTAAACCAGTGCCAATCAGAGATGCCTGTTAACCCTGAGATCGGGCCTTTTGGGGGTCTCAGGGGACTTGGGTTCCTGAGGTCCCGTAGCAACAAACCCTGCAGGACCCCTGGCTCTGACCACTGTGTTCCCGTCAACAAAAGATGGGAAACACACTGTCTGCCCCTCAGACTTGTAATGCTTCCCCGTAGGGTTCTCAAGGGCACCAGCCATCTCATACTCATTGAGCGCAAACCCAGATTCCTGCCAGCAGAGAGGCCTGGGCACAGTGGGTGACGATGGAGACTTCAATGCAGACCCATGGGGACAGTGCAGTCTGTGGGGACGGTGCAGTCTGTGGGGACGGTGCGGGCCACGGTGATAATGGAGACCATTTACAGCTAATACGGCGTGTAAGGAAGGGGCTGCCCCAGCCACAGGCCCCCTGCCTTGCCCCTCGGTGGATGCCCTGTGGCGTCCCTGGCCCACGCCAGCAGCAAGAATGATGACAGTTATGACTGGGACCCGGCTTCCTCAAGCCCAGGGCAGATTCAGGCCCGCACCGCCGCTCACCGTGAGTGCTAGCGCGACGCTTCCCATGTGTCCAGCTGACAGGAGCTCCTGCCTGTGGGCTTGTCAGCTGCATTGTGGTGTGGCCAGGGAGGGAGGGCGGGCTGGACCGCCACCTGGGCCCAGTCACCCCGCTGCATTTCAGCCTGTCACATGGATGCCAGAATGGCCACTGTGCGAGGCCTTCCTCAGGGCTCTCCATATGCGCGGGAGCACACAGTTCCCCCCAGATAATAACTCATGCACACACGTGGATGTCTACCCCACGCCCACCACACACGTGCACGTACACACAAACAACACACATACACCTGCATGCACACACAACACACATGTGTACACATGTATGCATGTGCTTAAGTGATGCACATATACATGCAAGTGTGCAGCACAACA
The DNA here is from genome assembly GCA_028571685.1 of Heterohyrax brucei. Lineage (NCBI taxonomy): Eukaryota > Metazoa > Chordata > Mammalia > Hyracoidea > Procaviidae > Heterohyrax > Heterohyrax brucei. The sequence goes on along the minus strand of CM053156.1, from coordinate 91,244,110 downwards.
CACACGTGCACGATGCAGCACACATGTGTGTAGCATACGTAAGACCCGTACCTGCTGCTTGAGGCTTTCCGGGTAGAAGAGCCAGCCTGTCCCCATCCGTCACTACAGAGCTGTCTGGCAGGGAGTCCCGCTCAGAGCTGAGTCCAGCTAGCACCACACGTGCAGCCTGCGCGTCCCCGACGGGGCTCCCCGGCACCGAGGGTCGGCCGCAGCCCTGGGCCCTACTTTGACAAGTCACCCAAAGCCGTCAGGGCCCCGTGTGGAGCCGCCTGTCTGCCTGGCCAAGTAGCCCCCCCACCGCCACCACATCTCAAGGGTGCCCGCGGAGGGACGGCAGGCCCGCGGCGGCTGGGTCGCAGGCCGGCCCGCTGCAGCACAGGCCCGGCGCAGCACAGGCCCGGCACAGAGACGTGGACTCCAAGGCCAGCGGAATCGCCCCAGGGCTGCTCCCTCCGGCCTCCGGGAGCAGGCCAGCACCAGAGCGGCGACCTCAGGGGCCCACGGAAGCGCGAGCAGTGCACCGGTCAGAACTCGGGGGAGCTCAGGGTGCCCCCACTCTGCCTGGTGCGATAACCCGCACCGCCCTCTGCCTCCCTAATGCAGAAAGCACCATGAAGGTGCAGCTTTGGGCTCCGACGGCCCGCAGACGTGCTCCGAGGGACACATCCATCCTGGGCGCCTTGCCCGCTGATGACAGCCCCCTGCCCCCCGCGCTGATGAGGCCTGGGCAGCCGGCCCACCGCGACCCACAGGGCAGAGCCGCTCTCTGGGCTTTCGTGCGAGTGCCTAGGTAGGTGTGCCTGTGTGCTATTTGTACATGCGTGGTGCGTGCCTGTGTGCCTGTGTGTGTTGCATGGTGTGTATGCACGTGTGTGCACATGTGTGAGTGTGCATGCTTGCTTTTCCCAGCTGCAGACTTGCAGGCAGACCCCCCAGCCCAGCCGTGAGCAGCGGCCCGTGCTGCAGGCCTGAGGTGGGGTGTCCAGCCGCACCCCCAGCCTGACTCCCTGTATCCATTCTGCTTGTGAAGGAAGTGGGAGGGAACGCACCTGTCCCCCAGACCACCCTGTGGTTGTCACCAGGCGTGACCGTCAAGCCCAACCCCCAGGACCCAGATGTCCCCCGGCTGCTGGGACTGGTGCAGGCTCCACCTTTGTGTCTAGACATGGAAGGCCCTGTTTTCCCTGCTGGAGGCTGGAGTGGGTGACAGCCAAAGTGAGAGGGGACAGGGTGAGGGGTCCCAGCTGCTGGCGGGCTCTGTGGTGCAGGCAGACCCAGTCTCTTCATCTATTTCATGTTGTCCACTGTCCTTTATCAGGGCCTCAGTGGAGCACTGGGCATGGGCATGGGGGGCTTGTCCCCGAGCCTCAGTGGAACACTGGGTGTGGAAGTGAGAGGCTTGTTCCTGGGCCTCAGTGGAGCACTGGCCGTGGGTGTGTGGGGCTTGTCCCTGTGCCCTTGTCTGCGTGTCCACTGCAGGTCCACCAGCTGCAGAAAAGACCCTTCCTTCCTGTGATTTCCCCACACCCACACCCCCAAGAAGTCATGAGGGGTGTGAGGGTGGGGTTCATACCACGCCGTGAACGAAGTGCCTTCCGGGCCCCAGAGAGGCCTGTGGTCTGGTGGCAGGGGGTCAGCATGGGGATTGTGCTCTACGACACGGGAATGTCTGTATCTCTGCTGATTTGGGGTTGGTGGGTAGCCAGGCCTCCAGGTAGCTCTCGCCTCACATGAGTCCCAAGTCAGGAGCCCAGAGCGACCAGCTCAGCTCTGCGGGAAGGTGGCCTTCAGCTGTGTCCCGAGGTGGAGGCTCTGGCCTGCTCTCCAGAAAACTTTCCCAGAGGCCCACGGTACCCACTAGCCGGCCAGGGTGCCTGGTGCTGGCACCGTCACGGGTCCCGCCCCGGGGTCTCCTATCTCTCGGGGTGCGGCTCGCCTGGTGTGGCCGCTGCCCAGGGGCCAGGGTCCCGGGCCCCACTGGCCACAGACAGCACCAACACAGCCATGCGGCAGAACGACTGTCTGTCGCAGGAAGCCAAGAGAGGAGCCGTGCTGCTAACGAGGTTAGTTAAAGGGCAGCCTCGTTCCCTCGCCTCCGACGGCTGGGCCTGCTGGGGAGGAGCGATCGAGAAGATTGCTTTTTTTAATTACTCTGTTAATTGATATAAAACAAAAAGGACGCAGATTAGTTGCATGCAATTAGCAAATTAATTCTCGGCAATTACAGACTCAGCAGCAGAGCGGCTTTGCAGTGGCATGTTGGGCTCTGTGGCTTATCGACTGCTTTCCTGAGTGGCAGATTTATGGGGAACGCATGGGGCTGGAAACGCAGGGATGGTGGGGATCGGCCGCTGGTGGAGTCTGCAGAGTCGAGGAGAGGGCTCCAGTCGGAAAATGACCAGAGAGCAGCAGGCGCTGGTGAGACGTGGGGAGAGTGGAGCCCGCTTCTCACCGGTGGGAGTGTGAGGTGGTGCAGGGGCCGTGGGAGCCTGTCACCCAGCTCAGTGTGGAACTGCCACGGAGCCTGGCCACCCCACTCCTAGGGGCACACCCCAAGGACTGGAAAGCAGAAATGCAAGCAGGCGCTGTTCACTGTGGGTGGCGGTCTCCAGGCAGGAACCGAAGTGCCCAGCCACCAGCAGGGTGGGTAAACAAGGGGTGGCACGTGTATGAAATGGAATATGATTGAGCCGTGAGGAGAAACGAGATGCCCGTGACTTTAGAACACGTCACGGTGAGTGACAGAGGCCACGGTCACAAATGCCACTAGGCTGCAACTGCACTGGTGTGAGATGTCCATGACAGGCAAACCCAGAGACAGGGAGTGGATTGGTGAGCCCCAGTGCCCAGAGGGGAGGGAGACACCTATACGGAGGCACTGAGTTTCTGCCCAGGGCGATGGTGAGGGTCCGGAGGTGGAAATGCGGGAGGGTGAAACGACGCGGTGAGCGCCCTCAGCGCCTCCTGACTGTAAACCGGACGAAGCTCAGAGGTCAGTCCTGGGTGCGCCTCCTGCCCCAACCAGGCCCCTTGCGTCCACTCCCACGGTTCCTGGCCCTGGACCTGCTGCGAGGCCACGCGAGGGTGTGAGGCTAGGCCATGCGCTCTGACTGGGCTTCGCCGGCCGGTGCTGGGCACCTGCAGCTCCTCCAAGAGGCGCGGGCCTGGAGACTCTATGGGGCAGCTACACGGCATGGCAGAGGTGTGTGTGTGCACATCTGTGCATGGCTGTTTGTGTAGATGTGTGTGGGCACATGCATGGTTATGTACACATGTGTGCATACCTGTGTGCACAGTGTTTATGTAGCTGTGTGAGCACGTGTGTGTCTGTGCATGTGTGTGCCTGTGCACACAGGTGTTTATGTAGATGTGTGTGAGCATGTGTGCACCCACATGTGTGTGCACATCTATGTGCATGGCTGTTTGTGTAGATGTGTGTGAGCACATGCATGATTATGTACATGTGTGTGCATACCTGTGTGCACAGTGTTTATGTAGCTGTGTGAGCACATGTGTGTGCCTGTGCACTTGTGTGTCTGTGCATGCCTGTGCACACAGGTGTTTATGTAGATGTGTGTGAGCATGTGTGTACCCGCGCATGTGTGTGCATGTCTATGTGCATGGGCTTTTGTGTAGATGTGCATGGGCACTTGTGTGAGTACACATGTGTGTTTGTGGCAATGGAGTGGTTGTTCCGTCAGCCTGAGATCCTCTCCCACAGAACCAGGAGGCTGTGTCTGTGTGACAGGCTCCGAGCGGCCTTGCTGCAGGGACCTGAAAGGCCATCGACTCACACGGGGCCGCAGCAGCTTCCTCGGCAGCTGTGGAGAAGCCCCCTGCTTCCCTGGGAGAGGAGCAGCTGGGGAAGCTGCAGGGCTCCCAGGATCCGTGCCCCTGGGAGAGGTGATTATGTGGAAAGGACCCTGGGCGGCTGCGGTTCTCACCCTTCGGAGGGGGCCTCGGCTGACGCGTGAGGGCACGGGGCTCAGTGGCCAGGCTGCACCTGGGCTGACCGCGGCTCTGGGCACAGCCCTCGGGGGCCCGTCCTGGCAGATCACCAGAGAGGCCTGAGTGCCTGCTGTATGCATCGCTGTGTCTTCTTCAAGAACTCGGGGAGACCCCTCCTCTCCTTCTGGGGACCCCAGGCCAAGGCAGCACCTCCTCATGCCAACCTGCCAGGCTACTTGCCGAGTAGGAGAGGTGTGAGGCTCTCCCGAGGTGCCACACCGTGTGCCCTGGCTTCACCGCCCCTCAGGGTCACGGCCTGGGAGCCGTCTCCTGGGCATTTGCCGCAGACTGCCGTCTCCCCACGTCTTAGCTGGTGTCACTTCATCCTCCTTAGTGTTCGCCAGCACCTGGAAGTGTGTGTGTCTGTGGGTACATGAGTGTATGCACACGCCTGCATGTGTGAGTCTGCACATGTATGTGTGTATGTGCATGCCTGCCTGCCTGCCTGGAGGGTGTGTGCACGCGTGCATGAGGGTGTAGATGTGTGCACATCTAGGAGTGTCTGTATCTGCATTAGGATGAATGTCTGCATGTGTGCCTTTTATGTAATGTGTGTGTGTACGTGCATGTGGATGTGTGTATCTGTCAGGTTTGCCCTCCTGTGTAGCCCAGCACCCTCCACATCCTCCCTCCATCCTCCTCGCCATCCTTTAAGCCAGATGTCCTGCTTAGTCTCTGTCCCTGCTGCTCCTGCTGGTGCAGGGCCCCCTGCCAGGTGGGCGTGCCCTCCGTGCCCGTCACAGTCTGTGGCGCTGCAGAAGCCCTGACCCCTGAGGAGCTCATCACCGAGAGCGGTGCCCTGCGTCCGGGACGGGCAGCGAGCTCCCGCAGCCGACTGGTGCCTGCACGGGGCCGGCGGGCAGATGAGAGGTGGACAGCAGGCAGGCGGCCAGCAGCCAGCGGCCAGAACCAGAGGCACAACCCTCTCGAGAGCCTTCAGGGCACCAGCGGGCGCTGGTGTGGGGGCGAATTCCTTGTGACCTTCCACCGTGGGGTGTCTTGTAGATGGAAACCCTGGGGTGTAGGGAGGACGGTGGGAGCAGCCGGGGTGGGGTGTCCCTGTCCTGGGTCCCACGAGTACTGGCTGCGTTGCTGGGACCTTCCCGTGCCTCAGTCTCCTCCACGGCGCTCCCATGGAGATTCCAGCAACCCAACAGGGTGGACTAGCTCCTTGTTCCATCAGGGCATGGAGACAGGCAGCTGTCGGGGGGCACACTTGGGGCCTGAGGATGGGGTGCCAGTGCACTGCCACTGCAAACTGTCGCTCCCCACACGGTAGACCCCACACTGGGGACTGCGCTCGCTGGCTTGAGACCCTGCAGCTTTAGAAGTTGTCTCTGGGATGTGCTGCCTCTGCCCCTCGCCCGCGTCCAGGAACCACTGTTCTCCAGCTTCCCAGCAGCTTGGGTGGCCCTTTCTCCAGAGCACCTGTCCAGGGCTGCAGGGGGCCTTGTGGGCCTCTCTGTCCCTGTCACAGCCCCCTTCCCCTCTCTCCAGGCTGCTATCCCTTAAGGAGTCTGCTTATCTGGTTTGAAGGCTGCCAGGGCACGGGTGACTGGCTCACCGCATAGCTGCACTCCGCCTGGGTCTGCAGGAGTCACGGCCCCAGCGGGTCTAGGTCCTCTGTGACCACCGACGATCCGCTGCCCACTGCCCACCACCCACTGTCTACTTCCCTTTACCCTCTGCCCACTGCCCACCACCCCCTGCCCACTTCCCACCACTGGCAGCCCTGCGTGGGCCTGGCTGGCACCACACTGAGCTGACCATGTGTTTTGATCATATGTCCAGCCTCTCAGATCCAGGGACAACCGGCTGGGCTTCCCCAGCAGAAGGGGACAGGAGGTGAGCGGGAAGGAGGTGAGCGGGAAGGAGGACGGGGCGTCTTGTTCTGTTTGCCCTGAAGGTGCGCAACAACAGCAGCAGCCACGTGGACGTCACACTCTGTCCGGAACGCAGACTCTCTAAACTTGGGTGCCCCCCAGCCCCTCAGGCCCAGAGGTCAGAGAGTCAGGTAGACAGAGTCAGACAGAGCCCGCCCTGCTGTCTGCTCCACCCACTCGGTACCTCTCAGGAGCCCATCTTTGGCTGACACCTCTGCACATGCCGCACACGGGTCTGGGGGCAGCAGCTGAGAAGCCCTCTCTGGCTTGTCCAGCAGCCCCTTCTCCCTTCCTCTGGTCAGACCTCCTCCTCCATCCAGAAGGGACGCCTTGAGGACCATGTCTGCCCCTGGCACCCGCTCCTGCTCCATCACTGCCTGCTGGCCAGCCTGGCTGTGCTGTCCCCTGTCACTGACAAGCTTGTCTGGCATGCTGCATGGTGCACTGCTGTCCTCATTAAGGTGGACAGAAAGTGGACAAACGAGTGTGGCCCTAGGCTGTGTCCCAGGGATGGTCCAGGGCCTAGAGGGTGGGGTGAGGGCCGTCTTGGAGGGTGACAGGCTGACAGGTGGCCCACAAGTGGTCTGTCCGAGTCCAACCCCATGGAACCTGTGTGGGGGTGAGGGTGCCCTGGGTGGTCAGGATGGGCCCTAGAGCTTATGGCAGTGAACTTACACACCACACGGGTCAGGGGGCGTGACGGGGGAGGGGGCAGGAGGAGATAGAGAGGAGGGGACTGGGAGGAGGCCATGTGAGGACTGAGGCAGAGCCTGGAGTGATGTGGCCACAGGTCCCATCCCACTGTCCACAGACCTGCTGCGGTGGCAGGGGTGGCTGAGGTGCCGGAAGGAGGGTCCGCTGTATGGACAGGTCTCAGCAGACCTTCCAGACCAAGCCAGACTGGCAATCTGCTTTCCAAATCAGCCTGTGGAAGCCTTATCAGTGACAGACAGCAGACACTGTCTGGAGGTCTTGTCACTGGAGAGGGCCTCAGGTTGGGTGAGGCAGGGGGCTGAGAGGGAGAGGGACTTTCAGGGAGGGAGACTTGGACCACAGCCACAGGAAAGCCGACGCAGGACCAGAAGCGGTTTTTGTGGTGTCATGGTTGCCGGGGACTGGTGCCCACACAGGGCAGTGAAGGAAACAGTGGGAGTCACCAAGCTGGGGGACAACAGGGGACCCTCTGAGCCTTTCAGGGGTCAAGGCCCTGCAGCTCCTTGAGTTTGGATTCCGAGCTCCAGACCCGTGAGACCATGTGCCTCTCTGGGCTCAAGGCCCCGCAGTGGTGTTTGCCATGGACAGGGGCCAGCACTGGCGGGCATCCCTGGGTGGAGGTGGGCTAGGACTGGGGTCACAGGAAGCGTGACCCCACAGCCCGCTAGGGATGAGTGGCTCTCAGGGCCACCTTGGAGCCAAGCTGCTCTGCTTCTGCTCCCCAGCCCTGCACCCCCTGACCCCCATAGAGGCTCCTCCAGCTGTACCAGGACCTCCTCCCCTAAAAGCCCTCGGATCTTTCTAGAATGCTCTGAATCCCCACCTCTCTCAGGAGTCACTGTCTCCCCCCAGTCCCAGTATCCACCCTACTAACGCATCGTCCAAAGCTGTCACTTCCGAAGCCGTAAACTGGGCAACCTCGGGAGCAGCCACTGGCCCAGGACAGCCCGCAGCTGCACCCCTCCCGGGCCTCAGTTTCACAGTGGTTTTACCAACCACCTTTCATGTAATTTCAGACCTGATTTTAATTTTCTACGTAATTAGAAAAACAATCACCCTTAATTGAGACGGGATCATTTCATCTCTCGATATTTTCCTGCCCGCGTCTTTTCTTTAATTAGTTTTCTAAAGAGGATTAAATCCTGAGAGGCGTCGGGCCGCATATGTGCTGTCTGGAGAAGAGACACCGTGCCTGTCTGTGGAAGACAGGGGTCTACACAGCAAGCACATTCCGAGTGGGTTTGCTCTTTTCGGGGGGCCTGGACAAGCTGCCTGGACATTCCCTGGGAGCTGCCTCCGGCTGCTGAGTCTGAATCTGCATTTGGGTGAGATCTGAGGGGTCCACATGCATGGGGCAGTGTGAGCAGTGAGGTGTGGTGAGATACTGTCCCTCCCCCTCAGCCCTCTCTCCTCAGGCTGTGGCTGTGGCGGGACAGAGGGGAGAGGGGATGCCTGGTGACGAGAAAGTCCTGGCGGCCACCTGAGAGTTCACGCCGAGGACTCTGCTGCCCTTGTCCCTTTGCCTCAGCCCACCTGCTGTGGATTGAATTGTGCCCCCTCCCCCAAACATGCACTGCACATCCTAACCCCTGTCCTTGTAGAAAGGAGCCCCAGTGGTGCAGTGGTTAAGTGCTCAGCTGTTAACCAAAAGGTCAGCAGTTCAAACCCACCAGCTGCTCTGTATTCAATTTGTATGCTGAGCAAATAACCCAAGAAGCTGGACTAGATGAAGAAGAATGGCGTGTCAGGACTATAGGACACCCTGTTAACAAGCTGCGTGCCTGCTGAAAGCCAAGAGGGCTCAGCGCACTTACAGATGAAGGTCGAAGACACTGCCTTCAGTAAGGATCACACCTCAACATCAAGAAAGCAAGATTCCTCACAACTGGACCAACAAGCATCATGATAAATGGAGAAAGAACTGAGGTTGTCAAGGATTTCATTTTACTTGGGACTGTAACCAAAGCCCATGGAAGTGGTAGTCAAGAAATTAAAAGATGCACTGCTTCGGGAAAACCTGCTGCAAAAGACCTCCTTACAGTGTGGAAGGCAAAGATGGCCTCTTGAGGACTCAGGTGTGCCTGACCCAAGCCATGGTGTTTTCAGCTACAAACAAACATGCAGAAGCTGGACAATGAATAAGGAAGACTGAAGAATTGATGCCTTTGAACGGTGGTATTTGGTGAACGATACTGAACATACCAGGGACTTCCAACAGAGCGCACAGATCTGTCTTGGAAGAAGAATGTCCCCTAGAAGAATGTTCCCTAGAAGCAAAGGTTTCATGACTTCTCACCTACTTCAGACAACTTATCAGGCGGGATCAGTCCCCGCAGAAGGGCATCACGCCTGATGGAGTGGAAGGCCAGTGGGAAAGATGGAGACCCTCGGAGAGATGGAGGGACGTGGTGGCCGCAGCAGCGGGCTCGAACACGACGACGATGGTGGGGACAGCCCGGGGCCAGGAGGGGCTTCGTTCCACAGCACACGGGTCACTGGGAGTCAGCAGCACCTCGAAACGCCGCTCTGTGGGAGACAGGTGTGGCAGTCTGCTCGCACAAAGACCTGCGGCCCTGAACACTTTGGGACACTGCCTTGCAGGGTCAGAGTCCCCTCCAGAGCACGTGTTTGGGTTTTCAGGATCTCTGTGGTGGTAACTCCGTTTGGGAATGGGTTTTCTTTGTATGTCAGTGAGGCCGTATCTGTGTGGGTGTATCCTTAACCTATCATTTTTGTGACGTGAAAGGGCAGATTAGGCACAGAAGGCAGAGACAGGGGGAGACCAGCTACTAAAGACGGTGTCGGCAGAGGGCAAAAACCCGGGCACTCCCAGGGTGGCCAGCTGGAGAAGTCCAGCAGAGGGAGAAAGCCTTCTCTTGAGCCCGATGCACTGCATTCGTACTTCCTGCTCCTGAACGGACAGACAACAGATTCCTGTTCACCAAAGCTGCCTCTCGTGATGTTTCTGTTACAGCAGCACTAAATGACTAAGGCATTGCCTTCAGAGTTGACTAGGACGGGGTCTGTCTTCCCAGTGAGGGGAGGGGCATGTGTTTTGGGAAAGCCCAAGGGAGGAGACTCACTGCAGACACACTGGTGTGTGGTGCGCAGCTGAACTTGGGACCCTTTACGGAGCCTGGAGGTCCCGGGAGCTCTGAGATAGAGCACTGGGTGTGACCAGTGGCTGCCAAGAGGTGGCCAGCAGAGTGTCTACAGCACCAAGGTTTTGGGCCGCTGGACTCTGAATCAAGGAGAGTGGCCAGACAGGTTGCAGCTGACGGATGTCTCCCACAGTCCTGGAGGAGTACTGTAGGCTGAGTGGCCACATGGTCTCTGTCAATGCTGCTCTAAAGCCACCAGTGACAAAGTGTCCATGGGGGTTTAGGATTCTGAGCTTGGAATTTCAGACAGTACCACCAAATGCTGTTCATCTTTTGATTGTTTCCAACCATTAAAATGTAAAAGCCACGTCTTGCTCTTGGTCACACACGTGGGCAGTAGGAGGTTTGGCTGTGGCTGTGGTTTGTGACACCCCCGTTGGGCTCTGCCCTTCAGCACTGGCAATGTCTCAGGGGGGCACAGTCCACACCCCAGCCTCTCCTAGAGCTCCAGCCCTGCCCTGGTGCAGGAGGGGCAGCCCCCAGCTCTGCCACCAGCCCCTCCTGGATGACCTTGAGTGAATGTGGGGCTGTCTCCTGGGCTCCGCCTCCCTGTCTTGAGCTTCTCCTTCCTCTCTTGTCACTGTGGCTGAGTTCTGCAGTCATTGCAGGTCCAAAGGGGACACCCCCTTGTCCTCCTGGGGTAAACCTGACACCTTCAATGGCTCCCCATGCCTGCCACATCCAATCCTGACTTCACCTAAGCCACCTGCCCTCAGGGTGAAAGGAGGAGCAGGAGGGCCTCCATGAGGGGCTTGCTAGGGCTGCAGCTCAGCTGCCCCTAAATAAGCATCCAGAATGCACTAGGAAGTTCCAGAATGCACTAGAAGGCCAGCCTGGCAGCCTGGCATGAGGAGAAGCCCTCGCAGGAAGCTCAGCATCCCAGGAGCGGCATCCGCCAGGCCTTGCACTCCCCTGGCTTGCAAGGCCTCCTGGAAGGCTCCTTGGGGAGTTGAGTGGTCACAAACAAGATGCTGGGCCCTGGCAGCAGCAGGTGACAGGTCAGATTCTGAGCCTCAGCTTGTTACATACGTAACAAGCAGATGCTGCGGGGTGGCCTCTGACTTGTAGCATCCCCATGTGTCGGAGCACCGTGGTGCTCCACAGAAAAACTCATCCTCTCATGTTTCAGGGTGCTAGACATCCAAATTCCAGGTGCCAGCTACGAGGGGAGGCTTCCTCTCTCAGGGCTCTGGGGGAAGGTCCTCGTCACCCATCTCCTCTGGTCTAGGAGCTTCTCAGCACAGAGATCACAAGTCCCAAGGATGCCCTCTCTTCCTGGTTCCTCAGGCTTGGTGGTAGGAGGCCCCCACCTCTTGTCTCTGCTTGCTTCTCTCTCTTCTATCTCTGAAGAGACTGACTTAAGACGCAGCCTCGTCTTGTAGATCGAGTCCTGTCACATTAGCATAACTGCTTCTAGCCCTGGCTTACTGATGTCACCGAGGTGGGACTCACACACCAGACAACAAGATGGTACGCAGTCACACAGCACTGGGAATCATGGCCTTGCCAAGCTGACACAAATTTGGTGGAATGCTCTTCAGTCCATAGCACCCTCGCTCTCTGATAGCGTGGGTGGTCTCTTCTCTGCCTCCCGGCCACCTCCCAGTGAGAACAGACAGCAAGAGTATCCCCAGTCATTTATAAAACGCCACCAACGCCAGCTACAGCCTGCGTGGAAGTGAGCCGTTAGACTGTCCATGGAGGGCTGGTGGGCTTCCTTCCACACATGTGATGGAGAATCCCAGACAAGAAGCTGTTGTTTTGTGCTAAAAAAAAACCTGAGTTGGCAAAGTGCCAGCTCTGCGGAGAGCCAGACAGTTCAGAGGCATGTTTACCTCTCTCTTTTCACTTTAAATTGAATTCTTCTGACATTCATGCTGACTCGATGGCAGGAAGGGGCTGGGGAAGAGCATTCTCCTCACATTCTGCTCATTGTACAACTCTTCATTAGCTCCTGCGTGGGCCAGGGCTGTGCCCACCTTGGGTCAGGAGCAGTGACAGACAGCTTCATGGCTGTGCCTGTAACCAGGGTGAGCGGCTCACCTTCAAGTCAGCTCCGACTCGACGTTGCTCCTGGGAAGGAGGAATTTCACTGCCCTGGTGGGGAACAGACTGACAGTGACACAACTTGTCCTCAAACCACACAACAAAGTAGCTGGCAGAGGCCACCCAAGAGCCCGGCTCCCTGGCCGGGGTCTGGAGCCTTTGGAAGGACGTGGCTGAAAGTTGGCCTCATCCACGGTGGCTCTGTGTAATGAGGGCACCCACCATAATCCTGGGTCCCCAGCAGAGTAGGGTCACTTCAGCTTCAGGCTGTTAGGACAACCCTGACCCTAGCAGCGAGCGCTGTCCAGGGTGCTGAACAGAGCTCCGGGGCTGTGCAGACGGCCTGGCCGTCAGTGGAGGTGGAAGCCGAGCAGAGGCTCTCAGGGACTCATGCCCGCCCTTGTACCCTCTCTGCCTCCTGCATGCATGGCCTTCTGGCTCCTAGCTGCTCGGCTCACATGGGCAGTGGGTTATTGTCCCATTAAAACAGGTGTGCACTGGAGCTCTGTCACACTTGATGCAATTGGAAATAAACAGGTGGCAGGCTGGCAGCTGGGGTGCTGTTGTAATCTGGACTCCACTCTGGGCTATCTGGGGACTCCAGGTAAAAAGAAGTGCTTGGTGTTTTGTGAAAAAGACCCTCCCTGTGCTTGCAACCCAACGGCTGAGACAGCCCTGGGTGCTGTGACACGCCTGTGACAGGAAAGGTAGCTGACACCCGTAACAAGAACATGGGGCCACAGCTACAATAGGGTATGTTAGTCACCCGCAGGGAAGGACACACGCTCATACCTGTGACAAGGAATGTGTGGTCACACCTGTGATAAGAGCCATGCGCAGGAGTTGGGTCACATGGTGAGGGCCTAAAAAGAGAGGCCATCTGGATGCCAGGGAAGGCTTCCCTTGAACTCAAGGTGGGAGTGGTGGTTGGGCCTAGGGGGGGAACCTTCTGGGTGAGATGTTACTTTGTTTACTAGCACGAAGTCCAGTCAAAGTCAGCCCAGTATCATCAGTGTATTCAGAAAAGTCACGCTTACTCAGATGCCACAGCCACAGAAAGCCACAGCGAGGGTCCTCGTGCCTGGTGACAAAGTTCCTCTTTGCCATGAGAGTCACGTCTTAATTCCCGAAGGCAAGCTTTACTTCCCTGAAATGCTAAGACCTCCTTGGTAAGACTTTTACACAGAGGCCGTTTTTTCGTAGGTGTTATTATTTCAGGTAAAAGTCTCAGCCACCTGGGAAAGGACATCTTAAAGGCAGTTGTGACACTTTGTTGTATTTGCTTTTAAAAAAAAAATCAAGGAAAGAAAGAAGGAGTGCCTCCCCTGGAGACGGATGTGGTGCTGCCCTGGACACTGCCGCCCAGCTGATCACATCGGCACCCTCAACCCACAGCTCTCACAACCACGGAGGAAACAGTTGTTACTGTGGTGAAGACACACCACAATGCCCACCAGCACAACGCCAGCGTTTGCCGTTCAGTGACTCAAATCACACTTCTCGTGTTCTCACCACTGTGCCATCGGTTTCTAAAGTGCCACACCCCCACCGACGTGCACTCAGTGCCCCAAACAAAGCCCCTGTCCTCTCTGTCCCACCGCAGGTGACCATCAATAATCTTCACTTTCTAAATATTGGCTTATTTCAAGTAAGTGAAGCCATGCAGCACTTGTCCCTTCGGAACTGATTTATTCCACTCAACTGCACATTTGCAAGGTCCATCCAGGCTGTGGCCTGCATGAGAATGTCACTCCTCTTCACGGGTGGTGGACACGACACGGTGCTACGTGTGCCTTTGGCCTGTCCGTGTATCTGCTGATGGGAACGTTCGTAGACTCTGCATTTCAGCAGTTGTAATGAGTGCTGCAGTGAGTACCAGTGCACAGGTTTCTGCCCGTGTTTCTACCTGCGCTTCTTCCAGGTGTTTACCTGGGGCCGGGACCACTGCGTCACAAGGTGATCCCATGGTCAGCTGCTTGAGGTGTTGCCAAGCTCTTTTCACCATGGTGGTCCCGTGTTATGTTCCTGCCAGCAACGGGGCAGGGCTCTGGTTTTCCCACAGCCTTGCTGATGCGTGCAGTCCACCTTTTTTTTTTTAAGTTGTGATTAAGTGAAAGTATGCAGTCCAAATTAAATTTGCATGCCTGCCTGTCTGCAGCTCCTTCGCTCTCCCTGCCCAGTGACAGCACACTCCTTTTCATTCTATATATGTCATGTTCTCTTAACAATCTCCTGTCCCCTCCTCTCCACCCTCTCCTCTCACTTCTAATAAGAGGCCAGTAGGACAGCATCTTGTAGATGCATAGTTCCATAAAGTACACACACCACATGGTCACATTGTCACCCCCCTTTCTTTAATCAGTGGCATCCTAACAAGGCATAATTGCTTTGTAAACAATTTTCAGAAGGTGAATGAGAAGCACACCAAGATCTAGGGCACCTGAGTTGGGTAAAATCAGACAAAGAAAGTGCTTTTGGAGGAAGGTTCTGAAGGACTGGCCTGCAAATGCGCAGCAGAGAATCGGGGCGGTCTTCTGAGAGTCTGAGAGACGCCCTGTGACAAGCGTTCTGAGAAAGCTCCGGTCTCTCTCGGGTCCTCACCGTGGAGGCCTTCTGGGTTCCCTTTGTCCTGGCTGGTTCTGTCATGCTGTCAGTCTTTAAACCACTAGATGTAACAGTCTTGAGGGCTCACCGGGCTCTCTTGGCTGCTGCGGGCACAGCTCCTTCTTGAGACTAGTTTCTACCAGGGAAGGTCACCTCCAGGAGGCAGGGCTTCCTCTAGAATGTGGAAAGGGAGGACAGGAACTGAGTTAAGGGCCAGGATGCCAATGCCAGCACAGCAGGATGGCAATAGGGACCTCTCTGAACTGCAGCCTCCGGCCCTCCACCTGAGGAACAGGCCCATCGTGAAATATTCACAACATGTATGTCTAGAGAGACAGAACTTAGATTGGTGGTTTTCAGAGGCTGGGGGAGGGGACAGGTGTCACTGTTTTCCAGGAATGAGATGTTCCTTCGGGGTGATGAGGGGAGGTGGTTCACACCACTGTGAATGCTCTGAACACTGACAAATTGTTCACTCTAAAACTGCTATTTTTTTGTTACATGAGAACCACCTCAACTGAGAAAAAGGACTTAATAAAAACGGAACTACAACACACCCAGGTACGTGGGATGCAGCTGAGGCAGCGCTGAGAGGGAGACTTACAGCTTTCAATCAAAAGGGAGAAAGGTATCCAGCTGGAGGAGACGCCCGCACCTCAAGAACCTGGGAGAAGGAGAGCTCCACCAGCCCAAGGCAAAGGCCACAAACCGTAAGGAACAGACCTCTGTGACACGGGAGGACACTGACAGAAACCCGGAAAACAGAAACTGAGTTCCTCAGAGACGCTAACGCATCTGACAAGGCCACTAGTAGGAGCGGTGAAGACAGAAGGAGAGTCGACACGTGTCGCCAGCTTCAGGGATGAAGCAGTTGTCACTAAGGCCACATCAACTTAGAAGAAACGTACCAGACTGTTCAGCTACCCAGACACGACTGAGATAAAGTACACAACCTGAACACTCTCCACGAGAATCCAAGCCCACTGCTGCTGAGCCGGTTCCGACTCATAACCGCCCTAGGGGACAGAGTAAAACTGCCCCATAGTTTCCAAGACGAGCCTGGTGGATTTGAACTGCTGACCTTCTGGTAAGCAGCCATAGCTCTTAACCACTACTCTTATAGCCGTCAAATAACTCGGATCTGTAATATACAACTCCTGAAAAAGAAAGGTCCAGACTCAGGGTTTGCTGGAGAACTCTACCAAATATTTAAAGAAGAATGAGCACTGGTTTTACACAATCTCTTCCTAGAAAACAAGGAAGACACACTGCTAAACTCGCCCGTGAAGCCAGTGTTAGCCTGGTACCAAAACAAGGCACAGACTGTAGAAGAAAGAAAATTATCCATCTGTGTCTTTCAGGAACTTAGACATAAAGATTATTAAAAAAACAAATAAATTAGCAAATGGAAACCAGCAATGTGTAAAAACAGCACCATTGACTGAGACGTCCCCAGACATGCAGGGCCGGCTCGCAGGGCCCTGAGTGGGGACCCTCTCCCTAAATGCTTTCCAGATTTTCTCATTACTGCAGTGCAGATGCAAACACGTGGCCTCAGTTGTCCACCGTGGGGGTTCTCACCTGGGAAGTGACACCCTCAGGATGGAAGGCTGGTGACCCAGAGAAGGTGACCACAGCCCTGAGAAGACATTGACTATCCGGGTGCTGCCGGGGGGAACTGGCGTGGACACGGGGCATCTGCTGTCACCCTGTGGCTGCCCATAGGATGTGAGGTGCTCTGTGCTGGCTGTGAGGGGCCCTGAGAAGGGCAGGTGGCGCCCAGGGCTAGACAGGGACAGCCCATTTTTCTAAATACTCTGTAGTGTAGTGGTGTCCCCAGTACTCACGCCCACCAGGAACCTCAGAGCGTAGCCTTCTTCGGGGAAACAAAACTAACCAGTTGCTTCCACTCACCAGGCCTGTCTTCCGAAATGTCTGGGTTACTGTTGCGGGATCTGTACCACTGGGGTCCCCTACTTGGGAGAAGGGTCAGCGGGTGCAGTTGGTGAAGGTGCGGGTATCCTGGATCTCGGCAGTCCCGAATCCGACGACTCCTGTCCCGATGGGAGATGCACATGGAGGGGGGATGTCACGTGGCGATGGAGCGGTGATGCTGCCACAAGCCCGGGAGTGCAGGAGCCCCAGGACCTGGAAGCGAGGCGGGCAGGTTTTCCATCTGAGCCCCAAAGGAGTGACCCTGCTTATGCCTTGAGTTTGGACTTCTTAACGGAAGCCAGGAGAGGTGAGTCTGTGTTGTTTGTGGGCTTTTTATGGCATCCCCCAGAGAAGAACACACTCACGCATGCAGATGTGCACACGTGCACACACCCACAAGCACATGGTGTACATGTGCCCGCACACAAACACACACACATGAGCACACAGCACACACGTGTCTGCACACAAACATGCACATGCGTGCACACACACATTCAGAGGTACACAAGTGCACACACACAAGCACATGACACACATGTGCCCGCACACAAACACGCACACACAAGCGCACATGCATGCAGAGGTGCGTACATGCCCATGCACATGCAAGCACAGGGCACACACATGCCCACACACTAACGTGCACACATGAGCACACATACGTGCACACACTCATGGTACAGACCAGGTTCTGCCTGAGTGCACCTGAGCGACTGACGCTGCTTAACTGGAGGGCAGACGGACTCTTCACGTCCCTCCTCTGCACTGAGTTTGTGTGACTTTCCTCATTGCCCCAGGAAGCCTGTGTATGACTTTTATTGTTTCTTTAGGAAGCCTGTGAGGTTTTGAAAACTTCAGTTGGTCTTTTAACTGTTTCCAGACTTCTCAGCATCACCCTGTGTCCTGCGGTTGCGAGGGTGGGAGGATCCCAGCTTTGAGCAGAGGCCAGGGTAGCTGAGCTCACAGGAGCAGGGTTGGCTGCCCTGTACACAGCGGGGAGCACCACAGGTTCTTAAGAGGTGTCACATCCCCAGGCCTCCAGGAGAAGGCCTATGGGTCAGTTGATCAGGGCCTGGATTCCTCCATCAGCCCTACACTCTCTGGGCTGAGTCTTCAGGCCCCGAGGAGTGGGACCACTACTTAGTTCACAAATCAGAGCCACCTGCTGCCCTGTGGCCATCAGGTCCCCTTGCTTCCCACACAACCTTCACATAACTCCACCAGCCTTATGCCCAGCCCCCTGTGAAGCCCCCACGTGGCCCCTGAAAGGCAGCCCCACAGCCCCACACAGCTGCAGCAGGAGGCAGGGGTGACTGTGTGCAGGGCTCTGCCAGGAGATGGCTGCTGCCTGACACCCTTGGGAGGGAGGTGGGGGTGGTGCCCGGGTGCCTGGAGCCCTGCCCTAGTGTTCCAGGTGGCATTTTATGTGGGTAGGTGGTCTTCCTTCCACACCATACTCCCCACGCCCAGTGCACTGGGATAGTAGGCCCTCTTCAAACAATTGTCAAGCTGGTAAGGCTCGGTGCTGTCACAAAGGCTTGGATTTCCACCGAGGCCCTTGGAGTCGACACCTGTGCCCACCCGGCTGACCTTGTTCTGGGCCCAGTCCCAGGTGTCGGGGTCTCCTCAGGTGTATCAGCAGCCGGCAGATGTCACCTGGCTGTTGGGGTCAGAGGCTCAGGGCCTGGGGACTGCCTCCAGTCCTCTCCCCAGCCCCTGAGGGAGGACACCCAGGCTGGCAGCTTCTCAGCAGTCTTTAGAACCTGACCCTCAGGATCCACAGGGAAGCACGGGCCACCAGCCTCCTGTGCGAGCCCAGCCCCGCCCTTAAGCCCCAGGAAGCCCCTCCTCCTGCTGCTCACCCCGCTCTTTTATCCCCCTCCCCACAGTCTTTCCTGTTAGACACCGGCAGCAGCACCAACCCCTCCGACTGCTTCAGGATTATGGCTTAATCACAGTCTTCAGAGGGGGCTGCTAGAGGGGATGTGCCAGGATGACGGCCCCCGACTGCCTGCCATCCTGTCCCACCATGTCCCAACGTCCCCAGCACACCATGCCTCTGATCCATTGTGTCCCCGTCCCCCCCGTGGCCCTCACCCCCGTGGCCCTCACCCCCTGTGTCCCTCACCCCCCATGTCCCTCACCCCTGTGGCCCTCACCCCCTGTGGCCCTCACCCCCCATGTCCCTCACCCCCTGTGTCCCTCACCCCCCGTGTCCTTCGCCCCCGTGGCCCTCACCCCCGTGGCCCTCACCCCCCATGGCCCTCACCCCTGTGGCCCTCACCCCCGTGGCCCTCACCCGCTGCCTGGCCATCAGCACTGCGCTCCAGTTGGCCGCCCTCCTGGTCAGACACGATCAATCACAGTGGGCTCACGGGCGGCCTTGGGGCCTGGCTGCCTGACCCCACACCAACCACAATGGAGTAAGCAGCAGGGACTGTGGTTTGAGGGTGGAGCAGTGGGACCTTGGGCGCTCCCAGAGCCCACGGCTGAGGCCAGGCTGCCGTCCCCGTTCCCAGGCAGCTTGGACCACTCCTGGACGGAGCCCCAGGTCACTCGGCTTCCCATTTCTTGGCTCAGGTGACGCTGTGGGGGCAGCACAGGCCTGGGAGCCCAGGCCCAGCCCCATCTGCAGCCCTGCTCCTGAGCAATAGGCTGGCTGAGTCCCCGGAGAGCTGCCAGGGCTACACTTCAGCAAGGACTCCAGGGGCCCTGGCACGCCACCCACCCCAGGAATCTGGGCACTGGGCTCTGCCCAGGCCTTCTGGGACCTGAGGCTGCCGGGCCTCGAGGTGGTCGTGCCCCAGGGTGCCCGTGCTCCAGGTCCTGGCCATCCCTGAGGTCAGCTGCTGCCCCACCAGCTGCTGCAGGTGCACGTGGGGTTCAGACGCGGTGGCCTTGTCACCCTCGCTGCCCTGCACTCTCTGCAGCCCTGTCTGCCACAGAACCGCAGCCGGGGGGCATCCCATGCCCAGTGTCTGAGCCCCTGACCACGCTGCCCGCACACCCACAGACGGGTCTGCGTGGTGGGAAGACTCCGGATACTTTAATTCTGCCAGAAGCTGCTGCCTCTGCCGGCGCGTCGGCACCTGTGATTTCAGCGGGTAGACTGCTGCCATTCGTCCTCTGTTTCGTGTTCCTGGGAGCACTGAGTGTGAGATGCGGGGCCAGCTCTGTGAAAGGGGACCGAAGGGCCACGCTGTGGCCCCGTGCCTCAGAGGGCAGTTACGCCACAGCTGCCACTGAGTCCCCCAGCCCCGGGTCCAGCACGGCCAAGGGCAGACCTCAAGGGCCTTCTGAGAGGGGGCAGCTGAGCTCGGGGAGCGGCCACAGCTGTCACCTGGTGCACCTGCCGTGTGCACGCATTCACTCACACACAAGGTCCTCACACCCAGTCTCACACACAGACACACACACACCTTCGCATATAGAGTCACACACACCCTCATGCACACACACACACAACACCCTCACACAGAATACACACAACAGCCTCACACACACACATTCCCACACAGATTTACACATGCATTCTCTTGCATACATCCTCATGCACGCACCCTCACACAGATCCACACAAAGACACACCCTCACACAGACACACACACCCTCACACACAGATTCTCACCAAGATTTACACGTGTGTTCTCTCACACACATCCTCACGCACACACCTTCACACAGATCCACAGACACACCCTCACACAGACACTCACAACACCCGTACCCACAGATTCTCACACAGATTTACACGAGTTCTCCCACACAAACCCTCATGCACCCCCCCACAGATTTGCACGCGTACTCTCCCACACTCACACAGACTCGCTCGTTTGCACCCATCCAGCTGTGTGCAAAGCCAACAGACACCTCCTCACACAAGGCTCAGGCCCAGGGTCGCGCACACACTCACATACACGCTTGCTCACACCACAAACACCTGCGTACATTCACACACACGCACACTGGGGTATGTGGGGTGCGACACAGAGAGGCACAGACTCAGCCCTGTCCCTGTCCCAGCCCCCACGACTGGCCCAGAACGGATGCTCCGCCCAAGCCCAGCGGAAGCTGGCTGGCCCGGAAGGCCACCCGGTGTTGTCCCTGTCACCTACTCCAGGAGCAGCTTTGCGGTGGGCTGTCTCTGAGCGGCAGAGATGGGAGGAGGCCCAGGACGCTGTCCCTGTCTGACACGTTCCCAAGCTCTGTCCTCAGGCTCCGATCAGCCATGGGCTTGTTCAGGCCGTTTATCCAGGGTCTGGATGACTTGTGAGACCCCTGACATTCAATGAAGAGAAAAACTACAGAAGAGATGCGTGTGTGGCAGCGTGTGTGTGTGTTGTGGAGGCCCACGGGGTGCCCACTGTCCAGCCCTGCCTACACAGGGCCAGCGTCTCTCCTGTCTTCTGCAGGGACCAGCAGTTGGCTGGAGCCGGAACCAGGCACAGCCATCACCTGGACAGCTGTCCCATGAGACTCAGTCCCAGTGCTCCATCCTCCACCCCCACTGCCTCTGGGCTTCCTTGGCCCCGAAGGGACCCCTGCCTGTCCACCTCTCAGAAGCCCGGCCGCCTCCCGCCCCCAGACCCGCTTTCCATGGGGAGACAACACTGCTATTACGTGTGATGCGACACGGCACTGCCAGATTATTCCATTAATTTATTCTTCATGATGAAAAATTATTCTAATAACATTTTCCATGCTATTAATATTCCAGAGAGGAGCTGCTTAAAGCCCCTTCCTGCGTCCCTTCTCCTGGCGAGAGCCCATCTATTTTTAACAAAGTGAATTGAAATTAAACCCTCATCACTGGGGATACGTAGCAGTTAACAAACACTCTCTCCAGAGCCCGTTGCAGGCACCCAGGGCAGGCGGCAGGGCAGGCAGGCTCCCAGCTGCCAGCGAGCCAGCCCACCCTGAGCCTCCCACCATGCCCCCAGGTTCCTTCTGGGGAAGGACTCACGAGCAGGCCCCCCGTCCAGGGGAAACCAGGCCTGGGAGCCATGAAGGAGAAACTCCTAGGCACAGAGACCACCTCAAGAGCGCCCCCCCAAGGCAGACAGTGAGCACCCAGGGTCTGATCCGTGCCCAGCCTGCCACATCCCAGCTACTTTGGGGGTTTCCCACCCAGGAGATGGCACCCGCATCCGCCTACCTTCTCTGCCCCCCTAAGTCCCCTTCTCTGTCTGCTGCCTGGAAGCTTTTCTGGAAAGAATGGAGAGGAAAATCTGGAGGCTCTGGCCACTGGGACCAAGTCACATGTCCCAGGGGTCGAGGACTCAGCCTTCTGCTTGTCCTTCCTCTGTGCCCTGTCGTTGGGGACGTGCTCACCAAGCCCCGCCCCCTCAGTCCCACTAACAAGGAAGATTCTGCTGTGCCCCCTACTCCTCCGCTGGACCAACAACTTGATCCAGGTGGCGGGTGTGGGGACAGAAAGATGCCCTTACACACCCACGTCTTCACCCTGTCCCCACACGTGGCAGAAGGCGTCCTGCGGTGTGGCGCAGGCACAGGTCTCGAGACGGGACCTGGTGCTACGCTGTCTGGTGGGTGGTATGATCAGCGCCCCTGCATAGGATGGAGGAGACAGCAAGCAGCCTCGGCAGCTAACCCAAAGGCTGGCGGTCGAGTCCACCCAGAGGCATCTCGGAAGAAAGGCCTGGCAGCCTTCTGCCAAAAAAATCAGCCACTGAGGACCCTGTGGCCTGCCATCCAGAGCTGGGACCCAGGACTTGGGAGCCAGGGCAGATAGGGTGAGGCTGGCATAGGGGGTGGAGTCAGAGAGTTGGAAAGATGCTTTGTTGCTGGCTGTGAAGACACACACACAGCTGATTTCAGGGGCTTAACCTAACACAGCCGTGACCCCACAGCTCTGGAGGTCAGGGTCAGACATGGGTCTGTTCCTTTTCCAGCTTCCTGGGCTAGCCTCGTCCCTAGCCTCACGGCCCCTCCTCCTTCTTGGACCCTTCTTCCCCACACGTCTCCCTTGGCCCTCTTCCCTCCTCCCACTTATAGACTCACGGGGAGCCCAGGATGTTCCCCAGCAGGGCTCAGCCCATCAGCACCTTTATGGCGTCTATAGCCTTGGCTTCTTGACTGTGTGACCTCACACAGGGCGCCGCTGTCCTGCCTCCACTCGCCCTGAGGGTCTGGCCTGCCCTGATGAGGGACGTCCCAGGGGCAAACGGGGCGACTGGGTTTCAGGACTGTGATGGGATTTCAGCACCAGGAGACCAAGTGGAGGAAAGCGCTCCAGCACGTGGGCACTGGCAGGCTGTGGTCAGAGGCAGCCCTGGTCACTGGGCCTTGCTCTCAGAGGTGACCCAGGGTCTCCAGTGCGACCACAGGAGCCAGGCAGACCCTGCACCTCGGGTTAAGCCTCTGCCTGGCTGGGCTCGAGTGTGGACCCCTAGGAGCAGATGGAGGAACGGGCTCTTTTTGGTAGGTGCCCAGGCTCTGGGCTACCCCCTAGACCCTCATGTGAGGGCTGGGGAGAGGGTCTCCCTCCAGGCTGCGTGCCCCAAAGCTGCGCTTCACCCATGGCCCCAGGACCCAGGGAAAGAGACCTTGCTGGGCAGGTGGTTGCAGGGTGGTTAGGCTTGGAGCTTGAGGCAAGATGGCTGACGGTTAACACGAAGGCCCTGGCCCAGAGCCCAGGTGGGCTGCTGGGCCCAGCATCTGAACTAGCCCTCACACCGACTGTGGCTGGCCCAGCCTGGCCTCGGGACCCTGCTGGGGGTGGACTGACCAGTCAGCAAGGTGCTCGCAGGCTCACTTGTGTTTCCGTAGTAATACACAGCGTACAACTGTACAGTTACATCCCACTAAGGACAAGGAACCAGGGGAAAGTGCACTACAGAGCAGCAAGTCCTCACCAGGAAACCCGTGCGGGCCCTGACCACTGCGCGTCTGCCCTGGGGCCTTCCCTCTGTTAGAGCAACGCTCCCTGTGCTGTCAACTCCTTCCTTCACTGAGGCCTGGCCACCCTCAGCCCTGGGCCAGATTTATCGCATCTTTTAGTGCATGCGGGGACACCCCTGCTGGGACTTCTTTCGTGGCAGTAAGATTCAGTTAAATCACAGAAGAAAACCCGCCACCACTGAGTGGGTTCCAGCTCAGAGTGACCCTATTGGACCGCACAGAGCTCCCAACGGGTCTGCAGGGCAATCAGTTTTCATGAAAGCAGTCGGCTGCGTCTTTCTCCTGGGAGCGGCTGGTGGGTTGAAACCCTGGGGCCTCTGGTCCGCAGCCGGGTGCGTTAACGACCGCGCCACTAGGGCTCCTTCGGACAGCTTAGAATCCCAGAGTAGGTGCTGTTCTGCTCCCCCAGGGAAGGCAGGAAAGAGAGGACGTCCTCGGCTGCTGTGGTTCCAGGCTGCCCTTGCTTTCCTAAAGAACCTCATTGGGAAGCCGGACCTCATGATGGCATGGGTCCCCAAGCCTGTGCCCAGCTATTTCTGCTGGTCTTGTCACCAGCGGTGTGGCTCACAGAGCAGTTAGGGTGGAAGCAGCTCTGGGATCCCGTTCCCTGAAGCAGCAAGGCGTTTGCCTGGGATTCCAAACAGGGCCGATTCCCACACTGTTCCCCGTGGGCTTTGTGTGGGAAGGAGTCCTGTGACCTGGACTCACCGTGGAGGCCCTCCTCCCACTGACCCGCAGCTGTCCTAGGAAGCCCCGCCCCCTGGAGGAAGCCCCGCCCCTCGGAGGAAGCCCCACCCCCTGGGAGCAATTCCTTGTCTGTGACAGCGCTTCCAGGCGCTCAGCTGTCTGCTGTCGAGCGGCAGTGACTGCGTGGCCATGGCCGGGGTGCCAAGGGTCTTTCTCAGGGAGCCGTGTGGCCCCATACTTCCCCGTGGTGGCTCAGGGGCCATCATAATTTATGTGTTTTTCAGTAAAGGACAAAATGATTTTTAAAAAATTATCATGATTAAGTGAAAGCATACACTCCAAGTGACTTTTGCACACCCCACCCTGTGACAAGACCAAGACACTCCTCCTTTTCACCCTGCCCCCTTCCTCTCCTCCCCCTCCTCTCCCCTCTAGAAAGAAACCAGTGGGACAGCCTTCTGTAAACGTATAAGACCATGAAGTACACGTATTGCGTGCCCTTTGTCCCCGAGTCCAGTCCGTTCTTCGTCTGAAGTGTTGACCTCCCGTCCTGGTTTCATCTCCAGACCAGCAGCAGATCCAGGGGCCGTGTTCCCAGTGGGCCCTGCAGGCTGTCAGACCGTCAGTCTGGTCCTTCAGCAGGGCTCCTGACCTGCACAGCCCTTTCTCTCACGCTGCCTCAACGACTCTTACACCGTGTCCCCTGTCAAGGCTCAGAGTGACTTTCAGACTAGGTGCCTGAGTGAATTAACAAAACAGCCAACAACTCACAGGCCTTCCTGTTTTCCCCTCTGTGGCTGGTGCCAGTGAGTGGTTATGGCAGCCGCTGGCCTCGCCCACCCTGTTCTGTGCCTGGTCAGCCAGGAGCCTCACTGTGGGGCCAAGTGGGAGCCCAGTTTGGAATTGCTTCCGCGCCTCCGGGGCTTCTCTGCAAGGCGCCTGCTGGCTGGGGGAAGTCGTCTGCCTTGTCCCAGGTGCCCACAGTCAGGAGGTGCTGTTGCTGAGGCAGGAGGGGGCCCTGAAGACCCTCATTTGAGGAGGCAGCAAGGGGGCTGGGGACAGGCTGCACTGTCCCACGTCTGAGCAGCTCTGTGTGTATACTTCCAATGCACCCTGTGGTCCAGCTGCACCCTAACCCTCCACACAGCAGACTCGAAGCTCCTCCTTTCAGTGGGGTCCCTGGGTCATCGTGCATCCACTCACGGGGTCCTGAGTGCCCACAGCCACAGAGCTTGACTGGCTTCCAGCTTCACGCCCTTGAATCAAGCAAGGGCACATGGCGTCACCCCTGGCCCCTGGCGACAGGTTCTGAGCCAGGCACAGCCTCACCTCCAGCAGGTGCTGAGGGGGCAGCTGGTGGATAGTGCATGTCCACAGAGAATGTGCGACAGCGAAGATGTCTTTGTGCAGAGCGGGCACGCTCCAGGCTGACAGGACGTGTGAGGACAGGCTCTGATGACAGGAGGCTGCAGGCGGTGGAGCGGAGAGCAGCAGCGGAAGGGTGCCTGGGGCCCGGGGCCGAGCCACGATGCTGAAGGCCCAGGGTTCGGGCCGGGGAGCTGTGGCCTCAGGGGAACAAGAGGCGAGGCCAGCCTCCCCCACCTGTGCTGAGAGTCAGGCGGAAACCCAGGAAAGTGGGCAGGCGCTGTGACCCCTTGCCTCTGGTCTGCAAGCTCAGCTGACGCAGGCCTGCATCCTCCCTGTGCCCGTGAGCACTGACCTGGGGCAGCGCCCTGGCAGCCCGTGACAGGAGCCCTCCCTCCCTGTTTCCCAAGCCGTTCAGGGTCCCCTGGTGTGGCGCACCCCACCCTGCCTCAGGGGCTCATCTGGGCCCTGCTGGTTATTGCCTTTCGTCCAGTTAACGCAGTTAACGCCCTGGAGTGTCCTAGGGGTAGCTGGGTGTCTTCTCCGACCCCTGGGTGACTCACAGTCCCCTCACTCGATTCTCCAGAGCTGCCTGGGCCAGACAGCACTGCTCGTCCTACACCGGGACCTGCAGCCCTCCCCTCAGGGGGCCGGGAGGAAAGCGCTCAGGTGCGCGGGCCGCAGGGTCTCAGTCTCGACTCCTCAGCGGTGCCATTCTGGCCCAGAAGCAGCCACAGACATTGTGTGAATAAATAGTATGGCTGTGTCTCATACTATTTATTTACAAAGACACTGTGGCGTGGGCTTGGCCCACGGGCTCTGGTTGGCCAAACCCTGCTCTAGACACGAGCTCTTAACCAGAGGCGGTGTGGCCCCTGGAAACACTTTCTGAAGTCTGCAGACATTTTAATGTTTACGCCTGATGAGTGATCTGACACGCAGAGGCCAGGGGTGCTGCCCAGGATGGCCGCCCCAGCATTATCCGGCCCAAAGTGCCCATTGTGCCGAGGTTGGATGCTCAAGTCTAGATCCCTGAGTCAAGAGAGAAAACATCAGAGTTGGACAGCAGAGTGTTGACTGACGTCTGTCCGTAATTACCACTGGGCTGGAGGCAAATTTCACTGAGCCTCAATTTGCCCATCTGCAAAATGGGGATAGTATTCTTCAGCCCTTAGCTGAGATCCAACAACAAGAAGCAGGTGAGTGAGTGAGTGAATAAATCTGTGACTGGATGCCTGCTGAATACAACCCTCCCTAGAACCAGGGTCAAAGTCACAAGAGGGACTAGAATTCTGTCATCAGGAAGTCAATACTAGAAGCAAGATCCTTTCGTAGGCATACCCAGGCACTGAATGGAGGCACAGCTGGGGTGCCCACCTAGGTGAGGGACCTAGTTGCTGGGAGTTTGTGTCCCCAAGGTGAGTTCTTACCTCGAGGCGTCTCCACAGCTGGCAGGTGGTGGTGCCGTCTTCCCAGGGAATTAAAAATATAATGACTTCCTTATAACAAAGTCCTAGCACATGCCACGACATGGACAAGTCATGACAACAGTGTGCTAGCGAAGACGCCAGTCACAAAAGAACCAGCACTGTAGAACCCCATCTATACGAGGCCTGACAGCTGAGTCCATGAACATGATTGTTCTAAGTGCTGCACACCTCACTGCTGAATGTCTCTACGGTCACCTTTTGAGTCCCCCGCTTGGGAAAGCTACGCACCAATGTCAGTGCCTAGCCCACCCTTCAAAGCAATTTAGGAACTCTTTCTGGAATGGCCGTTGTGCACAGTGGCAAGTTCGTGAACTTAATTATATAGTCGTCTGTGTGGGTGTTTTTAGCCAGTAAACAAGTAACTATATTCAAACACCCTCCCTACTCCTCTGATCTGGCTCCCAGTTACTATTTTCCTTATCTGAAGATAAAGGAAATATTGAAAGAAAGACATTTGGATGACATTCAAGACATCAAAGGCAATATGACGACAGCTGGTGGTGATTCCAGAAAAAGTCTGAAAATTGCTCTTAAGGGTGGACTGAGTGATGGCATGAGTGCATAGTTTCCCAGGGGAGAGTCCTTCAAAGGTGACCATAGTGATATTCAGCAACGAGTTATGTAGCACTTCTTCTAGGATGAGTTTGCAAACTTAATTGGAAATGATCGTAGGGCATATCTTGCCTATTGTCCTTTGCCATCAACTCAATTCCGACTCACAGTGGCCCTGTAGGACAGAGGAGGACTGCCCCACAGAATTTCCAAGGAGTACCTGATAGATTCAAACCGCCGACCCTTCGATTAGCAGCCGTTGTGCTGAACCGTTACGCCACCTGGGTTACAGTGGAATTTCGAGAGTGAGCACTCATGGGGACGGCAAGGGGCTCGGTGGTTGCCGGGGCCTGGGGTGTGGATGGGGGTCCGGGCTGACGAGGAAGCTCCGAAGTGGCGGTGGAGATGCTGTTAGCTCACCCAGGGGCGCCACTGACAGGCCGGGGGTCCAAACTACCTGGGGGGGCAGGAAGAAAGCCCTGGAGACCTGCTCCGGAAACTCTGCCGTCTGGAACCCCATGGTGCGCAATTCTGCTCTGCCACGCGTGGGAAGACCGTAAGCGTGTCCCCCGGCGGTATGCAGCTGGCTAGATGGTATAGGGACACAGCAGACGTAGCAGACACCACCAGATTAAACCCTTGACATGGATGCTTTGTTATTCATGTTTTACTGTGATGAAGTTTTTAAAAAAAGAAGTGAATGACTTTCCTAGAATACGTTTAATGCTCAAGGTTGGCCCCGGTGTGGGGGTGCACTGGTGTGCTTTCTGTGCCCTCTTTGCAGAGTTGCCCAAGTGCCCAGGTCTGACCCGGGAAGGCGTGCCTGCTCTCCGGGCTGACACCCTCCTGTTAACACACAGCGCTGGGGTCCTAACAGCTCTGGTGTGTCCTGAGGGTCACCTGATGGCTTCACCAGAGTTAGCATGTGAATCAGTGTCTAATTACCCTGCATAATTGTTCAATCTCATAGTAACACTTTAATTTGCAAAAATAACCATGTGATCACCCTGCAATTACATGGTAGTTACTAATCAATCACTTCTCCAGAGTTTGCTCCTGTTTGCACACTGGTTGATGGCTGTTTCCCTCTCCTGCACACCAGGCTCTTGGCCACCTGCTGGCACCCCAGTGCAAGGGCGTCGTTCCCCCAGCAGAATCCAGCAGGCTCTGGTTTCCCAGGCCTGGCCCTCCCCGGGCCACCTCCACTACATCCTGGAGGGCCTTCCAGCTGGCATGTACAGAGCCCTTCCAGCCTGTCATCTGCAGCCCACTCCAGGGAGATGCCTTCAATCCTGCTGTGTCCCAGCCCTGCTGCTGTGCACACACACCTGCAGAAGAGAACTCCGGATGTGACGGGGCCCACAGGGTGCAGGCTCAGTGCCCAAGTGACCCCTCCACAGGACCTGTGAGAAAGGAAGCTGAGTCCTAGGGAGGGCACAGCTCAGCCAAAGTCTGTGCAGCTGACAAGACCTCCAGCACCTCCAGAGATTGAGCCCCTCCATGCCCAGAACAGAAAGACCTCACTACTCCCTCCCCCCTGAGGCCCCCCCTTAGGTGGGGGACAAGCTTCCCTCCATGCTGCTTGTCAGCCGGTGTCCTCGTGGGACTCCGGATGGCAGCCCATTTTTGCGGGTGCCCTCCTTAACTGTCCAGGCTGGGAAGGGTCCCCAGTGGGCTTCATCCGTGAGGTCACCCTGACAGTCAAGCACCACAGTAGCCAGGGGTCCAGCGTCAGACGAGCATTCGAGCCCTGACTCGGCGAACGGTCAGTCACACGGCATTCTGCCGACTTGGGGCTTCAAGCCCACCGTCCAGAGTGCATGTTTTGCACACTTTCTTCAAAGTCACCCCTGTGATTGCTTTACCGGCTGTCACCGCTGAGTGCCCTTGGGTCAGCCTGGACTCACGGCAGCCCCGTGTGACAGAGCAGAACTGCAGTCTGCGCGGGAGCAGACCACCAGGCTTTTCTCCCGCTAAGCTGCTGGGGGTGGTTAGACCACTGACCCTTCTGCTAACAGCTGAGCACTCAGCCCTCACACTGCCAAGTCCCCGTGCTTTGGGGGCACAACCTCCTAAGATGTGAATAGAACACCGCCAACAGTGATTGTTCAGACAACCTCTGCGTTCACCTGCCATGGCTCTTTGGGACACAGAAACGTCTCCAGCTCCGAGCTGAGAACATGTCACTGCCGGAACATCTAGGCAGAGAGACAGCCTCCCTCCCCCTCCCTGGGGCCCTCAGCGGGGGCCGCTCAGCTCTGTTGTCCCCAGTGTCCCCTGACAGTGGTGGGGCATGGGACTCGTCTCCCTGACAGCTGCCCCCACCTACTAGGACTTGGGCACCTTCAGGGGCTCCTCTTGCCCTCTGTCTCCCCATCGAGTGCACCCTGATATCTGGAAATGTGGACTCCAGTTCACAGGAACTCTCCTGAGCCCAAAGAAGCTTTCAAAGTGAGACAGGGGTCCTTCTGTATCCAGGGTGCTCTAGGAGGCTCTGGGCCACAGGGCCGCGGGACACAGGACAGGGGCCAGGAAAAGCCCACATGAAACCAGTCACCTTGGGCCGTAGGAGCAGAGGTCACAGCCAGCAGAGATGTGAGGGGAAGGAGGAGGAATGCGGGGTACGGGCACGGCACGAAGGGTCGGGGCTCTCAGCAGGCAGTCAAAGGCCTGCGGAGCAAGTCCCCCCAGAGGTGTCTTGTAGGAAGGCCCGGCGGTCCGCTTTCCGAAAATCAGCTGCAGAAAACCCTGGGAGCACAGTTCTATGCTGACACACATGCGTTACCATGAGTGAAAGGTGACTTAGTGACAACTGTTTTTTCTTTCACCCAGTGACTCAGGTGGGGCCAGGTGGGGATGACAGGAACTCAGCCCTAGGAGGCTGCTGCTGACAGCGCACCCAAGGCTGTCACCGAGGGGTATTGTCCAGTGAGACTGGTCAGCTTGTGTTCCCCCCAAAGTGGCCATTCCCCCCAGAGCTCGCCCAGCAGAAGTGGGGGTCCCAGAGCCTCTCATAGCTCTGTGCTCCTGAGCAAGGGTTCAGGAGCAGGAGGGCCCTCACTGGACGAGAGACACTAGCAGATTCTTCAGACTGGAAGCCGACTCCGGACAGTGGCTCTATCAGCCCACGCGGGAATGCCGCGGCCCCAAAGGCTGTTGCCATCACACGCTCAGTTCAGGGTGACCCCTGGCACAGTGGAATGAAATGCTGCCTGTCCAACCCCCTCCTTGGGATCAGCTGCAGAGGGGACTGTCGTGATTCCCAGTGTTTTCACTGACTGGTTCTTGAAAGTAGATCGCCAGGCCTTTATTTCCCATCTTTTCTGGGAGCTTTGTTGGAACCTGAGTGGCATCACAGGCCTCCGCTGACAGACGGTGGAGACTGTGCTTGAGGTGCACTGACAGGGACTCAGCCCTGGGTCTGCACAGAAGGCAGGAAGTCTGTTGTCGAACCACCTCGGCCGGAATGACAGGGGACACCACGGAAGCATTTTCCTCCTTTCTTCTTTTGACTGGTTTTAAAAGTAACTGCACGAAACAATAGGTCTGTACCGTGCACTACGTCGTTGATTCCCTCGTCCCCATCCTCTGTCCCCCTACCTTAGACAACAGGTGGTGACAACCACTTTCATCATTTCCAAGCTCCTCGTACCCTGCTGAGCCGGCTTGGACTTCAAACTGTCTGAGTCCAAAATGGGGAGGAATGACCTATCCACAGGCAGACTTGAAATGAGTCACAGCAAACACTGCAAGACACACCCCGGGGGTCCGGGCAGGCAGAGCCCCCGTGCCCGGGTCTCGGCTTCCTTGCACACCGAAGTCGTCACACAGCTGCCTGCCAAATGCTGCTTCTGGTTTCGTGCTCAGTGTCAGTCTGTGCAGTCAGTGCAGACACACACAGGGCCACATGCAGGGACACACACACAGAGACACACTCAGACATGCACACAGACACAGAGATGCACATACAAACATGGACAGGCACAACACACAGGCACACACACGTGGGGCCACACACAGGATGCACACAGATGTGCACAGCCACACATACAAACACAGACACAGGCATGCACACACATGCACAGACACACACAGACATAGACACACAGACACATGTACAGACACAACACACAGGTACACATGTGGGGCCACACACACGTGAATGCATGCACACACAGGATGCACACAGACATGCACAGAGACACATACAAAAACAGACACAGACATGCACAGACACGCACATGTACAGACATGCACATACACAGGAACAAAGCACAGGAGGCTGTGGGTCCTGGGACCCAAGAGGAGGCCTCTTTAATGACACATATGATAATTAAAGCGTACAACAAGCACAATTAGCACGTTTTAAGTAGCTTATTAGTGAAGCTCACCATGAAATCAGAGTAGACGGTGCTCTGGGTTCTGCTGGGATAACAGCTTCCATCTTCCGTGTTATAAAACCTCTGGCTTGGAAGAAATGGGCGTCTCCAAAGCACGAATCAGCAGGCTTGGTGGCAGTGGGGCAGAGAGCTGCAGCATTAGGGCAAGTCCTCAGGTGACCTTGGGGCAGGCAGAGCGGAGGAAGGGGCGACAGGGTGCGCCGGATGCTCGGGGGCTGCTGGCAGCACCCTGGGGTGCAGTCCCATGGGCAGAGGACTCAGAGGTCTATGGACACCTGGCTCTCTTTCAGTCATCCTGAAAAATCCCCGCAGACCCCTGTCCTCTCCTCTGCATGCCCTCCCCAACCAGTGGCACTCCTGTGCGGCACAGCAGAACTGCGCTCCCTGGTCTTCAGTGGCTGGTGTGTCAGAAGCCAATGGCCAGGCCTTTCTTCTGAGGTGCCAGTGGGTGGAAAGGTGTGTTGGCCACCTGTACCGCCCAGGGAGCCCCTTTCTAGGCTACTTATGAACTGAAGGAACTTGAGAAGACAGAACCATCCGGACAAAGAAAGCGTCCACACAAGTGGGGGTACCCAGGGAGCCAAGGTGCCTGGCTCCTGGGGACCACAGGTGCTGTGGGCAGCGTTCTAGTCCATCACACACTGCCAATCCAAGCAGCAGCCTAGAGGTCTCAGAGCCTGGCCCTGGCTCCCACTGGTGGCCTCCCACTGGGCAGCCCAAGAATGTTTTCTGGTAATCCCCCACTGGGAACCACTTACGATGAAAGCGCAGAGGGACCCGGGGTGACCCAGCAAAGTGGCTAGCACTCAGAGTGAAGTCATTCACACACTAAACAAGGGGTCTGCCCTTGTGGTGGGTGCCAGGGGTCATTGGAGCAGCCGAGCCTGTGGCTGCTGAGGCCTCATTCGCACAATAGCCACCCCCGACCCCTATGGGCTGATATTCCAACTGTCCCCATTTTGCAAATTAGGAAACACGGTGACCATGGGCAGATGGCCAAGAGCCTGACTTTGGGTGTTCCTGGGTGGCTCTGCCCATCTCCACCCCACGTTCTGGCCTGGCCCCCAGGAGAGTAGAAGGCTGGCCTCGCTGTCCTGACTAAAGAACGGAAGGATTGGATGGTTCCTGCTGCTTCTGCTCCCAGAGGCCCTTGGTTTGACAGAGAGAGTTGAATCTTTGCATCACCTCTGGGGGCTGTCGTAGCACCCTGTGCTCAACCAAGAAACAAAAAGCTACTGCCATGAAGTCAGTTACGTGTCCTCAGGGCAGGCCGCGCGCTCAGCGACCCTGTGTGCTCGGGACAGGCCGTGTGCCCTGAGTATGAAGTGGACCCTGTGTCCTGGGGCGGGCCGTGTGCTCAGCGTGAAGTGGACCGTGTGTGCCTGGGGCGGGCCGCGCACTCAGCGTGAGGTGGACCCCATGTGCCTGGGACGGGCCGTGTGCTCAGCGTGAAGTGGACCCTGTGTGCTCGGCATAGGCTGTGCCTTCAGTGTGAAGTTGAACGTGTGTGCTCGGGGCGGGCTGTGCCCCCACTGTGAGTCCATCCTGTGTGCTCTGGGCAGGCCATGCCCTGAGCGTGTCTTTCACTGTGATCTCACCAAAGCCGACAGCCAAGCCCTTCCTTACAGCACTGCCGGGTGAGTCTGGAAGCCAGTCTGTGGTCTGCAGCTGACAGCAAACCATTGGCACTTCCAGTGTTCCCAGACATAATGGGTTCCACGAAAACAGCCTGTTCTGCCAGAGGAGGTCACTAGACTTCGATGTGGAGCACCACCCATCTCCCCAGGAGCTGGGGGTTGCTGGGTGGGGCCCTGTAACCCACAAACTGACAGTTCGTCCCTCCACTCACACTGCACAGAGGAGCTCTGGGACACAGCAGAGGGGGAGGGAGAAATCCCCCTCGCAGCTGGGCCTCTGTCCACACCATCAGAACCTGGGGGATGTTTGCTCCCCCTCCGAGCAGTCCTGGCGGGGTTGGCACCAGAACACCTGCCTCTGCAGACAATGCCTCCTCAGGGCCCCTGGGCAGCGAGGTGCAATCCGCTCCCACCACCAGCCCCATCTCATCCAGGTTCCCCAAAGCTCTGAGACAAGGCCTTGGGTGAAGCAGGTAATTGCAGGCTGCGTGGGGAACGGCAGTGAAGGGCAGGGAGGCGGAGGCAGAGAGGTCATGCCGAGGCCTCTCCAGGTACCTGGAATGACCCTTAGTGGGGGCTGGAGTACCCACCTGCCCACACACTCACCTACTGGTTGCTGGTCCCTGCTGGTTGCCAAGTACCCCTGCCCCCCAGCTGCACCTGCGTCTGCACACCCAGCTTTCTTTAGCCCTGTGAAGCCAGGAAGAACGGTTCAGCATCCCCCGGACACAGCGCCACAGCCCGGAGCTGTCCACAGCAGTGGTGCTGAAGCCCAGAGGGCCGGCTGTGGCACCAAACCCCACCATCAACAATCCTGCCTTTTCTGCTACTTTGTGGGCAAGTGTGACATGCTCCACAGGGCTCTGGAGTCTTCAGGCCACTTGCTGCTTCACCTGAAGCTGGCCCCTTGGAGCCCAGGACAGAGCAGGGCCATGGGTGCAGTGTGAGGTCCAGTGCTTGTCCAACGGTGCTGGACAGAGGCTGATCAGACCCAGGAGAGGGCAGGGCTCCGAGGAGGAAATAAAGGCCCATGAATGGAAACAGGAAACAGATATTTGTTTGGGAACATTCCACCTGACCTGGGGCCAGGCCACGGGATCAGATTCCACACTCCAAGCCATGGCACCCCAACCTTGAGTGGGTGCACACATGGCCTGCCGGCTGCCCTTTCTCCTGAGCCGTCAGCATTCCCTCTCTGCTAGTCGTTCCCCTCAGGGAGCCAGCCCTTTAGGAAACACTCTGTGGCCTCCCGCTTCCGGCTGACACCTCGTGTTTTCACTCTTCTGTCTGGTAAAACTGCCAAAATAATCCTCTGTGTTAGCTCTCCTAGGTGCAGACAGGTGCTGAGGTGGAGACCCGAAATCTGGACATCTGGGGACCTGGGGACCGGGGGAGCCTCAGGACCTGGAAACCTAGAGACCCGGAGACATGGAAACCTTTAGACCTGGAGACTGGCTCTAGGGAGTTCACTGAGAAGTCCCAGTGTCGGCCTGGAAGGGGAACAAGGTGGGCGAGGGGATACTGGGGTGTGACAGGGCATGGGGACCTCTGCTGACCCCACAGGAACTCTGGAACTGCAGCAGCCCTTCAGGGCTACCCCATTTGAGGCCTCTGAGCAGCTTTGGTGCTCCTTTGTCCCCCAGCACTGTGTTATGTGTATTTGTGTTTATTCATTTGTCTTCTCTGTTATAACGCGGTGTCTACTGTGTGCTCTGGTATCTGGCAGGATTCTGCACCCCAGGGTCCCCTGAAGGGAAGAAGCTTCCCCTAGTGCAGCCCTGCCCTGAGGTGAGAATTCCTGGAAGAACACCCAGAAAGGTCCTACTTCATTCCCACTAGGGACCCTGGGACCACCCGCCCCCCGCAATTCTGAACACCCATACCCACCGTCAGAGCCAATGTGTTGCTGTTGGTCTGAGTCTGAGGGTCCCCTTTACTGTCAGCCAGGGCTGACGGCCAGCCTGGCTTTGCTGCCACCTCTCTCAGGGGCCTGGCTCCTGGTGAGGCCCCAGAGGAGAATGAAGGTGTTCAGGCTTCCAGCAGCTCGGCACTGAAAACCCGTTCTGACTATAAAGGGAGAAAATGTTATCTAGCTGCAGGGGGCTGTAAATCCTCAGCCCACCAGGTGGCGCTCATCTGTCCTTGAGCCTCTCCACCGAGAAGCCCTGGGCAGAAAGATCTGACCCTAGGGGGGTCTGTGGGTGGGGGCTGCAGCCACCAGGAGCTGGATGTCACAGAGGCTGACGTGGGGGCGGAAGTCAGCTCAGCGTGGAGGCGCGGAGACGGGGTGACGTGGGATGGCGATCACTCGGCCATGCCCGTCTGTACCTTCAGCCACTGTCTCCTTCTGCCCTCGGTGCGGCCACAGGGGCTAGATGGTGGGGTTTGCCAGGCAGGGCAGCACCCTGCATGTCCCGCCCCTGGGGAAACTGAGCAGCAAACGTCACAGATGTCCCTTCACACCTAGTCTGCAGGTGATGGGCTGCTGTCTGAGGACACGCTGTGAGGAAGGCACGCCAGGAAGGCAATCAGAGACACCTCAGTAGACACACGAGAGACAGAGGGTGCCCTGCTGTCAGGCCGGCCGAGCTTTCAGTGCTGGCTGCTGGCTTGTTCCTGGTGTTTGTGACACTGAGACACTCACGGAACGGCCACAAGTTGAAGCAGATGGAGACCAAGGAAGAGGGTTCTGAAGATAAAGCACAGGGCAGACATCAGGACCTCCGTGAGGCCCTGGCCCTGCCTGGCCTGTGACCCACCTAAGGCTTCTGAAACCAGAGGACATTGCGAGCACCTGGAACAGCATACAGAACAGCAGCTTCTAAAGGAGGCATGTGTGCACAGCCTCCCTGCCCACTGTCCCAGAGAAAACATCTTCCCAGGGTGACCGGAGGCCCTGTGAGCCCGCACCACCGTCCTGGCCCCACCGTTCTGCCATGTCCCCTTTCCATCTGCCACTCTCAGAGGTGCCAAGTGGGGCACGGCCGCTTAGGTGTCTGGGGAGGGACAGCAGTCCTTGCCCACCAGAGGCACTGGGAAGAGGGGAATGAGCCAGATCCTGGGGTCCCACCAGCCCCCAAGGCCTTCCTGCCCATGCTTGACACTTGACCCCAGAGGCTTGTCTTCCCATGGTGTGGGAGCCTAACCCTAATCCAGAGGCCCCTCCAGAGCCAGCTGATGCCCCAGACTGTCAGTGGGGAAGAGCTGGAGGGGCAGCTGTAAGGACCCCAGATGTGAGGCCGACTCATGAAGCAGAAGTATGGAGTCTGGACTTCGCCCCACCTGAGCAATTTCCCTCCAGTGACAAGCAGTTTTCCTTTAAGGCTGGGCCTTCTCTGAGGTCATTTAAACCCCTACAGACAGCATAGCTTGTATACGTGATCCTAGCCCAAGTACGTGGGGCTTGTCCTCGGAAGGGACCCCCAAAGGTCGGGAGAGATAAGGGCAAGTGCTAGGGGAACCAAGGGCCTGGCTGCCCGCACTGGGGTCCTCTCTTGAAGACTGATGCACTATCACAAGCCATGGCAATCTCCCTTGAAAACGAGGTCCCCAGTTGCTATCTGACTACAGAGTCTGGCACATCCACGGCCAGGGAGGCGGCGGTGACAGGCTTATCTGGAGCAGAGGGGCCTCCCCTGTAGGCATGCGGGTCCAGCTCTCCCCACACTCTCCACAGTGAGGACCCCCAGGCCAGCCCCGTGCAGCTTCCGCTGCGCCTCAGAGGAAATTTTCCATCCCTCTCAGGTGATCAGAGGCACTGTAGGTGTGATGAAGATGCAGTTCCAAGTCAGAAACGGCACCCAACCCCAACCTAAGCCCGTCAACACTGCCAGGGACCTGCTGCAGGGCTGATGCTGTCTCCGCTCTGAAGACTCAGGAGCCGCAAGGTAGTCTGGGGAACAGAGACACGAGCTGGGGCTTCCGGTTGGCTGGGAGTGGGTGGGGACTGCGTGGCTCAGGCACCGAGGCACCTTGAGACGCCTTTACTACTGCACCTAGGTCACGGCTCTGAAATGTTGGTCCTACGTGGCTCGTTTTCTTAAGGACTAGAGACCTCGGGGACACACCTGGGGTTGATCACATGGAGATTATTACTGGTGTCATCAAGAGAGGCAGTGCCGTGGGAAATAGGGGTGTCTCATGAGACAGTGGGAGACAAAAACTGCAGATTCAGTCTTTGGCCAGGGAGCTAGGGGTCCAGGCAATGGGGCTGGCGCTCGATTGAACAGTGTCAGAGCAGAGGGAGATCTAAGCGGAGGGGAAGGGGGGCTGTGCCTCATAAACAACCCACCCCCAGCTCTCCAGCCTCGGTGGGGTGTTCTCGGTGTCACGTGGTCAGGCTGGCACAGAGCCATGGCGCAGGCCTAGAGCTGCTGAGAGGTATGGCTTCTATTCTGAAGGGCCAGGGGGAGCGGACACGAAAAGGAGCCCGAGACCTCTGCTCAGCCGCGGAGGACAGGGGATTGTCTGGGCTGCCTTGGAACCTGGGAGAATATGCAGCTGCTGGCACCTGTGAGCTGGGTGAAGCTGGAGGTCCGGAGGTGGGGGGGCTGCCCATGTTTCTGCTGCTCTCCCTGCCCTCATCAGGCTTACCCGAGGAGGGTGGCCGTGAGCACCTCTGCCCTTCTGCTGCGTGAATGCTCAGGACAGCAGGATGCCCCAACCACACCTTGGGTCTCAAGTTCGCTTGGCAGTTAGGCCCCCTGCCGCACTCCTGTGCCTGGAGCAGCTGGGGTGAGAGTCACGGGCTGGTGGTGGTCCCTACTGACGGCACACAGAACCTCTCACACCGTGCGTCCTCCTGACCTGTGACTCTGACATTCCCTTCAACGGCTGGGGTCTCTTGGAGTCACCGAGAGCCAGTGATGACCATGAAAGTGGCAGTCTGTGACTTCTGAGGCACTAAAGGGTGACACCGTTCCTTCCTGGCTCTCCGAGGACACTTATGCTTAGAATGCCGCCACCAAGCAGTGAGGAAGGGCAAACAGCAGGTGGCAGGAAGCCCAGCACCAACTTGCTGGCCAGGAGCCATGTCAAGTGTGTCAGCTGGGGGGCACAGAACTCCCCAGAGCCCTGCTGGTCTGCCCCAGACAAAGCCACACGGAGCAGACGTCAGCCTTGCCCTGGCTCTTGGCCAAGTTGCCAGTCTATCTCTGAGCTGGACCAATGTTGCTGTTTTGAGTCACTAAGTTTTGGGGTGGGAACCATGGGAACTGATCGTTTTAGGTACCTGAAAGCAAAGTTCTGCCATAAGAAAAATTAAGCGGGTGGCTTGGACTCCGGGTCTGAGTGGAAGATGAGGGGACCTTTAGGAAGTTGTCATGGGCTTAGAGAGAAATGAAGAGAGAGACCCTTGTTTTGTGGTGATGGACAGTTTAGCAAGGTTGTTGCCTATAGCTACGTGAGAAACAGGAAATGTGCCTGATAGACTGATGGTCCAGTTGAGGGGACTTTCAGGCAGAACTGAAGGTGTCACCCAGCCTCCTACAGTCAAGTGCAAGGAGGCAGAAATGCAGGGATTGTGAGATGAACTGCTTGGCTGTGAGTCAGTTTTGGAGGAAATCCAGGCCATGCTGTATCTTAAAATAAAATTGTTTCTCATTTACAGCATCTCCAACCTTCTCAAATTCAGAAGTGGCTCCAGGGCAAAGATTAAACCCAGCACTTGACTTCTAAACCAGTTGTTATAGCCTGAGAAAAATTAAAGGTGGTCCCCCATACACGAAGGACCCTCTAAGGGCTGTAAGGTGTGTTTTCTGCCCCTGCACACCAAATAAACACACAGCATCCTTCAGTGGAGCCCACCAACTCCATTGTTCAAAGTGCTGCAGACCTCGTGGCTGAAGATCACCGCGGTCACCTCTGAAGGACTCCCTTCAGGAAGCTATGCACTGATGCCAGCACCTAGTTCAGCATTCAAAGTAATTTTGGCACTCTCTCTGGAAGGCCACTGCACCTTGGCGTGGTGGCAAGTCCATGAATTTAATTGTCTCATTGTCTGTGAGGGAGTTTTCAGTCAGTAAATCAATAACTATATTGGAACACCCGCCCTTCTCAACTGATCTGACCCCCAGTCACTTTTTTCTTTACCCAAAGAGAAAGGAAATATTGAAAGGAAGACATTTGGGTGACACTCAGGACATCAATGATGGCTGGTGGTCATGTCAGAAAGAGTTCCAAAATCGCCTTGACAGGTGGACTTGGCTCTGGCGTTGGTGAACAGTGTCTCAAACCGAGCACTTCGAAGGTGACAGTAGTGCTATTCAGCAGTGAGGTATTTAGCACTTTTTTTAGGATGAGTTTGAGAACTTAAGTGTCAGAGGTTGTAGGTCTTCTAATAATGTTAAGCGCACTGCTTCTCTCAGGAGTCTCAGAGGGGTCTCAAGCCAGAGAAAGCCTGTATTACAGAGATCTGTGAGTGTCGCTTTGTCCAATGAAGTGAACTCCAGTCAAAGTCACCGGAAACCTACCACATTTTAAGAGGATTGTCCTGGCGGAAGCACTGCCAGCTAAAAGGGACAGAGGCATGCAAAGTGAAAGGAGTCCTTCAGACCCCTGAATCTCTGCAGGCAGACTCCGGGCTGAGGGAACTGTTCAGCTGCAAACACAGGCTCCTCTTCGTGGGACAAGAAGCTGGCTTGGAGCAGAAACGGGAGTGCCAAGAACACTCCCAGGTGCCAGGTGGAGCCATAGCACGCAGCGGGCAGTGGACGCCCGGCTGGCTCTTGGACTGGCCTGGAGCCTCACTGCTGCTGTGTGCCCTGGAGAGCTTCCCGTCCGGAGCAGCTGCCCTGGGCCTGTTCCACCACTGGACATAACACGTAGGGCCAGGCAGTCAGCCACTGATTTACTGCAGGTCCAGAGAAACATTTCTGAGTAGCTGTCCGAGGCCTTGTTGGAAGCAGGGCCTTGAGCCTCAGCCTACGGCCAACAGTATGACATTTGGGGGGAGTATTGGGGGAAATGTAGGGAATGCGTGCTCTGGCCCCCAAAGTACTTGACCCTTCTGTCAAGAGCTACGTTGCCACTGACTGAGCTCTACTAGAACTGAAAGGCCTCACGGTCGGATTCCCATTTGTAAGTCCCAGGGACGAACTTCCCTCAGACTTGGAGTCTACATGGTCATTTGGGAGGCCTAAGACACCCCCAGTTCAGGTGGGGAGCACACATCACTGAGCTGTACATCTGAGTGGGCCCCAAAGTCTCCAGGCTTCTGCCCTAGATCACCCCAACCTCTGGAGTGGACTGGCCCCACCTGGCCCCTTCAGACCTGTCTGCCTGGCTCACCCAAACACTGGACAAGGGAGCTGCTTTCCAGGTTCCTTCCTGAAACCCCCAAGACAATCCACGGTGCCAGTCCCCAAGGCCTCCACAATCCTGGGCCTCTGTCCATGACCCCTGGACTCTTCCTGTGGGGTCAGGCTCCATAGCGGGGTCCCAGAGCTCAGGAGTATCAGGATCCGTCTCCCCCGAGGATACAGGGCCTGCTTCCTGGTCCCCAGTGGCTGCCTTCCTTCCCAGGGGTCCTGCGGGCAGGGAGCTGCGGGAGGGCTGGCTGGGCTCACAGTGAAGGGTGGAGTGGGCAGGCCAGGAGCTCGGCCTGAGGTAATCAGCAAGCAGGCTATTATCATTACGCTGCTAATTAATTCCCAGCTCATTACATTTCCCGTGGCTAATTTGTACTCTGGCTGATTTGATTAAACTCATCTCTATGCTAATAGACATGTTTCCACTTGTTTTAGTGGCTGAAGGAAGAGGCTCCATATTTACATGTTTTGACATTTATCAGAGAAACCCAAGCACCCAAATTAACTTCTTGGATTATAAATTTGTGAAAAGGGTTGGGTCAGACTCTGCAGGCACTCCCTGGGCTGCCCATCACCTGCCCTGCTGGGGATCAGCTGCCCAGCCCCCCTCTTTGCTGACAAACGATTGCAGTTTTGTGCAGAGCAAACCCTCCTCTAAGCCCAAACGCCAGCACCTAAACAGCGTCATTTCCCAGAAACCACCTGACTCCGGACTCAAGCTCCTACCCTAGGTCCGCTGCCTCATAGCCACTCGAGACCCCTCCTATGGAATCTGGGAGACGGGGGGCCCCACCTGAGCCACCTCCTCCCCACAAGCCAGGCCACAGGGGCCTTGGGAGTTTGGGGAGCCAACATGGCCCTCATCCCAGGGATTCCCTGGCACCTCAGCCCCATGCACTTGGCCCGTTCTCCCTGTGGGTCCTAACAGGCTGCAGTGAAGGGCACCACTCTGCCAGGTAGCCCCTCTGCCGCTCACCATGGGGTTTTCTGGCACTACGACCCCTTGAGAAGGGCCTGTCCTGGCTGCTGACACTCACTGACATGTCTGTCCCTCCCTGTCTTCACGGAGGCCTCCTCACACTTATGCTCAGGACTGCTTCCCCCTCTCCACCTGGGGGCACCCTGCCCACCCATCCAGGGGGCACCCTGCCCACCCATCCGGGGGGACCCTGCCCACTCATCCGGGGGGACCCTGCCCACTCATCCAGGGGGACCCTGTCTACCCATTCAGTGGCACCATGCCCACCCATCTGGGGGGACCCTACCTTGCTCATCCAGGTGGGATCCTGCCACTCCATCAGGGGGACCCTGCCCGCCCACCCAAGTGAGACTGTGCTTCACAGCTGGCCTCCGTCCGCTGCCCACGGCTATCCTAACTTCCCTTCTCCTGGACTGCCCTCACTGTGTCTAGCCCTGGGAACCCCTCCCTTCCCCTCCTCTGGTGTCTTCTCTTCCCTCCCCACCCCCCTCCCTGCCTTCTGCTGTGGCTTCTTCTTCCCCACCCTGGGACTTCCTCTTCGCTACCTTTGAATCTCCCCCAACCTTAGGGTCGCCCCTCCAATCTTGGAGCCCTGAACCAGAAGGCACAGAGAGGACCCACTGGCCCAGCTCATTGCCATCTGGACAGAGCTCTTCCTGCCAAGCCACCCGTGTGCTGCCATCTGGTACCACCAGGGTCCTGTGGTGGGTGGGGTCCCACAGTAAGTAGCAGGCCTCAGGGTCCAGGCTGATCCTCAGCAGGGCCAGAGTATCCACAGAGCCAGGATCAGAGCCAAGGGTAGGCCCGGAGAGCCAACCACAGCCAGCGCAGAGTACTGGGAGGACAGCAGGTGGGAGATTTCTTGAGACAAGGCTGGAGGAGTCAGGAGCCAGTAGGACGCTGGCAGGAGTCCCAGCTGCAGACAGCCCGAGCGTCTTCAGTCCTGCCCTCAAGAGTCAGGTGGACTAGCTGCCCCTCACCTGTCCAGGCGCTGTGAGTAGGGCACCCATCGGCTCCCAGAGTGGGCAGCAAGGTGGAGCCATGGGAGCCGCCGAGTGACCACGGTGACGGCTGCACACGAGGAATGTCATTAATGTGACCCAATTGCATACCTGGAAAATGCTATCTCAGGAAAGGTGTGACATACACAGGTTTTAAAACACTAACAGCATGGACTTTAGTTAATAGTGCTTATCAATACTGGTTCAGCAGCTATAAAAGGGGTCACACGTGACAGAGACTTCGGCTCTGTTTTCCTGTAAATCTAAAACTGCTCTAACAAATAGTCCATTTTTTCAAAAACAAGCTATTTTATCTTTATTCCCCAAGGTCACCCCAACGTGGTTGGACTAGCACTCCTACCAGTGACGACAGTCCAGGACCCAGAGCCCACCAACAGGGTTGGAGGGTCCCTTTTCCCAGTCTCCTCTTCTGGCTCCAAAACCACCCCCAGCGTCTCCTGTCTTACCAACCACAGGTGGTGGTGACGGTGGCTCCACCCACTTGGCCCCAAGCTCCTCCTGTGACACAGGCTCCCTCCTCAGCTGTGCCCATCCAGTCCAGAAGAAAACAAGCCATGTCCCGTCTCCCTCTCCCTTCCTGCCTACCTTCTCTGCCTCCTCACATCCTTCCTCCTCCTTCCTCTCACCTCTTCCCACCCACTTCCCTCCCCCTCACCTCCTCAACCCCCACTCCCCCACCCTCACATGCCCCTTCCTTACCTTCCCACCGCTCAGGCTGTCCCCTCTCCAAAGACAAGAGCCAGGGAGGAGTGTCATAACACACCAGCAGGCACAGCAGGAAGGGTTACTGAGAGTGCTGAAAGGCAAAGGAAGGGGCCTTTGGGCCCTATGGGCTGGGAGCCCTGCTTTCCAGCAGGATCCTCTGGGTCTACGCAATGGGCTTCATGCTGATTACAGAACAGGAACTAACCTTTCGTCAGCCAAACATTTTGATACATTAACTGACAAAGGACACACCCCACCTCTGGAGGCTCCGTGTGCATGCTCACGTCACCTCTCCTGGGGCCTGGGGGGTTTGTGACCACCCTGAGAGGTGCCCAGGCATGCCTGCTGAGCCCCCTGTCCAACTCTGACTCTAGGGTGAGGAAAAGCTCCTCCCCTTTGGTGTCATCGTCTGAAGGACCAAGCCAAGGAAGAGTGTCCTTCCTCGGGAACTGCTGAGGAGACGAGAAAGGGTCTGCTCTGGATGGGCTGAGGGCTCCAGTCTGACACGGTCCATTAAAAGGCCAACACCCCAAAGGAAGGAGTCCTGGGTGGTGCCCACGGTCACA
Organism: Heterohyrax brucei; assembly: GCA_028571685.1. Classification (NCBI taxonomy): domain Eukaryota; kingdom Metazoa; phylum Chordata; class Mammalia; order Hyracoidea; family Procaviidae; genus Heterohyrax; species Heterohyrax brucei. Next base: position 91,200,125 of record CM053156.1, on the reverse strand, counting down.
GCACCTTCCAAGAGGGACTGTGGAGGATGGGCCTGGCGACCAGCTTCCCAAAGGCCACAGCCTTGGAAACCCTGCAGAGCAGTCCTACCCTGCACACACGGGGTCACCACAGTGACTCCACAGCCAGCGGCAACACGCTTCCAAGAGATGCAGACACGGGACCATCATCAAGGAACAAGCCAGAGCCGGCACGCTGAGTCGCTCTGCACAGGAGCAGCTGTGAGGCCCGCCCACTGGCTCAGCATTGCACCTTGCCCGAGGATGTGATGCGTGCCCATAGAAAGTAGGCTGACCGCCACATCATCAGCACCTTACAGAGGGCTCTCAGGCCAAGTGGGCTCCACCAGCTGGGCCCTGGCCTCACTGCCAACCCCACACAGCTCAGAGAATGAGCCTGCCTGAAAGGCCACCAGCCCAGAGACTGGGCCAGGTGGCTGCGGCTGGGACAAGTCCACATTTTACCGTCCCTGGTCCCTCTGTCCCCGCCGGGCATCAGTCATATTAAGGCAGTGGCTGGCCTTCAGAACTGACCAAGCCCAGTTCACTCAGACAAAAGCTCAGGCAGCTTGATCTGCACAGCCTGCCTGCTGCTCCCCTGTTCCTGTGCTGTCAGCCAAGGGGCATCCTTCTTCCCCACCAGGACAATGGCCTCACCTGCCCGGGGCCCTGCCACCACCCACTCTGTCCTGCTCCAGCCCATGAGGCCCCTGCCAGGAAGACCAGATTCCAAGGCAGTACAAGAAAAGGCGGCCCTGGGGTTGGGGGCCTCTCCCTGGGAGGGACACGTGGTCACCTCTCAAACTGTGTCCACTCTGACCACTGCATTAGGGGAGAATGGGTCAGCCTTGTCATACGTGTGCCACGTGCCCTCCTTCCAAAGCCCAGTCCTTTGAGAAGGGCTGCTGTCCCACTCACGTGACCTGGCGTCCGGCCAGGCAGAGCAAGGCAGAGCTTACAGCTCAGACTCGGGGTCCCGGCCGGTGTCGGCGCCCACGCAGCTCATCTGCCTCGGCTCCCTACTGAAGAGGCAGCCGTGCCCACCTGAGCCGACACCGGCCCAGATGCCTCCAGGCAGGATAGGGGGGAGCCTGGGGAAGGCTAGGGGTTCTGGCGCCCTGTGCACCTGCAGCGCCTGTGCTGCCGGCCCCTGCCGGCCCGCGGGGTCTCTGCAGGAGAAGCTCACTTTGCTTCCTCTCTGCAGCCCCTCGGCACGGGCTTCAGGACGGGCTTCAGGGGGCTCCCTGGGGCACAGGTCCCCACCACCAGCGTGCCCCCACCTCTCAGGCTGGCCTCAGCCTCACAGAGGGAAGTGTGGGCCACGAGGCAGCGGACAAGCCGGGTCACCGAGGGAAAGGAGCGAGGGCCCGCGTCCGGCGAGCACCGACGCCCAGGCACGGATCCCACGTGAAGACGGCGCTGCCGGAAGTCGGTACCTCCCCACCGGAAGTGAAGGCTTCCCGGCAGGAAGTGGGTACTTTCCTGCCAGTAGTGCCTACCGCCCTTCCGGAAGTACGTGCAGCCCTTCCGGAAGTGCGTGCCTCCCCACTGGAATCACGTGTCTCTCTGCCGGAAGTGAAGGTGGGGGTCTTCCCGGGCCTCACCTGCCCGAAGTGGTCCCCGTGCACCCCGTGGGGGGCTGGAGAGACAGTCAAACTCTAATGAAGGGCAGTGAGAAGGTCATCCTGCAGTCCGATCTTGACCTGGTGGTGCACAGAGCGTCTGGGCTGGGGTGAAGCGTTGGTGCTGGAGAAGGCAGGCCCCCAAATTCCAAAGAAGCAGCGCCTACAGACCCATCAAATCCTAATAAACCCAAGGACACCGAGTCACAGCAGCGGTGCAGCCCCTCAGCATCAGCCAAGTTGCCGGTCACGTAGACTGCTTGGGAGGAGCCCGTGCTGAGCCCTCGATGGGGACTCGGAGCCTGTTGGCGAGGTCTGATGGCCCGCTGCGGTTAGGGCTCAGCCTCCCTCTGCCTTTGGGCCGCGACCTGGATGAGTGACAAGGAAGATGCGGGGTCCCTGGTGTGAGCTTGGAGGGAGGTTCAAACCCCTCCAACCCGTGCCCTGACACTTCTCCCTGGCCCCACTGCTAGTAAGATCCCTCGAGGCCATTTCAGGTCTGCTGGGCACCCTGTCTGTCTGGAGGTCTTGCCAGTGAGAGGTAATCCTTTTCCCACTCTCGTGGCAGCACACCCTATCTTCAGTCTTAACTGTCAGATCTAGTTTGGGGTGGGGTCCTCTATCTCTGCAGGTGTCTGTACAGGCCACATCCTCTAAACAGCCCCTTGGTGGTGGTGTAGACAGACTCCCTAAGAGATGCTCAGAGCCCAGCCTTGCCACAGCTCACCCATGCCACCTGTGGGAGCCAGGGCTCCTGCAGGTCAGCAGAGGCTGGTGGGATTGCTGTCCAGGCTGCCAGCACCGCTGGGTCACGTGGAGCCAGGAGATGGGGTTAAAGATGTCATGTCACCAGGCAAACCAGCGGTGCAGACACCTGCAGGCCACCTGCCCAGTCCTACCCTCCCAGAACACGGCAGGCCCAGGCCTGACTGAACAACCGTTTTTTGAGTCCCATATGATGACACATCAGTCTACACAGGAGGAGAGTCAGAGCACCTTCCTCTTGGGTGGACTGACACAGTGCACACGGGGCAGGCTACAGGGATGGTGAAGTGGGCCCTCGGCGTCTGGCTGTTGCTGCTGCGGTTGTCACTAACCCGAGATTATTATTGATGCTGGGGGCACAGCAGCCTGGTGGCCAGCATACCTGGCATACCTCATGCTGGAGTCAGGCCAGAGTGAGCTGGGACCATGGGACCAACTTGAGCTCCGCTCACATCAAGCACCCCAAGGAGAATAAACAGAAGAGAGGCTCCAGGTACTTTGTCTGTGCCCACACACGTCTGCACACATGCACTCACTTCCCCAAATGCATACCTGCCCATACACGTGCACCCCACAGACACGCATGACCACCTACACACATTCACAGCCCACAACACATACATGCACACTTGCACACGTGAACAACCTCTTACAGGTATGACTGCACACATTCATGCACACACACCTGCACACCCACACACCTGCATACCTGCACACACATTCTACATGCACACTGCACATACGCACACTCACCCACATGCACACCTGCACACATGAGCAACCTGTCACCTGAATGGCTGTACACATGCACAGCCCACACGCAGACATGCAAACATGCTTGCCTTGCCGTGCACACCCCACATACCTCTCCATGTGCACACATGTGCACACACACAGACACACCCCATGCACAGCCCTACATGTACACGTGTGCACACATGCACCCCCTTACATGCATGCTGGCATGCTTGCAGACCCACAGACATTCATGAATGCCCACACACATGCACCTGGTCTCACACACGCACATGCTGGGAGGGTGTTGGAAGCAGGGACTTTCACCATCTGCCTGTCTTGGACTGCCTTGTGTCCCCCCAGAGATGTATGTATTGCTTTGACTTGGCTATGAGTCCCCCTGTGGTGCAGTTCCTCTCATGCATTGTGAACCCTGCCCCTGTGATGTTCATGATGGGAAGTGGACAGCAGGTGTGCTGGTGAGGCGGGGCTCCAGTGACCAGCCTGTGGGATAGAAGGGAGAGCAGTGAGCAGAGGACGTCGGGAACCTCGCACCACCAAGAAAGCAGCACCAAGAGCAGAGCACAGCCCCTGAACCTGAGCTTCCGGTGCTGAGATGCCTCCCTGGATTTGGACTCAGCCCACCGGGCTGTGGTAATTTCCTGAATGGGCTTATAACTCCTAAATGGATTTGTGGTTTACCGCTGTGACAGTACACATTTCTCTTCACAAAACCACCCACTCGTGGTATTATCTGTTAGACGAGCGCCAGATGACAAAAACGTGACCCAAGGTTGCCTGTCCAAAGGAGACCCTTCCCCAGCCATGCCCACCCACTGCTGGCCTCCCCCTGCACGACTAGACCCGAGTGGCACCAAGGATCTTCCACTGGCCTCAAGGAGGGCAGCCCAAGGGCTCGCCAGCCCACGTGGGAGCTGCCACTCCTCGCCGCCTTCCTTCCTGACAGCTGGTTCCTCCCCTCCACCAGCAGCAGGTCAAGGCTGCAGTTCTCACCACTGAGAAGGCCATTGCTTTGTGGCCCCGGATTAGGGGTGGAGGCTGAAGGCATCTGCCATCAGATGACAAAGAAGCCACCAGCCACCTGACTGCAGCTTGCCCACTGCTGACTTCAGAAAAGGGGCGTCCATGCTGAGGATTCTGCCTTGAGTACCACAGCGGTGCCATCAGTCCCAGCCAGCACCTTAAAGCACACACAGAACATGTGCATGTGTGAACATGCATGCAAACATAGATGAAGTGTGCACATGTACACGATGCACATTGTGATTACATGTAATGTGAACATGTGCACACAGCACACATGTGCACACTATACCTCTTTGCATAACACACATATGTATGTGCACAGAACAACCATGCACACACACAAAGATCAGACATGCATGTATATGCAGGCACACAGCACACATGACTACATGTATACATGTACATGTGCACATGTACACAGACATACTGCAAATCACATAAGTACTCACCGAGTGCACAGATGCATGGACGTATGCCCGTGCATGTACACATGTCCGTATACACACGCATTGACAAGTATATGCTTGTGCTGTGCAAACACGCACATGCATGCCCCACAGGAACACCAGCCCACTTAGTGCAGGGAGTGGCCGAGCACTGGCCACCTTCACAGCTCAGGCTGATCTTCCCCTCCCCTGGTTCTTGAAACCACGTCTAAATCAGCTTCCTGACAGGCAGGTCCTTGAAACCCTAGCCCCTCAGGGAGAAGTGGGGTTCACTCTGTCCCACCCCTGTGCCTCCGCTGGATTTGCAGATTCTAATAAAGCTTTGTAAAAGCCACGTCCCCTTCCATGCTGGCAACCCCATGAACAACGCCTGGAAAGTCGTGGTCCACACGGATGACAGGTGCGTCTCAGTGAGGCAGGCTCTCTTCTCCCCTAAGGTCTCTCCACCAAACGCATTCCCTGAGTTAGGAAGAAGATCGCAGAATAGCATGTCTCACTTGGAGTTAAGATGTTAGATAAACCACAGAGAGGGGGAAGGGAGCTTTGAGGAAATGACCAGGAGATTTGGGTGGTCAAAGCTTCCTTCCTCAGAGAACAAAGGCAGCGCCTCAGCTTTGCCCCCTGGGGACCACATAGCCAGTGGACAGGCTTGAAGTCCACAGTAAGACCAGCAGGACCAGATGTGGCTTCTACCCTTGGCAAAGGTCTGGCCAGGGGCGGAAAAGAGAGCCTACGTTTCCCCCAAGTGTGTGTGGGAAGCTCAAAGGCCCCAGCCTGGCTGCAGGTGAATCCACGAGAGGTGGAGCGGGGGCAGGCCATCAGCCATCAGTGTGGGCCCTTAGTGGACACTGGGGCTTCAGGAAGGAATCCTAACAATGACCCGAGAAAGATGCTTGCCGTGGAACCTGAGAGGGGAGAAGGGGAACAGAGAGGGACCGGTGAGTGGAGGCAGGAGCACGGGAGTGAAGGGACGCGATGGGGAGCAGACGAGAAACGGGCTGGTGAATTAATGAATGGGTGAACGGCAAAGGAGCAAGTGAACAAGTGAGTGAGTCAGTGAGCTAATGCGTAAATGAACCATCAAGCGAGTAGCGCCCCAGGGTCTCGCTGTTGTAGGTGGTGCCCCAGCCCTGGGGGTGGGCTGGGGTGGGCCTCAAGAGCTTCAGAGGCTGGGGCTCAATGACAAGCTTCTTGTCCCGTCAGTCTGACCCAGAGTCCGCCTGGGGGGCTGCGTGGTGGTGGTAGCCCCCTCTGCCAACTGGCCCATGCAGGTGCCTAACACAGGGTCTGGTTCAGCAGGGCCAGTCCTCCTGGCCCCCTAGTGGCCAGGCCACTGCTGCCCTCTGCAGGCCAGCCCCGTCCTCGGCAGTGCCTGGCGTGGGGCGGGAGAGGAAGAGGACCGCAGGGCTGAATCCGGACGGTGTCAGCTCCCATCACCATCATGGAGCTGGTTGCCATGGTGACAGAAGGGTGGGGGCGGAGGCCTTCTGGAAAGCCAGGCATGCTGTCCCAAATTTCTCTTGTTCTGCTGGGCCTGGCTGAGCTGGAGCAGAGCTGGGGGCACCTCCACTGCAAGGACCCCCTGCACTCCTGTCCTCAGACTCTGTGACCCCAGGGAAGTGCTGAAAGGGCCAGCCCCACTGTCCAGGGCAGCCCCCCAGGCCACCCCCAGCCCCCTGCACCCCATGCTCCATCCTGCATCCTGGCTCCACCAGTCCCTTGCCTGCCAGGGCCTCTTGGGCAGCTGTCTCAGGCTAAATGCTGTGGACAGCGTGGATGGCGCCTGGGCAGTCACTGAGTTTCCAGTTGGTGCAGGGGGGTCAGCCCAGGGCACAGGCTGGGTGGACAGTCCAGAGCACCACCCCAGCCCAGGCCCCAGCCTTATCCTGAGACCACTGGGAGAGGCAGCCAGTGTGGAACGGCTGGCTGCTGACCCCCAGGCCTGGGTGGGGGCTGCTGTAGGCCGAGCTAGTGCCTGGGCAGCCATTGGTATGCAGCTCACGCCTGCTGAGGGACACATCCCAGCATGCACCAGGCCAGGCTCAGGCTGAGGGGCCACTGATCCCAGAGCAGTGACCAACCAGGCTGTCACCTGGCGCGGTGGACAGAAGGAAGCGCAGGAAGGGGCGGGAGGACAGCCTGGTCCTGCCTCACACCCCAGGGTCCAGAGCGGCGGCAGCTCCCCTGTGGCCCCCACCACTCCACGGTGCCGCTTCCTGCGGGGACCCCAGCACTTCAGCCCCCAGGTGTCTCTCCACGATGACCCAGCTCTGGCTTCTCCCATTATAGCATTGTGAACACATGGCTCAAAGTAAAGCTATTTATCTGTGTGAATGAACATCACCGTCCTTACTGAAACGGAACTGTTTGTCTCTGGAGGAATCCCATCAGAGGCTGGCATAGAGGGTAACCATGCTCGTTTGCATACGCAGATATGTCTAATTATTCAACTTGCAATTAAAGGCTCATGTGTCAGCAAATGAGATTAATTAGATACATTTATCTATGATAATCAGATTTTTACAAACGAAATGGATCCGTTTGCTTTTCAGGGAGAGGTGCATGGTGAGAGCTCTGCGGGACAGACCGGATGCGGATGCCCCTCAACAGCGCCATGGGGGTGCGGACGAGAGCCAACTCAGACCCCCTGGGCGAGCAGGGGTGGCTCACACCCGCAACAGGCCAGCCTTGTGTGTCCAGCGCACTCCTGGGTCACAGTCCTGAGGCCTCAGGCCAGCAGGGCGAAGGGCAGAGGGCAGAGGGCAGGAAAGTGCTTTCGGTCCCTGCAGAGTCACGGGAGCAGTGGGCGATCTTGGGAGGCAGTTCCCAGGAAGGGCAGGAGATGGACCTGGTCTGCAGGGCCCTGATTCAGACCCTCACCTCCTCACTCTGCTGCATGGCTCACACTCCCAGCTTCATGCCAGAGCTGTGCCTGCTATAGCTGGGGTGCTCACGAAGACCCCCAACTCCATAGCTCTGCGGCAGAAGCTGGGGCTCTCTCTGCCCCTGGGAAGGTAGACACATGGGAAGCCTCTGCCCAGGAGCAGCCTGAAGCCAGGGCAGGGGCACAACTGGTGTGCTCGGTGCTGTCTGCCCGGAGAACCCAGCAAGCTGGCCCCAAGGTCCATGACAGTGCTGGCTGGGTGACTTCCCCAAAACAAGCTCCCATCTCACTGTGCCCTGGTCTCCTGGTGCTCCCAGGGGCCAGCTCCACCCAAACCACTTGTCCGCCTCCCTTTTGGGGGGGCAATCTTCTGGGGAATCCTAACCTAGACAGTTACCTTTTTTAAGTTCATAAGTGAGATAACTGACATGCCTTTTTTAGCCCTGATCCAAGCAAAAATATCTGTGAAGTCATAGGTGTGATACACTGGCTTAATTTTTCCAAACACACTTAGAATCAATATGTGTAATACCTAAAACATCCATCAAGACACTGGACACCCATCGTTACCCATCAGCCACCAGCAGTCACCTCCCCACCCCTCAGGAAGCTGGCCTGTCCTGCTCCCTCTTGCAGGCTGGGTGGTGTCTCAGCTTCCAAAGGACCCACCACCGAACCATTTAAATACCTGGCTTTTCCAGGGAATCGCAAACCTGGCTTAGCACCTGAAATTCTCCCACTCTGCAGGACCTGACGTCCAGCAAGGCCCCCATCGTCTGAGTAGCTGAGGAAGGTATACTGGGATGTAGGGGCAGGACCAGAAAGGACTCGAAGACGAAGTGACCCCATCATCAGGGAAGGCCAAGACCGGGGAGTGCCACACAGGGAGAGGTGGACACTGCACAGTCCCTCAGAGAAACAGAGAAATAGACTGAGACACAGTGAGAGAAGCAGGGAGAGAGAGGGAGAGAAGCAGAGAGAGAGAAGAAGGGAAGGAAAAAGAGGAGCAGGGAGAGGAGAGAGCAGGAAGGAGCAAGGACACGGTTAGGACGAGGGGGGCAGATGGCTGAGGCCCCTCGCCCCAGAGCAGGGAAGGCGGCGAGCCACTCACAGGTCCCCTGCCTGCTCACCACGTCCTTCTGCGAAGTGCTCAAGGCTGGGCTGAGGCCGAGTTAAATTAGACGCCTGTCAGCTGGTCCCTCTGGAGCTGACGGAAATCTAATTAGTCAGGCAATCTGGCACCAAACGTCCTAATTTCCTCAGTGCACCGGGGACATGAGTGTCTCTTCGCTGTGGAGGCCGAGGGTTCCTGGTTGCCCGGTGGCCCATCAGATCCTCTAGCCGACTCTGGTGAGATGGGTGACGGCACCCACCATAGCCCCTATTTTCCAGCAGACCCTGCTTGGTTACGTGAGCACCTGAGAGGCGTGTGTGCGGGACCTGCAGGACAGGCACTCAGAGCCGGCTGTGCTGGCCACGCCAGGTCCCACCAGGGAGAGGGTGAGCGGCATCCCAGAGAGACCATCCTCGGTGCCCCTTGGCCCTCTGTGGTCCTCTCCCTGCCTCCCTGCTGCTAGTCCTTCCTACCCTCAAGTGGTCTTCCCTGAATTCTGAGGTTCTCTCGGCTCTCCATGATCCTCTTCGTCCCTCTGTGATGCTCTCTGAGCCTCTGTGATGCTCCCCGACCCTCCGTGCTGCTCCCCAGCCATCTGTAGTCCTCCCCATCTCTCTGTAGTCCTCCCCACCCTCTGTGTTGCGTCGTCAGAGGCAGGAAGAGAACACACACTCAGATCAACTGATTTGTCACCTGCACTGACAGCCAAGCAGAAAACCAAGGGGACCTGAGTCACACTGGAGATGCCCCAGGCCCATCACCTCCCACACCCCACCCCACTCTGGGCCCCCAGGGGCTAGCCTCTGCAGACACTCCAGGGGTCCCTTTCTCTGGATCTGAGTGAGTCTGCCCAGTGAGCCTCTGGGCACCAGAGGGTGCAGGGCAAGCCGTGGGGTGTTGGCCCTCTGGGTGCTGGCCCCACAGGAGGGTCTGTGTCAGCCCACCCTCAGACGACTGCTGCCTGTCGTGCCCTTGGATGGAGGGAGTGTGTGCCCCCATCTGCCCAGGCCACTGTCTCCAATGCAGCCCACCCAATGTCCCTGCCGAGCATCCGCGGCCTTCACGGGCTGCCGCTCTTCCTTCGCCTGGGCCTTCACTGGCCAGTTTCCTCACACGTGCGTCCATCCGCTCACCTCCACAGGCGTGTATTTGCCCACCGCTCTATTCTGTCTGCCGACCTGTGGGTTAGCAGCTGCGGCACTTAACCACTGGGCCGCCCGCCAGCCGAGTCGGAGGGCTGCTGTTTCTTCATGTACACCCTCACTCACTCATTTCTTCACATCTGCGCTCATTCCCTCACTGAAACCCCAAACGAACATCCCTGGAGACCCTCCATGCCAGGTGGGGGTCCTGGTGCTGCAGACACAGCAGAGGCGGCGACACTTGGAGGGCAGATCTCGGCCGGACGTGCTGGGCCCTGCTGGCTGGCCCACAGTGACACGGCACAGAGAAGCTGGGAAGGACCGGGGCAACTTTAAGTCAGGGGTCACAGTTGGCCTCCCCAGTGGAAAGAGACTGCGTGTCGAAGGGAAGAGGGTGCTCCTGACAGAGGGGGCACAGGAGCCCTGGGGAAGGCAGCAGCACGGTGGTCTGCAGGGGGCGTGAGGCGCTCTGCAGGGACTGACTCCACAGCACCTGTGGGAACCTCCAGTTAGGTGCGCTCGGCACCACAAGAGGCCTGTGAGGTGTGTGGGCTTCCACACGGAGCCGACGGGCGGCCAGGCACGGAAGGTCTCGATCTCAGATGGTCTGGGAGGACCCCGCGGGCAGGCTGCTGTATGGACGAGCTGGCACAGGAGCCGAGGACTTCTGGGGTGGCTGGAACATGTCAGGAGTGAGAGCAGGTGGCTGGGTCAGCCAGTGGGCTGAGGATGGACAAGGGGTAGGTGCACAGCCGTCAGCCCCTCTGCCATCCATGTCTCTTGGGACACTGCGGTCTCTGTTTCACTTGGAAGGAGATGCTGGGCCCTGAGGACATGGCCGTGGGTACACTTCCAGTGCCGATCCTGGCACGTCGTGACCACGCTCTGTGGTGACCGCGGGGTTCCCGCTGGCCGCTGACCACAGGAGGGTCACCAGGCTTTACTTCCAGGCTGTCTGTCTCAGTCCAGAAGCATCGCTGGAGCCTGCCCCCAGGGGTGACCCTGCTGGTACTGAGACCGCCGTGACAGCCTCCGACACCCCAGCAACACGCATCCACCACGGGGCACACTGACGGGGTGGTCCTTTACGGCACAGCATGACCGTTTTGACCCGGCTGGAGGGGACCGCTGTTGCCCTCCACCCTGGCTTGGGGAGCAGCATCGCAGCCTCTTGTCTGCTTTTATTTGTTGGCTGTCACTTGTCACTTTAAACGGCGACCAGGAAACGGCCAGCCTTCCTGATTCTGCAGAAGGGCTGCGAGCCAGCGTCTCCTGCCTCTAACACCACCAGGCTCACCCTTGGGGGCTCTGGGACCCCCACCTCCTCTTCCACAGATAGGTCTCCTCCCAGAGGGCTCCCAGGACCTTCCAGTTCCGCTGGGAGGCCCCTCATGAACACAAGCACTGCAGACCCCCGGGGGACGTCGGCTGGCGGGGACACAGTGTTCCAGATGAGCTGAGAGGTTTGCAGTCTCCCGTTTGGGGATGAAGGAGAGCAGAGACCTCGCCTGCAGGAGCGGCCATCCCTCCACAGGGAGCTGGCACTTAATTGAGGGTGTAGCTCTCTGTTTCCACCCGGCTGGGCCCAGACCATGAAATATTTATCTGTCTTCTGTGCCTCTGCGCTCTGCCTGCTTCAGACCCTGCTCCCCATGGGACCATCAAGTGAACTGCTAGCTGACACCTCAGAGGAAGGGACAGGAGCCAGTCGGCATGCAGGCAAAGCCTGGGGCGGGAAGGCTTGTGGAGGTTCTCGGGGCTCCCCAGGGCATCAGCTCCCTGCACAACAGGCTCACAGATGCCGCCTCTGGGGATGCCCCCTGAGCTGCCAGGGAGGAAGTGGAAATAAACTGCCCAGATCTCCAGGCCCAGCCACTCTCAGATTCAGATGTGAAGGGTGGGGCTGAGGCGAGTACGGTGTGTGTGCGTGTGTATACACTAGCATGTCTGTCTTCTGCATATGTGTGAGTGTAGCTATGCACCTTGGTCCTGTGTGCTCGACAGCTTGAACCTGCAGGAAAAGGAGACACAAGAGGTTTGGGGGAGCCTGAGGCATTTTGGAGACCGTACCAGAAATAACAGCAAAAGACTAAACTGCACATCTCCTTCATGGGCTCTGCTCTGGGTCACCCCGCAGAGAGATGCAGAGGCCGCCGGGGCTGCCTCTGGGGTTCCCATTTCTCCAGTGTATTGTGGGACTTGAGGTGCTTAAAAATGAAGATGTAACTTTTAAAAGGCAGGAGTCCCAGCCAGAGACCCCACCAGCCTGAGATTGGAAAAGCCAGGTGGTTCCCCGCTACAGCCAACGAGCACCCCGCGGGGAACGCAACAGAGTCCCCGAGGAAGCAGGAAAAAAGTGGAGCATCAAACTCAGATTCTAGTAAAACAACCAGACTTCACGCTCTGATAGAGATGGGAGGAGTTCTCGAAACTATGTCCTCAAAACCCTCCGTTAACGCAGGATGAAAACCGTTTCTGAGAAGCACTCTTCAAAGGTTAGACTGGACTGTAAAATATAAAATAATGTTAGTAAGGGGTGCGCTTCTTAGTTCAAGTGGGTGCACAAGACCAAACAGGCGTCTCCAGACCGTGGTCACGGTGAGAGGACAGGAAGGGACAGGCGCTGCTTGGATGGACACGGGAAAACTGGGTGGAAGGAGGGAGTGTGCTGCCACATGACGGACCGCGACTGAAGCCACCAAACAGCATGTGTCATTGTGAGTGTGAGAACTAACTTGAGCTGTAAACCTTCACCTCAATCACAATGAAAAAAAAAAAGGAGGCCAGCACCCCACCTCGCTGACAGACCTCCAGATTTCCACACGGGGCTGCCTCCGAAGGCATGTCTTCCTGCCACCGCCAAACCGCTCCCTCCTGGAGCCTTGAGGACAACAGAGATGCCACCTGACACGCATGCACCCCAAAACCAGGCTACAGAGAAACAGTCGGTCCTGAGCTGCCTCTCCAAGGGGCCCAGTGCGAATAGCGGTGAGGAGACCCTTCCCCAGGAGAAGACGGCACAGAAGACGGGGCAGGCAGGAGTACTCCCGTTCTGCTGCGGGGTTACGGCGAGCTTCAGTTTCACCTGCACACTCCTGGGGGTCCTGCCTCCCCTGCCTGCCCGCAGCCCCCAGGGAGGCTCGGTCTGCCTTGCGGACGGCTCTGGGGATGGGCAGCTTCTGGAGCCTACACCCCAGCATGTGCCAGTCCTCTCCCCTCACACCACCTCAGTGACAGAGTGTTCCGGAGGAGACGGACGCGGCTGTCACTGCAGCACCTCCAGCGGACTTGGGTCTGCACACTGCACCCAACCAGGGTCTGCTGTCCCCTAGCCGCTGATCCTGCATCTAGAGCCTCCCCTGCAGTGGTGGCCAGCGTGGCTGCAGGGCAGGGCTGCTCACCTCTGGGCATGGCACTCCTGGGAGAGCACAGCTGTTGCCGTGGAAGCCTGGGCACAGATGGCGCTGCCAGTCAGCAAGGTCGCGTCTGAGCCAGGGGCTCGCTGCATGGCGCGACAGAAACAGATCCTCGTCACTGTCCCATTCTCCCTCCCTCTGGGGCAGAGGCCCTGCAGGAAGTCCCCCTACCCTGAACCCAAGAGGGTGGCTGCTGCGCTGGGCTGCTTGGGCCCAAAGCTGGCTTTGCGGTGTCCTCCTCACGGCAGGTCACCACACAGGTCTCAGGGACTGGAAACAAGCCCGGGATGATGGGGCTGTGAGGCAGCAGAGCGGCAGGTTCGCATGGGATCCGTATTGATCCAAAATGCCAGCTTTCCCAAGATACCCAAATCCTAAAGGGCACGTCTGGAGAAATAAGGCCTGCTATGGGGCCAGAAGCTTAAAGAGGAGCTTCTCTTGCAGACTCACTTCCCAACAGACACCTTCTGTCCCAGTGGCTTCACTGCGTGATCCTGGGGGAGGCGGGTGTGGTGCTGGCTTCCAGAGGCTGTGGCGCAGGCACAGCTGGCGGGAAAGAAGCCCTGTCTCTGGATGCCTAACAACCCGGGAGCCCAGTGGCTGACTAACAACCGGGAGGGATCCGAGGGGACTGTTCTAGGGCATCGGGATCCGAGGGGACTATCCTGGGGACTCAGCAATTCTATGTCTCCTGCAACCAAAAAATTTCCTTTTCATGGAAAAATGTTTTCAAAATGTCTCCAGGGTCATTTTGTGTTGTGAGCCCGGCCTGGAAGAGCACGCAAACATGAGACTGTCCTGTACCACCCCCACCCCACCTGTTTCAGTCAGCTAGGGCTGCTCTAACAGAAATACCACAGAGTGGATGGCTTTAACAAAGAAAGATTTATTCTTACACAGTCCGGTAGGTTGCAAGTCCATATTCAGAGTGTCTGCTCCAGGGAAAGACTTTCCCCTTGACGGCTCTGGAGGAAGTCCGGTATTGCATCAGTCATTGTCCAGGGAGCGTCCTCACACAAGAACCTCTGGTCTGAACGACGCGCTCTGCTCCCGGTGCTGCTTGCTTGATGGTAGCGAGGTTCTCAAATTGTCCTTGGTTCTTTTTCCTTTTATTCCTTGCAAGCTAAAAGCATTAAGGGTGGGGCAAGCCATACTCCAGGGAAACTTCCCCCATAGCAGGAATTCACAGCCCCACCCTAATCCTTTAACATACAGGTTAGCAAAACCGCACAATGGAGGACATTTCCAAGATACTGGGAACCATATCCCAGCCACATGGCTGCACACATTTTTGGGGGGACACAATTCAAACCATGACACCACCCCACCCCCTTTATAGGGGTGCCTGTTAACATGCTCGGCTGCTGACACCCACAGCTCCCTCAGAACAAAGTCCTAACAAGCTACTTCCAAAGAAACAGACATCAAGAACCCTCTACTGCGACACACATGGGGCCGTGTGGCGTGACAGGCCGCTGCTGTGTGACGGGCCACCGCTGTGTCACTGTCCTGGCTGTGCTCAGGTAGTTTTGCACAGGTAAGCTGGCTGTGGCCCACCAAGCGGACTGGTCAGTTCTGCCCACCTGCCAGGCTTAAAAGAGGGGCAATTTGAGCAGATGGAATATCGCACCATCACGGGAAAGGAGAGGCAAGAGCGGAGCATGTCCTTTGACCCTGGGATCCCTGAGAGGGACCTGGGAGACAGCAAGGGCTCTGAACCCGAAGACAGTGAGATGCGGAGGCAGAGAAGCAGCAGCAGGAGAGACCTACAGGAGGCAGTGTCGTGAACTTCCCCGGGGCTGGAGTAAGAGAGCTAAGTGCCTTCAGGCAGAGGGTTTGCTGGTGGAGTGGGGTGCCTCTGGGCACTTATGGGCAGAGCTAAAAGAGCTTTGTAAGACTTGCCCAAGGGGGGCAGAGGAACAGAGAGAGGGTGCCTGTGGGCACGGCTATCCCCAGGGTCCTGGAACCTGAATGGTAGCCTGCTGCTTCCCTAGTTACCATGCCCCACCATGGTGAGCACCGCCTGTGGGCTCTCTGTGGCCACCGTTTCGAGTCCCCAACCTGGGGAGACACAGAAAGCGCTGCAAGAGGGGCAGCAGGCATCAGGATTGGCCAAGACAGCAGAGAGGGGACGCGTCTCGCCTCTGCCTTGGGGCACTCAGCCTTGGGCTGCGTCTCTGGCTTCTCGTTCTTCTTGTGAAGTCAGAGGAGGATGGACGCTGGAGGCGCGTGCACTCACACACACACACAAAACACACGCACGCTAGTTTTACAGATCACTCACCCCATGGTGACTGTCACTCCCCACCCCAGGACTCCTCAGCATGCTCAGCACCCCTCTGGAAATCAGAAGAACCCCAAAAGGAAAAAGCAGTACAGGAATGGGCAGTCATTGCCACTTCACTGCCCCTCACATGTGGCTTCAGATCCCCTCTGGGGACACCCTCTCCCTCCACTTCCCTGAAGCAGGAGCTGGATTCTAGGGACACGTGGGCCCAGTTTCACCTTCTGGGGGTACTGCCTCCCATGATGAGGGGACAAGAGACACGACCTCAGGGCCTCGAGAAGCACAAGGACAGTGCCTGCACGCTTGCTCTTTCCGGGTCCCCGTGGGGCCAGCAGACCGGACAGAGGGGGAATGGACCCTAGAGACCCTCCGAGGAGGTCTGGTCAGGCCTGAGACCGTGGAGAAGGCGGTCATGAAGGCAGTGCCTTGGGGTCCCACGCGGGAGGCGCCTCCCCAGGGAGGAACGATTGGGGAGGGGAGCAGGTGAAGGCTGAGACCGGGAGAGCCCCTCAATGACAGCGTTTAATTAAAAAGAGGCACGCGGCCACTTATTAGCAATGAGGCCTGGCCACCGTCCAGCTACATACAGTTTTAAATTAATAATGTGCCACCACAGCATCCCTGCAAGAAGGAAATCTTATTAACAACTTAGTAAAAGCTCTTATTTGCTGAACTTTCAGGGACAGGGAAATGAGCGTCTGCCTCCCACAGAACAAACTGAGCGCAGGGCACTGCCGCCTCCCCCACCTCCTCCGCCAGCCCCCTGCCCACCGCCCCCCACCCGTTCCCCACTAGCCCCGGCCCTGTGCCCCCAGGGCTCCAGCTGCGGAGAGCCATGTCCCATAGGGTACAGAGCCGGGACCTGAGCGCTCCCACAGCGGTGGGGATGGAGCTGTCCCTCCTGGACGTTCAAGGACGCACCTGCCAGTGTGCTTGCGCAAGTTAAGTACAGCAGGGTCTTGCGCTAGTATTTTTATGCTGCGCTTGTAATTTTCATATCATTCTAGAGGATCGCCGTGCGTGGGAAACGTGAGTAATTCTAGTCTTCCATCGTTACTGAAAATCCCTTTCGCCTGAATTCACAGCCCGGTGGGAGCCGGCAGTGCCCACCCCTCGCCACAAGGTGGCGCCAGGTGCCTGGAAGCAGGCAGCCGCAGTCCCTCTCCGTGGGTGGCCTGGTGCCTTCCCAGCAGCGACGGCCAAGTTCAGCAGAACCGGTGGGCCCGGCTGCTTCCCCGCCCACCCAGCATTGAGACGCTGCGGTAAAACCGAGGCCCCAAATGTGCATCTAACAGGGGTCCTGCACGTGCTCTGTGATTGTGCCGCAGGCAATTGTTTGGGGGCCTGAGATGTCTCCTTTTTCAATTTTCTATTTATTAATATTTACTCTCAATCAAGTACAAAATCATTTGTGCCATAACGCAGGACCCACGGGAAAGGAAATCAATCACCAGATACGCTCGCTGCTCCCGGGGCTGCCTCCTCTCCTCCTGGCTCCCCGGGGTACCACGGTCCCTCCTGCTGAGACACCACCGCCTGGGAAGGGCTGCAACTTCCTGGCACACAGAGGCCGGTTAGAGGGTCCTGCCTGCTCAGCTGGACCGGGGGCAGGCAGCGAGGCCGGCTCTTCTCCCCCAGCAACCCCAATGTCCAGGGCCCCACCTCCTTGTGGGAGCTGTGTCCTCATTGGGGTCTGCAAGGACAGCCCCTTATGTGTCCCCTGAGCCCCCAACTCTGCCTGCTCAGGATCCACGCCCCCAAGAACCCCCTGAACCCCATATTCAGGTCTGTGCCCCATATCCCCAGAACCTGTGCTCACAGTCTGTGCCCCCCACATCCCCTGTCCCCCACTCAGGTCTGTGCCTCCAGAGCCCCTGGCCTTCCTCTCTGAGGCTGTCGGAACAGGACCCTGGTGCTCACTCTTTCCATGGTATCTGGTTTCCAGGGAGTGGGGTCTGTGAAGGTTCTGAGGGTCCAGGCAGACCACAGACCTGGCCTGGTTCAGGGTGTGCGCACCACAGCACAGCTGGCACAGCTGGGGATGCACTTACCATTGGGCAGGTGGTCACAGCACACAGGCACTCTGTGCAGGGCTTCCTTGGGCTCAGCCCACCCTCCACTCAGCTGGTCACAGTCCCAGTGTGCCCAAGGTCTCAGGGGGTGGACTAACCCTGGAAAACTCATGGGGTGCCCGTAACATGGTCTTCAAAACAAAACCCAAAGGAGCGGGGCCACAGGCAGGGGGAAGCCTGGCTGGTCAGCCTGGCAGCAGCCCTCTGGGATCCTGACTGCACCTTCAGGAAGGCTGGCCTCCTCCCTCCTCCTCTCCTAGCTGTGAGTAGGTGCCAACTCGCAGTGACCCCTGTGACAGCAGAACTGTCCCGCAGGGGCTCCTGGCCTGTGCTCGTAGGGGGGTGGTTGCCAGGCCTTTCTCCCTCACTACTGCCAGTGGATTGGAACAGCCTTCTGGTAGCAGCCAAGTGCTTAACCCCTGCATGGCCAGGGTTCTTCTTCTTCCCTCCACCTGCCCTCACCTAGGCACCTGGCCCCACGGAGGCTCTGTCGTCAGAACAGGTGCACTGTGTCCTGAGGCCCCCAGCTTCTCCCAGTCCTCATCCCAGAGGAAGGTGACGTGCTTCTGTTGGAGCCCCGGACACCTGGCCTCCACCTACTCCTACCCGCAGGGTGAGATTACCTATGCTGGCCTTCACCTTGCTGTCTGGGGTAGCACTGGCCTCTGACTGCACCCACCTTGCAGAGGAAGGGCAGGGTAGCCCGGCTCTGTCCACAGGCCCTGGGACAAGGCTCCAGGTTCTGAGGGCTGGAGTGCAGCCACCTGTCACTCACAACAGCAGCCCCTGTGTGGCGACCACCAGCGTGCTGCTTTTTGTTTTGTTTTGGTTTGGTGCACTTCTAAAATCGTGTTTTGATGAAGGTTTACAGAGCAAACTGTACTCTCGTTAAACAATTAATATCCAGATTGTTTTGTGACGTTACTGCCAACCCCATGACACGTCAACCTTCTCCCACGTGGACCCTGAGTTCCTTGACACCAGCTTTCCTGTCCACTCCCACCTCCTGGTCCCTGCACCTAGGCCGGCACACCCCTTCGGTCTTGTTTTGTTTTCTGGGCTCATCTAATCTTTGACTGAAGGGTGAACCTCAGGAGAGGTCAGTACCGAGCTCAAAGGGTGTTCGGGTCCCACCCTCTTACAGGGGCACCAGCCAGCCTCGGGGAGCATGGGCCATCCTGACCACCTGATCGCCCAAGTGACAGCTACAGAAGCTGCTCGGTGTCACAAGTGTCACATGCAGAAGACACATGGTGCCCATGGTGGCCGGCCCCCCAGTAAGATATCCCCCAACCCCAGGCGAGCTCCTCATAGAGCCAGTCGCTGCCTCTGCCGGGCACACAGAGAGGCCAAGGCAGAGGAGCCGACGCGGCCCCAAGAGAACAGAGCTGGAGGGTGGCTGCTGCCTGGCATCAACGGTTTCGGGGAAGCTGCAGGAGCCGGGCAGGGTGGTACTGGAACACGGACAGACGTGACATCCGTGGTGGGGACAGAGAGCCCAGACAGGGTTACTGATGGCGCCCAGCAGATGCTGAACAGTCCTGCCAACAAACGGTGCCAGGGCTTCATAGCCGTGTGAGGAAGACGCCATCGTGCCTCTGGCCGGACCCCAAACCCACGGGGGAAACCGGAACATCTCTGGGGCCGTGGGCCAGCAGAGACTGCTGCTCCAGAAACAGGCCTTGAGCCAGACAAGAAGAAAAATCAGTACATCAGACTCCGTCAGAATTCAAAACGTCCGCTGTCCTGAGGACCCTGTTAGGAAAGCAGCCGGGAGGAAATACTGGAGAGCATGCGTCCGGCAGAGGACTGGTAACTTCTACAACCCACCAGTAAGACAGACAACATCATGAAAACAGGCAAAGATGGAGAGACGTTTCATCCCAGAAGGCTCACGGACGGCAGACGAGGGCATGAGGAGGTGCTGACCCCACCAGTCAGAAGCTCCACACGACTGGAGAGCCCACAGCTGCCCAGATCACAGCACGCCGGGGACGGGGAGCAGCTCCCAGGGGACGTGGAGAGGGGCAGCTACAACGGAAAACCAGCCGACGGTTTCCTGCGAAGTTAAACACCCACTGACCACCTTGTTGCTATGTCTTGCCGTTGGGTCTGCCTGACCCCGTGCACAGTGGAGTCCAGCCCTGTCGGGTCCGGCCTTGTACCCGTGGCCAGTGGCAGACTGGACAGCTGTGACCCAGTCCTGCCCCATCCCTGTGGCCAGTGGCAGATTGGACAGTTGTGACCCAGTCCTGCCCCATCCCCATGGCCGGTGACAGACTGGACAGTTGTCACTCAGTCTTGTCCCATCCCACGGCCAGTGGTAGACTGGGCCGTTGTGACCCCCAGGGCTTCTGCTGACTGATCTTCAGAAGCAGGTGCCCGGGCCTTCCCTCTGAGCCTGTCTTAGCCAGAAGCTTCGGGGACACCGAGTCAGCACCATAGCGGCTCACAGCCTGCGCTGACAGACGGGTGCAGCCGGGTGCAGGGCGCACAGCTGGGAACCGAACCCAAGTTCCCTGCACAGCGGAAACCCTGGTGGTGTACTGGTTAAGTGCTACGGCTGCTCACCAAAAGGTGAGCAGTTCAACCCCCCAGGTGTCCCTTGGAGACTCTGTGGGACAGCTGTACTCAATCCTATAGGGTTGCTCTGAGTCAGAATTGACTCGATGGCAGTGGGGTTTTGGCTTTCCTGTACAGAGGGTGAGAAGCTCACCACTGAATGACCTTGCACGCTTACTGTAAACCACCTGACCAAACCCATCGGTGTTAAGTTGATTCCCACCCTTAAAGACCCTGGAGGACAGAGGGGAGCTTCTCTACAGGGTTTCCAAAGATGACCCAGTAGATCCCAAGCTGAGCTTTCAGTTAGCAGCTGAGCCCTCAGCCCCCAGGGCCCCGTCCTTACCGTATGGGACCCAGCCATCCAACGCCTAAGTTTGAAGTGGAAACGCACATCCAGAAACACATGGGCGCACTGATGTTCGAGGAAGTGTGGTTGGTGGCAGGCACTGCAGGAAGCCACTCAAGTGTCCACAGGACGGTGGATACTCAGCATACAAAAGCCCACGAGACGCACAGGAAGACACATGCTAGATGCTGAACAGACATGACGGGTGCTACAGCATGGATCAACCTCTGAAACACCCCAGGTGAAAGAAGCCAGACGGAAGATGGCACACGACCCCACCCACACAGATTCTAGAAAAGGCAAAACCCCGGGGCAGACGGCCAGGCCCCAGGATCCGGCCTTCTTGGCCCAGCCCCAGGCCAGGTGCCCGGCTGGGACGAGAAACTTCTCTGTGAACCCCTCACCTGGTGACTCCTCTCCCCAGGGCTCTCCCCTCCCCTGCCGCTGGCGCCTACACTCCCGCCACTGGGGCCCTGCCTGATGGGGCTGCAGGGAGTCAGGGGTCAGCCAGGGGAAGGGCAGGCCCACATCGACCTGCTCTGACCTCCCGGCACAGCCAGGCACCCAGCCCTGCCAGCGGTGTCCCTGCTGTGCTGGGTTCTGCCCCCAGGAGTGACAAAGGACAGGACTGGCCGCTGTGCTGCGGACTGCCTCAGGTAACTGAAACCCACAAGGAGAGTGGGCACCCTGGGGGCGTCCTCCCCTTTGCGTGGCCCTGGACACCAGGCTGCCCCCTGTGCACCGAGTGCCAAAGGGGCAGAGCCAGGCCTCAGCACCGGCGCCCCGGAGTGCGCATCCCATCTGCCCAGAAAGACGACCATAAAGTGTCCAGTGGGGGCCCCGGACAAGGGGACACTCTGCCCAGTGGGGGCCAGAGATACTGCACAAGCCTGTGTGACCTCCCCAGGGAGGGCCTGGGGCTGGTAGCAAGCGGGCAGGAGGGCACGACGGTGGACAGCGGGCAGCACCCGAGGCTACACTGGCTCATGGGTGATCAGCAGGAGGGGAGCAGGGGTCAACAGGGGCACGCAGGGCATCTTCAGGGCAGTGGCGCTACTCCGGATGACACCGTCACGGTGGGCATGTGACAGGGTCTACCAGACAGAGCCCTGTGGAAACTAGGAACCGCATTTAATGGCAGTGCATCCGTATTGTTTTATCAACTGTGATGAGGACCCGCAGGAATTAAGACACTGCCAACTGCCAGGGTGAGGACCAAGGCACAGGCCTGTACCCTGACTCTGCACGGCTTCTCTATACATCTAAAGCTGCTCTAAAAACCAAAGTCTGTTATTCAACAGGGAGTCTGGTGGCTCAGTGCTTAAAAGCTCGGCTGCTAGTCAAAAGGCTGGTGGTTCAAATCCACCAGCCACTGCCTGAAGAAGCCCTGGGAGGCTCTTCTCCTTCATCATGTGAGGTCGCTATGAGTCAGCTCTGGTTATTATTATTAAACAAAGAGAAAAATCAGCAACAAGCTCCAAGCTGCCCTGATGTGGGAGGTACTCACCGCGGAGACAGCCCCCTCCCGGGATGCCCAAAAGTCTCAGGCTGGGAGCCCCACTGTCCAGATGTGGAAACTGAGACCCAGAGAGCTGAAGTAGCTGCTCCATCGGCGCTGTGGTGGGTGCCATCCACCACCCCTGCCCCGGAGAGAGGGGCCCAGAGGCAGTGGAAGGATGGGCCTGGTTGCTATGCTCCCTCCCTGGGGGCCCAGGACCGGCCCCTGCCCACAGTATCGGCCCCCTCCAACATCGGGAGCAAACGGGAACGAAATGGGGAGTTTCCGGCAGGTTCCTTCACTTTCCCCACCACGTAGATCCCTGGCTCCTGCAGGGCAGCCCCACGCAGTCGGGATCCCAGAGAGGGGCCTCAGGACGGGCCTTCTAACCAGGGACCACTCTGGGTCACAGCCCAGTCACCCTGAGCCCTGGGGTGAGTGCAAGCCCCCAAGCGGCCACGAGATGGTAGCATGTGACCGAGAAAGCTGCTGGCCCCGGCGGTCTCGCAGCCGGCTTCTGACACCCGGACCGGCTGCTGCCAGCAGGCGGCGCTTGGCGGCACCAGGATCCAGGCATCTCCTGGCCATCACTCCAACGGTGTCCTCCTCTGCTCCCAGACTTCTCAACTGGTGGGACAGACCACGATCCAAGGGGGGCCCAGGAGGGCTTTCAGTGAGCCAGCCATGGGGAGACACCAGGCTCTCTGTGAGCCGGGAGTTCAAACACCCAGGGTCCATGCCCAGCCCTGACACTGCACGCAGTCCTGGGGGGGGGGCAGCTCCGGGCCCTCATTCACCTCCACGAAACCGAGAGCCCACTCTCCCAGCTCCTGAAGGAGGTGCCACCTGGGTCTGTGATTCAGTTCCTATCCATGCCACTGATGCACCACCCACAGCCATGTCCCCACAAACTTCTGCCTGGCACCCCATTGAATGGCTCAGTGTCCACAGGGACTGTCCCCTGACCCCAAGTCTGTCTTCCCGTCCCAAGACCTGGATCAGGAGGCCATCCTAGATGACCATACCTCTGTCAGGCCCACTACTCTCTTGGTGGCCTCTCTTGATGGCCACCACCACCACCCAGCCTGGAGCCACCAGAGGACGAAGGACCCCCAGTCCCTGACCACACAGGTCCAGAGACAGCCACTGCCCCACTCCACCGCAGGCCAGCCCCTGAGTGGCACCTTCAGACTTCCTCCTGTCCGCCTGGGATCTCCACCAGTTTCTCCACCACCGTCCCTGTGCCTGGCATGGCCCATGAGAGGGTGCTAAGGGTCACGTCCCTCGTGGATGCAGCCTGGGGTCACCTCCTGGGAGTCCCATCCTTTGCCAAGGTCACACTGAGGCAGGGAGCCTAGAGGCCTCTGTAAACACCATTCAGTAAACCTTGTCACTGAAAATACCGACAGGTGGTGGTGGGAGACAAAAGGACCCAAGAATCACCCACATCCTGGGACAGTGAGGCAGGAGAAGCCCAAGGGGCCCCCTCGGTAGGTAGTTAGGTCAATATGATATGCTGCTAACAGCATGAGGGCCACCTAACCACACACTACAGATTTCATCAAAAGGACAGGGCCTTCTCTAAGTCGTTTTTCAGGATGAATCCGAACGTGCTCATGGGCGGAGTGATGCAGTGGTCAGGACAGGGAGCGCACAGCTGATGCGGGGACTCGCAGAGACCTCCTAGGCCAGCGCAGGCGCCACTCCCGTGATGAGTCCTGCCGGTGCCTCCCCGAGCCTTCAACTGCCGATCCACCGGGCACCGGCGACCTCATTTTCCTAGTCCCTTCCTTCCCCAAACCCTTTATCAAACCGCATCCAGTGCCCTCCAGTCGATTCTGACTCACAGTGATACTGTAGGGCACAGAACAGCCACCTAGGGTTTCCGAGGCGCGGGTGGAAGATTGAAGCGCTGACCTTTCCGCGAGCGGCTGCAGCACTAAACCACTACGTCGCCAGGGTTCCCAAATCCTTTATAAGCCCTGACAAAACCTTCCTCCAGGGAGGTGTGGTGAGCGTTGCCCAGCCCTCTCCGTCTCTGCTGGAAGCTGAGGGCCACAGCGTCCTCGTCCCCAACGCAGCGACCGAGCACTCACCCCCAGATGCCCCAGGACAAGTGAGAGAAGTGCCCTCTACGAGGACAAGCCCAAATCGCTACCCTATTTGGGGGACCGGGAAAATAAAACCCAGGAAGAGACTGTTGTAGGAAAAGGCGTGGCACGGGGGCTGGAAGCCGATCGGAAACCCAGGATCGCGGGTCTCACCCCACCTCGCGGACCAAGCAGCGCCTCGGGGAGGGCAGGACACGGAAACGCGCGGCGCTGCGGCTAGGCGCGGCAGTCTTCCCAGGGCTGCGCCCTCATCGTCTCGCCGCGGAGGCCCCACTGCGTCTCTGTTCAATCTTCCAGCTCGCTAGGTCCCAGGAATACCCATCCCTGCACCGTCGGTCCGTACCGCTGGGGGACCAGGGCGGCAGGGCTGCTGGAGCCGAGCTCGGAAGAGGCGGCCACCAGGTGCCCTCTGATTGGACGGCCGCGAAGTCCCAGCGGGGGCATCCACGGCTTAAAACCGACGCGGGGACGACTGGGAGTCCGAGCCCGCCCCCAGCCCCGGCGTGCGCGCTGCGGTAGAGAGGAGGAGGGGACGAGGTAGGGCGGGGCGAGGCGGGGGACAGGGCTGGTGCGCCCAGGCTTGGGGGCCGACAGAACGAGGGCGCACGGCCAAGCGAAGCTGACCGCATCTCGCCGCCCCAGCCCGGCCACATGAGCGCCTGTCCCCCGGGTGCACCCTCGGGCCCCAGCGCCGCGGTCATGGCAGAGCTCAAGTCGCTGTCGCAGGATGCCTACCTGGCGCTGAGCCACGGCTACGCTGCGGCTGCGGCGAGTCTCGCCTACGGGGCGGCGCGGGCGCCGGAGATGGCCCGCGGCTACTGCGTGCCGGACCCAGGCGGCGACCTCCCTGTGGCGCCCGCGCCCCGGACCCCGGCCGCAACAGCCGAGAGCAGCGGAGAGCAGAGTGGAGACGAGGACGACGCGTTCGAGCACCGGCGGCGGCGGCGTGGGATGGCGGCTGCGGACCCGCGGCGGCGGCCCCGGGAGCAGCGCTCGCTCCGGCTGAGCATCAATGCCCGCGAGCGGCGGCGCATGCACGACCTGAACGACGCGCTGGACGGGCTGCGAGCCGTCATCCCTTACGCGCACAGCCCGTCGGTGCGCAAGCTCTCCAAGATCGCCACGCTGCTGCTGGCCAAGAACTACATCCTCATGCAGGCGCAGGCCCTGGACGAGATGCGGCGCCTCGTGGCCTATCTGAACCAGGGCCAGGGTTTGGCCGCGCCCGTAGCCGCCGCGCCCTTGACGCCCTTCGGCCAGGCCGCAGTGTATCCCTTCTCGGCGAGCGCGGCGCTGGGGCCCTGCCCTGACAAGTGCGCCGCCTTCTCCGGGACGCCCTCTGCGCTTTGCAAACACTGTAACGAGAAGCCGTGACGGCCGGGCCAGCCCCTCCTCTCCGCTCCCGTCCTTCTTTTCACGCTGTCCTTGGTGACTGACACCCTGCCCAGACCAAAATTGCTCGGATGGCCCCTCGCAGACGAGGAGGGGCGGCCAGATCTCGCTTCCAGGAGGAAGTGCAAAGTAGGTCCCAGCGCCGGACTGAGCAGCAGAGAGAGTGCGGGCCCAGGCATCCGCCCGAGACTCGCAGTCCCCGCTGGACAACCTCACTCCAAGTCCCTGGACGTGCCAAGAACCGCTGCAGCCTGGGGGTGGAGGGTAGCCAACCCTGCTCCTCCAGGCGCCGCCAGTCATCCCGTCAAAGGAGCCCATGGCAGGTCCCAGGGCCTCAGCGGGAGTGGGGACGCCCGACCCAAGACTGGGGACCATGCCGGTTGCCAGAGAAGATTTCATGGGGCATAGGGAGAGCAGGCTGCCGCCCGGAATTGGTGTGCTCAGCCCTGGGGGCCCCTCTTGCGAACCTGCACTTGCGAACCTTCAGGGCAGCCCGCTACTGGGCCTGTCTCCGAGGATGTGCGTCACCCAGGCCATCTCATCTCTGCTGGTGCGGGAGCCCAGCCCTGCAGCAGAGCCTCGGGGTGCCCCCTGACCGACCCTCTCACTGTCGTTGGTGGAAAGAGCCGGTCCGCAGTCTGAGGCAGACGCGAGGCCGGGAGCACTGGCGGCTTTTCCAAGTGTGAATTGAGGTGCTGCAGGTGGTTCTGTTTCGTTTCCTGCCGCCTTGGGGTGAGGGAAGTGGTCGCCCCAGAAACCTGCTGGCTTTGCCCCCTGATATCCCGGGACTCTGCCGCCACGCCAGCTAGAACGCTGTACCCCTGGAATGGAGACTGTCTGGCTCCCTCTTGCCTAACGGGGCTGCGAGGAAGTGGGGCCTGGGACCCCGGGGGAGGCCCGGGTCTAGTCCTGGTGACCGGCAGAACCCCCCCATCGCCCCACACCCCTTCGAGGTGAGTAAGCCACCTGACCTGACCGCGGGGATGGTGATGGATCTGTGCACAGCTCAGATTTCTCCAGGGTCTCAGCGCCGCGGCCAACCACGCTGGTCCCCTCAGGACGCAGCTGTCGCGCTGGTTGGCGCTGAGTGCACCTCTACAGTATCGGCTCTATTAACCCAATTTCCTAGGCTGTCCTTAACGCGACACTAATGGGGAAAGGACTGCGGCCCCACCACGCGGCCTGTCTACTGTGTTTAGCTTTAATTAATACATTTCAAAAGGCCCTTTTGTGTTTGCAAAATGGAGTGTGTGATTAAGCCTTACTTGGGAAGACAAGCGCTCAGCGCTGGGACGGCTCTGCTCATCTCCCTGTTTGTGTCTTCATTGTCTGTTCCCCGAACAGTTTATCAGTTTTGCATGATCAGAGGCGAGCAGGGAGCTGTTTTCCAAACCCGTTTTAGATAAAGCAGGAAATCGAGACACACAAATGTCCTTTAGTTCTGGGGTGATTTCGAAGGGATCTTTAATCAACCTTCTAATTTAATTAGGTTTCCTAATTCTAAGCTGAACTGCTCATTCTGGTTAAAGCCGGAGAAGTGTCGTATGTTGCTATGTTCAGGATAAAGTGTCTGATTTCAACTTAGTTTTTAAATGCTGTTAAGTAATTTTAATATCACATTAAATTGTATTCACTTACAACTGAATTTATCATTTCAGCTTTCAGATCCTAGTCCCGGCTTGGGTCACGTATATCTGAATCACAGACCTTAAAGAAGTCCCTGAGACTGGGAACCAGTCTGCAAGGTGTCATTCCTCAGTAAGGACTGAAGTGACAAGAAGACAGGAAGGAAAATCTCCTCCCCCCAGCGAAAGCAGTGACCTCTAAAAAGAACCTCTGAGCTAGTTATAAACCATTCCAATAACCTGGTTTAAATAAAACTGAAACTTCAGTGAAACACTGTTTTAAGAAAACTGCACAGCTGTTTCTCCATCATTCTTCACAAGGTCAGTGGGCCTGGCCCCAGGGTCAAGCAGAGCGTCCGTCTCTTTTTAATGTGAAACGAGGTCGGTTCTCAGGGGCCACCACCAACGAAGCCGTCCAGCCTGCCCAAACAGATGCCGTGTGCCTCTCTCCAGTTGGCCAGGCAGACGCACTGGGAGAGCTTTCCTGGCGCCCAAGGCCCGACCCCCTTTCAGCTGTGGCTTCCTGTGGCTGTGGAGTCCCCGTCCCACCCTGTCCTTTCGGGCTCCGGCACTGTCTTTTCTCCCGAGGGTTGGACTCGCGCAGCCGCGCTCAGAATCGCAGTGGATCAGCACAAACCGCATCTGAACGGGATCTGCCAGTGTCCCGAGGGATGGGTGACAAAGAAGGAGCGTTGCTTGTAACTCGGATTTGTGCCAGCCTTCCCAGGTGCCCGCTTTAGACCCCTCCTTGCTGAAGAAGACGCGCCACTGGGGAGGGAGGGTGCCAGGAAGGGTTCTGGGTAGAAGACCCTCACACCACCCCTCGCTTTAGACCAGTGCAGCCGGTTAACACAAATGCTGGTGAGAGCTCGTAAGCAAGGCAGTAGCAGCAGGTGAAATTAATTTTAATTTCTTTCTTCCAGTGTATCTAAAACATAATCATCTCAACATGCAGTCACTATATAAAGCTTATTAACAGGAAGTTTCATGTTCTTTTTTTTTCATATTTGGTCTGCCAAAGCCAGCAGGTACCTCTGGTCAAAGCCCGCCTCGCTGCCCAGCTCAGGGGCTACGGGGTGGGTGCTGCAGTGGTCTGGTGCTTGTTCTCTCCACCCTCTTTAGTCACAGCAAGAATGCCCACTGACGAGGTGTGTCCTCCTGCTGGACAGCCAGTCAGTGCTGGGTTGTGCTGGGCTTCCAGTCCTTGGGTCCCCAAGGGTCTCTCTAGAGGGCCAGCTGGGACAGGCAGGCAGCAAAGTCACCATCCACCTTCCAGCACGCACTCCCACTGCTACTGAGTCAATTCTGACTCACAGTGACCCCATAGGACAGAGTTAGAACTGCCACACAGTTTCCAAGGAGCACTGGGTGGATTCAAACTGCTGACTTTTTGGTTAACAGCTGTGGTACTTAATCACCATGCCAGCAGGATTTCCCAGCACACCTTGGGCTGCCCATATCCTCCAGTCCCGGGAGCTGCCGGGATGGGGCAGGTTACAAGGCAAACCCACCCAAAGTGGTGTAGCAGGTAACAGCCCCAGCTCAGACCTGGCTCCTCCCTGCCCCCAGCTTGAGGCCAAGGCTGCCTCCTTCTCTGTGAAGAAACTGTCCCTTCGGCAGTCAGGACTCAGCTTCAGCTGCCTAAGAAACCACAGAGCAAAGCGCCTTCACACTCTGCCACCATGGAGGAAGGGTCTGTCCACAAGGCCAGGCTCACAGGGGACCTGGTAGGCTCCTCTGAGCCTGGTCACTTGGCAGAGTCCCTTCTTGGGCCAGGGCTGCAGAGCAGGAGGGCCCAGTACCTCCTTTCTTCACACAGGCAGGCGGCAGGGCCGTGAGAGCCACGAGGCCCTGTGGCCCCAGCCCCACTGACCAGTGCAGCGCCCTCAGCTACCGTTTTGCTGGCCGGAGACCACGCTGTCCGACGCAGGGCCCTCCATCTACTTGGGGTCTCTGTAGCCCTGACTCTTTCGGTTCCCACCCAAAGATCTTCTGTTTTCCTCCTTTACGGAATTCACCCCCACCTAAAGCAGTATGAAACCCTGAGGCAGAACGCTCCCCAGGGCCCCCTCGTGCCCAGGCCAGCGCCCGGCCTGCTTGTGTGGACATCAGGCCTGGTGCACTAGGCACATTGCTTTTCACCCCATCCCAGAACTAAGTTTCTCCCTCCAGGTGCGAGTGTGACTAGAATCACGAGAGGGCTGCTCTGGCCGCCGATTGTCCTCGAAGCACACACGTGAGACCACAGGCACATGTTGGCTTCCCCAGCAGGAGTAGAGGAGGTACTGGACGGGGGTGGGGGGCAGATAAACACCAGCTTGCTAAGAACAGGGGAAATGGGCAGTCACTGTCCCGACCGGAAAAGCCGGTCTGGCTTCTGCCACGACCTTCCAAGAGAATTCCAGGCCACCCCCCTCAAGCAAAGGCCCCTGAGCCCTGGTTAATCCCCTCGAGAATGATTACAGCAATTCCATCAAGGGACTTTGCTGGTTATCTTCTTCTGGTTCGTAATCGCTGTGGCATCCCGTTTGCAGGGACGGGAGCTGAGGGATTTGTGGTGGATTAAATCATTTCTCCATCAATTACCTCTTTGGACTCCCAGGGCTGGCTTGATGTTACGATGCCCCAACACAAGTCTGCTCCCTCGAATCAGAGTGTCAGTGCACGTCCCTGACCTAACCCTGAAACAGAAAGGCCCCAGGGGCCAGAAACACAAGGCAGTCACGTCATCCTCGAAGTTTCCTTTGATTCCAACAGCAGCCACTGAAGCCTGGCTTTCTGGGTCTGCAGCCTGTGTTTGTTCAGATGAGTGTGCAGAGGTGACTTTCCATGAGTGGGGGGACAGGCAAGGTGACGCTCACCTCAAGAGTGCTGTGTAAGATGCAGGCCTGAGAGCAGCGTGTGGGTGAGCAGCATGGTCCCTCTGTGGGGTCACAGCGGTGAGGGCCACGCAGGGGAGCTGCCTCCTGGTGAGACCACAGCTGCAGGCTGCGTCCCCAGGAGGAACAGCCTTCAGAAGGCGGCACTGACCGGCCACAGAGCTGAGCCTGGGCCATGTGAACGAGGGAGCCACCCGGGGTGCCCCCGGGGGCCGGCCAGCCTGGTCACGCAGTCAGGCCACCAGGATGGAGTCATCGTCCCAGCATGCAGCCTCCCGCGAGCTGCTGGCTGCACCTTAGAGACGGCGGGCCTCTTCCCAGCCAGCTGGCGCCTCCAGCCCTTGCTGTCCAAAGCAATGAGCCCGCAGCCGGCGCTCCCCCTGGCCCGGCCCCTGATGCGGCCTGACACCGCAGTCACCCCACTCCACTGGGAGGCTGGGGCTGTCGTGACAGAATCACAGGCAGTCTGGGCCTGTGGCCGCAAACCCTGAGCACAGGCAGGATCGAGCTTTCCGGTGGCCCTGGGCATCTGACATGGTGGATCTGTGTCACCCTCCTTCTGCAGGGCACCGCTGGCCCCAGAGCTGAGCGGCTCATGGCCCCACACTCCCTTGTCATGGAAGTGCAGAAGGCCCTGAAGTTACAACCTGAGTCCACAGCTGTATCTGTGAGTGAGTGCGCCTGTGCGTGCACACGTGAGAACATGCGTGTGTGAGTGTGCTGTGTGTGCATGTAGGCCCATGAGAGTGTGTGCGTGTGCACGCGTGTCTCTGTGGACAGGTGTGGGGGGTTAGAGCAGCCTGGATACCACTCCCTCAAAAGTAAACCAGGGGGAGTGGACCATCCCCCATGGTTGCTTCAAAAAACACGAGTGGCCCAGAGGCAGTAGTGACTCAGGTACCCGGGAATCGATTAGTGACAAAGTGATAATGTTGCAGCCAGATTGTGGACAGAAGACACTGCTGAGCAGGCTGGCTGGGAATCAGCTCTTTCTGCTGATGGTATCATAGCCCCTCAGGGTAAGTCCTCCAGGAATCCTCTGGGGGCCAGCCTTGCACACAGAAGGGAGGCGTTTGTTACGGAGTTGCAGGTTGGGTTCCTAAAATGGGCAAACAGTCTCTACCTGCACCCAGACCTGGAAACAGCTGCTCTTCGTCAGCGGCTCCCTCCTCCTCTTCCTCCTGCACCCCATCTACTTCCAAGCTGACAGTGGAACGCAGGGCCTCCCTCCAGAAAGTCCCGGAGGGTGTCACCTGGGACCTGCATCCTAATCCTTCCAAGCCCTCCAATCCCTCTCCAGACTTGGACTTCTTTTGGAAAGAAAAGCTGTCTGCACAGCCTGCTCCCTCCTAGACAGCCCTGTCCCCTGACCTCCAACACGCACCCCTGACAGTATCAGAGATGAGTTTTTGTTTTCCAGGTTCTGGTCACTGCCCCATGAGCTGCTGCTGCATCTGTCCTGTGGGAACCCAGCTGGACAGGAAAAGAGAAAGACTGGACTCCAGGGAGTGGGTGGGCACCTTCAGTCCAGTCTCGAGCCCAGCAGGAGCCAGCAAGGACAGGGCTGGTCCACTGCCGTTGTCTCTACCCAGGTGGTTCACCTGAGCTGATGAGTGTGCTCGTGTGTGTGTGTGTGTGTGTGTGCGTGTGTGCCACCCAGGAGGGATCGTCTGAGCAGACCAGGTGGCGGGACTCCAGGGGCCACCCGCGGGGGATAATCTGAGCAGACCAGGTGGCGGGACTCTAGGGGCCACCTCGAGGGACAGCTGCAGGGAGCTAGGCCAGGCTGGACGTCCCAGAGCCAGAGGAGATGCAGAGTCCAGGCTTGGGTGGGGGGCTGGGCTCTTGGGGGCCTGGTGTCCGTCCCCAAGCCATGTCAACGTTCTCAGCTGCCTGCACTCCCCTGGCCGCCCTGGTGTCAGCCTCTTCCCACCCAGCCCAGGGTGGCTCCATCTGGAAGTGCAAAGGAGGCTCCCCAGGAACTGGCTCCAGGGAGAAGCCCCCCAGGAGCAGAGTCTGGGGAGAAGCCCCCCGGGAGCAGGGTCCGGGAGAAGCCCCCCAGGGGCGGGATCCGGGAGAAGCCCACCCGGGGGCAGGGTCTGGGGAGAAGCCCCCTGGGGGCAGGGTCTGGGGGCACCTGCAGTGATAACTGATGACATTTTGTGGCGGGTGCCTGGAATTGGGCTGCTGGTGAGTGAGGCTTCGGATGGTTGCCCTTCCCACCTCCCAAGGCTGGTTCAATGAGTCCTCCTGTGGGGCCGGGGCTCCCCTCAACCTGCGATGCTCTGCGGCGGCCCCTCGTCGTGTGGGGGTGCTGTGGTTGATTAACGTCATGTTGGAGGGAGCTCAGCTGATGGATGAGGGTGCGAAGGGAGGAGAGCCTCCGAGGACACGGGCTTCCTCAGGCAGCCTCACTACCACCTGCGCTGGAGTTAAACGTGTCATTTAAAGACCACTCTTGGCTTTCCATGGCCACCTCCCCTCTCGCCTGTCACACAGGCGAACAAAGGATGTTTGCGAATAATCACAGGTGAACACTAAGCTCAGTGGCCATGCAGGACAGCCGCCTCCAGACCCACTGGGACACGAGGATGGACCACGGAGGCCAGAGCCCGCCTCCCCAGCTCTCCCCAGAAGACCCTGCCTTGGTCCAGACGTGGTCCTGCAGGGACAGGCTGGAGGAGTGGGCACTGTCGTCAGCACCGAGGAGCCGGCTCCAGGACCAGTCTAGCTGGGACCCCTCCTCACAAACTCCTCTGGTCTGAGGACAAAGGCTGAAGGCCTAGGGCGGGCTGTCAGGGGATGGACAATGGAGTGGGGCCGTCGGGGGCTGAGGCCCCAGTGAGAGCGTTACCAACGCCAGGGGATACCAGGCAGCCGCTTCTGGGCAGCAGGGGCCACAACGTATGCCGGGGGCCCTTGGACCCACACCAGTGACTGTGAACACGGCTGACCGGCAGGAAGGGTCAGGCGGCCCGCAGCCCAGGCTTCCGACGGGCTGAAGGGAGACTGGTGGCCAGGATGATGAGGCCAGCAGCTGAGGGAGGAGCCCTGGAAGTGGAATCTTATTCTCTTGCCATCTCATTTTTTGAAGTCATGCTTGTCGAGGCATAATTCACACCTCGTAAAATTTAACCTTTCTAAGGGGAAACAGCATCCCCAGATGGTGCTCAGTGAAAGTTGAGGGTTCGTGTTCACAGGTGCCCTAGAAGAAGGTCCTGGTGACAACGTCTGAAAACTCAGCCACAGAAACTCCACGGCCTAGCCCCACTCCAAGGCACAGAGAGCGATGTGGGTCAGGTTGACCTGAGGCACCTGGTTTTCAGGTGCAAACAGCCCAAGTCCCCGTCCACGGGTGAATGGATGACCCGGTAAGACCGGTCCCCTCTGGAGTGTCGCAGCAGGCTGGCTTCAGCAGAGAACCAGCCTCCCACCCGGCACTCAGAACAAGGTCACCACCACCTGATGGTGCAGACCTCAGGCTGAGAAGGGTTTTGACATTTTTAATGACTAAACAAACAGCACCCCTTTACACTCGCCCCTGGTTGCTCCCCATGCCCCTAGAGCTGAATAGCTGCAGCTGTAGAGACCTGCCTCCCCTCCCTCCTCACAGGAAAGTGGGGGCCCTGTCTTGGCACTCCACCCACCGTGAGGCACCTTCCTGAGGCCCTGGCAGGCACACTGACAAGACTGGCCCACTGTTCCAGCTGTACCCCACAAAGCGAGCATTGGGGTGCCTGCCTCGATGGCCATCTGCAGGTGCCTGGAGTTTGGGGTAGCAGAGCCAGAGACATGGGGCCACCCCTGGGCCCTCTTGAGTTAGGGGTCTCGCAGCCTGGGACAGCTCACGCTGGCAAAGGGGCACCACGTCCTCCCTCCAGCCTCCCGGGTCTTCTCAGAATGGCAAGGAGCGCTCCGGTCGTCAGGAGCCCCCATGCCCCAGACGGGGCTGGTCTGGGTCCTGCTGTCTGCCCAGCACCTGTCCAGCTGAGGAAGGAGAAAGCCACCACCGTCTTCTTTGTGGAACCAGCACCTACAGGGCATGCTCTGTGCTGTCCCAGGCCCTTCAGAAGGGGACCCGCTGGGTCACCCTGCCAGCCCTGGAGGAGGACACCCTCACCCTGACCCAGGCCCAGCTCCCTGGCTCCCCGCCTCTTCCTCACAGCACCCCTTCTCCCCAGCACGTCAGGACAAACACCTGCAGGCTGATCCAACACCGTGAAGACAGGGATTCCAGCACCAGAGCAGCCTGGAAACGCCAGGCCCAGGCCACAGGGGGAGGAGCCCCCCAACTCCACACCTGGTGCACAGGTGTACCCCGCCTCCTGAAATGAGCCCAGGCCAGTCCACTGACTAGCTAGTCGGCTGATGGTGCCTCCATCAGGTGGCAGAAGGTGGACAAGCCAAGGGCGGTGGCCATCGGGCGATGCTCACAGCTGGTTTGGGGGGCAGGTAGGGAAGGTCATGGGGCGCACTCTCACGAGACCATCCCAGAAGCTCAGTATCTGAGGACTGCCCCTGAGCCATGTGCTGGCCCCGTCAACCTAGGGATGTCCCAGCCAGCCACTTGCTGGAAATTTGGTCAGCACCCACAGCATCCAAAGCAGTCCTGAAACATCAGGAGACTCTGGTGAGTGGGACCGTGCATGTAACAAGGAGAATGGGTTCCGTATGGGCCATGCAGCGTGGTCACAGTCCAGAGACAAGATGGGGCAGGCGAGTCCCCGCCACAGTCACCGTGTCCGGGCAGCGACAGGCGCAAGGTTCTCTTTGTAACCCTCTCCTCCCGCCCTCGGCTCCACACGGGGTCCCTCTGCCAGCTGATGGAAGTCCAAGAAGGAAGCACAAAAGAGCTGCCCACTTCAGGAGGTCAGTGTACCTTCGGTAACGTCCCTCAGGGGCAGGACAGGTAGCGTGACCTCCCAGCCTTCCCGCCCCTCAGCCACTTAAAACCACAGTAACTTTGATCTGTGCAAATGTGCCCCTTCTAGAGATTCTGTGTATGTGGGGTCATCTCTGTCAGTGGTTTTGTCTCTGGCTAGTTTCCCTGGCCACTGCTACTTGGCCCCTTGGATGCTGAGGCGAGCCTCACCCTGTCCACAGCATCCCGAATCATCTCACATGTCCATGAAAGCGGGACAACGAATAAGGAAGACTGGAGAGGAATCGATGCCTTTGAGTCCCGATGCTGGTGAGATATCGGCAGTACCAGGGACTGCCGGAAGAAGGGACAATCCCGTCCTGGAGCAGGTACAGCCAAATGCTCTTTAAAAGCAAGGATGGCAAGACTTCCCCTCACATACTTTGCACATGTTGTTGGGAAGGACCAGGTCCTGGAGAAGGACCTCTATCTCAATTGCTCAGGCGGAGGGCCTGTGAGGAAGAAGAAGGTCTTCCGTGAAGGCTGGCTGGCAGGGCTCCTCTATGGCCGTGATTCTGAGGGTGACGGGGGTCGGGCAGTCTTTCCCTTGGTGGTACGCGGATCACTGTGGGTCAGAACCGACCCGATGGCACCCAGCACAGCCACAGGCTCACTCAGTGGTGGCTCAGGGGTAGAATCCTCACCTTCCATGCAGGTGCCCCGGGTTCTACCGCCAGCCAGCTCACCTCGTGGCAGCTGTCACCTGTCTGCCTGCTGGGGCTTCCGTGTTGCTGTGATGCTGGACGGTTTTCAGCTGAGCTTCCAGACTAATGTCTGATTTTGAAAATCAGCCACTGAAAACCCAATAGGTCACAGTGCTCCAAGGGGACCAGCAGGCAGGGCTCCACGATTCGGGGCCGACCCCGCAGCAGCTGCCGCAACAAACGATTTCACTCAGCTGTGTATTCCAGCTGCGTCTCGGTGGTGGCGTGTAACAGAACTTCACTCCTCTTTACAGCTGGGGGTGTCCCGTCGTACACAGCCACCCAGGAGCCCGGCGGCACACACGGCCAGGAGCCCGGCTGCTGACAGGAACGCCTTTGACTCAGATCCGCCAGTGGCCCCGAGGGGGGAAGACCAGGGCCACCTGCTTCTGCGAAGGTCACAGCCCAGACAACCCTGGAGGTTTCTCCCTCGTGTGAGGAGCCGGGGTCGGAGCAAGCCTGACGGCACCCTACAATGGCCCGTGTGGGGAGGGCTGTTCACTCCTTCTGCTGCTGGGCTGTGTCTGCCTCTTGGGGGCTGTGGACAGGGCTGCGGTGAAGAGTGCTGAGTAAGGTTTTTTCTTGATGCGGAAATGTGGAAAAGTCTGTCAAAAGCAAAATGAATTTTCAGGACGGTCACTGGAGTGAGTCCCTGGTGTTCGAGTGGGCTGGCCTGTGTCCCCTGTGAGGGTAGGTGAGTCCATCCCAATCCCAGCCCTGAACAGGTTCACAGGCGTCATGCCCGGGCAGGCAGCGTAGAGAAGCTGTCTCCGTGAGCAGAAAGGACCCGTAATCCCCACAGAGCAGCTCAGCGAGCCAGCCGGGCAGCCGGGCGTCGGACGAGATTTAATGAGGGTGGTTGCCCTGTGGTCAGCTCCGTTTTAACCTGAACTGCCTGTCCACTGAAGATGGCCAGTGTCTGCTGGGCGGGGCCATGGCTGAGTCAGGCACTAGACACAGTCAGCAGCCCCAGACGGATCCAAGAAGCTGCCTTATGACGTGACTGGTATCAGGCCGGAACCTGGCCTGCTTCTCCTGGAGTTCTGTAGACAGCGAGGCCCACGGGGACGCCTCCAGGGGCCACCACCCCTAGGTCGGCTTTGGGCAGAGGAGGGGCCTGGCCCCACTGCCTGCAGGCGTCCCTGGAGGGAGGAGAGGCCACTCGGCAAGGAGGCCAGGCCCGTCAGGACTGAGGTCTGGAACGCCCTGGAGGGCCACAAATGGAAAGTCTTGGGACCCCCAGCTCCTCTGTGGCCAGGCATCCCAGCTCCCCTGTGTCTGGATCCCTCAGCTGGGGTTGGCAGATAAAAAACAGAATAATGTCTCACTGTGACCATGTCCCCAGTATTGCATGGGACACATTCAGACTAAAAATGTATTGGTCACCTCCCTGGGGTCCAGAGATAGCTGCTGTTGTTAGCGGCATCGAGTCAGCTCCAACGCAGGGCAACTCGCCCTGCCCTGTCCTGTGCCACCTGTACAGTCGTTGGTGTGTCTGAGTCCTCCCAGTGTAGACCACCTTCCAGTACTACGTCAGAGTTCCGTTGCGGTCCACAGCACTGTCACTGGCTAATCTGGGACAGGAGACCACCCTGCCTTTCTTCTGAGTCTGTCTTAATCTGAAAGCTCCTGCTGAAACCTGTCCACCATGGGTGGTGACCCTGCTCGGACCTGAAAGTCCAGGGGCACAGCTTCCAGCATCACAGCAACACGTAGGCTCCCCCAGTCTCATGGAACTCGCTGTTCTGTAATCTCGTTTGCTACCCCGGCCCCCTCTCCGTCCCTGCAAGGTTAGCGCCAGGCATCCCCCAGTAAACTCAGCAGATGCCCTCCTGTGTGTCTCTTCCTCTGTAGGTCACAGGCACGCTTACCTAGTGAGGTTTAGGAAACCAGGACCAGTTGCAAAATTCTTGGGCCACATGAAAAATGAAAGGTAGGCGTCTCATTTAGAAATGATGAAGGGTGTCTAGATGGTAACAACGGAGCACTGAGCCAAGCTCAGGCCTCCGTGCACGGGACCTCTGAGCGTGGGGCCTCCGTCCAGGGCCTCCAGTGTGGGGCCTCTAAGTGTGGGGCCTCCATGCAGGTCCTCTGAGTGAAGGCTCCTAAATGCAGAGCCTCTGAGCGAGGGCCTCCAAGTGTGGTGCTTCCGAGTGCAGGCCTCTGAGTGCAGAATCGCTGAGTGCAGGGCCTCCAAAAGCAGGGCCTCCGAGTGTGGGGCCTGGGTGGCCACACAGATCACCCAGCTGTGAAGGTAGCCCCACCCAGGCAGTAGGGAGAGGGCCCTGCAACCCACCCAGGCTGGGCACCAAACCCACCCAGGACAGAGTACTTGTTTCACCTTTCTTCCTCCTCCTCCATCCCAGGATCTCCCTTCGTTCTGGTACTACAGAGTCGTGTCCACACACATACACGTACACTCACGTACCAGCATACACTCATACATACTCACAAACCTATGTGCTCCCAGAGCCCCTCAGCTACCCTCACCTGCTCTCGTCTGTCCAAAGCAAATCTTTCCCAAGGCTCCCTCTCAGCCTGGCCGGGGAGAGCGTGGTGAGGACGAGAGAGCATAGCTCCTGCCCTGGAGGAGTCTAGGGCAAAGAGACAATGGACAATTGACAGATGTGAACATTTGTGCTGAAAGACTGACCAGGTGCCCCGGAGGACAAACAGTGCAGTGACAAGAACAGTGGCCCTGGGCCTTCTTGGGGTGCTCTCTTGGATTGCTCTTGCTGAGAGAACCCGGCCGCCGTGTTGTGACGGCACTCAAGTAGCTCCACAGAGAAGGCCATGTGGTGAGGACCTGGGGCCTCTAGCCCACAGCTACGTGGCTGGAAGCAGATCTGCCAGTCCTGGAGCAGCCTTCACACAACCAGAGCTTCAGCCAACGTCTTGACCATAAACTCATGAGAGGCCTTGACTCGTTTAAGCTGCTCTGAAATCCTGACCCACGAAATCTGTGAGACGGCATCTTGGAGGGTGTTATTAGCTGAATTATGAGGTCATACCAAGGTAGGGTCAGTCCTGATCCTGATTCCTTCTGAGCTGTGTTCCGTAATAGGGGTGAAGAGACACAGAAACAGAGTCAGACACAGGAGACAACACAGTGAGGACCATCTACACACCAAGAAGTGCCCAGGTCACCAGAGCTGGAATTGCCAAGGAGGAACATTTCCTCAGAGCCAACAGACAGAACACAGCGCTGCTGACGCTCTGGACTGACTCCCAGCCACCAGAAACAGACTGCAAAGCCACTTGGTCGTGTTCTGCCAAGGCAGAGTGAGGAGATGCAGACGCTTCCCTTCTGCCCCCTTCTGTCACGAAATCCAGCCCACACTCAAGAGGCAGGGACTTGACTTCCCCTTTGGAGGGTAGGTGTGTCAAAGAGTCTGTGGACTTAAGTGAAGAGCGCCGCACCAGGACAGCTCACTGGAATAGACTGAAAGAAGACCACTAAAAACAGCCCTCCTCTTAT
Source organism: Heterohyrax brucei (assembly GCA_028571685.1). Taxonomy (NCBI): domain Eukaryota; kingdom Metazoa; phylum Chordata; class Mammalia; order Hyracoidea; family Procaviidae; genus Heterohyrax; species Heterohyrax brucei. The sequence goes on along the minus strand of CM053156.1, from coordinate 91,161,079 downwards.
ATAAAAGAACTCCCCACAGATGTCCCCAGGG